>JAZKJV010004341.1:0-640743 GCA_037367405.1 Ottelia alismoides | reverse complement strand
TGCTTCGTACACAACGTTGGTCCTGAGAGAAGGAAGCTGGATCCCAGAGAGATAAAATGCATTTTCCTTAGATACTATTGTACTCAGAAAGGGTATAAATGTTATGATCTATTGTCACAAAAAGTATACTTGAGTAAGGACATTATTTTTCATGAATATGAATCTTACTATGAGGTATATCTTCCTCATGGGGAGTCTACTGAAAATGATATAAGTATTTATTGGTCAGATGAGTTTCTGACCATGCATCATGATGACCATGAAGACACAGACGCTGATATGAACAGCCATGAGTAACATACTTCTTAAGAACTCGAATGTAGAAGAAGAGATCTTGGTTGATAATATTGACGGTAAAGAAAATTTAATACCAAACCATAATCCTAGTAAGCCCCCGGATGATCCAAGTCCCGATAACTGTGTAGGTAGCTCTTCTCCTCTTGATAATCATGTTGATGAAACTAATGCTATGCTAAATGACTTGAACGAGAATGATGGAAGTCTTTAGGATAATCGTCCCATTGCTATGTGAAAGGCGGCTAGTTTAATCAGGCCTTCTACTCCTTATTCTGTAGAAGATTTTACCTCTTTCTCCAAGGTGAGTCCAAGTTATAAAAGTCTTATTACTTTTTTGGAATCTCACAAACTTCCCAAGAATGTAGCTAAAGCAAAAGCTGATCCGAGATGGGTGTGTGTGATGGATGAAGAGATGGTGGCTCTAAAAAAATAACACTGGGATGTTGTGGACACTCCAAAAGGTGTACATCTTGTTGGTTCGAAGTGAGTTTATACGATCAAGTATAATTCTAATGGAAAAGTCAACAGATTCAAGGCATGCTTAGTTACACATGGGTGAAACCAAATTATGGGATAGACTATCTCAAGACTTTCGCACCTATGGCCAAAATGAATATTGCCCACATTGGTATCTACCTTATTGTAAATTTCTCATGGAAGATGTATCAGTTGAATGTCAAAAATGTGTTCCTTAATGGAAATCTCAAAGAGGAAGTCTACATGAAGATGCCCCATGGATAAGGGGCACTAACTCAAACTGAAGACAATGTTGTATGGTCTAAAGTAGTCGCCTAGGGCTTGGTTTGAATATCTTAGGGTTGTGATGATTGCTAATGGCTACCATCAGGCTAATGGAGATCATACCCTCTTCATCAAAAAGAGGGGCGAGAAAAGGTATGTTCTATTTGTATATGTGGATGATATGATTCTAACTAGTGATGATGATGTTGAAATAATCAACATAAAAAGAGATCTAGCTATAGAGTTCGAACTAAAGGACCTAGGTAAGTTGAAGATTTCCTTGATATTGAGATGACCCACTCTCGCGGAGATATGTATTTAAGTCAATGGAATTATACTCTCAATTTACTTCATGGCTTTGGTATGCTTGGCTACAAGACATTCTCTACTCCTATATATGCTAACCACAAACTTAGCAAAGCATATGGTGAACCTTTCAATGAAGCTACCAAAGGTAGGTACAAAAAACTACTTGGAAGTTAATATATGTCACTCTTACAAGACCTGACATCACATATATTGTAAATGTGGTTAGTAAATTCATCCCTGCCACCACCAGTGTTCATATGAATGTTGTTGACAAGATTCTAAGCTATATTAAGAAATCTCCTCGTAAAGGACTTTTGTTTAGAAGATAAGGTGTTGTGAGAATTGAAGGCTACACTAACGTAGATTGGGTTGGGTTTGTTGACGATAGACAGTCAACATCAAGATATTTCATTTATCTATGCGGTAACTTGATCATCTGGTGAAGAAAGAAACAAAATGCAGTATCCAAGTCCAGTACGGAAGCTGGGTATCATGCACTTGCAAATGGGATCACTGTGGTCTTATGGTTGAAACTTTTATTGACAGAGTTGGGTACTGAACCAGTCATGCCACTGAAGATATTATGTGATAATAAAGATGTAATTACCTTGGCAAATAATCATGTGAAGCATGACAGAACGAATCATGTGGAGATTGATAAGTACTTCATTCATGAGAAGATTGATGTTGGTCAGTTGTGTCTTCCTTACTTGCAATCTGGTGATCAGATTGAAGATCTCTTTACAACGGAGCTACCTACAACGATTTTTGAGTTGAAGGTAGGCAAGTAGAGTATAATTGATATGTATTCCCAACTTGAGGGAGAGTATTGAGTTGTATGGATCTTTAGATGGGTAAATGAGTCTTTATATGAAGTACCATTGTACCCACCATCATATAAATGTAATCTCCCCCCTCATATTTCAAATATAATGTGAAGAGAGAGCCCTAATCTCTGGTGATGAAGATTAGGTTTTCCTCTCCGTAAGGTTTCCAAATAAGCATTGGTGTCAACTTCTTGTGCTTTAATCTTTAGTTTGCAACACATTCTATTTGTATGTAAAGGGTTATTTTCTTGACTTGTCCCGTCGGGATCATCTACCGGCCGGTGCTACTACCGCTTTGTGTGGTAAAGCAATCACAGGATTAATGGAATGATGCAGCAAGATTTATCGAAATATGTATTTAACCATATATACTAGTGTCATACCCGTGCTTTGCACCGGTAAATATACCAACATTGTATCCTTTTAAAAAATCAATATTAATATCATTAAATGAAGACATGTGCTTTGCATCACAGAACATATACTAAGTCATTGTACACCTTATTCATATATAGTCTTTTCATAGTATATGTTCTCAGTCAATGTGTGGGTTATATGTAGTTCAAAAAATGTAGATTGCATCTATGTTGGCATTGAGGTCATATATCTTATATTTCGTTCAACGTAACCTAGATATGTGCGTAAGGTAGCATTAATATCTTTTGATAGATGATATATACAAAAGAAGCATCTCCCAACACGTAGAAAACTAATTATATCGAAGGATTGTGTGTGTGCGTGTGTAAATCATGTATCAGGAATCTATATAATTGACAATCAAATAATACCCACAAAATAAAAGGGAAAAAGGTTGAATATGTGTGTTACATGTTGATATCTTGAGTACATGAAACTTGAACAAAATCAACTTACTTGCTGACTTTATCTGTTCAATGAACTTCAAAAGAATCTTCTCACATCTTTTTGGATGTATGTCAGTGACCATAACCATTGTAAGATAATGACTTTCTACTGCTTTTCCATCATCACATACATATAATCATTTATCATCATTGTATATGAAAGTCGACAAAACAATACTCACAAAAGTAAGAGAAAAACAAGTTGAATCCAGGGAGCAACCAGTCTCATAGATCTCGTTAGTACATAAGAGATTAACAAAATTAGTAGCAATGAAAAGGACCATACTTGATGAAAACATGTTGACAATAATCCGAGTGGCATATGAGCGTGGGTTGCCATCACCTTCACGACTTCTTAAATAATTTGGGGGTTCAATTTGTTCCTTCACAATTGAGTTCAAAGATATCTAAGGCGTGTATAAGGAAATGGATAATCGACATGTATTCATTCAATTTACTTGAAAAGAATCTTGGATAAAAAGTTCACTTCGCAGCAAGCAGATTAAGAAATTTAAAATCCTGAAATACAACATATAATTAATGTGCTACATGAATAATCATTACTTCTCATAATATGATCATATAATATCTACTAATGTGTATCATAAGCATTATTTTTTTCTTGCATCATCCATGAGTGTCTGTGCGTCTAAGCATTGTACATGAGAATGCGATTGTATAAACAATCTGCACCACATTGGGAAAGATGGTAGCTAAGAAGCAGCTCAGAAGCATATATATGGAAAATGGTGGCAAAATCAACAAGCATTTAAACCCAAAAAGAAATCATTAGCAATATTTTGTCTTAACTAAGAAGTTGCCTTTTCCACAATATGATTCCTCTTTGTATAGTTCATGCCATGAAAGTTTCATATAAAAGATCATAGTTATTGTACAATCCATCTTTTTTCTTATATCTGGTTATGTGCTTATGGATAATATAAATTATATAAATGTTCCTTGATGTGAGTTTTTTTAATATTGATGAGTATCTAATATGTTATTTTTCCATCTAGATCCAGAAGATATAAATAATAAAAACCTTGTAGATATTAACTAGTATATAAATGCTCCTCGATATAAATATAATATACACGATGGCATAAAATTTTCACAAGACAAAAGTATTAAACAAATTTCAATACATATAAGCAATATTGTAGCTTAATAGATTTAATTTTCATAAAGCTTACACCAGAAAAGAGCATATGTGTACAGTGTGGATGAGAAAATAATCACCTGCTTCACCATATATAATCGCACAGCACCCCACTTCTTTTAAGATAAATGCATAATAAGAAAAAAATTGCAACGGCAGAAAACACAAAAGTGTATTAGTCTCATTTCAAAATCGAATCTTTCAACACACCTTAACTCTAGAAGTTAAATCTTTTCATCAAACCTGAAGTCATCACCCCTTGTGTGCCATGGAAGTAGTCCCCCCACCCCATTCGCTCGAGTGATACCATGTCATCTCTAATTCACTAGTAAACAATACGATTCTTATTTTCTTTATATAATGCATACAAAAAGCATAAGAATTTGAGTAGATCAGACGCATTTCTTATTGCTCTTTATCAAAAAAATGGAGAACAACTCAACAGCTTTCTGAGGAAGAATGTGTCTGATGAAACTCGATTTCATCATCATAATTTCACATTATTAACCCCTTTGCTTAAAAATGTGTCAATAAAACCCAGTTAGTGTCCTGTAATTATCAAAGTTCCTAATAAATTAAAAACCACAAAAAATGGCAAAACAAAAATCGGTGGTATTTTTAGACTTAAAAATACCCTCAAAAATATTTCGGGCCTTTTTTGGCTTCATCTCCAGTTTTGGCCAACTTGAAACTTGTAGATCTTGTCAAGATCTACAACTTTCATGTTTTGAGTTTTCTCAAATTCGGCCATCTAGGCCTTCAAACATCAACTAGAAGATTTAAATAATCTAATTGGGCCACGTGGCCCAATCTGGGTGAGCCACGTGGCCCGCTCCTTCTTGCAGCATCCGCCCGCATTCCTAGCCGTTGGATCTCCTTCAGATCCAACGGTTCCGCCTTCGCCACGAGCGCCGCAATTTTCAGCCGTTTGATCATACCCCTGGGATCATCCAGGCCATCCGTTAGCGCAGCGCCCACAGCTTTTACGCGGCGTGTTGCACGTCGTCCGATCGCGCCCCAGCCTCATCATCCACACCGTTCACTTCTTCTTTAAATCCCGACCGCCCGATCGAAGCCATAATCCAATCGCTCCCGTCCGATGGCGCTTCGCCCGCAGCTTGACATGTGGCATGCTCTGCAGCCTCTGATCACATCGCCTTCAGATCGGATCTCACCCGTCGCTCCGCGCCCAATTCTCCACCATTGGATCTCCTGATCCAACGACCGGGCTCCGTCGTCTACCTCCAGCCACCCTCTCTCACACGTCCTCCACCTCGTGGAGACTTCTGCCCCTTCCCATTATCGCCAACACCTCTGACCTCTTCTCCTCTCGCCAACCACCTCATGGTCTTCCCCCATCATCCCTCTACCTCGCGCATCACTCCACCACCCTTGGCTTTCCTCCAGTCGTCCCATAATCTCCTCTAAAACCACGACCTTCATCACTAGAACCGCTGAACTTCGCCTTTCAAATACCGTGCCCCCTCCTTCAACTCCGCCCCGTCCACCTTTACGCGAGGGTTCGCCCAGCCCTCCTCCGTCTCCCTGTGACAGGGGAAGGCAGGGGATCTAGCGACGACGACGAAGTCCCTCCGGTGAGACCCTCCGCCACACACGGCGGAGCTGCGGTGTATCGCGACCGCCCGAGCTGCACGGAATGGCTGACCGTGTTCAGCGAAGACCCGGGGACCTTCTGGAACCCCCAGCCCAAGCCTCCGCTCCGCCTCCGACCAGGTAAGCTCTCCTTCTTCTCCCTCTGCATTTTTCTCTAAGTTTACTTAATTCTCTAGGCCGCTTGAGTCGTTCTCGACCTCCATTAACCCCCCTCCGAGCTCCGCCACACTTCCCTCCTTCACGCGACGTCTCCGACCACGCCCCTCTTCCTCCAGACCTTAAAACCATCTCCGACCCACCTCCTCCGCCACCCACGGCGGAGGAGCTCCGAGCTCCCACCTTCTCCGCCCTATGAGCTTCCACTTCACCTCACGCACGCACTTTTTAAGCTTGGGCTATGTGTCTAACGCTGCAGGTCTTCGTGAGCTTCAATGGCCGGAGCCCGGTCGGAGCAGACTTCATCGACCTCGCAGTTCCTATCCGAGCTCCGACGAGCGACGCCAGAGGGTCCTGGATCTTTCCCGTGTTCCCTCTTCATCGACGATCTCTCCGTGAGCTCGGGGGATGTTCACCGTGCCCAGAATGGAGCGGCGGAGGAGGAGCTCCTTCGCCGGAGCTCCAAAATCGCCGCCAGCCGAAGATACGAGGACGAAGCACAGATGCCGTTGGATGGTCCACTCCCAGCGACCATCCAACGGCTCAGATGAGGCCACGCAATCAATGTCAGCCACGTTGGATCTTTGAAGATCCAACGACCTACAAGAAGCCACGTACAAGACTCCAGGAGCCCTTCGATCCGTGTTATCAGAGCGCCCACATTCAGCCATGTGGTGCCACCAGAGCACCCCCGAGCCTTCATCCTCGAACCTCCAGGCTTGGAGGCCCGAGCCTAATGCCGAACCTTCTGGAGCACCCGAGCCTCTACGAGCCTCTGTCGAACCTGACCCGACCTCCGAGCCTAGATCGCACGTGCCTGGCACGTGCGTATCTGGACAAATTGCAGGGACCCCCCGTCGTCTTCTCCAAATTGCAAGCAGGTCCCTATCACGTGCACCGTGCGTGCACAGTGGAAATTTTACAGGGAAGTTCCCGTTATTTTACTTATTTACATTTTAGTCCCTCCAAAGACCTGTTTGCAGTTATCTTTTTATGTTTTATTTCAGTTATGCCCTTAGCTTCTTTATTGCATATCTTGAGCTACATATCTCCAATCGAGTTGATTTCAGTTTCATTTTGAAGCTCTTCTCATCATCTTTATTATGGCATGCTTTAATTTTAGATTTGACACCTTGATCCGTAGTGTATTATTTTATTATCTAAGTGTCCTGATTTCTGTGTTTGTCATGCCTACGTGCTTTATAAATGTAGAGTGCTTCTTTATTTCAACTCGGTTTGACTCGCAATTTTTTTATGGCTCAAGTGAGTATCATTTCGGGCATATCATTCGCTTTGCATTTCCATTTATTCGCATGATAAAAATTGATAAAAAAAATGCATGTTTGTTTTTAATGCTTTGTTGTGTTGTCTTCTCGCATGATTTGACCTATATGCCTTTAACTCAACACTTAGTTAAATAAATAGAAATCCCATTAATACGAGAGAGGCTCGTGTCCCTGAGTTCGACCTTGGTATCTTACCAAGTAAAATAAATCTCGACCATCTCATTCTTATTTGAAATATATCAATAAGATGGTTTTTGATGAGCCCAAATTGTCCCGACTGCTACGACAATTCAAAGTGCTAATTTCACACTCTTAGAGGAGTGATTTTACGGCTCATCAGTGCCTGACAAAGTTTTTAAAAAATCCATGATTCTGGAGAGGAGGTGGCTCAAAGAAACTTGAGTACCCAACAAATTTCAGAATATGCTATGAACAAACATGTAGTATTCTCACTCGTGCAATCATCCTCAAAAATCAAGCTACCGTCGTCGCGACAATTCATCTCTGCATATGCTTCCTCCACGTGAACGGGAAATAAGATACTATGAAATTAAATTTAAAAAGGATGAACAGTACCTGTATCCACGGGGAAACATATATTGTAAGATATGTAGGAAAAGACAAGTCATCATCTTAAGGGGGCTCAAAGGTAAAAATATTAAGTTACAAAATCCTATCCCAAGTCGACACTGCTAGGGGCGAAAAAACCATCCACGTGTGTTAACCTCGTTGATGCAATATTTGTTTATGACAAAAACCCGAATCAAACCTTTCAAAAAAAATATTTACCTTTAAAAAAACCGAATCAAAAGAAAACCCCTTAAAAAAATAGGTGACGACGATGATGTAATTAACCTAGTTGATTTGCAAGATAAGTTCTAATTAATGCAAAGAAGATAAGCGTAATGCATCAATAATAAGTTCAATTTTATGAGGATAATGAATAGGGATGCAATCTATATCTGATCCGCCATCATATATATTGACATCTCTATCCCTATTCGTTTTTAAAAGATACGGATATGGATCACTATGTTATCTGCAAATATCCATATCCATGTTCGTATATATGTTTATATATATAGGGGGCCTTTCAAATAGGATGCATCCTTCTTGATTTATGGAAGGCCACCATCTTTTTGTAGAAAATACGAACACTTTACTAGAATGTGCATACAGTTTGTATTATAACTGCACATTATAAATACAAAACCGCATATAAAACTGTATATTATAATACAAACATTAAAACTGCACATTGTTATACAATCTGTATATGTATTCTACTAAAGTCGTCAGGTTTTTTACAAAAAAAAGGCTGGCCTTCCTTAGCTCTGGAAGGACCAAGTCCTATTTGAAAGAAATCATATATATAGGGAAAAGGGAGTATGCTTCCTGGTTGTAGCCAACTAACATGCTCCCACCCCTTTTCCTCTGTATTTTTTTTATTTTTCTGAAATGAAACCTATTGGAATTTAGATCACAATATGTCACCATAATGTCATTCAAAATTCAACTTAATTCGAGACTTCTATCCCCTCCATCAAGACTGACAAATTTTAACAGTCTCAGAATTGCTGAAATTGACCCCCTTCAGATGGAGGGTATAGGAGTCTCTGTTTCTGATGAAATTAGAATGACATGTTCGGGTGATATAGTTATGAATTTACATATTTTTATTTTTCAAAAAATAATAGGGAAAAATAGAGGTGGGAGTAGCCAATTGGCTACAACCATGGAGTAGCCTCCTTTAACCCATACATATATATATATATATATTTGTAGATTTATTTGTAGTATATAACATAAATATATATTCTTTTACCATCACTGCAAAAAAAAGCGCAATTGACGTGCACATGCAAGTTAGCACTTGGCGAGCAAATGTGGTCGCACGATACTTGGCGAGCACGTAAGTTGCACTTGTGCTCGCCTGGTATGGTCACCACTTTGAATTTTTAGGCGGGGTCAGGATGGACATGTGTTAAATTCGAGGCGAGCACTTACGGTACACAACTGCTCGCCCTAAATGTGCTCTTCTAGTTGAAATTCAAGGTGGGTCTTGGGAGGGTGTGTGTCATAATGTGGGCGAGCACAGAAGGGCCACTGGACAAGCACTTAAGTGTGCTCGCTAGCATCTGTAGACAGAACGCTCATCCAATCTCATGACACATTTTGATCGAGCTCTTCTCCCCTAAATTCTCTCCGGTGATTTTTGAAAAGCCTCCACCGTCGCCTACGAATCTCCGATTCCTCCCTCTTACCTCTTATCTCCTTCCTTAAGGTATATCCAACATTCCTTTCACTTGTTTTTTTGGTTTTGTTGCATATTTTTAGAGAAACAAATAGTATAGGGTTTCATCTAACTTTGATATTGTTTCACCATTTTTTGCTAGAATTTTAGTTATATGTTGTCTTTTAAATACATAATTATTAGTTTAAGATGTATTGAAGTTTGATTTGATTTAAGATTGGTATAGTTTAATCAAAATCTTATTGAATGTATGGTGTTCAATGAAATGCCTGAATTAGATTACACATTTCGGATTAACATTATATATTAAACTATATTTGCATTATAGATTGAACTAGATTAAGTAATGATGAAGTGATTAGGATTATCTTATGTTATATTATGTTTGGAATTTAATGTTATTTTTAGGTTTAAACTTATGTCAATGATGAATCTCAGATACATCATCATAAAATCCACTTATTATTCTCCTAACTTAAACAATTCGATAAAAACACAATTATAACGCTAATATTAACTATTCTTATATTGTAAATAATCTGTGTATAATTAACCTATGTTTTCTAACCTCTAATTATTGTATTTTATTACTAACATTTTCTTTATTTTTATATTTTATTAAAAACCCTAAAATTTATGTTATTTATTATTATATTTATCTTGGATTTTAAAAGAAGTTAAAATACAAAAAACATCAAAAACACAAAACATGGTATTTTTACCAATTAAAAATGCTTGCAAAAATTCATCTTTGCACAATTGACTTCTTTTGGCTTTTTGTCCAACATGAAACTTGTAGATCTCACAAAAATCTACAACTTTCATTTTTTGACTTTTTCCTAATTAAGCTTTTAATTATTTCTTTTAGATTTTTCTTTATTTTCTTAATTTCTGAATTTTCTGGAGCAGCCACGCGGCCACCTCTCCTTGCACCACCCGCCACTTTCCTTGGCCATTGGATCCGCCTCTGTGCGCCTTCATCCTGGTCGTTCTTCTCCGCTTCGTTTCCAGCTGTCAGATCCCTTCTCCAAACGAGATCTCTTCCACTCACTCCCACTCTCTTCTAGAATACTCCATTGTCCTCCCATCCTATGGCTCTAACCTTCCCACATCATCTCGTCATTCTCCACCATCGAATCACTGTCCTGCCTTCATTCTAGCCTTCCATTCGTACCCTCTCCTCAGCCCTACGATCTGATCCCATATCATATCCTCGTCGCTCATCACCGCCCACTCCTTAATCATTCGATCAGAACCGAAGGATCTGATCTCCGCTCTTCCATCACGCTCTAATCCTAACGGTTGGATCGTGAAATGCAATGGCTAGGACTTCGTCTCCTGCCTTCACCTCCTCCCCTTCTCAACCATTACTCCTCACGACTCTGCCTCCCCCTTCCATTTTCAGCCTCCACGTAGAGCCCCCTCTCCACAGCCTAACGCCTGCTCCATGTAGGTCCCACTTCAATAACCTTCGCCAACCCATCAAAGCCTCAGATCCAATCTTCTCGCGCATTCAATCAGCCGTTACATCTTTGGTGTCACCACCATAATCGACGACCCTCTCCGCTTGTATTAATCCTCCTCCACCACCAATACTCGTCATCCACCAATCTACAGCCCAAGCCCTAGTCCTCCTCCATCTCCCTGTGACAGACGAAGGTGGAGGAAGGGCCATAATGGAACCTCCAGGCCTGGTGTTGACCCTCAGCCATCACAACTGAGTAACAGTCGCTCCGCCGTCATTGAGCACCGAGGCAAGATCGCCCTCGTCGTGTGACAACCCAAGCACCTCCGATGCTCATCCCAGACCACTTTCCTCTGTCTTAGGTACACCTCAGATCAGGTATGATCCCTTTCTCCTCCACTTCTGTATTTTTCTCTGATTTAGTCCACTTCGCAGTCACTCTCTCACCCTCAATTCACCCTACAACCACCACTACCGGGAATCCTTCATTCACGCCGACCACTTCGATCTCTCTCTCTCTCTCTGTCAGAACTCCAACCACCTCGCTCCTTTTCCTCCGTAAACAAGGTGGAGGAACCATTGAGCCGCCACCTTTTCCACCTCTCTCAGGCCCTCATCTCACCCCACTTCGCATGCACTTCATGCCTCGGCTATGTGCTAACTTCTTCTGCAGGTCAAAGCCCTCGATGGCAGAAATACGTGCAGCATCTCTGATTTCGAGCATTAGCTCTGATGATGAAGCACCGTTCCACCATTCCAAGCAACTTCATCGGTCATCGGACCATCTAGGGCCTTGTTAGCCTCCACTGATCCTCTCTCGATCTTCGAGGAAGCATCAGGAGGTCGGAGGAGGAATTAGGGGATCATTGGAGACCCAGCTTCTCCACCGTGCACGGGGAGGAAGAGGGAGGCACTGTAATGTACAGATGTCGTCCGATCATTGAGATCAGATGGTTCAGATGAAGCCACGCCTCCTCTCAGAGGCAAGGAGGCTCGGGGCAACCCAACCATGCCCTGAGGTACTTGTGCCTGCCACGTGCCATCCGAGCCCAAGCCGCCTCCGAACCTAGCTCCTCGTGTACCATGCATGTGAGGGGTTGGGCTATTTGCGGATGAACCATGACCTTTTCCAAAATTACAATAAGGTCCTCAGGCACGTGCCTCAAGTGTGTGCATGGGAATTTTGCAAAAAGGCCCCATCATTTTATCAAAATTACAAAAAACTCTGTGCGTAAAAGGGAAAATTCCATTCAGACCAGCCATTTTTTGCTAATTGCAAATGGGTCCATCCAGGAACCAATTTGCAATATTCATCTTTATTTTCTATGCATTTTATTACATTTATGCCCTTACATTGTTTCTTTAATATCTTGAGCATACAACCTCTATTTCAGTTGATTTCAGTTTCATTATGTTGCTAATTTTATTCTCTATCTAATGGCATTACTTTTCCCCTATTTTGATACTTAATTTCCTATGCTAAAATTATAGATCTTTTATGTGTCATTTTGCTTATTTTGAATGCCAAAATTTATCAATGTGCCTCGATTAATATGGGAATCAATTTTCTTATATTTGCTCATTGATTTGATTTTTTCAGGGCATATTTGTATATAATACATATGCTTTCACACCATCTCATCTTTAATTGCTTTTTGAAAATCCAACAAAATTTACATGCATCACGTGAACTTGTCTTTGCATTATGTTATCTGCATATTATTTTGCATCTGCATGAAGATCTAGGATTAGAAAATACCCACACATTAATTAAGCAATAATTTTCGATAAATAGACGAAGAGGCTCGTGTCCCTGTATTCAACCTTGATATACTTACCAAATAAAATAACTTCCACATATTCGAAAGTGTGTTTTTATGACCATTTTCACCACCTATACTACGATAAAAGACGATTATTAACGTGGTGAAAATGTGGTTCATCAAATGACGTCATTGCCGGGGACACGGCTCATCTTTATTTGTTTATTGAATTCTAATGAATTATTTTGAAGTGGATATTTTCAAAATTTTAGGTCTTTTCGTCGTGTTGTTTTTGCATCATTTCATGAATAAATTTCTTGATATTTTTCTGATATTATTCTTTTATGGCAGGATCCATGGAGATCGAGGATGCTTGAGACCCATGGAGACATGGAGTTGGGAGCTCCCGCTGCGAGGAGCTGCAAAAGAAAATTAAGGAAGATTCAAGGAACTTTACTCAATATTTATTTCATACATTTTTGTTGTAAAAAAATATATCATGTGTATTTTTAGTGGTCTTCATTTCAGGGCTCCCATGTGTAAGAAAAAGAGGGGAAAAAAGAAGTAAGTCACTCGATGATCTATCCCCCCCCACACACACATATCCTTGTATATTCATTCACCCCCCATCATCCTTCCATCTCTGTATATTCACACACACACACCTCCCCTGCACATCCATCCCCTAACCAATCACGGGCCCCACAACCCAAAATTCCACATCCAAGACATGTAGAGAGAAAGTTGATGACTCGGGTCCCCCTATACTTAAGATATTTTCATCCTAAGTATAGAGGGACCCGACTCATCAATCTTCCCTCTACCTATCTTCTTTTACTTGGGTCATTTTTGACCTAAGTATAGGGGGACCTCTGAGTCAGTTCCGCTATATCATCCTATATTTAATTGAGATATGGCTTCGTATCACGTGTGCTATAAGGACATAGCAAAAGTTAAGTATATGGAGGTATACCGTATATATACTTTAGCCATAGCTCGTATGTTAAAATTTTGAATACTTTTTGGGCCCGGGTTTAAGTTTACCCGTGAACTGATTTTTGTAATAATTTCTATAAAAACCTTTTTGAAAATAGAAGGATTAACTTTTGGTAAATAAAATCAACCTTTTTCAAAATTTCTCATAAAAATCTGAAAAAATTAAGAGACTTTTCTCTTTGGTAGAGGCTTTGACTACTAGGCTTAAAATGAGCAGCTACTCTTCAGTGAGGGAACTTCGGTCTCCCTTAGCAGAGTGGGTGGTTTAGAGGACACTGTCTATGGCTTTGTCCTCAAGTAACACGAGTAGCCGTCTAACATTCTGTACTTATACCCATATTGACTGAAAGTAGATGCAACTATTCATATGAGCTTGAGCCAATCATTATCTCTCTGAAGAATTAAAAAATGAAAAATTAAAATTCATAATAATTTGCAAAACATAAAAATGACAAACTTCACTAACCAAGGAGTTGGTGTATTCCTGACACATTCACTACCACTCAAGGCTTAAGGATTTGAGGACACTTAATTTCTGAGATCTTGAGAGTCTGAGTTAGCCAGCCTTAGTCATTAGGGTTTTGAACTTAATAATCCACACTTCCCTAGTTTGAAAGATTTGGATGCTATATTGCACTCTTCATCTCTACCTTCTAAAGAATATGATCAGCACATCACTTTCACAATTGCTTGATTAATGAGATGAGTTATCACTTGAGGAACTAAGATTGGAGATTTAAGTTTAGACCCGATTTAATGATGCTCGAGGTTGGGATAAAGTTAATGAAAGCTTCAAGAAATCTGAGTGTTAGCAAACCCTCGCCAGTACGTGAACAAGTTCGCATGCTATCTCTTGATATTTACTTATGTGCCAGTGTATGATGATACCTAATTAAATTGTTGATCATTGTACGCCAAATTTTGGTAAAAGTAGTGGAGCTAGCCAAAAAGAAAAGAAAAGAAAGAAATATTGAAAGAAAAGCTCAATCATTACAAATAAATTCTATGAGCTTCCACCAAAAGTGAGCGCTCTCAACCATCTCAAAGTGTCAACTTGGACCAAACGCTATTAGGACCAAGGAGTCGGGCTAGCACCAAAAAAGGGTTCTACATCATATAGTGATACAAGTCTGGGTGTCAAAGGTATCTTAGATACTCAAAAGAGATATACCTCGGTGTACTCCCAGGAAAACAAGTGCAGACGACTCCGAATTCTCTTGATGGACACATTGATCAACAAACAAAAATATATACGTTGAGTAATAAGGCACTCGAGACGAGAGGCCCCTTTTATTCCAGTGTGAGGGAGAGAAAAAATATACACAATCCTATGCCCCTCCATCATCTGGTCATCAATCTACCCTTTCAAGTCTGACAAACTAATGAGACGGCTGACTAAAGCAAGAACCGACTTATTCCCTAGTGTTGAGGATTAGTTCTAGAGGAGAGTCTTCTGGACTGGAACCTTTGGTGACATCTCGATTGGACTCGCATGATTGCAGTACACTAATCTTCATATCCTTATATTTTATGTATAAAAAAAGAGTTCGATAGCTAGAGAAGTTGGATTCCTTTTGACTAAGTCATGGTTAAGCCTTTAATTTTAGGATCACTCAAATTGAGGGTCTTCACCTTGAAAATTTCACGTGCATTGTCAGGAATTAATCCCACTCCTTCATTCTTTAGATGCTCGAGGAAGAGCATAGTGTAAGTATAGGGAGTATGATGAATCTCAGATACATCATTGTAAAATCCATTTATTATTCTCCTAACTTAAACAATTTGATAAAAACCACAATTAAATCATTAATATTAACTATTCTTATATTGTAAATAATCCGTGTATAATTAACATATATTTTCTAACCCTAATTATTGTTTTTTATTACTAACATTTTCTTTGTTTTTATATTTTATTAAAAATCCATAAAAATTAGGTTAATTATTGTATATATTTATCTTGCCTTTTAAAATAAATTAAGTTATAAAAAATATCAAAACCACAAAACACAGTGTTTTTACCATTGAAAATGCTTGCAAAATTTCCTCTTTGTAAAATTGATTTCTTTTGACTTTTTGTTCAACATGAAACTTGTAGATCTCAACGAGGTATACAACTTTCATGTTTTGACTTTTTCCTAATTAAGCCTCTAATTATTTATTTTCAATTTTCCTTTATTTTCTTACTTTCTAAATTTTCTAGAGCGGCCACATGGAGCTATCTGAAGCTGCCACGTGGCCACCTCTCCTTTGCCATCGGCCACTTTCATTGGTCGTTGGATCCACCTCTGGGTGCTTTCATCCTGGTCATTCTTCTCTGCTTTGTTTCTAGCCGTCAGATCCCATCTCCAAATGAGATCTCTTCCACTCACTCCCACTCTCTTCTAGACCACCCGATCATCCTCCCATCCTACGGCTCTAACCTTCCCATGTCATCACTTCATTCTCCACCATCATATCACTGCCCCACCTTCATCCTAACCTTCCATTCGCACCCTCTCCTCAGCCCTACGAGATGATCCCAGATCATATCCTCGTCGCTCATCACTGTCCACTCCTTAACCATTCGATCAGAATCGAAGGATCTGATCTCTGCCCTTCAACCGTACTCTAATCCTTACCGTTGGATTGCGAGATCCAACGGCTAGGACTTTGTCTCCTACCTTCACCTCCTCCCCTCCTTAGTCGTTACGCCTCGCGACTCTGCCTCCCCCTTCCATTTTCAGCCTCTGCGTAGAGGCCCCTCTCCACAACCTAACGCCTGCTTCACGTAGGTCCCACTTCGCTAACCTTCACCAACCCATCAAAGCCGCATATCCCACCTTCTCACGCATTCAATCAGTCGTTACATCTTTGCCACCACCACCATAACCGACGAACCTCTCCTCCTATATTAAGCCTCCTACGCCACTGATACTCGCCGTCCACCAATCTACAGCCAAAGCCCTAGTCCTCCTCCACCTCTTTGTGAAAAACGAAGGTGGTGGAAGGGCCATAATGGAACCTCCAATCCTAGAACGAGTAACGGTAGCTTTGTTGCTATTGAGCACTGAGGCAAGGTCGCCCTCGTCGTGAGACGACCCGAGCACCTCTGGTGCTCAGCCCAGACCACTTCCTCTATCGTAGGTACACCTCCGATCAGGTATGATCTATTCCTCCTTGCTTCTCTGTTTTTCTTCGATTTAATCCACTTCGCAGTCACTCACTCACCCTCAATTCACCTCACGACCACCACTATCGGACATCCTTCATTCACACCGATCACCTCGATCACTCTCTCTCTCTCTCTCTGTCAGAACCTCCAGCTACCTCGCCTCCTTTTCCTCCATCAATACGGCGGAGGAACCATTGGGCGCCTACTTCTCCGCCTCGCTCAGGCTCTCATCTCACCCCACTTTACATGCACTTCACACCTCGGCTATGCGCTAACTTCTTCTGCAGTTTGAAGCCCTCAATGGCCAGAATACACGCAACATCTCCGATCTTCAGCATTAGCTCCGATGATGAAGCACCGTTCCACCATCCAAGCAACTTCGCTGATCATCAGACCATCTAGGATCTCGTTAGCCTCCGCTGATCCTCTCTCGATCTTCGAGGAAGCATCAGGAGGTCAAAGGAGGAATTAGGGGATCATCGGAGCCCCGTCTTCTCCGACGTGCGTGAGGAGGAAGAGGGAGACACTGCCTGATAGATGACATCCGATCATTGAGATCAGGCGGTCCAGATAAAGCCACACCTCCTCTCCGAGGCAAGGAGGCTCGGGGCAATCCAACCATGCCTCGAGGCACTTGCGCCTGCCACGTGCCATCCGAACCCAAATCGCCTCTAAACCTAGTTTCCCGCGTGCCATGCACGTGAGGGGCTAGGCTATTTGCGGATGAACCCCTAATCTTTTTCAGAATTACAACGAGGTCCTCAAGCATGTGCCTCACATGCACACCTGAGAATTTTGCAAAAAGGCCCCACCATTTATCAAAATAAAAAAAGGCCCTGCAAAAGGGCAAATTCCATTCAGGCCCAACCGATTTTTTCTAATTGCAAATGGGTCCCTTCAAAGATCTATTTGCATTATTTATCTTTATTGTCCATGCATTTTTTACATTTATGCCATTGCACTGTTTCTTTAATATCTTTGGCATACAACCTCTGTATTAGTTGATTTCAATTCCATTGTATTGCTATTTTTTTCTCTAGCTAATGACATTACTTTTTCCCTATTTTGACACTTAATTTCATGTGCTAAAATTATAGATCTTCTATGTGTCATTTGTGCTTATTTTGAATGTCAAAATTTATCAATGTGTCTCGATTAATATTGGAATCAATTTTCTTCTATTTGCGCACTGATTTGATCTTTTCATGGCATATTTGTATATAATGCCTATGCTTGCATACCATCTCATCTTTTAATTATTTTTTTTTAAATCCAACAAAAATAGCATGCATCACGTGAACTTGTCTTTACATTATTTTATTTGCATATTATTTTGCATATGCATGAAGACCTAGGATTAGAAAATACTCATGTATTAATTAAGCAATAATTTTCGATAAATAGGCGAAGAGGCTCGTATCCCTGTATTCAACCTTGGTATACTTACCAAGTAAAATAACTTTCACATATTTGAAGGTGTGGTTTTTGCTGAACCATTTTCACCACCTATACTACGATAAAAGACGCTTATTAACGTGGTGAAAATGTGGCTGATCAAATGGTGTCATTGCCGGGGACACGACTCATCTTTATTTGTTTATTGAATTTTACGGAATTATTTTTAAAGTGGATATTTTAAAAATTTTAGGTCTTTTCATCGTATTTTTGCATCATTTCATGATAAATTTCTTGATATTTTTCTGGTATTATTCTTTTGTGGTAGGGTCCATGGAGATTGAGGACATTTGAGACCCATGGAGGTGTGGAGTTGGGAGCTCCCACTACAAGGAGCCACAAAATAAAATCAAGGAAGATTCAAGGAACTTTAGTCTACATTTCTTTCATGCATTTTTGTTGTAAAAAATGTTGGTATCTACCTTTGATGATATGGAGTTAACTTAGGGTATGATATAGAGGGTGGAGAAGAATTATGATATGATATGATATGATATGATATGATATGATATGATATGCATGTGTATAGATATGAATTTAAGGGTGTAGATATGAATTCATGAGATTAAAAAAATATTTGTACATATAAGAGGATTAAACAAGGACAAATTCAAGGAAACTAGATAATATATGTGTATAGATCTGAATTTAAGTGAAGGTGTACATGTGATGAAAAGAATAGCATGATCATGTGTGTTGTCCAACAAACAACCAATAATTATGTTGTAATTTTTTTTATCACATTAAATTCAAGTTGATGTGTCCATGTGTGTCACATTAACTTATAGTTAGGTAGATAATAAGGCTAAAATAATAAATAATTATAAATCACATCAGATATTCACACACAGTGTGTCCCTCCACACTGGGTGATGTGTGATCCTTCACACCGAGAGGCTTGTGCAAGACATTGGAGGATTTCGTCTCTTCTAATTGTGTTATATTTTTTTAAATTTTGCACAGTACTATTTCACTTCGGGATGAGATATCCCAATCAAATTGTCGTGGATTTTGATGTGTGCAGGTGGAAGAATTTTTTTGTAGGTACACTTCTATATAATATCATTAGACACGTAATTAAGCACTAATTTAGGATCACATATGTCCATATCCCTATCGTTAACCAACCAAATATACACAAATACCTATCAACATAAATGACTAAATATTTTAAGATAATTTTATAGTCTCATTTGTAGCACATACAAACATATGAGGTAAAGTTTATCTTAAAAGCTTGCATTTATGCTGGCTTTCCTTAGTTTGGAGGTCCCAGACTAAGAGAGTCTGTAAGGATTTAAAATTATTATTTGACGATTGTTGTCACATGTTGTAGTTTATTTCTGATAGATATTTGGTTCCATAATCCATTCCTCTTCGGTATGCCAAACCAATCATAATCTATTACTAAAAGTTACACTACGATGAAGATTTTGAGAGTTGATTGTGATTGGTATATGGGGTATACTGGAGGGGTGCTGGATTATGCTGTCGAATTTTCCTCAAAAATAAGCTATCATGTGACAATCATCGTCATATAGCAAGTTTGAATCCTTATGGACGAGCTCGAGTGATAACTTAATGAAAACACTTCTCTTCACATTTCCTAAAATCAGTGAAATATGTTTAGGCTAATGATGGGTTTTGGTTTAACTTTTCTAGGTATGCTCTCTTAACTTAAGTTGACGTTAAAACATCTCCCCTTATTTGACCTTATGATTTGTTACATCAGATAAAATCGATGGCTAGTGGAGAGTGGATATACAAGCGTGTAGTAGATGGACGTGTTGCAAAGACCTTTCAAAAAAGGTGTTCAAGAGTTTGTGGAATTTGTTATGCCAAAGGTTCTCGTGTGGTGGATTCCAATGGGACTATGTTGTGTATGTGTCAAAAGTATCATTTTAATGAAGAAGAGATTCAAGGATGAAATTCAGTCGCGTCTTTATATAAATAATTTTATGGAAGGATATCAAATTTGTTGAAGACAAGGAGAGGTCTTTGGTGTCACAATTAATGAGGAAAATGATGCGAACACTATCAATCCATTTGTAGATATGGTTATGGACGTTGTAGGTCCAGATTTAATACCGATGGTATAGACGAAGAGGAACTACATGGTGAGACATCAAACTTGTAGGAGTTGTTGAGAAAGGCAGAATAACCCTTGTGGCTGGGTTATAAAACATATTCAAAGCTCTTAGTAATTTCATAACTTCATTCGATGAAGATGGAGTATAATAAGATAGATTGTAATTTCGATGACATGCTTACAATTACCAAGAAAATGTTACCCGAAGATGCTGAATTACCTTGAAATTAGTATAAAATCAAAAAATGATATGGAAGATGGGTTTAGTAGAGGTTAACATAGACTCTTGTATGAATCATATTTTATATTACGGAGAAAATGTGTATTTGACATATTGTCCTGAATGTGATGAGCCTAGATTTCAGGAATCAAGTAAGGCTAGAAAAATAATAGCAAGAAAAGTTTTACATTATTTTCCGTTAACTTCGAGATTGAAGCGATTATATTATTGTAAGGAAACGTCGAAAAATATGTTATAGAATTCTGAGCATAGTCGTGAATAGTACATGGAGCATCTATCAAAGTCTGGCCGTTGGAAGGAATTGATGTCAACATTTCCTTCGTTTTCATAGGAATAAAGGAATTGTAGTATATGTTTATGTATCAATGGATTTAATCCTCATGGCTTAAGTAAGGACTATTCTTGTTAGCCAATAATGACAATACCATACAATCTACCTCCATGGTTATGTAACAAAAGATAATTCATTTTCTTGGCATTGTTGGTAGTAGGACCTACTCATCAAGGAAAATATATCGACGTATATTTGCGTCCACTAATAGATGAGGTAAAGATACTCCAGTTCGATGGAGTTGATACATATGATGCAAATAAAAGTCAAATATTCAAAATAAAAGTAGTGTTATTGTGGACTATAAATGACTTCTCGACTTATGGAATGTTATCTAGATGGAGTACACATGGATGTAAAAGTTGTTCATATTGTATGGAAAGTACGGAGTCTTTTCAGGTTCAATACGGTTAGAAACCTTATTTTTTTATTATCACAAATATTTTCTCTCAATCAATCATCCATATCAGAGACAAAAACAAGCATTTAAGAGGAATACCACATAACTTTTATATCCTCCGACAATAAAAATCGGTGATATGATATTATCAACATTACTAGAATTTGAAAACTCAGTCATGAGCAATGGAGATATCATGCAACCTCTACTTGATTTTGGTGACAGTTGGGAATTACCATATCGGAGTAAATTATTGATACGACACAAACTAGACGTCATGCATATAGAGAAAATATCTTTCATAGCATCTTCTATATAATTTTGAATGTAGTTGATCGTACAAAAGATACAGTTAATTCTCGTCGTGATTTAAGGATCATATGCAATCGGCTGGAGTTATATATTAGGGATCTTGATAATGGAAGGATCAATATTCCTAAAGCGAAGTACACATTTGAAAGAAATCAACTGAAATGTGTCTACGAATGGGCAAGTTGATTGAATTTTCGGACGGATATGCATCAAATTTATCAAATTTGATCGATTTAAAGAAGTTTTCATTTAAAAAAATGAAGAGTCATGACTGTTACGTATTAATGTAAAGATTGTTACCACTAATGTTCAGGGGACTATTACCGAAAAATATCTTCGATGTTCTATCTGATGTCAGCAGATTTTTCCAGATTATGTGTTCATCATGTGTTTACCGAAAGGAGATGGAATATCTTGAGAAAAATATTCTTGTGATTATGTATAATTTGAAGAAGATATTTCCACCACCTTTTTTTAATTCAATGGAGTATCTGATGATTCATCTTCCATTTGAAGCAAAAGTTGGTGGGACCATAAAATATTGGTGGATGTATCCACTTGAAAGGTATTGTTTTCAAAAAAAATATTTTCTTTTATTGTAATTTTTATAATTAAAAATACATTTTTTAAGTAAGTTCTTTTTCTGCCTGAAAAGAAAGGTCTTGAACAAAAGTAGAGTTGAAGGATCCATTAGTTCTTAGTATATCTACGAGAAAGTAGAAACAATATGTGTGAGGTATTTGATTGAAGATGCGGAGACTATCCACAATAGACTAAGAAGGAATGAGACAGTTTGCTCTGACGAAGAACCTCATATTAGTATCTTTCTCCAGTCAACATAACTGATTGGAAAGGCTAGAGAGCGTTTATTGTCTAAACAAGAGAAAAATATTGCTGAGCTTTACATACTTGATAATTGTGCAGAAATAACGCCATGCGTTGAGTATGTATCTTTATTTTTTTTCAAAAAAATAAAATGTCATTCTCCTTATCCTTTAATAGTTTGTGTACTCATTTTAGAGAATTTAGAAGGAAAGTTATTGAAGAAAATCCTACATATAGAAACGATGAAGTTGTGTGCAGATATAGGAAAGAATTTCCAGAGTGGTTTAAGAACTGAGGAAGAGAGTTGGACGACAATGATTACAATACACGGTTATTGAAATACTTTTCAGAAGGTACAGTTTGTAAGGTTCGATCATATAATTGTTGTTGAAGTAATAGTTATCGATTTCACATCATAACTTCTAGTAGAAACTTGACATCTCATAATTACAGAGTGATGGTTCATGGATCTTGCTACGAGACAGACCATTTGGATTATTATGGAATCTTAAAGGAGACATTGGAAATAGAATACAATATTCCATTCTTAAATAGAGTAATTCTTTTTTGTGTGACTAGTACGATCCAAATGAAGGGGTAGTAATTAATAAAAGAAATAACAACGTAGATCTTATAGAAAAAAATTTATACACAGATTTGAATCATTCATTCTTACTTCTCAAGTGGACCAAGTCTGTTATCTTCATCAAATTTCAAAGAAGAGAAAGAACATTGAAACTTTCAGTGTGCCAATATAAATTCACGAAGTTATATTTCTAAGAAGATATTCCTACAGAAGATAATGTAGATGAAGCTTTCACTCCTAGTCATAAGCGAATAAATGTAGTGGATGAAGTTCCTATCATCGAATCAATTTGACTGGCAGATAATGAAATCGTATCTGCTAACCTAGTAGATGATGTAGACGTTACAAATAATGATTTAGACAACTCCAGAACCAATGAAACATATTATAACTCATCGGAAACAAATGAAGAAGATTAACTGCAAGTTATGGTAAAGTATTGTACTAATTAAAAAAATCCATTGATAACTGTATAATTAACTATTATATTACCAATACAGTCATGGCAGGTTTTGGATGTGGCAGCTCTCATGGATCTCAGCGATCCACTCTTCCGACCTCCTCGGACTCACCTTCTTCCAGTAGGTAGCATACCCCACATTTTGATTTAGATTCTCTTCCTGAAGAGACTTGACGGGCCAAAGCCTACTACCAGTCTCTAGGTTATCCTCCTCCACCCTTTTATGGAGAACCATCTTCCTTAGTAGCTCCCGATGCATGTCTTGTCCCGGTACCTACACGGATATCGATGGATTCTAATTCTCCTTCTTTTAGACATCCGAGCACCTACGTGCCTTTACCCAGTGGAGGTGGACACACTTCTTCGTCCTTCCCTTTGTTGGAGCTTACTGCGGATGGGAGGTAGTTTTTTACACTTTTTTTTTAATTTTCATACATATATATACACTCTCTGAAAATTTTTCAAAAATCTGCAAGGATTTTTTAACAGCAATAGGGTTGCAAAGGATGTAATCAACATTTTCAAGATATATTTGACTAGTACGTAATTTCGGTGGTGTCTCATTCCTGCTACCGAGCAGGAGAGATTGTTTGAGATTTTTCTGATAAGAATATAAAGAAAATTTATTCGAATCATTTGATAATTATTGCAACTCATTTATTTATTTTTTTTCAAAAATTTTTAGAGTAGGTACCGTTTTGTTGATGGTCTGGGGAAGGAGGCTTGTCGTCGAGCCTTTATTCGTTTAGTGGAGAAGAGGATGAGCGATACATTTCTTAAGGTAATGAGAGACTCACATGTAAAAAAAGGATGTGAGAAAATGAATTTCGAGGAGATGAAGAGATTCCCACCATCATGGTACGAGGAGGAGAGGTATTATCTTGTCATCATAGTTTTGAATATAAATTTTATAAGAATTTATATTCATCTTATAGTTTTATAGGTGGGTGGATTTTTGTGATGCATTCATTACATATTCTAAGTTTGGAAGGAAATCAACGGTGGGAAGGGTAAACCGCTAAAAATAGAAGATTAGATAGATCGGTGGCTCCAAAAGCCATAATCAGATTAGAACAGAGCGGGTAATTTCTTTTAAAAAATAAATTTTAAACTCTAATTTATTATAGTTCCGTTCTATTATTATTATTTATTTTATTTTTACAAGAGACTAGATTGGAAAGAGAACCCTCATTTTAGGAGTGGTGGTCTAGGTCCCATATGAGTGGGAAAGAGGGAGTATCTCAATGGTCCACTCCTGAAGCAGAAGAATTGATGGTTATATTGGAAATGCGAGCCCCGAGTGAACCATTCTTACAATAAATGTTATTGTAATATATATATATATATGTTTTATCAATAAAAGTTTTTGATGTTTCACTCCCTTTCTGAAATTGAATGAATGAATGCACTATAAGGTCCCTCTGTACATTAGAGTTATGTACCATGGCCATCTTGATGATCATATAGCTATTGATTCATTAAATGAATCATAGAGGCTGGTGTTGGGATGAATATCTAAATAGTTAGATAGAGGACTCATCAAGCACCGTCAAATGATTATTAAGAGATGATCTCCAGTCTGAGTAGGAGATGGCAATCCTTTCTCACAAAGGCTGATATCTGACCGACCTCTTGATGCAGGTCTTCTGCATGGGAATAGTGATTCAGACGTGTAGATTAGTTAGGTCAAAGGGTTGACTTAACGAGATCGAGATAACCTAAGTCCTATGTTGAATGATGTCACAACATAGGCACACATCCTCTGACCGGAGCCAGATGTGTTATTATATGTCTGAGTGTGTACATTTGACAGACCAATAGGTTGATGACCTAACCAAGGTCTATACACCGGCATGCTGGTGTGCATGTAAGGGAATGGGAGTAATATGATCTCTCAAAGGGATCATACATGTTCACTTATGAACCGGAAGACATGAGCTCACTCATGAGGTATTGGGGACCGATCAAAACCATGCATGGTCGTCGTGCTTTGGAAGCATGACAAGAATTTGAAGGTATGATATATGCTTTGGGAAAGCATATGATCGATACCGATTCCCAATGACCAAGATTGAGAAACTTGGTGATCAAACCCTGAAGAAGATAATATAAAATTGATCTACATCTTCATGTTGATCATAGGTCTTCCAGCATGAAGAATGTATAGGTATTGGGAATACCTGAGGGTGATGTGATCATAAACGATTGTATAACCATGATGCTTCCATTCCGAAGGAGTGATGAAACAGGTCTGGATTTTAGTGACTCCTTTCAGTAGATAAGTAACTTGATCTTAGTCCAAGTGTTGGACATTGATCTGAATGAGATTCAAATGCAATGAGAAGATTAAGTATACGGACTTAATTTAATCAAGCATCTATGGGAGGTCCGTGAGATCTGGATTTGAGATGAGATCTCAACATCCAAGTCACTATATGTGGAACAATACAATCGCCCTTTCCTTATCTCCAAGTATCTGCGGAGAAAGCAAAGGAAATGTTTGGTGACATAAACCGCACACAGCGTTATAATGTGATGAAAGAACTTATTCGTTGAAAGATGCAGGAAGGGACCTCTGTCAGAGAATACGTACTCAAAGTATTTGGATACCTCTCTGAATTGGAAACCCTGGGATCCTACATGGATTCTGAAATGTTGGCTGATTTCATTCTCATGTCGCTCCCTAAATCTTTCAACAACTTTGTCGTGTCATATCACATGAGCAAAGGTGATTTTACTAATGTTGGGTTATTAGATGCATTAAAGTCTTCTTAAGACGTAATGAAGAAGGACGACCCTTTGCTAGTGCAATGGTTGCACAAGTAAAACGAAAGCGCGGTCGGAAGAAAGGTTCTCGGAAGGGCTGCCCCAGAAGAGAAAGAAGAAGAATCAAGGAGTTGGTTCATCTTCTAGTGCTTCCACGCTAATGACATCGAAGAAGGCCGATGTCTATCACCATTGCCAGAAGCCGGGGCACTGGTGGTGTAATTGCCCTGAATACCTGAAGTCAGTTAACAAAGGTAAAGCCCCAACGGGTATGAAATCTACTTTCATCATTGAAACTAGTTTCTCATTGGACGAGAAGGAAGTTGGGTTGTAGATTCTGGTGCTTCTGTTCATGTATGCAATTCGTTGCATTTGTTTCAGGAAACTAGGAATCAGGAGCAAGGGGAGATAGTCATCCAGATGGGATCTGATGCAAGTGTTGCAACAGTCGCCATCGGGACCTGCCGAATGTCATTATCTAGTGGTAGAGTCTTAGCACTTAAAGAATGTCTTTATGTACCTGAAGTCAGGAGGAACTTGATATCTGTATCTAAACTTGTTAAACATGGATATTCCTTCCTTTTTTTGTAATAAGTTATTCATTAATCAATATGATAAATTTATTGCGGATGGTGTTTTGACTTCTGGTGGACTCTATGAATTGTGCATTGATGAACGTGTCATGAATGTTACTACCACTAATAAGAATCCTAAAATATCCAGGGAGAATGGAAATCATTCGAATATGATTTGGCATCAAACGCTTGGCCATTTATCTGTTTATAGGATCAATAGATTGATAAAGGATGGACCTTTAGATTTTCTACATGTTAAATCTTTACCTACCTGTGAACATTGCATTCGAGGTAAAATGACCAGGATGCCTTTTCGTAACAAGGTTACAAGATGCGAAGGTATTCTTAACCTAGTACATATTGATGTATGTGGTCCCTTCAGTACCGCGACTCGAAATGGATATCGATATTATTTGACGTTTATTAATGACCATTCGCGATACGGGTTTATCTTCCTACTACGTCATAAATCTGAAACCTTTGAAAAGTTCAAAGAGTTTAAGGCTTTGGTTGAGAACCAAACCGATAGGAAGATTAAACGGATTCGATCTGATCGAGGTGGCGAGTACCTCTCAGATGAATTCACAGAATATCTTAAAGAGAATGGAATTGTCTCCAATCTCACTCTCCCTGGAACCCCCCAACTTAATGGTGTTGTTGAAAGACGTAACAAGACCATCATGGACATGGTCTGTTCAATGATGAGCAAAGCACGTTTGCCTCTTAATTTATGGGGATATGCGGTAGAGACTGCAATATATATCCTGAATAAGATTACTAGCAAATCTGTACCCAAGACTCCTCACGAGCTCTAGTATGGAAACAAACCCAGTGTTAAACACTTGAGGGTTTGGGGTTGCTTGGTCCATGCGAAGAACGTGGACGCAAGTAAGCTAGAATCTCGCATTTGTGAGTGTTACTTCATTAGGTATGTTAAAGATGGTATTGGATATCATCTTTATAACCTTGAGACCCAAAAGATTTTTATCTTTAGAGATGTGAAATTTCTGGAGGATGATTTCCTTAAAGGTCAAGACAAAATGAAGTAGAGGAACTCATTGAATCCCTTGAGGATTCTGAGATTCCTGAACCAGAAATTGAAGAAACAAATAAAGATGAAACATTCGTACCTCTTCGAAGGAGTTCGAGGGTGGTTGCACCACCTGAAAGGTATGGATTCCATGTGTCAAGTGAGACTGACAATGATCCTGCTTCATTTGATGAAGCACTCGCGGATCATGACATGGATAGATGGATGCTAGCACTGAAGTCAGAAATTGACTCCATGCATAAGAATGGTGTATGGACCCTAGAGGATCCACCTAAAGGGGTGAAACCCATTGGGTGTAAATGGATCTTCAAGAGAAAAGGGGGACCTAATGGGAAAGTAGAGACTTTAAAAGCACGGCTCGTGGCCAAGGGCTACACACAGAGAGAAGGCATCGACTACGATGAGATGTTCTCTCATGTGGCTATGCTTAAGTCCATCAGGACACTGCTAGCTATAGCTGCATCTCTTGACTATGACATCTAGCAGATGGACGTCAAGACAGCTTTCCTCAATGGATACCTCGAGGAGGATATCTATATGGAGCAGGCCCAGGGCTTCATAGTTGAGGATGGAAAAGTATGCAAGCTAAAGAAATCCATCTATGAGCTCAAACAAGCTTCTCGTAGCTGGAACATCAGATTTGACGAAACCATATAGATTTTTATGATTTTGTACAGAATCCTGATGAACCTTGTGTATACAAGAAGCTTAGTGGGAGCGCCATTGTGTTCATCGTGCTTTACGTAGATGATATCCTTATCATTGGGAATGATACATGAATGATGACCAGTGTAAAGATTTGGCTATCTTATACCTTCGAGATGAAAGATCTTGGAGAAGCCTCTTACATCTTAGGCTTGAAGTTGTTCAGAAACTGAGAAAAGAGGATATTGGATTATCACAACATGGATACATTAAGAAGATTCTTGAACGATTCCGTATGGATAGTTCCAAGAAAGGATTCCTCCCCTTAAGACATGGTATCCATCTATCTAAAGGGATGGCTCCTCAAAGTATTGAGGAAAAGAAGGTCGTTGATGAATCTCCATTTCATCACCTTTATTCTATCATTTTAGCCTCAAAAACCCCAGCAAATGCATGTAAATAGCATCAAATTGTACATAATAGCATTCATCATTCATTATATTAATTATACATTAAATAATGTGTTTAATGCCAAAATTATAGAATAAAGAGGAGAAAAGAAAAAGGAATAAAATATTGAAGATATTTTATGACCCAAACCCCGAGACCAAGGCCAGCATGGAATTGGTCGACAAGGAATAAAGTAGGGGGAGATAAGGGCCAGTGTACAATAAATACCTCATTTATTCATGCATTTATTTATGCAATTTTGACACCTATTTTGTACATAATTATTTATTCATCAAATAAAGAAACTTTATTCATGAAAGTTGTAGATAATAATGTAAATAAAATACAAAATTGAGCTTGTGTAAAAATAATACTCAGTATACATTTTATACACAGAATAAAAAGCCAAAATCTCAACTTCACAGACCCATATCTTGCAAATAAAAACTCCAAATCACCCAAACTCACCTTTAATTGTATATAGCTTTCCAAGAAATATTTAATAAAATTGGTTTCATAATTTTTGGAGTCCATCTGCAAAAGTTAGGTTTTTGGCCCCATTGGGCAGCCTGGCTGATTAAAATATTCAATAGATTCCATGTCTATTATTCTTATCAAATTATATTTTTAGAATTTTGTGAATAATGTATAAAATACATGTACATACTAAAATTAGACTAAAACTAAAAAGGATTAATAAAATAAAATAAGCCTATGCAAGTTAGTAGGCAAAATACCTATGACCAAGAATGTATATAAATAAAAGGGAAAACACTCTTTAATTTTTCTCTTCTTTTATATTTCTATAATAATGTAAATAATACCTATAACCCACTAAAAATGCAAATCCAAAATAAAAATCAAGAAAATACATTAAATAAATTAAGTACACAAAATACATAGGTAAAATACCAAGAAGAATACCTACACATACATATACCTATTTATTTAAAAATGAAAATAAACTCATCAAAATTAAATAAAAATACCTTTATACTCACAAAAATAAATTATAAATTTATAAAATAAGCTAATAAAATAATAAAATAAAATAAACACATAAAAAATTAAAAGATACAAAATACATGTAAATACACACATATACACTTTATTAAAATAAAACTATAATAAAACACTTCAAAAAATTTAATAAAAATCGTAAATAAATACTACATGAAATAATACACATTTTTTATTTTTTAAGAAAATTCTAATAAAATCATTTGCTAGGGTAAATAAATCAATTTCTAATAAAATTTCCTATTTTGGCGTCTAGCGGCCGACGTGGACCAATGGGGCGCCAGCCCTTGTTGACCGCCTGGTCAACTATCCCATCCAAGCTCTGGCGTCTCTGAACCATCTTTTCCCCGAATTTCATCCTTTTTTTACGAGCATCTCATCCATCAATCGAGCTCGTTTCCTTAACAAGAAATGATCTCTGATGATCACTGATACCCGCCGATAATTTGGATCAATTTGATACTCATTGGATCATGCAATAATCGTCAGTCAATAAGGCACCATGCCAATGTCTATAAATAAGAAGCTCCGCTCCCTTCCTCAAATTTAGCCAATCTTAATCCATCCAAAAGCCTCGATTTCGTTCCTGGAGCGTTCCTCGTGACAGGGGGAGTGCTCCAGCACCTCGGATCGGCCGGAGGAAGGGAAATTTTGACGCGGCGGAGCTCCGATGTCCGTCCGTCTCCCTGGTGGCCCCCAGGTATAAGAGTTGTCCTTTTTATACATTTTAGTTAGGTTTTAATGTTAGCTTCTGATTCCTGTAGTTAGTTTAGTCCTTAGTTGATCAGCTTAGCGTAAAATCAAAAATTCGAAGTTCGCCGGAGCTCCGCTCCGGCGACTTCTTCACTGTGAACCCGACCGTGTCCGACCGCCACGTGCACCCCATTTTGATCCATATCTCATTCTCCATCGATCTATCGCCTTCGTTCAACCGAGGACCTCTGGTCTTCGCGAATCGGGGCTCCACCTCCGCCTTACGCCGGAGCCCCTCCGCCTCACTCCATCTTGTTGCAGAGCTTCAAAACCCGGGATCGAGGAGGTAGCCCTCGCTCCCCCAGTTCTTCCTATGCAGGTCCAGCAAAGAGAGGAGCCCATCTGGGCTCGATCCAACCCAGGAAGAGGTTCCTGGAGGTCTCGTTCTTCACCGACCTCGTCCGAGCACCTCGGACCTCCAGGAGCCCTGAGGAGACCATCAGACGACGCGGAAGCCTTCCAGCTACGTCCAGAGCACTTCAGATGCGAGGGAGGTGCCCGGAGGAGCCCAAGCTTCTCGATCGAAGCTCGCCGGAGGTGAGATTCCTCCCTGTTTTCCAGACACCTCAAGCGTCGTCGGATCAGGAGGCGAGGCCCAGATTGAAAGACATCCGTTCGATGAAGACACGTTCTGACCGTCCGATCAGCAAGGAGCACCTAATCCGAGCCCTTCATCGGTGAACCGGTATCCACCGTCAGATGCACGACACATGGATGAGTGAGCGAAGACCAGTCGCAGGATGAAGCGCCTTAGGGGGTAAATTTCAAACATCTCCCCCCGCTTTTTGTATTTATAGTTTAATGCCAAAAATAAAACGCCACGTTGTAAATAAAGTGTAAAATTTGCAGTCCGCCCCCTGGAGTTTATGTATTTACATTTTAGTCCCTCCGCGCCTCACGTGCAGCACCCACGTAAGGCGCGTGATTTTTGCACTTAAACCCGCCGGGTTTTATTAATTGTAAAATGGCCCCGAAAATAAAAGTAAATGTTTATTTATGTTGTAATTTTTTGCATGAATGCCCTTGAGAAATATTTTAATTGCAAAAATGCCCCTGCCAGGCCATTTATTTTTGTATGCTTTGTCCATTTTGGTGCTTGATATTAACTTGAAAAATTTTGCAAAAATGGATATAAGCTCCTGTTAGTGTATCCTTGCACGCTATATTTTTATTTTTTTAATTTTGTTGCATTTTCGCATTTATTAAAAATAAAAAAACATGCCTTTTAATTATTGTCTAACTTATAAAATTCCAAAAAAAAATATTAAACCACCTCGAAAAATTCCAAAAACATTACTTACTATGTATTTTTCCCTATTTTAGTGTCAGTCCAAAAATCCCTAAAAATCTCAAAAGAAAAACCTTAGAAATTCAAAAATACACAAAAACGTCAAAAAAATATATAAATTCAAAGAAAAATCAGAAAAATATGAACTCAGTTCCTGTTTGTTCTATATTTCATTATCTTTATTTGAAAATTAGTGTGAAAAACTTTTGTGGCTGTATGCTAATTTTAATTCCTATTTTACTCACAGCCAGTACCTATTTCCCTGTTTTCCTTTATTTCAGCTTTTAAAAATACCAAAAACAATTTGAAAATACCCAAAAATCACAAAAAAAGTAAAAAAATCATAAAAATACCAAAAAGACTTTACCTCTAGATTTTTGACTATTTTTGTATATTTTTATAAATATTATAGCACCTCTTTATATATATATATGTACTCCCCAGTGAACAAAAAAATTGAAAATAAAAAAATATTTATAGATATATATATATATATATATCTTTCTATCTATATATGTGTATATGCATCATTATTCATATATAAGATTCTAAAAAAAGAAGAAAAAAATACTATTTATGTGTATATATATATTGTATGTACTATAGGCTATATACTCACCCTCTAAGGGTATACATATATATTTATATATTTATATTCTAAAATTATATATATATATATTACCTAATTATATTATTAAAATAAAAAAAGAGAAAAATATATATAAAAGATAAAAACCCACAAAAACATGCTTCACACATAGATGACTTTGTGGTTCATGCACATTTTAGGCTATTGCATTTTGTATTGCTCTCTGTGGTTCGACCTCTACATGCTTAGTCACTGTACATTTTGTGGTAGAGAAATAAATATTAATTCACATTTTTGGGATTCAATTGTTTTATTCTTTTATTGTGGGTTAATTGCTGATCAACGTGGGTATTCTGCGAGCGGTCGCCTCAGCGACAACATATTTATATCATTCATGGTGACCCTTGTAGAACTACTCGGTTATCAGATGGCGCCGTTGTCGGGGAGCAATGAGCATAGCCTAATTTTTTTGTCATTCTTGTGTAAGTTTTTTTTGATTTATCATTTATTTTGTGAGCATCTATTTTTATTGTCATTAATCACCATGCTCTATTGATTGATTCATTTATTGTGATTATTTTATATCTGCTCTATTTGATTTGTTGAGCTATTCTAATTCAATCTTTTTGTGACTTTGATGCGAGGGCCCGCCACGCGAGGATGGCTTCTTAGGAGGCCAAGGCAGTCGAGCTTGGAGGAGGGTGGTCTTCACCTCATGACCATTTGGAGAGAGCATCAAGGAAGCAAGGAGCTGGGGATTAGATAGGTGTAGAATATTTAGGATTATTTTTTGTAATTTATGGTGAGAGAGAAAGATAATTTTGGCATGTAATTAAACAGGACTCTACTCTTCATAATGAGGTCCAGTGCCCGGGTGATTGTTCACCTGGAGGCCTCATCGCGGCTTTTCGAGTTTTCATCGCCTTCTTTTATTTATTTCCCGAAGTTTTGAGCTTTCCACCTTTATTTTATTTTGTTTTGTGTGCTTGGAGCCCCTAGACATAGGTTGCTTGACTTGGTAGCTAGGTCCACACATTAATAAGAATGCATGTTCCTATAGTCTACTTCGTATGGATCTAGTCAAATTTAAACAAGCCGTTCATTTGTCTCTTAGCCCTTATGCCACAGCGAGCCCTGTAAAGCGCTTTCTTCAAAACTCAAGTGTGCTGAGCAGAGGAGGGGTGAGCCAAGACCGGACCCTTCGGGCTAGAGATGAATGAGTGACTTATGGTTCTTCACGCTAATAGCAGCTAATGTTTAGGGCGATTTTGTGCCTTGCATACCGACATGTAGATAGGTTTAAAAATTCTGTTTTGCATACCGCATGGAGAGAGCTGGGATGCACTGTAAGTCTTCTAACTCAGCATGCATCATTCGGTTCAATGGTGAGATTTCCATCATGGAACCACTTGCACGGCTTTTCCGCTATCTCCCTCTGATTTTGAGCACCTAGGACTTAAATGAAAATCTACAAAAACGTTAGGCGCTGGTATGAAAACAGACTCAAAAAAAGTGAAAACCCAAAGTTAAAAACAAGGGGACTGCTAAATAAACTTTGACCTTAATTAAAATCTGTAATGGACTATCATTGTACCGGGTTCATAAATCCCTCATTGTTTTCAGGTACCTTGGAGGAGGACCAAAATCCTACTCCCTTGAGCGAGTGCGACCCCCTAAGGATTAAAGCCAAAAAACCCAATCTGCAACTGCCTTGTGTATCGCCTGGATTTCCGAAGTAATGGCGCTTCTATCGTACGTAGGCGAGTAGGGTTTGGTCACCAATGATGACTCTCTGTTGTGTAGAGCATCGACCCTGTCCGAAGTATTGAGCATAGGCCACGCCTTCACGGGGGTGTCTGTCTCATTGTCCTGCGTCCGAGTAGGTTCTTGCACGCTCACGGGTGATTCCGTTGCGAGCGAGAACCAAAGTATTGGTTTCGCCTATCGGCTTCCTCTCTCTATTTCTTTGGCTGAGTAGGGATCCAGGAAGGGTTACAAGGAGTCCAAAAAGTACAGACTACAGGTTACACAGGAGGAGGACAAGTACGGGATACTCTTCTGGCAGTACTCTCTCTCCTATAGGGTAGCGTACTAAGGACTTGTTATAAGATATGCCTGAAATCACTACTCTAAAAATGAAAAGATAATAAATAGCCGAACTTTCACGGCTTCACATGGCGTGAGTTGATGAACCCGATTTTTGTATTGTGTTTGTATGGATCTAGATTAAGGTTCAAAGATCAAGTCCCGCGCCTTTGCGCATATTTTGTTGTTTCTCCCTTTGACCACCCCGCTCAACCGAGCCTCTCTACTATTTTACACTCCTTTTATTCCTCGTTGACCATCGTATCTTTCATCCAACATCCGATCTTCTCTTATACTTCGCGAAGTTGATCCATGGATGGTTTCCGTTGGGACCATGCCGACACCCACATCGATTCCATGGACTCAACTCCGCCAATAAGTTCGAGGCGATTCCCGAGAACCCGATCCGAACTTTGCGGATCGATCTCCAGACTCCTCGTTTTCTACCTTTCTCTTGGCCACCCAATAAACTGGGATCACTTTTGTCCCACTTTCGCCGTTGTGAATGGAAGTCGATTGCAGTCTACATCCTTTTCCATTCACAACATGCTGGGGTTGACCTGAACTCCAGCTTCATCACGGCAGCTGAACACAATTACAAGTGATCTGATTCGGACTATCTCATTATGCAGATAGAAGACAGTACGAGCCCTGGAGACTACTCCGAAGTTCATCTCGTCCGACTCAGACCCTGACATGGCTCCAAGAGGAAAGGGCAAGGGTCAGCATCCACCCCAACCAGAGGGACAGGTGCCAGATCAGAATCAAGTGAATGCACAGTTACTGGCATCTATCCACGCCATCCAGCAGCAGCTGACTGAGCAGGCCCTCACACAGACAGCCTTCCAGGACATGTTGAATGATATGATGAACCGAGACGATGGAGGAGGAAGCAGAGGCAGAGGAGGCGGGGGAGGAGGAGGTGGAGGTGGAGGTGGTGGTCCTGATGATGATGACCTTGAATTACCACCACCAAAGCCAACACTTAAGGAAACATACAATCCGAGAGACAGCCAGATGACCGAGTGGATCCACATTCTACCGGTACACGCTCACTTTGAACTGAAGCCCCAATTCATTGCTCTTCTCCCTGCATTTCATGGAAACACCAGCGAGGAGCCGTATATTCACCTGCAACAATTTTCCCGCATTTGCCGCACTACTCACTATCCCAATGTCCCTCTGGACATTGTCAAGATGATGGCTTTCCCCTTCAGCTTACAGGACAAGGCCCTTTATTGGATCAACCATCTGGGAAGGTTGTGATGACCTGGGAGGAGCTGAAGTCCGCCTTTCTGCACAAATATTACCCTCTAGGTCGGCTCAACCAGATGCGAGCGTGTATCAGTAATTTCTCCCAAGGACCCCATGAGTCGATACATGAAGCGCGGGAGAGATTCACTGACATGTAGGAGAAGTGTCCCCATCATGATATTTCGAAGACCAGCTTGGTCCAGCATTTCTTTGGGGGACTGAACATTGAAAGTCAAAGGCTAGTTGACGCAGCATGTGGGGGTTCACATTTTAACAAGGATGAAGATGTAGTCTGGCAGATATTTGAAGAAATGGCCGAAGGAGAGGCCGCCCTCTCTTCATCCAAGGCATATCAGAAGCAACCCCAGATCCTCCAGAAACAAGTGCACATGGCAGTGTCCAAGGAAGCAGAGAGAGATGAGAGCTCCAACCTTAGTATCATCGGGGGCCATCTCTCGAAAGTTGATATCATCGAAAAGCGATCACAGGACCTCGAGAAACTCGCTGTGATCGAGAAGAGGACCTAGAATTTAGAGAAACTTGATCAGATCAACAAGTACCTTGAACTGTTGGTGGGTACCATCAACTCTGTTTAGTCGGTGATGAACCTCAGTTTCATCATCTTTAATTCCTATAATTAACCCCCTTGCTTAAAGTTTTGTCAATAAAATCCTGTTAATGTCCTATAATTAACAGAGTCCTAAATAAATTAAAAATCACAAAAAAATGACAAAGCAAAAATTCGTGGTATTTTTAGACTTAAAAATACCCTCAAAAATATTTCGGGTCTTTGTTTGATTTCATTTCCAATTTTGGTCAACATGAAACTTGTAGATCTCATCAAGATCTACAACTTTCATGTTTTGAGTTTTCTCAAATTCGGCCAAAATAACCTCCAAAAATCAAAAATATCATCCGAATAATCTGATTGGGCCACGTGGCCCAATCTGGGGGCGCCACGTGGCCCGCCTCCCTTGTCTCCTCCGCCGCCATCCTCAACCGTTGGATCTCTCATTGGATCCAACGGCCCAGCTTTATCCACATCCGCCTCTTCTTCTTGGCCATCAGATCATCCCTGACCCTGATCCGCACCGTTCGTTCCCGCCTTCTTCTGTTGACGCCACGTGTCATCTCCCCCGCCATTAGATCAGGGATTGAAGGGGCGATCTCAACCGCACAAACCCGCGGCGCTCTTCGGCCCTTCGATCACGCCATCTTTTGATCACCAGCGCCTGTTCGCGCCGCTTTACTAGCACGACACGTGGCCAAACCATCTGCCATCGATCGCTCCGTCCCCCGATCTCATCATAGACGTCTCTACGCGCCTAAATGCTCGCCGTTGGATCTCCATATCCAACGGCCAGCGGCCATCGTCAACCTCCAGACCCCACTCTTCAAACGATCTCCACTCCGCGAACACCTCGCCCCCTTCCATTTTTCTCGCCCTCCTCAAGCACCATGTCCCATCATCAACCACCGCTGGGTTCTCCCCAGTCACCCACCATCCTCGCACACCATCTCACGACTCCAGTCGTCGTCCCACGCGATCCACAACTCCCTCGAAACCCCCACGTTCTCATCACGATCTTCAGCCACCTTCCCCTTCAAATACATCGGTCCCACGCCCAATCGCCGGGGTCCGCCTTTACATGGGGGCTCGCCCAGCCCTCCGCCACCTCCCAGTGACAGGGGGAGGTGGACGGATCGAGCGAAGACGACGAGGCCCCCTGGTGAGACCCTCCGCCTTCGACAGCGGAGCTGCGGCGCCCTATCGCCGCCCGAGCTCGCTGGGACGGCCGCCCAGCACGTTGCGAAGACCCCGAGCTCCTCTCGGAGCTCAAGCCCAGGCCACACCATCCGCCCTACGTCAGGTGAGCTCCCTCTTCCTCCTTTGTCTTTTTCTTTCTTTTCTCTGCTTTATAGGCTCCTCCAGTCGTTATCGCTCTCCATTCACACCTTCAAAAGCTCCGCAACACTTCCCCCTTCCACGCGCCCGCCTCCGACCATCCTCTTCGTTTCTTCCATACCTCGAACACCGCCGACTCACCTCCTCTCCGACCACCGGAGATGGAGGTATCTGGTTCCTCGTCTCCCCTCACCCGCATGGAACCTCATTTCGCTCGCGCACGCTTTCCTCTCGCTTCGGCTATGCTTTACTAAGCTGCAGGTCTTCGAAGCGTTCAAGTGGAGCTCTGCCGGAGCTAACTTCATCGACGCCGTAGCTGTTCTCCGAGCCTCGGCGAGCAACGCCAGAGGCTTCTGTGTCTTCCCCGAGCTCCGGGCTCCCTCGACGGTCATCCATCGAGCTTCAGGGAGGTCCATGTCGACGGAGAACAAGCGGCGGAGGAGGGAGTCCTTCGCCGGAGCCCAGAACGCGCCGCCAGCCTTCGACCGAGGGAGAAGAGCAGCCACTGTTGGATGGTCCACCCCCGGTGACCATCCAACGGTCCAGAAGCGGCCACGTCATCGACTTCTTCAGCTGTTGGATCTGTTCGATCCAACGGACCGCGATGCAGCCACGTGTCAGAGCCATAACTTCACCAAGCCTGCCATCCGGACCTACAGGCTTGGCTGCTTCCGAGCCTCCCCAAGCCTGCACCGAGCCTCGGACCAGCCGAGCCTTAGCCGAAGCTAGACCAAACCTCTGCCGAACCCGAACCTTCGTCCAGACCTGGGGAGGCACGTGCTTGGCACGTGAATCCTTGGGTTATTTGCAGAGACGCCCCGCCATATTCTCCATTTTGCATCCAGGTCCTGACGCACGTGCTGACCATGCGCGCAAGGAAAATTTACACTGAAGCCCTTGCGGTTTTAAAGATTTGCAGAAAGACCCCTGTGCGTGCGGGTATTTTACAGGGATGGTCCCGCTCTTTTGTTTATTTACTTTTTAGTCCCTCCCAGGGACCTGTATGCAATTTTATTTTCATGTTTTCTTTTCAGTTATGCCCTTGCGTTCCTTTATGCATATCTTGAGCTACGAACATCCGATTGAGATGATTTCAGTTTTGTTTTAAAGCTGGTTTGATGATCTTTCAAATGGCATGCTTAATTACTATTTTGGACACAATGATTTTGTTATGTATTATTTTATAGGGATGTGTCTATTTGAGCTCAAAATGATGCCCTTCTTAATATTGTTCATCACATCTGCCTTTTTAATTGAACTCGAAATTAACTCTTATTTATTTTGCTCCTTATTTTTACCTAGGGCATATTTTAATTGCATTACATGGCATTTATTTGCATTATAAAAATTGATTAAAAAAATGCATGTTTATTTTTAATGCATTGTCTTGTGTTGTCTCTGCATGTTTTTGACCTATATACCTCTAACTCTACGCTTAATTAAATAGACTTAAATCCGATTAATACGAGAGAGGCTCGTGTCCCTGAGTTCGACCTTGGTTTCTTACCAAGTAAAATATAAATTACGATCATCTCATTTTGATTTATTATTGCATATCTTTAAATGAGTTGATCTTTTGATGACCAAAATCGGCCCGACTGCATCGACATGTTGAGGTGCTAAAAACGCACTCTTAAAGGGCCGATTTTGCGGCTCGTCAAATGGCGTCGTTGCCGGGGACACAGCTCATTTCTTTTATTTTTTGGAATTTTTTTATTTAATTAAGTGTATCTTTTTATAGATCATTTTTTTGTTCATTCATTTTGCATTGTAAAATTTCTCTCTATGGATCTCTAACCATTGCTTTTGTGGCAGGGCCCTTGATGGTTCAAGGAGGCGAGGAGCAGGACACTTCCCGCTGTGAAGAGCCGCAGAAGCATGCTTGGAGTATGTCGAGAAGAGAAAAAAAATGTCTTGCATTTTAATTTCTATGCATGAACTGTGTAATAATTCGTCTTTTACAGCGGTCTTCGATCGAAGACTCGCGATTGTAATCGAACGATCGTGGTTGTGTGGGGATCGTCCCCACTTGAGTGTCGACCTAGGACTAGGCACGCGGCTCTCCGAGCTCATTTTAATTTTTTTTTCATATTTTTACGTGCTTGATCGTAGGTAGGACACACTAATTTCTATACGCACATAATCTCGCATCACTTAGCTAAAATTAATGAAGATCAATCACCGCTAATAGATGCATGATTAGGTGCGGCTTTTTCGACTTGCATACATGTTGGATTTGGTTTTCAAAACGGCCTTAGTTTTTCACGTGTTTTTTGTCAAATCACTGCATGATTTCTCGTTTAGCCTAGATCGCGTTTTTTTTCATCGAATACATGTTTTTCGCGGCTTTCATTTCCTAGCTCGATCACCTAGGATTAAAGGAAATGGAATGAACGGTAGACGATGATTTTCTGATTTATGTGCTAACCTTAATTCAGTGATAATTCCAAATAAAATTGGGACTGTTAATTGCAAGTCAACCAAAAAATGGAGTAAAATTCGGTTTTGGGAGAGCAACACCCTCGATTACGCGTTGGTTTTTATTTCACATTTTTCTCCGCGTAATTATCTAATGTTTTATCACCAATTAAACCGATAAGATAATCAACCAACTTCGGTTGGTTTCATGTGTGAGTTGGTGAAACTAAGGGTTTTTGCTTGCTTGAATTGAGCCATGTTTGCTACACAACCCTAAAACCTTAGTCACTCCATTTCATCTCCAAAAGATTCAACCGCTCACTTGTAAATCCATTCCTCTTCTTCGTTCACCTTGGGTACCTCCCAACATCAATTCCCATCTTTATACTTAGGCTAATCTCAGCCTAAGTATAGGGGGGACCCAAGTCCCCGTGATTTTCTCTACTCTTCTTTTCTTACCTTTATACTTAGGTTATTTCTAACCTAAGTATAGGGGGAGCCCCTCTTAGTTCCCGTATATCTCACTATATTTAAATGGACCTATGTACTTGTAACATCTAGTGCTATGAGGACATAGCAAAGTTTAAGTATAGGGGGGTATACCGTATATACCATATATTTACTTTAGCTATAATCTGAAAAATTTGAAAAATTTAAAACTTTTTGGCTAAGGTAAAATTCTTTGAACTAAGAGAACTCAAATGATTTCGCGGCTTTTCGATATTATGTTACGCTATAAAAATATTTTCGAAAATGATTTTTGAAAATGTTTTGAAAACTTTTTTATTTTGTGTGACATGGTTTTGAAATCACCTTCTCTTTTCAAGGAAAGTTGAGTCTAACTTGTGTTCTAACTCTCTAATTAAAATTAATAAAAATCAGAAAAAACCTAAAAACCCTTTAGGAGCCGTTAGTGACTACTAAGCCCAATTAAGTAAGCCGCGTTCAGTGAGGGTTCGCCCTTAGCAGATTGGATGGTTTAGAGGACATCGCGCAAGGCCCCATCCTCAAGCAACGGGCTTCGACCTGTACTTACATCCATACTGGCTGAATTGCAGATGCTCAATTGAGTTTAGGGAGTTCTAATATCTCTTAAAGTTTTAAAAAAAATATTTGTGTCTTGTTTTTGAATGAAGAAGTTGGATTAGTCCTCTACATTTACACTTTCACCCAGGATCTGGATTGGTCAAGGAAACTTAGCTTTTTGAGGTCTTTGAGATTTTAGGATTAACCAGCCTTAGTCATCAGGGTCTTAGACTTAATCATCCACATTCCCCTAGGTCTCTAGATTTGCGTGCTATATTCCATGCTTAGTCTCAGAAATAAAGAATATGATCAGCACATCACATGCACGACTGCGGTTTTGATTGAGATGAGTTGACTCTTCACCTGAGGGATTAGGATGAGGAAGTCGAGTCTGGATTTGATCTAATGATGCTCGAGGATGGGATAAAATCTTTGGAGGCTTCAGGAAACCTGAGTGTCAGCAATAGTAGCCAGTATGAGAACTTGGTTCTTATACTAATCTCTTGATATTGACCTAAGTGCCTGGGTGTGAAAAATAAATAAAAAAATGGTGATCAGTGTGCGCCAACTCTTGGTAAAAGCAGTGGAGCTAGCCACAAATTATACAAGTCAATGAAATTCAAAGAAAAGCTCTCATTCCACCAAGTCAAATATCAAAGAGCTTCCACCAAAGGCGAGCGCTCCCAAACTTTTCAAAGTGTCCACTTGGACCACCGCTATTAGGACCAGGAGTCGGGCTTGCACCAAAAAAGGGCTCTGCATCGTAAATGCTACAAGTCTGGGTGTCGAAGGTACGATAGGTACTCAAAAGAGACACACCCCGGTGTACTCCCAGGAAAACAAGTACAGACGGCTCCAACTTCTCTTGACGGACGCACTGATCAACACCAAAAAAATGTGTTGCGTAAAAAGGCACTAGAGAGAATCCTTGTTCCAATGAGAGGGAGAGAAGAATTGACACAATCCCATGCCCTCCATTTCTGGCCTGCCATCTACATTTTCTAAGTCTGACAACTAAAGAGACGGTAGACTGAATGCAAGATTTGATTTATTCCCTAGTGCTGAGGATTGGGTCCTTAGGAAATTTTCTCAGATCAAGATTTTGAGTGAAGAATTGACTCTACTCTCAGAATTGCAGTCAACACTAAACTTCATATCCTTTAGTTTATATGTACATCAGAGAGAGTCTAGAGAAGTAGAGGAATTGGAAGCCTCTTGATTAAGGCCGGGTTGAACTCTAGAATTTTCGATCTCTAAATTTGAGTCGACTTGATCAGATTGGATCATGTATTCACATGCACAAGGGGGTTAATCCAACTTAGTCATTCTTTTGATGCTCGAGGACGAGCATAGTTTAAGTATAGGGGGGTGATGAACCTCAGTTTCATCATCTTTATTTCCTATAATTAACCCCCTTGCTTAAAGTTTTGTCAATAAAATCCTGTTAATGTCCTATAATTAACAGAGTCCTAAATAAATTAAAAATCACAAAAAAATGACAAAGCAAAAATTCGTGGTATTTTTAGACTTAAAAATACCCTCAAAAATATTTCGGGTCTTTGTTTGATTTCATTTCCAGTTTTGGTCAACATGAAACTTGTAGATCTCATCAAGATCTACAACTTTCATGTTTTGAGTTTTCTCAAATTCGGCCAAAATAACCTCCAAAAATCAAAAATATCATCCGAATAATCTGATTGGGCCACGTGGCCCAATCTGGGGGCGCCACGTGGCCCGCCTCCCTTGTCTCCTCCGCCGCCATCCTCAACCGTTGGATCTCTCATTGGATCCAACGGCCCAGCTTTATCCACATCCGCCTCTTCTTCTTGGCCATCAGATCATCCCTGACCCTGATCCGCACCGTTCGTTCCCGCCTTCTTCTGCTGACGCCACGTGTCATCTCCCCCGCCATTAGATCAGGGATTGAAGGGGCAATCTCAACCACACAAACCCGCGGCGCTCTTCAGCCCTTCGATCACGCCATCTTTTGATCACCACCGCCTGTTCGCGCCGCTTTACTAGCACGACACGTGGCCAAACCATCTGCCATCGATCGCTCCGTCCCCCGATCTCATCATAGCCGTCTCTACGCGCCTAAATGCTCGCCGTTGGATCTCCAGATCCAACGGCCAGCGGCCATCGTCAACCTCCAGACCCCACTCTTCACACGATCTCCACTCCGCGAACACCTCGCCCCCTTCCATTTTTCTTGCCCTCCTCAAGCACCATGTCCCATCTTCAACCACCGCTGGGTTCTCCCCAGTCACCCACCATCCTCGCACACCATCTCACGACTCCAGTCGTCGTCCCACGCGATCCACAACTCCCTCGAAATCCCACGTTCTCATCACGATCTTCAGCCACCTTCCCCTTCAAATACATCGGTCCCACGCCCAATCGTCGGGGTCCGCCTTTACATGGGGGCTCACCCAGCCCTCCGCCACCTCCCAGTGACAGGGGGAGGTGGACGGATCGAGCGAAGACGATGAGGCCCCCTGGTGAGACCCTCCGCCTTCAACGGCGGAGCTGCGGCGCGCTATCGCCGCCCGAGCTCGCTGGGACGGCCGCCCAGCACGTTGCGAAGACCCCGAGCTCCTCTCAGAGCTCAAGCCCAGGCCACACCATCCGCCCTACGTCAGGTGAGCTCCCTCTTCCTCCTTTGTCTTTTTCTTTCTTTTCTCTGCTTTAATTAGGCTCCTCCAGTCGTTATCGCTCTCCATTCACACCTTCAAAAGCTCCGCAACACTTCCCCCTTCCACGCGCCCGCCTCCGACCATCCTCTTCGTTTCTTCCATACCTTGAACACCGCCGACTCACCTCCTCTCCGACCACCGGAGATGGAGCACTGGTTCCTCATCTCCCCTCACCCGCACGGAACCTCATTTCTCTCGCACACGCTTTCCTCTCGCTTCGGCTATGCTTTACTAAGCTGCAGGTCTTCGAAGCGTTCAATGGGTGGAGCTCTGCCGGAGCTAACTTCATCGACGCCGTAGCTGTTCTCCGAGCCTCGGCGAGCAACGCCAGAGGCTTCTGTGTCTTCCCCGAGCTCCGGGCTCCCTCGACGGTCATCCATCGAGCTTCAGGGAGGTCCATGTCGACGGAGAACAAGCGACAGAGGAGGGAGTCCTTCGCCGGAGCCCAGAACGCGCTGCCAGCCTTCGACCGAGGGAGAAGAGCAGCCACTGTTGGATGGTCCACCCCCGGTGACCATCCAACGGTCCAGAAGCGGCCACGTCATCGACTTCTTCAGCTGTTGGATCTGTTCGATCCAACGGACCGCGATGCAGCCACGTGTCAGAGCCATAACTTCACCAAGCCTGCCATCCGGACCTACAGGCTTGGCTGCTTCCGAGCCTCCCCAAGCCTGCACCGAGCCTCGGACCAGCCGAGCCTTAGCCGAAGCTAGACCGAACCTCTGCCGAACCCGAACCTTCGTCCAGACCTGGGGAGGCACGTGCTTGGCACGTGAATCCTTGGGTTATTTGCAGAGACGCCCCGCCATATTCTCCATTTTGCATCCAGGTCTTGACGCACGTGCTGACCATGCGCGCAAGGAAAATTTACACTGAAGCCCTTGCGGTTTTAAAGATTTGCAGAAAGGCCCCTGTGCGTGTGGGTATTTTACAGGGAAGGTCCCGCTCTTTTGTTTATTTACTTTTTAGTCCCTCCCAGGACCTGTATGAAATTTTTTTTCATGTTTTCTTTTCAGTTATGCCCTTGCGTTCCTTTATGCATATCTTGAGCTACGAACATCCGATTGAGATGATTTCAGTTTCGTTTTAAAGCTGGTTTGATGATCTTTCAAATGGCATGCTTAATTACTATTTTGGACACAATGATTTTGTTATGTATTATTTTATAGGGATGTGTCTATTTGAGCTCAAAATGATGCCCTTCTTAATATTGTTCATCACATCTGCCTTTTTAATTGAACTCGAAATTAACTCTTATTTATTTTGCTCCTTATTTTTATCTAGGGCATATTTTAATTGCATTACATGGCATTTATTTGCATTATAAAAATTGATTAAAAAAATGCTTGTTTATTTTTAATGCATTGTCTTGTGTTGTCTCTGCATGTTTTTGACCTATATACCTCTAACTCTACGCTTAATTAAATAGACTTAAATCCGATTAATACGAGAGAGGCTCGTGTCCCTGAGTTCGACCTTGGTTTCTTACCAAGTAAAATATAAATTACGATCATCTCATTTTGATTTATTATTGCATATCTTTAAATGAGTTGATCTTTTGATGACCAAAATCGGCCCGACTGCATCGACATGTTGAGGTGCTAAAAACGCACTCTTAAAGGGCCGATTTTGCGGCTCGTCAGTCGGCGACACCATCGGAAGCTCCCGCTGAGAAGAAGGACGAGCAGCAACCGCAGCATCAGCCTCAGCCGAGCCAGCAGCCACCGGCAGTCCAGCACGTGTACTACGTGCAGGCGCCCGACCAGGGCCAGCCGCAGCAACAGATGGTCGTGTACCAGCCAGAGTTCCTTTCCGGACCTGATCCAGTCTTCCCACCACCACCCCTGATTCAGGAAGTGAACGGGGTATGGGCTAATGATGCACAACCGACCCGTCCTCAGGGACAACCCCAGGGTCAGCAATTTGCCAATCGGCAATACCACCAACCTCAGGGTGGTCGTTTTGGACAATCCTCTCAGCCTCACCAACAGTAACAGCAGCCTCCCCAGTTTGCACATCAATGGAGGCAGAATTTTCCTTACCAGCAGCAGCTGCAGTACCGCCACCCACAGCCGTATCACCAGTACGCGGCTGCCCACTCTCAACAATACCAGCAGTATCCTCCTCCCTCATACCAACAACTTCAACTTCCTGCACCACCTCAGAACCACCAGCAACAACCTCCCCACCCATCCAACCATTAGCAGCGTGGTCTGCACGCTGAACCTACTGAAGCACCCTCTGTGAACCCCACTATGGATTGTCTGGCCCAACTTGTCAAAGGGCTTGCGGATATGACCAAGCGGCTTGATGACCTGACCGCCACTCGAACTACCATTCCGGCTCAGGTCGAAGCCAACCCCAATAATTTCAAGAAGAAAGAGCAGGTAGAATGTGATGTCCTGTCCGTGTCTGGTAATGATATTACTGCTTATTCTAATGTTGTTACTCTCAGGAGCGATAGGGCCTTGCCTCCGCCTGCTACCAGAAGTGGGGTGAATAAAGAAACAGGTGGATCGTCATCTTCTGCATCAGTCGTGCCAGCTCCAGGGGCGGGTGAGGAGGAAGAAGAAGGAGAAGCCAGTCCAGCCGTCGTGCCATGTCACCGGCAGCCTCAGCAGAAAATACAAAAAAAATCAGCAAAAGCAAAAACAACAAAAAGAAGCTTGCAGCTGAAGCAAAGCCGTGCCAGCATTGGAGGAGCCACCAGCAGCAGCCGATCCCTCGCCAGCCGACGGAGCAGACGCTTTACTTTTTGATCGCCCTGCAGCACCAGCATGTCCAGATATAGCTTGTACTCCTTTTTGTAGTTCGGATGTACAACATTCTGTGGGCGATGATTTTGATGTAAATAAGAACTCTCATTTTCCTGCCAGTGATGTAAATATTCCTTTTCCTCATGCAATACAAAAATCCAAAAAAATTGCAAAACGAAAAAAGGCATTATCTGATCCAGGTGTTGTGGAAATTTTAGATAAATTGACTGTTGAGATTCCCTTATTGAAGGCCGTGGAATACATGCCCGCTGTAAAGAAAGGACTGAAGGAGGCATGTACTAACAGGCGTCGCTCAGCGCAAGAAAACAGACGCCGAGATGTAGAAAAGCACGTTCTCTCCATGGCCACTGTTGCAGCCATTAGCAATCTCCCCCAGAAGAAACAAGATACAGGAGCGCCTCTGATCAGTTGTGAGATTTTTGATCAGGTCTTCGAGCGTACTCTCCTTGACAGTGGATCTTCCATCAACCTTCTGCCCTCGTCCATAATGAAAGAATTCGGGCTGGGACCGCTCAAGCAGACACGCATGATCCTTCAGTTCGCTGACCGATCCGTCAAGTGGCCCCGAGGTCTTTTGGAAAATGTGGTAGTTAAAGTGCAGGAAATGAAATTCCCAGCTGACTTTGTAGTCCTTGATATGGACTCGCCTGCACCCCTACTCCAAACCCCTATCATCCTTGGCAGACCATTCCTTCGTACTTCATGTGTCGTGGTTGATTACGGGTCTAGCAAGATTACTTTCAGCTCGAACACTCAGCAGATCACGATAAACATGAACAGAGAGCCCAATGCCACAACTGATGAGAGCCAGGCAGCGTCCGAAGAAGACTGTGATTTTATTGCAGAAATCAGAGACTCAGCCTTATCATTGGACGATCCATGGACCCAAGAAATCCTCACTCTTGAGGAGGACTTGGAAAGCGCAGTCAGCTTATGCTCCGACGACTCTTGGGAGACGGATTCTCATATGCAGGCGCATCTACTTGAGCAGTCACTCCAGACCGAACACGATCAACTTCGCGCAGAACCGTTCGGTACATCACTGGGATCTCAACATGATGATGAGGATGGTAGCAGCTTCAAGGAAGTACATCCCACCACCAGCATAGTCTCCAAGGTGATTGACAAAGTGGACAGATCAAAACCAGAACTCAAGCCACTTCCGGCAGGCCTAAAGTATGCTTTCCTTGCAGGTGAAGAACAGATGTATCCGGTTATCATCAGTAGCAGGCTGACTTCGGATCAGGAATCTCGTCTTCTCGAGGTTCTAGAAAAGAACCGTAAGGCACTTGGTTGGAGCGTATCAGACCTCCGAGGGATAAATCCAGCTTTGTGTTCACACCACATATATCTAGAAGAAGATGCCAAGCCGTCCCGCAAATTCCAAAGAAGGTTGAACCCTAACCTTCGGGATGTCGTCATGAAAGAGATAACGAAATGGTGTGACGCATGCTTCATCTATCCCATCTCCAACTCAAAATGGGTAAGCCCACTGCATGTAGTTCCGAAGAAGTCAGGGCTTACCGTGGTTACAAATGACAAAGGAGAGGAAATTTCCACTCGGGTACCAACATCCTGGCGGGTGTGTGTTGACTACCGCCGTCTCAATGCAGCAACGAAGAAGGACTATTTTCCCTTGCCCTTCATTGATCAAGTTTTGAAAAGATTAGCAGGCAAGGAGTTCTTCTGCTTTCTGGATGGGTATTCCGGGTACAACCAAGTGGCGATCGCCCCTGAAGATCAAGAGAAGACTACCTTCACTTCCCCGTTCGGCACCTACGCCTTCAAGAGAATGCCCTTTGGATTATGCAATGCACCTGCAACCTTCCAAAGATGCATGTTAGCAGTCTTCGCCGAGATGGTAGGCAGTTTTCTCGAGGTGTTCATGGATGATTTCTCTGTCTATGGTGATAGTTTCGATTCTTGTCTTGTGCACCTAGACAGAGTGCTTCAGAAATGCCGGGAAGTCAATTTAGTGCTTTCATGGGAAAAGAGCCACTTTATGGTCACTGAAGGCATTGTGTTGGGTCACGCCGTTTCCAAACGTGGCATGGATGTCGACCCGACGAAGGTGGATGTCATTTCAAATCTTCAGCCAACTCTGTCAGTGAAGAACGTGAGGTCATTCCTAGGGCATGTGGGATTTTACAGGCGATTCATCAAGGATTTCAACTGCATCGCCCGACCTCTGACAGAACTTTTATGCAAGGAAACGGAGTTCATGGTTGATCAGCAAGTTCTCCTTGCTTTCAATCAGTTGAAGGAGCTTATCACTCAGGCTCCAATCTTACAGCCGCCCGACTGGACTCTTCCCTTTGAGATAATGACCGATGCGTCAGACTTTGCAGTCGGGGCTATTCTTGGGCAAAGGAAAGACAGAGCGCCCTACGCCATTCACTATGCCAGCAGAACATTAGACGAAGCACAAAGAAATTATACAGTGACAGAGAAAGAATTGATGGCTGTGGTTTTCGCCCTTGAGAAGTTCATATCCTATTTGTTGGGATCGAAAGTCACAATTTTCACAGACCACTCTGCTATCCGGTACCTACAACAGAAGAAGGATGCCAAGCCAAGACTGATTCGTTGGATCCTTCTCCTCCAGGAATTCGATTTGGAAATTAAGGACAAGCCTGGAGTTCAAAATGTGGTAGCAGACCATCTCTCCAGAATAGAGCAGCATGAATCTCCTCTGAACAGTGCACCAATCACAGAAACCTTCCCTGACGAAGCCATCTTAGCAGTGGATTCTCTTCCTTGGTATGCAGATATAGTCAACTACCTCGCCTCCGGGATAACACCAGTGGATTGGACGAAAAATCAAAAGAACAAATTCATGTCAACCATCCGATTCTACCAATGGGAAGATCCTCTTTTATTCAGAGAAGGAGCGGATTGCATCTGACGCAGGTGCATCCCTCAGACGGAGCAATCTAGTGTCCTCGAGCATTGTCACTCGCTCGAATCTGGTGGACACCACTCTGGAGATCGTACGGCAGCAAAAGTTCTTCAGTGTGGCTTCTGGTGGCCCACTTTATTCAAGGATGCAGCTGAATTTGTTAAGCGATGTACTGACTGTCAGAGAATGAAAGGTACACTTACTGCCAAAGATTCAATGCCCCTGAAAATCATTCAGATAGCAGATGTTTTCGATGCATGGGGCATTGACTTCATGGGACCATTCCCTAACAGTCAAGGTTTTGAGCACATCCTTCTTGTTGTCGATTACGTGAGTCGTTGGGTTGAAGATATCCCCGCTCGAGCCGTTGACAACCGAACAGTATGCCAGTTCCTGAAGAAGAACATCATTTCGCGGTTCGGGATACCAAAAATTCTCATATCAGATGGGGGTAGCCACTTCATTAACAAAGTGGTCAAGAAGTTAATGAAGGAGTACGACATTGATCATCGTGTCGCGTCTTCTTACCATCCTCAGACCAATGTCATGGCGGAGCTATCAAACAGATAAATCAAGACTATCCTGCAGAAACTTGTTAGGCCAAACGGAAAGGACTGGTCACAACTCTTGGACTCGGTCCTATGGGCTTACCGAAACGCCTACAAGTCTCCCTTGGGCATGTCGCCCTATCGTCTTGTATATGGAAAACCGTGCCATCTGCCCGTGGAATTAGTTCACAAGTCTTTATGGGCAATCAGCAGCTGTAACTTGGACTCACGCAAAAGTGGTCAGAAGAGAAAAGATGATCTGAACAGACTCTTGGAATTCCGAGACTATGCATAGGATAACACCTTGATGTACAAAGAGAAGGTGAAACGCTGGCATGACCGGCACATCAGACGAAAGACTTTCAATGTTGGACAGAAAGTGTGGTTATTTGATGCAAAGTTGCGGATATTCCCGGGTAAATTAAAGAGTAAGTGGATAGGGCCATTTCGAGTTTGTGAAGTGCGTGACAACGGAAGTATTGCAATATCAGAATTGTCCTCTGACGCACAGCCCTTCGTCGTCAACGGCCAACTCCTGAAGCCTTACTTAGAGCCAGATGCATTCTTGGTCGTTGTTGACTCTATCTAGCTCGTGCAACATGATGACATCTCCACAACTGCTGCAGTATCAGAAGATTCAGACGATGTACTCTAACCACTGTTTATCTGATTTTCTTCTTTTCTTCTTTTCTTCTTTTCCTTTTCTATTTTCTTTTTCTATCTAAAAGGTGCCGCCCTTGTAGACAGCTTTCTATACTTAGGACGTACTTTGTCCTAAGTATAGGGTGGATGTGCACCTAGAGTCTTTCATTGCAGTCCGATCCTCTCCATTGTCTCCTCTGCTTGTCTATACTTAGGAGTATCTTACCCTAAGTATAGGGGGAGACAATCTGAGTACGATCTATGTATTCCCACCCTTGACCCTCCCTGCTTTTTGTACAGTCTGCTATACTTAGGATTACTTGATCCTAAGTATAGGGGGGACGGTCAACTTCTCATTCATTCATTTCATTCATATTTATTCTTTAGACTTGTCTATACTCAATACGAGTTATGTCTCTGCTTTTCTCTTCGATCTATGAGGACATAGCTCAAGCTAAGTATAGGGGGGTCGTATATACCATGTATATACTATAAGCCATAACTCATACTGAAAAATAAAACATAAATTCAATCTAAAAAGCAATAAGTAACTCTATAATAATAAAAGATGATTGTGAGCTCCTCAGGCTCTTTGTACGTATACTGATTATTAAGTCAGGAAAAATGTTTTGTGAAAGAAAGTTTTCTTTGAAAAACCTTGTGAAAATTGTTTGAAAATAGTGTGTACAAGTATTCAACCTTTGAGAAAATTAGTTTTGTGTGTAAAATTTATTTTCTTTGCGTGAAATCAAAATATGTGAAAATCAGTGTGCGAATGATTATGAAAACTTGATTGTCAAAATTGTTTTGAAAAACCTATCTATGCTGTGTAAAACCTTTGTAAAATCATTTTCAAATATGTGTACATGTTTGCAAAATTATTTTGGACTAAAGCTTTCAAAACTCTTGTGAAAATGATTCTTGAATAAGTCTGAGGAGTCTGCACAAAAATCTCTTATACAAAAATAAGCATAATCCCAAATAAAGCTTATAAGAGCCAAAACCTTATTATACATCAAATACAGTTTTCTTCTTTTGTATATACTGGTTAATAAATCAGGTTAGATACCTATACAGTATGATTTGAAAACTAGTGTGACCTGTTTTGAAAAATTTGCTGTGAAATGTTTTCAACTTGTGTGAAATTGTTTGGATTGCAAAACTTTTCTTTGCGTGAAAGAAAGGATTGGAAAAACCTATGTGCAAAAGTTTTGAAAAATGTTTGTCAAAATTATTGTGAAAAATGTATATATAGTGTGAAAAAGCTCTGCAAAAATAGTTTCCAAATGTGTGTAAATGATTGCAAAAATTATCGTGTACTATAGTTTGCAAAATTATTTTCAAAACTAGAGCTGAAGAATAAGAGCATTAATACAAAGACTTGTAAATCAGAAATAAAATGCACAAAATTTTTTCTGTACAAGCTGATTAAAGTACGCCATTAAAACCTGTAAAGTCTTTGAAAATCCATACCTTTTGTAAATAAAGCGGCCCGCCCATGTAAATAATTGTATGTACCTTTTTGTACGTGTCAAGTTTTTAGTTGCAAAAATTTCTTTGTATAAAAAGATTCTTTGATTCTTTTAAATTCTTTGTGAAAAATTGCATGATTCATTGTGCATAGCATAAGCATACCATTCATATTCTTTTTGAGTGAGCTTAATGATTGAATCAGTCCAATAAAGTCTCAAATTGGAGCTTGGTTAGACCTTACCGCACCTAACTGCACTGGAGCCTGTCGGGAACTAGATTTAAGGTACTTCAGGTCTATGCAGACTTAATTCTTTGAGAAATCAGGGCTGGTTTCAAGTCACCTCAACTGACTAACTAGAACTTTTCGAGACACACGCATGACTCTTGCCGACCATGACCTAACTTGGACACTTGCACCTTTCACTTGACTCAACTCAGTTGGAGTGGTGAGGGGGTTGGATTTGCCAGTCTGAGATGCACACGGGTGGAAACATTCGTCCTCGTCTAGAGAGGGAAGTGCACCCCAACCTGGTTCAATAGCCATGAGGTCTAAAGACAGGAGATTGTGGGTTGCGATAAAGCTTCAAAAGAGGGATAGTCTACTGGCTCAATAGGAAAAACTCCTTATGTAAATGCTGTTGTGAATAGTATGTTGAAAAAAAATGGTCAGGCATGTACAAAAATAAAATGCCTGCAAAGTATGTACATATGTTGTAAAGCCAATAAGCAAGCTTGAGTTCCAAAGTCAAATATGTGAGCCTGCAGCTGGATGACTTGACTACACTGGTCTTGCATCCCAGGATAGGTAGCTACACTGGCTACCGTCCATTCTTCTCTTCACCCCCTCCTCTTGAGCTGGTTGCCACTTGAACTTAGAAGGGAATACCATGCTCCTCGAGGAAAGAGTTGTTGGATTGGGGAATCATTGGGTTGTCATTCTGGAGAAGTCAGTTCCTTTATCATTTCAGTTGAGGAGAGCCACTATCATTTACACTGTACAAGTCAGCTTCATAGTTATAAGGGTTTGCGTATGATGTAGACCAGTTCTGACCAGGCTATTGAGGTGGGTTGAACCGAGTTCTGTGACTATCGAAGGCTGTTGTATTTTAGAGCTGGTTCCCGACTAGGTTCCACACACATCTACACCCAAGGTCTGACAGAAGCTCCAAATTCAGATTTTATAAAGACATGCATTGCACTGAAAGCACCCCTATTCACTCTATCTTTCTTTAATTGTCCTTTTTCTTTTCTTTATTCTTTTTGTACTTATTGCATAAGTGTTTGCTAGGGACTAGCAAAGGCAAGTATAAGGGGGTGATGAATCTCCATTTCATCACCTTTATTCTATCATTTTGGCCTCAAAAACCCCAGCAAATGCATGTAAATAGCATCAAATTGTACATAATAGCATTCATCATTCATTGTATTAATTATACATTAAATAATGTGTTTAATGCCAAAATTATAGAATAAAGAGGAGAAAAGAAAAAGGAATAAAATATTGAAGATATTTTATGACCCAAACCCCGAGACCAAGGCCAGCATGGAATTGGTCGACAAGGAATAAAGTAGGGGGAGATAAGGGCCAGTGTACAATAAATACCTCATTTATTCATGCAATTATTTATGCAATTTTGACACCTATTTTGTACATAATTATTTATTCATCAAATAAAGAAACTTTGTTCATGAAAGTTGTAGATAATAATGTAAATAAAAATACAAAATTGAGCTTGTGTAAAAATAATACTCAGTGTACATTTTATACACAGAATAAAAAGCCAAAATCTCAACTTCACAGACCCATATCTTGCAAATAAAAACTCTAAATCACTCAAACTCATCTTTAATTGTATATAGATTTCCAAGAACTATTTAATAAAATTGGTTTCATAATATTTGGAGTCCATCTGCAAAAGTTAGGTTTTTGGCCCCATTGGGCAGCCTGACTGATTAAAATATTCAATAGATTCCTTGTCTATTATTCTTGTCAAATTATATTTTTAGAATTTTGTGAATAATGTATAAAATACATGTACATACTAAAATTAGACTAAAACTAAAAAGGATTAATAAAATAAAATAAGCCTATGCAAGTTAGTAGGCAAAATACCTATGACCAAGAATGTATATAAATAAAAGGGAAAACGCTCTTTAATTTTTCTCTTCTTTTATATTTTTATAATAATGTAAATAATACATATAACCCATTAAAAATGCAAATCAAAAATAAAAATCAAGAAAATACATTAAATAAATTAAGTACACAAAATACATAGGTAAAATACCAAGAAGAATACCTACACATACATATACCTATTTATTTAAAAATGAAAATAAACTCATCAAAATTAAATAAAAATACCTTTATACTCACAAAAATAAATTATAAATTTATAAAATAAGCCAATAAAATAATAAAATAAAATAAACACATAAAAAAATTAAAAGATACAAAATACATGTAAATACACACATATACACTTTATTAAAATAAAACTATAATAAAACACTTCAAAATATTTAATAAAAATCGTAAATAAATACTACATGAAATAATACACATTTTTTTATTTTTTAAGAAAATTCTAATAAAATCATTTTCTAGGGTAAATAAATCAATTTCTAATAAAATTTCCTATTTTGGCGTCTAGCGGCCGACGTGGACCAATGGGGCGCCAGCCCTCGTTGACCGCCTGGTCAACTGTCCCATCCAAGCTCTGGCGTCTCTGAACCATCTTTTCCCCGGATTTCATCCTCTTTTTACGAGCATCTCATCCATCGATCGAGCTCGCTTCCTTAACAAGAAATGATCTCTGATGATCATTGATACCCGCCAATAATTTGGATCAATTTGATACTCATTGGATCATGCAATAATCGCCGGTCAATAAGGCACCATGCCAATGTCTATAAATAAGAAGCTCTGCTCCCTTCCTCAAATTTGGCCAATTTTAATCCATCCAAAAGCCTCGATTTCGTTCCTGGAACGTTCCTCGTGACAGGGGGAGTGCTCCAGCACCTCGAATCGGCCGGAGGAAGGGCAATTTTGACGCGGCGGAGCTCCGGCGTCCGTCCTGCTCCCTGGTGGCCCCCAGGTATAAGAGCTGTCTTTTTTATGCATTTTAGTTAGGTTTTAATGTTAGCTTCTGATTCCCGTAGTTAGTTTAGTCCTTAGTTGATCAGCTTAGCGTAAAATCGAAAATTCGAAGTTCGCCGGAGCTCCGCTCCGGCGACTTCTTCACTGTGAACCCGACCGTGTCCGACCGCCACGTGCACCCCATTTCGATCCCTATCGCATTCTCCATCGATCAATCGCCTTCGTTCAACCGAGGACCTCTGGTCTTCGCGAATCGGGGCTCCACCTCCGCCTTACGCTGGAGCCCCTCCGCCTCACTCCATCTTGCTGCAGAGCTTCAAAACCCGGGATCGAGGAGGCGATACTCGCTCCCCCGGTTCTTCCTATGCAGGTCCAGCGAAGAGAGGTGCCCATCTGGGCTCGATCCAACCCAGGAAGAGGTTCTTGGAGGTCCCGTTCTTCACCGACCTCGTCCGAGCACCTCGGACCTCCAGGAGCCCTGAGACCATCAGACGACGCGGAAGCCTTCCAGCTACGTCCAGAGCACTTCAGATGCGAGGGAGGTGCCCGGAGGAGCCCAAGCTTCTCGATCGAAGCTCGCCGGGGGCGAGCTTCCTCCCTGTTCTTCCAGACACCTCCAGCACCGTCGGATCAGGAGGCGAGGCCCAGATTGAAAGACAGTCGTTCGATGAAGACACGCTCTGACCGTCCGATCAGCGAGGAGCACCTAATCCGAGCCCTTCATCGGCGAACCGGTATCCACTGTCAGATGCACGACACGTGGATGAGTGAGCGAAGACCAGCCGCAGGATGAAGCGCCTTAGGGGGTAAATTTCAAACATCTCCCCCCGCTTTTTGTATTTATAGTTTAATGCCAAAAATAAAACGCCACGTTGTGAGGCGTGTGATTTTTGCACTTAAACCCCGCCGGGTTTTATTAATTGTAAAATGGCCCCGAAAATAAAAGTAAATGTTTATTTATGTTGTAATTTTTGCATGAATGCCCTTGAGAAATAGTTTAATTGCAAAAATGCCCCTACCAGGCCATTTATTTTCGTATGCTTTGTCCATTTATTTTGTGCTTGATATTAACTTGAAAAATTTTGCAAAAATGGATATAAGCTCCTGTTAGTGTATCCTTGCACGCTATATTTTTATTTTTTAATTTTTTTGCATTTTTGCATTTATTAAAAATCAAAAACATGCCTTTTAATTACTGTATAACTTATAAAATTCCAAAAAAAATATTAAACCACCTCGAAAAATTCCAAAAAATTTACTTATATGTATTTTGCCCTATTTTAGTGTCAGTCCAAAAATCCCTAAAAATCTCAAAAGGAAAACCTTAGAAACTCAAAAATACACAAAAACTTCAAAAAACTATATAAATTCAAAGAAAAATCAGAAAAATATGAACTCAGTTCCTGTTTGTTCTATATTTCATTATCTTTATTTGAAAGTTAGTGTGAAAAATTTTGGTGGCTGTTTGCTAATTTTAATTCCTATTTTACTCACAGCCAATACCTATTTCCCTGTTTTCCTTTATTTCAGCTTTTAAAAATACCAAAAACAAGTTGAAAATACCCAAAAATCACCAAAATAGTAAAAAATCATAAAAATACCAAAAAGACTTTTCCTCTGGATTTTTGACTATTTTTGTATATTTTTTATAAATATTATAGCACCCCTTTATATATATCTATATATGTACTCCCCAGTGAACAAAAAAAAAGAAAATAAAAAAATATTTATAGATATATATATCTATCTATCTATATATGTGTATATGCATCATTATTCATATATAAGATTCTAAAAAAAGAAGAAAAAATTACTATTTATGTATATATATATTGTATGTACTATAGGCTATATGCTCACCCTCTAAGGGTATACATATATATTTATATATTTATATTCTATAAATTATATATATATATTACCTAATTATATTATTAAAAAAAGAGAAAAAATATGTAAAAGATAAAAACCCACAAAAACAGGCTTCACACATAGATGACTTTGTGGTTCATGCACATTTTAGGCTATTGCATTTTGTATTGCTCTCTGTGGTTCGACCTCTACATGCTTAGTCATTGTACATTTTGTGGTAGAGTAATAAATATTAATTTACATTTTTGGGACTCAATTGTTTTATTCTTTTATTGTGGGTTAATTGCTGATCAACGTGGGTATTCTGCGAGCGGTCGCCTTAGTGACAACATATTTTTATCATTCATGGTGACCCTTGTAGAACTACTCGGTTAGCAATCGTGGCTGGATGCCCCTATGCATTAGTTGTAGGAAGCTTAATGTATGCCATGATATGGACTAGGCCAGACATCTGCCATGTAGTAGGAATGGTAAGTCATTACCAATCTTGCTATGAAGAGCAACATTGGAATGCAGTAAAGAACATATTCAAATATCTAAGACAGACGCAAGATTACATCTTGGTCTATGTAGATGGTGATCTCCACGTCTTGGGATATACAGATTCAGACTTCCAGTCGGACATTGATGATCGAAAGTCGACATCAGGGTTTGTATTCCTGTTGAACGGTGGTGCTGTGAGCTAGAGAAGCAAGAAGCAGGACACTACGGTGGATTCAACAACAGAAGCCGAATACATTGCCACATCAGATGCTGCAAAGGAGGCGGTGTGGTTACGTAAGTTCATCTTGGAGCTTGGCATAGTTTCCTCTGATACTCCCATCAAGTTACTTTGCGATAACACGGGAGCCATTTTCCAGGCAAAGGAACCCAGATGGCATCAAAAGAGCAAGCACTTGGAAAGGAAATACCACATCATTTGGGAGATTCAAAAGCGTGGTGATATTATCATCACCAAGGTGGCCTCTGCCGACAACGTTGCTGATCCTCTTACCAAACCTCTGACACAGAAGGTTTTCGACCAACATGTAATGAGTATGGGTTTACGGATTTTACATGAATGGTTCTGAGGGCTAGTGGGAGATTGTTGGAAATGTGAGCCCCGGGCGAACCATTCTTACAATAAATGTTATTGTAATATATATATATATATATATATATGTTTTATCAATAAAAGTTATTGATGTTTCACTCCCTTTCTGAAATTGAATGAATGAATGCACTATAAGGTCCCTCTGTACAATTAGGGTTATGTACCATGGCCATCTTTATGATCATATAGCTGTTGATTCATTAAATGAATCATAGAAGCTGGTGTTGGGATGAATATCTAAAGAGTTAGATAGAGGCCTCATCAAGTACTGTCAAATGATTATTAAGAGATGATCTCCAGCCTGAGTAGGAGATGGCAATCCTTTCTCAGAAAGGCTGATATCTGACTGACCTCTTGATGAAGGTCCTCTGCATGGGAATAGTGATTCGGAGGTGTCAGATTAGTTAGGTCAAAGGGTTAACTTAACGAGATCGAGATAACCTACGTCCTATGTTGAATGATGTCACAGCATAGGCACACATCCTCTGACCGGAGATAGATGTGTTACTATAAGTCTGAGTGTGTACATTTGGCAGACCAATAGGTTGATGACCTAACCAAGGTCTATACACCGGCGCGCTGGTGTGCATGTACGGGCATGGGAGTAATACAATCTCTCAAAGGGATCATACATGTTCACTTATGATCCGGAAGATATGAGCTTACTCATGAGGTATTGGGACCGATCAAATTCCATGCATGGTCGTCATTCTTTGGAAGCATGACAAGAATTTGAAGGTATGATATATGCTTTTGGAAAACATATGATCGATATCGATTCCCAATGACCAAGATTGAGAAACTTGGTGATCAAACCATGGAGAAGACAATATAAAATTGATCTGCATCTTCAGGTTGATCATAGGTCTTCCAGTATGCATGATGTACAGGTATTGGGAATACCTGAGGGTGATGTCATCATAAACGATTGTATAACCATGACGCTTCCATTCCGAGGGAGTGATGAAACAGGTCTGGATTTTAGTGACTCCTTTCAGTAGAGAAGTAACTTGATCTTAGTCCAAGTGTTGGACATTGATCTGAATGAGATTCAGATGCAATGAGAAGATTAAGTATACGAACTTGATTTAATCAAGCATCTATGGGAGGTTTGTGAGATCTGGATTTGAGATGAGATCTCAACATCCAAGTCACTATACATGGAACAATACAATCGCCCTGTCCTTATCTCCAAGTATCTGCAGAGAAAGCACATTATTCTTGAAGGAGTTCAAGAATAATTCATTTGATGAATTATGTATCCAAGCAACAAGATGTTGATAATTAAATGAGATTTAATTATCATGTATAATATGAATAAGATTCATATTATGAGAATGATTATCCAAGATAATTAAATAAGATTTAATTATCAAGGAAACACATATTGTGGATAATGATATCCATAGTTTCTGTGTATATTATAAATGGGATTTATAATATATTAGAGAGAGAGCACTTTTGTAAATAGCATTTATTAATTGTTAATGTGTGGATTCACATTAAGCAATTAAATGGAAATGTAATTTACATTTTTTGGGTTGTAAATGTGATTCACGTATTTTCAATGGCATGATTGAAATATTCACTAATTAATTTGGAATTAATTTAGTGGATAAATTTGCAGTAAATGTTGTTGCAAATAATTAAGAGATAATGAGATAAAATAAAAAGTGGATAATTCACCACCAAAATGAGAAGGTGTCACCCATGAATTGGTCATGGGTGATGCCCCATGTTTTTAGGGTGGATTATTATACTCTTTTAGTTATTATCCTATTATCTTGTGATAATTGATTTTATTGAATTAAATTATATTGATGATAATGCAACATATATCTAATTTAATATAAATTAATATGTTGTTATTTTTGAACAATAATGATCATGGTCATTGATTAAAAACACATATCAATCTAATCATTGATCTTGTGTATGCCATGGATTGTGATCCATGGACTCCCAAACTAGTATATAAAGAGGGCAACCTTAGCCTCTTGGATATACAACATTGTGCACGTCTACTCTCTCTCTCATCTCTCATTCTCGCCATCTCTCTCTCTAAAGGTGGCCGTCCACCTTGTGATTTTGAGGGAATAACAATCGCTTCTATGTCGTCGTGTTGTCGCTTCGATTGTTCGTGGATCTCCATCTTCTTTGGGGCTTCTTGCTCTAGAAGGAGACGTCGGATTTCATTGGACAAAATCAAGAGATTCAAAGCTTGGATCTTCATCGAGGATTGCGGGAAGCACGCGTCTCATCATCGCGCCCGCAAGTGCCATCTTCGTATATCGGACTTGAGTCAGGAGGTTCTCTTTCTTTAGAGATATACTGATCACAAACACGCTTCAAGAGGTATTTCTAATACTTTTTGGTTAGATGAAATGATCCAAAAAATATTCTTGTGATCATGTGGTTTCATCTCATGATTTAAATTTTTTAAATTCCGATGCACCTAGCGACTAGTGCGACTAGTCGCCCCAATCTCATGAGATGCGATCACCACGCTTCCGTGATGCGCTTGAGGAATCCCTATATCCTTCAGGTTAGTCTTTATATTTTTAAGAAATTTGAATGATATATTAATAATAATTATTATAATATTTTTAACTTATATTTCAGGATCGTCATTTGGCTATATCTACAGAAAAATTGGGTGGGACTACTACAGAGACCAACCACCATATGATAAAGCTATTTAGAAACAGGTATAGAAAAATATTAATTAATTTATTTAATTTTTATATATATCTACATATTACACAATGATAAATTTAATAGGTCTTGAAGGAGAGGGATGTTGTAGCGAAGCAAACACTTGGTGGTCTTGGAGGAGAGGAGCATCGTCAATCATATTTTGCTTATGGTCAGCCGTTGTATATGTATTCACAGCCACAATCATCACCATAGATGGAGTCCCAGATGGCGATGATGGTGGAGTAGGTAACAAAGCTTTGAGAAGATTTCGTATCTTACATGTAAGTATTCTCCTTAAGACGGGTAATAATTTCATAGTTTTCATCTTATATATTTTACTTATTATAGGTCACAAGAGCGTGCATCTCAATGTGAGGAGATTGAATTAGATGATGAGGAGGATGCGATTGACCCGAAAGAAGAGGCACACATGTATGCCAGGTTTAAGGAGATGGATAAGGAGAAAAAGAAATCAAAACAGAATTTGGTTTCAAAAATATTCAGATCGAATAAGAAATGATTTTTTTTATTTTTCTGATTTTGTGTAATTGTTAAATTCCAAGCAAGTCTTTCGATTTTTAAAAATTTGTATATTAGATCCAGTTGTACTTGTTTATTATTTCAACTGTAGAACCTTTAGAACATCTATTAGTTATGCATTTACATATATATTGCATATTTATATGAACTTATATGTTTAGTTTGTAAGCAAGTTGATAGATTATGTGAGTTTGATATGTACAAGTTGGTTGTACATGTATAAGAGGATGTCAGCCACTGGATATTTTACAGGTACAATTCTCAACTTTAATAAACACCTACAGTGGTTTATTGGTAGGTTTTACAGGTTCGACAGGGTGTCTAAACCCCGTCGAAACTGTATATTTTTTTCTGCTCTTCAGGTTGGGCGAGCACATGTCCTCGCCCCTGGATCTCAGAAAGCTCTCCATTTTTGTGCGAGTGAGCGATTGGGCGAGCATATATGTGCACGCACGGATAAGGGTGAGCACCTGGCGTATATCGGTGCTCGTCACCCTGCCCTTGCGACAAGCCTATCTGTGAGCACACATCGAACGAGCACATGTGCTCGCCCAACATCTGAGTATGCACATGGCATGCACGTAGCATGCACATGACGAGCCCCCATGTGCACACCAATTGCGCCTTATTTTGTAGTCCATATTTGGTATAATTATTGTGACATAAGTACATATAGTACATTTCTATAATGTGTATTACATCCAATACATGCATATTTACGTTGATCTATAAAGTATTTCTAATATTATTTGTATGCAATATTTATTTTATATAATTATTTATTTTATAAGGATATGCATATTCCTTATATCCATCAATATATGTATCAATATTCATGTTTAAAAAAGTATATGGATATGGTACACCTATATATGTATCTAATTATATGCATTTAAAGAAGGCGACATGAGGTGTTAAGTCATGTCTCCCGCCATATGAGTGGAGAAGAACATTAAATCATGAGCAAGTTTGAGCATTTGATGAAAGATACATGTTGATGTTTATTATATGAAAATATAATAAATAATTTTGATATTTACTTGTATACAATTCTCTACGAAAAATTCTTATCTTTCATGTAAAGATCGATAAAACAAAATTAAGAGCAAGACAGATAAAACTCAAAACATTTATGGAAGAAAATATCATATAATCATAGCAAAGGATGTTGAAGACAATGATGAGCATGGTGAGAATATATTCTGAAGATATATGATGCTTATTTTTTAGTACTTGTTAAAGATCCATAAATACATGCTCAAAAAATCAATTAGCGATTACCTTAAATCTATTAATCGATTAGTACAACTACTTCGAAATACGTGAGATGAAAAAAAGGCATCCATAAATTACATTAAAATACATTTTTATGTAGTTAAAACTTTAAATACCTATTACATATTCCATAAAAAAATATTATATATTACATAATTATGTAACTTCCATAACTACTCCTTCTATCAAACCCTCGAATGATCTAAAGGATAAATTAACTTCAAAAGTTACATAATTAATGTATATCAACTATTTTAAAAAAATTCAGTACATTTTGATCATAATCATTCCAATAAATCATAATTTTTATATTTTATTAGACTTACATTTATTAAATCATCTAAAGCATATTTTTCAACTATAAATACCTACCTACTTCTCATCATTTTTTACTCCACAGCTCTCTTTTTTTACTACTCAAATTCTCAAGAGAGAACATCCATTTCTCCCTCCATTGCATTTTTGAAAAAGCATCTTGAATCTAACATGCTTGAAAGGAGTTTTTCGCCATAAAAAGCTTTCCATTCATTTTGATTATTGTCTTATAAGGTCTAAATTATTTTGGTCTCCATTCATTATACTTATATCTTGCCAGACATGGTTTCAAAGGTTTACTTCATTGAACTGGTCTTTGCTCACTAATGGGAGGGTGAATAGTTTTCAGGGTTAGTTTGAAAAATTTAGCGTAATTAATAGAAAGCACAAAAAAATCAATCAATTAAGTCAATTAGCACACCACGTAGAATTTTAACGTAGAAACCCAACTAGGTGACCTAAATCACTTAATTCAGGCTTTTTGCTTAGCCAAGCTAGCCATCTGCTTTACTATAAAGCATGATATATTTATGTTGATATCTGAACTGTTTGCACAACTTTTAGCTTCACAATCTTGGATTAAACATCAAATTCTACAATACATATCACACATTGTAGCAACTGTAAAGGGCTGATGAAAATTCATCTTTCCTTTGACTTCCCTTAGAAAGTACAGAACTTATAAGTCCAAGTACTCCCCTTGCAAACTTGGGGATTGAACACCAAAAGTTCATGTAGTAGAGGTTGAGAATAGAAACAAATATATTAGAAATAATTTTTCTTTTGCAATAACTTTTTTTCTCAAAGATATCAGAAATAATTCTTAATATAAGAATAGAGATATCTTGAATAATTAGCAGTATATAATTGCAAAGATATTTATAAATATAAGCACATCAATTATATCATAGATAATACAGAGAATAAATATCACTTGACTTTAGAACGTGGCCAAAAGTATTCTGATTGCTACTAGTAAAACTTGAAGATAGATCGGTGATCAAATGTTGTTGACATGATAGCTTTCTTGCAAAGCTATCCTTCATAATATATTCTCCTCAATAATATCTAATAATTCAAAGAATGAGAGAGAGGGAATAATAGAGAAGTCACTCGAAGAGCACTTTTTGCTCTTCTAACGAGAGAAAGAGTGATTTTGTCAAATGATGTGTCTTCTTACAATAGTACGGGGTACTTTATATAAGATTTAAATAGTATGTTACCACTAGAAATAAAATAGGCAACAAATTGGTGAAGATTTGTAAGATATAATCAAGCAATCAATATATATGATCGATCAGTCCAATATAATCGATTATATCAAAGGATAATCGATCATTTCATGACTGTTTGGTATTCAATATAAAAATATGATCGATTATGAATAATAGATGATCAATCTTAAGTAGTCCATCATTGTAAAAAACTCATCAATCAATGAGCAAGAGTGATCCATCGTCATTGAATTCTTGATATTCTCAGTTTGGAATTTTTCTGAAGATGCAACCGATATTACAACTTTGCCAAAATACAATGTAAATAATACAACTTTTGATTCGAGAAACTTATAAGATTTTGCAATCTTGTCACTGAAGTTCACTTCGTATACCTTCTAATGCCATCTTAAAAACAATGCAGAGAAACAAAGAACTAACAAGGTTCATCAGAATGTTGGGCTTTATTCCACTTTCTAGGTGCCATAGCAATAGAGGAAAAGCCCTTGTACATAGTTAATGTCTATTAGACCTTTTTAATGCTTTTAAGTGACTTTATTTATGTGCAACTAAAAAATTGCGGCTAAACAGTATATCGTAATTGCTCGTAATTAGATATAGTATCTGATTATATCGTAGTAAAGTCTCTGATCGGCTAGATTTCCTGATTTATCAAGGTCAAGGATGTGATGCTGGTACAATCAAAGTAGACCTTTCTAAACACTTCTCAAAATCAAACTTCTTTAAGATCCCCTTCGTGTACTTTTGTTTGGAAAAGAAAGTATTGAACTCGGTTTAAATAATCTACAAACTTAGGAAAACTTTTACTTCTTCCATCATGCTCATCTTAGACTGTTCGTGCATAGCTTTAGAAAATTCCTTGCAAAGAGTTACATTAGTGGAACCGAATATAATATCATCAATATATATGCATAATCAGTAAATAAGACCAAATAAACTTCACAAATAAAAAGCAGTCTACTTTACCCACTTCAAAACCTGAGATGAGTAGAAAGTCTCTAAATTGGTCGTGCCATGTTCGATAATCTTGCTTAACTCCATAAATGGCCTTTCTGAGCTTGAAAACATGTTCTAGCCTAAAAGGATTTTCAAAATGTGGTGGTTGATTGACATAAACTTTATCTTTGTTAAAGCTGTTTAAGAGTGTCCCTTTAACATCCATTTGAAAGAGCTTGATTACCTTGAAACAAGCAAATGCTAGCACCATTCTAATATACTTAAACAATAGGAGCATAAGTTTCGTAAAAATCAATGCCTTCTTGCAAAGTATATCATTGGGAAACAAGTCTTACCTTGTTCATAACAACTCTCCCTGGCTCATCCAACTTGTTCTTGAAGACCCATTTGGTTTCATTAATTGTTTGATTCAAAGGTATGGGTAAAAGCTACCATACCTAGTTTCATTCGAATTGACAAGTTCATCTTGCATTTCCATTAATAAAGAATCAAAGTTGAAAGTCTTGTCGATAAAAATTGGCTCAATTATAAATACAAAGGCAAATAAGAAATGAACTTAAGTGTGATATGGTTTAGATTCCTTACAAGATATCCCCAATCACCAACTCCTCGGGATTATCTCTAATAAAACTAAATTCTTTGGGTAGATCATGAGAATCTACTTGAGTGTATGTTGAACATATGAGCCCATGTCGTGCTATTATGCAATAAAGTCATTGCATATCACTCATTAGTCTAAAATAAAGAATAGATCATTTTCATAATAGGTCCATTCATACAATTTAGGTTATTATTGTAACCATATTGATATCATACAATTGCTGATTTAAAGGTTGGATCATAGAGGTTGGTGCAGGTTTGAATATCTAAAAAGTTAAATTGAGGACTCAACCGCACCATCAAGTGATTATCAAGATAGGAACTCTATCCTAAGAAGGAAATGGCAATCCATACTCTAAATGTTGATATCCAACCGACCTCTTAATGTGGTTCCTTTGCATAGGAATAAAGATTCGAAGGTTTTAGATGTGTTAAGTCAAAGAGTTGACTTAGTGAGATCGAGATAAAGACCGATGTCGTAGAATGTTAGGATATAGGCACACATCCTTCAATCAAAAACGGATGTAATACTATATGTCTGAGTATGCATTTGACAGACCATTAGGTTGATGACATAGTCAATGCCTATACAACGGTGTACTGATGTGCATATAAGGGCATATAAGTAATACGATTGCTCAACCAGATCATACAAATTCATTACTAACCGCAAAACTTGAGCTCACTCATGAGATATTGGAACAAGCCAAATTCCATCGATGTTCATCATACTTTGGAAGCGTGATATGATTTGTAGGTATGATATATGCTTGGAAAGCATATGATCAATACCAAACTCTTAATGATTGAATGAGAAATTTAGCGATAAAACTTTGAAGGAGACAGTTCAAATGAGGTCCAAACATTAGTTTTGATCATAATCTTCTGCTATGGAATATGTATTGGTATTGGAAATACTCGAGGGTGGTGTAATCTTAATCGATTGTATACCATGATGCTTCCATTTCGAGAAAGTGATGAAATAGGTTTGGATTTTAGTGACTTTACTTAGTAGACTAGTTATACAATCTTAGTCCAAAGGTTAGAAATTAATCTAAATAGGATTCAGATACAATGAGAAGTTTGGGTATTGAAGGAAAGTAAATAAAACTAATATAAACTTCGCATCACGGAAATCAGAAAAATAGCAAATAATTTTCATATACATTGTATGATCATTGTATCGTGTGAACATGCAAGTTCAGCCCAATGATTTTGTACTTCGTGAAATCATTAATTTTAAGGAAATGATTTTCCTAAGTTATTTCATAGATTCTAACAAATATTAGGTAGAAATCAAGGTTACCTATTGAAGCATAAATCTCTAAAGCAAGAGACCCCCGAATCAAGTCCGATCTGCGCTTGCTTCTCTCGTGGACACAATGATGAGTCGCGTAGCTTCCCATGAACTTCGATGTCGACTTCTTGATCTTGTCCATGCAAGGATGATCAAGCTCCTAAATTCATTGCGCGAAATTGATCCTTCTTTAAGTATAAGGAGCACGGAGAAGGAGACTATCTTCTCCTCCACAGGGCCACTCCTATGGAGAGAAGAGAGGCTTGTATAGATGGACATGTAGGGTGATGAATACTCATTCATCACCCTTTATTCTTATATTTTAGCTACAAAAACCTTTGCAAATGCATGTATATAGTTGTAAATAGAAATAATTACCAAAAGCATGCATTGTGTAAAAAGTAATAATTAGCATGTTTTTGTGCAAAAATAAAAGAATAAAGATTAAAAAGAAAAAGAGGGAAATATTTAGAATAAATATTGAGCAACCTAACCCAAGGGAGGGCTCAGCATGGGCCTGACCGCATAAAAGCCAAAGTAGAGGGAGATAGGGGCTCATGTGTGTAAATATATATATATATATGTAAATAAAATAAAAATATTTTCCTCCCAAAAATAGATTAGAATAGGCTTGTAAATATTTGTATATATTTATAAATATAAAAACAAGATAAAAATAGAAAAATTAAAAAGAAAACAAAAACATTACTCATGTACATAGTCCCCTTGTATATAGTCCAATCATCCCTATTTATTTAACCTTATAAATAAATAAAATTAATTTCCAAAAATCTTGTACATACTCTATGAATTATGGTGTAAATAAATAAATTAAATTAAAACAAAAACAAAATAAAAAGAACAAAATTAAAAATCAAAAATACTTTGTAAATATACCATGTATATATATGTACATATCTATTTATTTCACCTATGTATATAAATAATAAAAATAAAAATAAAATATCTTTTTATTCCTTATTTTATGATATAAATAAATAAAATATAAAATGGGAATAAAAATGTATAAAAATAACTAATTAAAAATCAAAATTAAAAAGCCTATATTGTACATATACCTATATATAGCTATATAATGTAAATACCTTATTTTTATTTTGAAAAATTAATTAAAAATCACAAAAAAAATAGAAAATATTAAAACAAAAATATTTCATGTTTTGAGTTTTAATTAAATAAGCCATTTGCTATTTTTAATCGAATTTCCAAATAATTTCCAGGTGGCAGCTTCCTATTGGCCCAGGGGATTGTTGACCGCCCGGTCAACTGCCCCCCCCCCCAGGACCACTTCCCACGGGTTTTGACACCCGACCCGATTTCTCGATTTTTTCGTGTCCAAACCCGATCATTATCCCCCTAAACCCCGGGTCCGAATTGATCACGTCATATCCGACACCCTCGTCGGAGCCACCGCCTCGAGATCCGCGCTCCACATTGCCCTACCCGACCTCATCTTCCCGGACCCTCCACCGTATATAGCTCGAGCTCCACCACCTTAATTTCCATCTTTGGCTGATTCGCTCCACCCCCAGTGACCTCCAGTGCTTGAGTGAGAGTGACAGCTCGCTCCAGGTGCTGTCGCAGCGAGGAGAGGGGCCGGGAACCACTGATCCGGCGAGACACACCGCCGTGCTCCGCCCAGAGCAGGAGCTCGAGCCTCGGAGGTCGACGCTCCTCGAGGCAAGGAGCTGCGCAAGCTTCTTCCAGTCGATTCATCCACCCAGGTAGAACCATTGCCCTTTCTTTTTCGCTAATTTTAGATTACCCCCAATTCGCTCCGCCGTCGTGTTTCGCTTCCGACCATCCCACTGTTCCGTTCGACCATCGGAGTCTGCCATCACCTCCGCCTTCCTCCCGCGCACCTTCTCTGCACTCCCATTCAACCCAGCTCGCACAGGAGCTGGGGTTTGAGCTCCCCCGTCCACACCCTCACCGGAGCTTGCCCACACCGACCCCCCGACCACCTTCACCACGCCTAATGGGGTCGAGGCAGTTTGCCCTCGACCCGCGAGTCTTCTGGACCCATTTTGCAGGTACCACGAGGACCATCTGAGGTCCTCCGACTCGAGCCAGGAGACGCTCCTCCGCCAGAGCTGACCGGGCTCCCTAGAGCTCCGTCGCTTCATCGGAGGAGCCCATTTGACGTGGAGGCCCCCGACGACTCTTCCCCGATCAACAGAGCCCCGCGAGGAGGTCAGGAGCGTGCGCCTTGGGCCGGCGAACTTCGCCGGCAGCCAGTTCTTCCATGACCTTCGTACACCGTTCGATCAGCCTCCCGCTCCAGTTTCGATCTGAGCCCTTCATTCACGGAGCAGCAGCCACCGCACGATCCTCAGAGGACTGATCCCAGCCATCCGATGGCCGAGGTTTAGCAGCGATGCATCTCCACCGCTAGATCTAGCACGTGGCGAGATCTCGACCGTCAGATCCGCGCGAGGAGCCCATCTTTGGAGCGCCAGCCATCCCTCACCGTCCGATTCACCACGTGGCGTCCATCCAGCGGCTCCATTAATAAAGGGTAATTTACCCTAAGGCCCTCCTTTTTCTTTTATTTAGCATTTAGTCTTGTAAATACATAGTGTAGTTATTTAGTTTTGGTTCAATTGCATTGTGGACCCTGCAATTTACTTTCTTTGCTTATATGCCCATGTGTATGGTGTAGCACGTGCTTCGACACGTGGTTTTCTGGGCTATTTGCATTTTATACCTTGTAGATCTGAGATGTTATGAATTGAATGAAAACTTTTGGAATATTACTTTTATACCCCTGTGCGTAGTGTAATTGTGCATGTGCGTCTTTTATTGGGTATTTTGCAGACAGGTCCTTGGGCTTTTGGTACCTGTTACCAAATAGCCCTCAGAACTTGTTTTCCTTACATTTGGGTCCCTGAGTGCCCCAGGCACGTGCGACGCGCATGCTTTCCTGGGTATTTTGCACCAGACCCCCCAGGACTCTTGGTATTTGCACTAAGGTCCCTATGCACAGTACCTTCAACTATTTTTGAATAAAATAGAAAACATACTCCATATCCAATGAAAATTGGATACATGGCTCCTGCCAAAGTGTAAAATTTTATGGGATTTTTGGAGACATTTTTGTTTCGATTTGATATTTTAAAAATTCAAAAACATCAATTTTCGTTACTGTGTAACTTTGAAAATCACAAAAAAATTATAAAACCTATCTAAAAATTAGAAAAAAAATTACCTAGTGCTTCTTTTGTTGTGCTTGATTTTCTAGCCAATTTTGGCTATTTTTCATTATCTAAAACTCTTAAAAATTGAAAAACACTTAAAATCTTATAAAAATTCTAATAAATTAACTAAAAACCCAAAAATAATAATTTAGGTGCTCAAATTTTCCTTGTTTTCTTCTCTATACAGGAAAAATACCTCCAGGCTTATTGGGGACTCTTAGATATTTTATCTAAGTCCCTTAAGCTCGGCTGGACGGTACCTACAGTTTCTGACCTTGTTTTATTTTTAGAAAATTAAATAAACATCAGAAAAATCCCAAAAATTCATTAAAAACAGTAAAAATTATAAAACACACAAAAATATTTTTATTTGAATTTTTGGTTGATTTTTAGTGCATTTAATAAATAATTGAATTGTCTTGTTTGGTTGTTTTTCTTAGTTTCTTAATTAATTAAAAATCCAAAAAAATATAAAAAAGAATTAAAAACCACCAAAAATCCCTTTTTATTTCCTTTTTCCTTTCTTTTTGACTACTTCGTAGGCCGCAAGGCCAATTCGTGCTCCTTGTGTTCGACCCTGGTCGCTATACCAGGTTAAAATAATAGCAAGACCGCTATTGATTTTCGAGTTGATTTTTGTATTGGTGGTCTATTTTTCTTGATTGATCGAGTCCGAGTGATTGAGGTCGCGACGACCATTTAGTACCTTTACCTTAGTCACTTGGCTCGGTTATCAGAATGGCGCCGTTGCCGGGGAGCACGGCTTAGTAGTTTTCGTTTTATTTTCGTTTTCTTTTTCGCAGCTTTTCACGGCTCTTTCTGAGTTCGCGGTTTTTCGTGGCTTTTTGTTTTTATTTTTATTTTTGCTTTATTTTGTTTTATTTTATTTTCTATTATTTTATTTTGTTTGATTTTTGTTTGTTTATTTTATTTGGCATTTTTGCATATATACCCTCATTTTATTTTCATTTATTTCTCTTGCTATTATTTGCTCATTTTATTGGTCTGACACTTGTTTGCTTTCTTGCGAGGGCCCGAGGACCGAGGCGGCCGATTTCGAGAAGCCAACGCAACCAAGGAACTTGGAGGCGACTCCCTTCTGCACGGAGCCGCAGGAGAGCGTGAGGGAGTAGACGAGCAGGCGAGGAGTAGCATAGTTTTTATTTTATTTGATTATTATTGTAATAATACAGGGACAGACACTCAGACTTGGACTTGGTTGACTAGCGGGTCTGTTTCGCCGAGCACCGGTGTGCTCGGGGGACCCTTAGGTTTTTCACGATTTTTCTCGCAGCTTTTGTTTTCTTCGCTGCCTTTTACGGTTTTCAGCAGTTTTTATCGAGCCCCTAGACTTAGGATTTTCTACTTGATTGTGCCGTAATTAGTAGGGTCCCCACACCTAATTGCTTGCATGTTCCTATAGTGCGATTAATTGGACCTACTAATAATTGATTAATAAAAATAACTAACTCATCCCCTTCGTAGCCTACGTGCCTTAGCCTGCCCTGCCAAGCGCTGCTCCTGAACCCGATGTGTCGGGAGGAGGAGGGGTAGACCGAGACCGGACCTTTGGCTTGAAGGATCGGTGACCAGTTAGACGGTTCTTCGAGTAGACTTGCTTGTTTAGGACTCGGCTTTCACCGCTGCATCATATAGGTAGTTTATTTTCTGTCTTTACATTTCTGCGCGGATCACTTGCATGTAGAGTGCTGGAGACAGGTACGCATTTCTATCTCTGCATGCATCACTGATTTCATCGTGCATCGGCTTTTTCGACTTCTCCCCCTGTTTTTGATTAAATAACCAGGAGAACTGAAAATTTCGTTAGGCCTTTGTTTTTATTGAAAAATATTAAAAAGAAAAACCATAAAATTGGGAGTGTTTAAGCTATTGACCCTAAAATACACTCGACTTAAAAAATTTTGTCTTGGGGAGAGCAACCCCCTCGTTGCTTGGTTTGATTGCACGAGAGAGTGACCCGTTCACTAGGTAGAGCCCTCCGGTGCTATTTCCAGCTGACTACCGACTCTTCCGTGCGGGCCAGACGGTTGGGGTAGCATCGGGTATCCCAACAGGTCACGTAAGCGCTCTGATAGATTGTTTGTTCACCTAATAAAAATTTGACAAGATAATTTGACCGAGCTTTTACAGTCTTCAGCTCGCGTTGCGTTGGTGAACAGAGGGTTTGGTTGCCAATCATAGTTTCTCCAGATCTCATCCGCCTTACTCGTCAGATCACGATGATGGGTAGACGCTCTCTTAGGCAGCCTCTGGCTGCACCGCTTTCGGGCACGTCTACCATTCATCTAGGTTGGCCCGCGAGAGCTGAGACCAGCTCTCCGAGTCCGAGTATGATTCCGCCCTGTTCCCCCTTGACCCCCTTTCTTTCGGTTCTGAGAGATATGAGCCAGAGGAGAGATTAGCAGATTTGACAGCACCTGAGTTTGGCTCATTTGATTTTGCAGACGTCATGGCCGGTAGTTCTGAGGATTGTTCCCGAGGTCAGCCTGAGTACTTTGTGCTGGACCAGGGCGCGATCAACTCCACCCTGATCGCCTCACTAGAGACCGTTCAGCAGCAGCTGAGGGATCAGGGAGCATTCATGCTCGATATGAGGAGAGAGATGGAGCAGATGAGAGCAGAGAGAGTAGAGCGAGAGCAGAGGAGAGAGGGACCAAGGATCCCAGAGGATGCAGATGCAGCAGCCGCAGCAGCAGCCACAGCCGCAGCCGCTGCAGCCGCGGCAGGAGGACCACCGAGACCGATGCGGGAGTTACACAACCCCGGATCGACGCTGACGCACCACTGGGTTGTACTTCCAGCTATCGTGGGGGACTTCAAGTTCCCCCCGAACACCTTGCAGTTACTCCCCCGCTTCCACGGACTCGCTACTGAGGAGCCCCATCTTCACCTCCAGGAGTTCCTCATGATTTGCAGCACTGTCTACGACCGTCACATGGACCAGGATACTATTCGGATGATTGCCTTCCCTTTTTCCTTGGTCGACAGAGCAGTCACCTGGCTGAAGCACTTGGGGAGGTTTGTTTACACCTGGGAGCAGCTCCGCAGCGAGTACTTGAACAAGTACTATCCACTCGGGCGGACCAATGCAGCGAGAGCCCTCATCAGCAACTTCTCCATGCTCCCCAACGAGCAATTCCATGAGGCATGGGAGAGGTTTCGTGAGCTTACGGATCGATGCCCGCACCATGATATTTCGAAGCCCAACCTTGTGCAGAGCTTCTTCAGCGGGCTGACACCAGAGCTCCAGGGCTTGGTGAATGCTTCTTGTGGCGGGTCTTACTTCGCCAAGGATCACGACCAGGTCTGGGCCATCTACGAGGAGATGGCCGAGAACTACATGGTGATGTCCCAGACCAGGTTATACACTCAGGGCAGACCCCAGCAGCAGCCAGGACCCGTGCAGTACCAGAGGATAGCACGGGTCGATGCCGGTCCATCCAGTTCATCCGCAGTAGTAGCAGCACAGGCAGAGTCATCCGCTGCGGATATGGGTATTATCAGCGAGAAGTTGGATCGGATGGAGCTGATCGAGAAGAAACAGTGCCAGGGCATCACTCAGATGGAGCAGATGGCACAGACTTTGAGCGACATGAAGACCCAGCTCATGTGTCTCCAGGAGGCACAAACGGCTTCACAGCCCCGTCTTTAGTCGCGAGGCGATACCAGCGGCAGCAGCAGCTCGTTCCAGCGCTCCAGCTCACACCAGCAGCCTAGACAGGTTCACCTTGTACAGGCGGAGCCGTACCAGCAGCCGCAGCCCACCTACCAGTCACCACCATCTCCAGACTTGCAGATGGTGGTATACCAGCCGGATCAGCCTCTGGCAGTACTCCCGCCAACCCAGTACAACGCAGAGCCATTGATGGATGTCAACGGGATTTGGTATGACCGTCCTCAGCCTGGGATCCGACGAGACCATCCCGGATTCAGGTGGGGGAGTGGAGGTACCCAGCCCCAGCAGCAGCCATCTGGCCAGGTAGGCCAGTATAGCCAGCAGAGAGATCACCAGCCGCAGCAGCAGCCCCCAGTCTACCCTTCACAGCAGCAGCAGGAGTCATCCTTCGTTCCTCGTCCCTATCAGTAGGGACAGTCTTGGAGGCAAGAGCAGCCTCACCAGCCACATCAGCAGCAGCATCCTCCCACTTACCCCTCTCAGCAGCAGCAGCACCAGTTCCAGCAGCCTCATTACCAGAGAGGCTACCCGTCAGGCTCCCACGAGAGCCCCGTTCTGGACGACATAGCCCGCCTCCTCACGGACCAGCAGGCTACTTTCAGACGGGAGATGGGCGAGTTCCGCCAGGAGATGCGGGACATTGTGAGAGGGAAGGTCGCCATTCCTGCCCAGATAGAGCCGAATCCCAACAGCCTGAAGAGGAAATCTGAGCAGGTAGCTTACACTGAGCATGCCACTCCTAGTGATCCATTTGATGATATGTCTTCGGATCTATTTGATGCTGATTTTGTCACACTTAGGAGCGGTAGGACACCAGCCGACGGAGGCGCCTCGTCTGAGCGATGGCACGAGGATACATCCAGGGCGCCAGATGAAGAGGAGGAGAGCGGTACTGAGGCCTCTCATGATGATGACGGTGGTACTGATGCCACCAAGGATACCGATTCCACAGGCGGTGCTGAGGCCGCCACTTCACCAGTTCGAGGAGGTGGTACTGACGCCACCCGAGTTGCCGAGCCAGCACGTGGTACTGAGGCCGCGAGACGTCCAGTAGAGCCAGCCCGTAGTGGTACTGAGTCCACCGGTGTTCATGTAGAGAGAGATGTTGTTTTTCCTTCCACTGATGTATCTCAGAACCCTGTTGTGAATAAAGGAAAAGGTTTAGTTTACTCTAGTCCCACTGTGGTGCTTGATGTATGTGCGGATTCGGCCGTCGAGCCGTGTAGACCTATTCCTAGTCCTTCATCTGAGAAGGACCTTATGATCCCCTTCCCTATAGCCCTTCTGATGGGGAAGGGGAAGAAAAAAGAAAAAGATCAAAAAAAGAGAGAGCAGGAGGAGTTCAGCCAGAGCATGATTGATCGTTTCCATATCCAGCTGACCCTTCATGAGGCTTTGCAGCACATCCCCCTTGTTCAGCGTTCTTTGAGAGACAAGACTACAGTCAGGAGGAGGAGGAGGAACCACCATTCAGAGATTCATGTGCTGACGAAAGCCACGTGCTTCGCGATCCAGAACCGTCTGCCGGCCAAGAGGCCAGATTCAGGAGCCCCATATGTCAGATGTCATATTAGTGAGCAGAGGTTCGACCGGACTCTATTGGATAGCGGATCGTCTATAAACCTCCTTCCGGCAGCCCTTCTCGACCGCTTCGAGTTGGGCACTCTTAGACAGAGCAGGACAGTCCTTCAGTTTGCTGATCGATCTGTCAAGAGGCCGAAGGGGTTGTTGCGAGACGTTATCGTCACTATTCAAGGCCTGCAATTCCCCGTGGACTTCGTAGTGTTGGACATGGAGATCCCTGATTCAGTGGCCGATACCCCCATCATCCTCGGTCGTCCATTCTTGGCCACAGCCAAGGCGGTGACTGACCATGATAGCGGGAAGGTATACTTTCGCGTCGAGGGCGAAAGTGTACAAATAGAGACGGTCGAGGACTACAGAGCCAGAGACAGAGCATGCTCAGAGACCAACACAGATACAGAGCAGCTGACAGATGCCGGGCTAGACATCCACCAGGACTGTGATTTTGTGATCATAGACGATGAGGCAGCATGGGCAGACCCTGCAGCACAGGCCATCCTCTCATTTCCAGACACTGCTGATGCTGAGTTGACAGCAGAGGAGAGCTTGGAGAGCACAACCCTGGTCCAGGATACTTCAGTGGCAGCAGAGCCGGTTCTCGACCGCGACACGATTTCTAGCGATGGTGGTACTGAGGCCACCTTGTGTGACAGTGGTACTGATGCCACCTTGTTTGATGCAGATCCCTCGGATTCAGAGTCTGATTGGGCAGATTGCGATGATCAGATGCCAGACCTGAGTCCCACAGAGCCTACAGCTGAGGAGGAGGTAGATGCAGAGCAGATCAGAGACAGTTCAGTTGAGCAGCCTTCTCCAGATCCAGTTTGCGAGAGTTCGTTTGCATTCTCCCAGGCAGACTTGGCAGCATACACGCATCTTCTTCCGAAGCCAGATTTGCCAGCACCCAGCTGTCCAGAGCTGAAGCCGCTCCCTACTTCGCTGAAGTATCGGTTCCTTGCGGGCGAGCCTGAGATGTACCCAGTCATCATCTCCGTCGATCTGACTGGAGAGCAGGAATCCTGTTTGATGGGGGTTCTTGAAAAGAACCGCAAGGCAATCGGATGGAGCGTAGAAGATCTCCATGGGATTAGTCCAGCGTTGTGCTCCCACCATATCTATTTCGAGGACGGGGCGAAGCCGTCGCGTGAGTTCCAGTGGCGGCTGAACCCCAACCTGAGAGAGGTCGTCATGAAGGAAATCTCAAAATGGTGGAGCGCAGATTTTATTTATCCCATTTCCGACTCCAAGTGGGTCAGCCCCTTGCATGTGGTGCCCAAGAAGATGGGCATCAAGACTGTGATCAGTGAGTCGGGAGAGGAGATTGCTACACAAGTACCCACCTCTTGGCGGGTCTGTGTTGACTAGAGGAGACTCAACCAGGCCACCAAGAAGGATCATTTCCCCCTGCCTTTTATTGACCAGATCATTGAGAGACTGGCAGGGAAGAGCCATTACTGTTTTCTGGATGGGTACTCGGGCTACAACCAGGTGGCCATCTCTCCTGAGGATCAGGAGAAGACCACCTTTACCTATCCCTTCGGTACATATGCCTTTCGACGCATGCCATTTGGGCTATGCAATGCCCCTGCGACATTTCAGAGAATGCATGCTGTCGATCTTTTCGGACATGGTAGGGGAGTATTTGGAGGTCTTCATGGACGATTTCTCGGTCTACGGCGACGGATTCGACTCCTGTCTTGACTGCCTAGACCGGGTACTCCAGCGATGTATAGAGGTCCATTTGGTGCTTTCTTGGGAGAAGAGTCACTTCATGGTGACTCAAGGGACGATGCTTGGCCATATCGTCTCCAACAGGGGCATGGAGGTTGATCCGGCCAAGGTTGATGTCATTAGAAAACTCGCACCGCCGTCCAATTTGAGGCAGCTACGGTCATTACTGGGGCACGTTGGTTTCTATCGGAGATTTATTCATGATTTCAGCAAGATTGCCCGGCCGTTGACTGACCTCTTGACGAAAGACACCGAGTTCCTTGTCGATGACAAGTGCCTTTCGTCCTTTGCGACTCTCCAGTAGTGTGTGATTGAGGCTCATGTTCTTCAGCTGCCTGATTGGTCTCTCCCATTCGAGATCATGACGGATGCCTCCGATTTTGCCGTAGGGGCCGTGCTGGGACAGAGGAGGGATGGAGTCCCCTTTGCTATCCACTACGCTAGTCGCACATTGGATTCCGTACAGCGGAATTATACCGTCACAGAGAAGGAGATGCTAGCTGTAGTGTTTGCCCTAGATAAGTTTCGATCTTATATCATTGGATCTAGAGTGACCTTGTACACTGATCACACCGCCATCTGATACCTCATGGCAAAGAAGGATGCCAAGGCCAGACTTACTAGATGGATCCTTCTACTCCAGGAGTTCGACATTGAGTTCAAGGATAAGCCTGGAGTCAAGAATGTGGTGGCGGATCACCTCTCCCGTTTAGAGCAGGCTGAGGAGTCTGAGCAGATTGATCCCATTTGTGAGACCTTCCCAGATGAGGCGATCCTTGCTATCGCCTCACTCCCGTGGTATGCCGATATTGTGAACTTTCTCGTTGCTGGGAAAGTCCCACAAGATTGGCCCGGGCAGAGGCTTGAGACCTTCCTCACGAAGGCCAAGTCCTACCACTGGGAGGATCCCATCCTTTACCACGAAGGAGGGGATAGCGTCTGGCGTCGGTGCATTCCTCAGGAGGAGCACCATAGCGTCCTCACTTACTGCCACAAGTTTGAGGCAGGAGGACACCATTCTGGGAGGAGAACGGCACAGAAAGTGCTCCAATCTGGCTTGTGGTGGCCTACCCTCTTCAAGGACTCTGATGAGTTCTTGAAGAGGTGTACTGACTGTCAGAGGATGGGCACTTGTGGACAGCGTGATATGATGCCGATGCAGCCCATTCACTTCTGTGAGGTTTTTGACGCATGGGGCATCGATTTCATGGGTCCATTCCCTAAGAGTCAGGGATTCAAGTACATTCTGTTGGCCGTAGATTATGTTAGTCGTTGGGTTGAGGCTATCCCCGCCCGAGCCGCTGATGCGAGGACAGTTTGCTGATTTTTGAGGAAGCACATCATCACACGGTTCGGGGTTCCTAGAGTTCTGATTTCAGATGGGGGGTCTCATTTCATCAACGACCAAGTGAAGGCCCTTGCTAGCGAATTCGGTATAGACCATCGTGTTGCTACACCTCATCCACAGACGAATGGTCTAGCCGAGGTGTCGAACAGGGAGATCAAGACTATATTGCAGAAAGTCGTCTGCCCTGACCGAAAGGATTGGTCACAGCTTTTGGACTCGGTCTTGTGGGCATATAGGACGTCTTTCAAGACACCATTGGGCACATCTCCCTTTCGCCTCGTATATGGCAAGCCGTGCCATTTACCTGTTGAGCTGAGGCACAGGTCACTATGGGCAGTTACTGATATACTTATGGATCCAGATGGTATAGGAGACCAGAGGAGGGCAGAGTTAGTAGCCCTGGAGGAGTTGAGAGATACCGCCTTCTCAAACAGCCTACATTATAAGGAGAAAGTGAAGGAGTGGCATGATTCTCACATCAGCCACAAGCATTTTGAGATTGGACAGAGAGTATGGTTGTTTGATGCGAGGCTTCGTTTATTTCCAGGGAAGCTACAGAGCAAGTGGAAGGGACCCTACTTGGTGAGAAAGGTACACGACAACGGTAGCATTGATATATCCGAGTTGTCTTCTGAGAGTACCTTTCGAGTGAACGGCCAGCGGCTCAAGCCATTTCTAGATCATGAGCCGCGGGTCGTTGATCTTGCCCCTATTCATTTTGCGTGAGATGTGGTCTTTGACTCACATCTAATGCATCTCACGCCTGAGTTTCACTGATCTTCCGCCTTGTATAGATCCAGATGTCTATATCACTACATTCTTTAGTCCCACATCCCTTTATTCATCTGTTGATTATGCTATACTTAGGGTGCACTCTACCCTAAGTATAGGGGGGATGTGAGACCTTCGGGTATTTCTTTTGTTTCTTTCTACCCATGTTTTTGCTGCCTATACTTAGGGATATTTTACCCTAAGTATAGGGGGGGTAGACCCTGTACATTCTCCACTCGGTTTTCCCTTAGTATACAGCCTGCTATACTTAGGATTACTTGATCCTAAGTATAGGGGGAAGTCCCGAGATCCTCTTGATTTTCCTTTTCACTTCCTTATACCTAGCACGAGTTATGTCTTCTTTATCGCTCTTGACTCTGAGGACATCGGTCGAGATAAGTATAGGGGGTGTGTATATATTTCATATATACTTTAGCCATAACTCGTACTTTGTGTGAATGTGTTAATAAATAAAATGGCTAAAATCCCTAAAAATCACAAAAATTAAAAAAATTTCATGTACATAAACCTTCTTTTTGCACATAAATAGCTAATGTACAAATTATTTTTGTAAAAATGATTTCAAAAATCTTTTGTGTAAAGCTTGTGTAAATATTTTCTTATCAAAATTATGTATATAGTACAAAATTTTTCCAAAATGTTTTGAAAATCAAAAGTTTGCAAAAACCCAGTGTAAATATGTGTAAATACTTTTTGCAAAACTTGCACTTCATGCATCATCCATTCATGATTTCAAAACATTTTTCAAAAATTTTGCATGTTTGTAAAAATTTGTGTAAATAGCATCTTTTGTACATATGTATATAGTTTTTCTGGATGATAGTTGACATTTAAACTAGCCTGGAATCAAATTGAGAAATGGAGCTTGATTAAGATCTTAATCCACCAAACTTCTAAGAGGAACCTTATAGGGCTTAGGTTTAAGGATTTTCAGGTCCATGGTGACTTAATTCTTTGAGTCCACTAGGCTATGATCACATGTCATCTCAATGAGCCTAAGTAGAGCACTTAACAACAACACATGACTCATATAGACAATGGCTTGACTTGGACACCAGCACTTTGCACCGAGCTCTCTACGGATGAGGTGGTGAGGAGGCAATCTTCCTTGACTTGGGGTAGCATATGAGGGTAGTACTTCTAGGCGGAACCTCTCTTCTTCTTTTAGTGAAGGAAGTGTGTCTCAACTTGGTTTGGTTGCCATGAGGTCTAACGACGGGAGTTATGGGTTGCAATAAAGCTTCAAAAGAGGGATAGTCTACTGGCTCAAGAGGAAAAACTCCTTGTATATATGCTGCACATGTATATGTTGTATAGATGCACTTGAAAAAAAATGCAAAAAGAAAATAACTCCAAAAAAAGTGGTGGGTCTGATAGAAAATGATAATCCCACCGGAGTATGTATATAGAGTGCAATAAGCAAAGCTTGAGTTTCATGATCCATCTGATGTAGCTTGCAGCAGGGAGACTTGGCTACACTGGTCAAGCTCCCAAGGGTACATGGCTACACTGGCCTTGACCCATTCTCTTCTTCCTCCTCTTCTTGAGCCGGTTGAACTTGAACTTAGAAGGGAATACCCCGCTCCTCGAGGAAAGAGTGGCCAGATTGAGGTCATAGAGTTACCTTGTTGGGGAGGGTTGTCAAGTTGCCATTTCTGAGGTGGAGAGCTTAGACCTCACATTCACAGGACAAGAAAAGATTCATGGTCTTCAGGGTTTGTGATTGATGACTTGTTCTGATCTGGAGCATTGAGGAGTCTTGGTTATAGATTAATGGAATTTAGAGGTTGTTAGGCTTTAAACTTAAGTCCAAATAAGGTTCCGACACATTAATAATCCAAAGATCTGATCGAGCTCCATACCTTAATTTAATGAAGGCAAGTTTAATAAATCAACCTTGATCCATGTACATTCTCTTTTTCTTTTTCTTTATTTCTTTTTCACTTCTTTTTCAAATAAGTGTTTGCTAAGGGACTAGCAAAGTTAAGTATAGGGGGGTGATGAATACTCATTCAACACTCTTTATTCATATATTTTAGCTACAAAATCCTTTGCAAATGCATGTATATAGTTGTAAATAGAAATAATTACCAAAAGCATGCATTGTGTAAAAAGTAATAATTAGCATGTTTTTGTGCAAAAATAAAAGAATAAAGATTAAAAAGAAAAAGAGAGAAATATTTAGAATAAATATTGAGCAACCTAACCCAAGGGAGGGCTCAGCATGGGCCTGACCGCATAAAAGCCAAAGTAGAGGGAGATATGGGCTCATGTGTGTAAATATATATATATATATATGTGTGTAAATAAAATAAAAATATTTTCCTCCCAAAAATAGATTAGAATAGGCTTGTAAATATTTTTATTTATTTATAAATATAAAAACAAGATAAACATAGAAAAATTAAAAAGAAAACAAAAACATCACTCATGTACATAGTCCCCTTGTATATAGTTCAATCATCCCTATTTATTTAACCTTAAAAATAAATAAAATTAATATCCAAAAATCTTGTACATATTCTATGAATTATGGTGTAAATAAATAAAATAAAATAAAACAAAAACAAAATAAAAAGAACAAAATTAAAAATCAAAAATACTTTGTAAATATACCATGTATATATATACATATCTATTTATTTCACCTATGTATATAAATAATAAAAATAAAAATAAAATATTTTTTTATTCCTTATTTTGTGATATAAATAAATAAAATATAACATGTGAATAAAAATGTATAAAAATAACTAATTAAAAATCAAAATTAAAAAGCCTATATTGTACATATACCTATATATAGCTATATAATGTAAATACCTTATTTTTATTTTGAAAAATTAATTAAAAATCACAAAAAAAATAAAAAAATATTAAAACAAAAATATTTCATGTTTTGAGTTTTAATTAAATAAGGCATTTGCTATTTTTAATCGAATTTCCAAATAATTTCCAGGTGGCGGCTTCCTATTAGCCCAGGGGATTGTTGACCGCCCGGTCAATTGCCCCCCCCCCCCAGGACCACTTCCCACGGGTTTTGACACCCGACCCGATTTCTCGATTTTTTCGTGTCCAAACCCGATCATTATCCCCCCAAACCCCGGGTCCGAATTGATCACGTCATATCCGACACCCTCGCCGGAGCCACCGCCTCGAGATCCGCGCTCCACATTGCCCTACCCGACCTCATCTTCCCGGACCCTCCACCGTATATAGATCGAGCTCCGCCACCTTAATTTCCATCTTTGGCTCATTCGCTCCACCCCCAGTGACCTCCAGTGCTTGAGTGAGAGTGACAGCTCGCTCCAGGTGCTGTCGCAGCGAGGAGAGGGGCCGGGAACCACTGATCCGGCGAGACACACCGTCGTGCTCCGCCCAGAGCAGGAGCTCGAGCCTCAGAGGTCGACGCTCCTCGAGGCAAGGACCAGGAGCTACGCAAGCTTCTTCCCAGTCGATTCATCCACCCAGGTAGAACCATTGCCCTTTCTTTTTCGCTAATTTTAGATTACCCCCAATTCGCTCCGTCGTCGTGTTTCGCTGATTCCGACCATCCCACTGTTCCGTTCGACCATCGGAGTCTACCATCACCTCCGCCTTCCTCCCGTGCACCTTCTTCGCACTCCCATTCAACCCAGATCGCATAGGAGCTGGGGTTCGAGCTCCCCCGTCCACACCCTCGCCGGAGCTCGCCCACACCGACCCCCCGACCACCTTCACCACGCCTAACGGGGTCGAGGCAGTTTGCCCTCGACCCGCGAGTCTTCTGGACCCATTTTGCAGGTACCACGAGGACCATCTGAGGTCCTCCGACTCGAGCCAGGAGACGCTCCTCCGCTAGAGCTGACCGGGCTCCCTAGAGCTCTGTCGCTTCATCGGAGGAGCCCATTTGACGCAAAGGCCCCCGACGATTCTTCCCCGATCAACAGAGCCCCGCGAGGAGGTCAGGAGCGTGCGCCTTGGGCCGGCGAACTTCGCTGGCAGCCAGTTCTTCCACGACCTTCGTACACCGTTCGATCAGCCTCCCGCTCCAGTTTCGATCTGAGCCCTTCATTCACGGGGCAGCAGCCACCGCATGATCCTCAGAGGACTGATCCCAGCCGTCCGATGGCCGAGGTTTAGCAGCGATGCATCTCCACCGCCAGATCTAGCACGTGGCGAGATCTCGACCGTCAGATCCGCGCGAGGAGCCCATCTTTGGAGCGCCAGCCGTCCCTCACCGTCCGATTCACCACGTGGAGTCCATCCAGCGGCTCCATTAATAAAGGGTAATTTACCCTTAGGCCCTCCTTTTTCTTTTATTTAGCATTTAGTCTTGTAAATACATAGTGTAGTTATTTAGTTTTGGTACAATTGCATTGTGGACCCTGTACTTTACTTTCTTTGCTTATATGCCCCTGTGTATGGTGTAGCACGTGCTTCGACACGTGGTTTTCTGGGCTATTTGCATTTTATACCTTGTAGTTCTGAGATGTTATGAATTGAATGAAAACTTTTGGAATATTACTTTTATACCCCTGTGCGTAGTGTAATTGTGCATGTGCGTCTTTTATTGGGTATTTTGCAGACAGGTCCTTGGGCTTTTGGTACCTGTTACCAAATAGCCCTCGGAACTTGTTTTCCTTACATTTGGGTCCCTGAGTGCCCCAGGCATGCGCGATGCGCGTGTTTTCCTGGGTATTTTGCACCATACCCCCCAGGACTCTTGGTATTTGCACTAAGGTCCCTATGCACAGTACCTTCTTTCTATTTTTGAATAAAATAGCAAACATACTCCAAATCCAATGAAATTGGACATATGGCTCCTGCCATAGTGTAAAATTTTCTAGGATTTTTGGAGACATTTTTGTTTTGATTTGATATTTTTAAAAATTCAAAAACATCAATTTTCGTTACTGTGTAACTTTGAAAAAAAAATATTAAAACCTATCTAAAAATTACAAAAAACTTACTTACTTTTTCTTTTGTTGTGCTTGATTTTCTAGCCAATTTTGGCTATTTTGCATTATCTAAAACTCCTAAAAATTGAAAAACACTTAAAATCTTATAAAAATTCTAATAAATTAACTAAAAACCCAAAAATAATAATTTAGGTGCTCAAATTTTCCTTGTTTTCTCTCTATACAGGAAAAATACCTCCAGGCTTATTGGGGACTCTTAGATATTTTATCTAAGTCCCTTAAGCTCGGCTGGAAAGTACCTACAGTTTCTGACCTTGTTTTATTTTTAGAAAATTAAATAAACATCAGAAAAATTCCAAAAATTCACTAAAAACAGTAAATTTATAAAAACACACAAAAATAATTTTATTTGAATTTTTGGTTGATTTTTAGTGCATTTAATAAATAATTGAATTGTCTTGTTTGGTTGTTTTTCTTAGTTTCTTAATTAATTAAAAATCCAAAAAAATATAAAAAAGAATTAAAAACCACCAAAAATACCTTTTTATTTCCTTTTTCCTTTCTTTTTGACTACTTCGTAGGCCGCAAGGCCAATTCGTGCTCCTTGTGTTCGACCCTGGTCACTATACCAGGTTAAAATAATAGCAAGACCGCTATTGATTTTCGAGTTGATTTTTGTATTGGTGGTCTATTTTTCTTGATTGATCGAGTCCGAATGATTGAGATCGCGACGACTATTTAGTACCTTTACCTTAGTCACTTGGCTCGGTTATCATAGGGTAAAGGAGAGTAGACGTCTAAGAGAAATAATTCTCAAGACTCTTTTCTTCTTTTGATTCTCAAGGTAAGAGAATTATTAGGAGGTACAAGCATGCTTTGAAAGAGAGGCATTTCCCTCTCTTTTGTAGCTATGGAAGACGTCTATGAGGAGTCCTCTCCTCATAGTAGACGTCCTCCATGGTGTCCATAGAATAGAAGATCAAGAGATATAATTTAATCCTTATTCAATAAGAAATAGGGATCAAATTTTCTCTTTTAGTTACCAAATAAATCAATAAACAAACATAGCAATAAATTAACCAATCAACCCATGAATTTAGGAGTGTAGTAGACGTCTACGATTCTCCACACACGGATGTCTACCTTGTCCTAAAAAGGTGGGTGATGAGTTTGTTTCTTATTTATTCTCATGATAATATAATTATCATAATCGATATTTTTACGAGGAAATACTTATAGCTTATGAATCATATTCATAAATCCATGAATTATATTCCTAAATCATGTTCACAAAAGTACCCTTATAGAAAATTGAATATGACAATAATAGTTATTATCTTAATATTGACATCACATAGTATGAGTCCTAATCCAATTAGGACTTATGAAATACAAATGCATATACCTACATATAATAATAGGGAGATCATACTATCTACATATAGTGACTTGAAATTTGGATAACTATCCAATTTCAAGGTTTATATATTTTTAGTAAAAATGTGTCACTTAGATTGTTAAGCTCAAGCCGAAATAGTTTGCACTCTATGTGAGCACACTCTCCATAAGATGTGGAATGCATCAGTGAGTTGAATCCAACTTCCTTGGCCATTTATAATCATAGTCCAACCCAATTGGAGATTAGAAATGATCTCAAAGAGTGTGTTTGTTTCCATTTCCATTTCCATTTCTCTTTCCAATATTTGAACATTGAAATTGGACATTAGATATTGGATTCAAATAAGATGATACTTAATCCAATTAACTCTCAAATCATTAAGCTAAGAAACTGAGACACTAAAATCCATATAGTTTCATGATTCTCTCAGAATGAAAGAGTCATAGCAGATGATCTATTAAAATAAATTTAATCCTGAGTATTCCCAATAGTCATTCATCCTTCGTACTGGAAGACTTTGATATATCCGAAGTTCAAGCTCTAGTTTGACTATCTCCTTCGGAACATATCAATAAATTGCTCATTTGATAATAGGGCGATAATATTAATCATATACTTTCCAAAATATATATTAATATCTCGAATTCATGTCTTGATTCATAAACAGGATGACCATGCATGAAATTCATTATAACTCCAAATTATCTCATGAGTGAGCTCTGTCTCCCAGTTCATCAACTATGAACATGTATGATCTCTTTTAGATATTATACTTCTCATATGTCTTCATGTGCACACCAACTCACAAGTATATGGACATTGGTTAGGCCACCAACCTATTGGTCTATCAAATGTGAAGACTCAGGCAAATAGATGTTTATCTGTCTCCAGTCAAAGGATGTGTGCATGATCGTGACGTATACGATTCATGTCTTATTTTTCTCGATCTCATCAAGACGAAGTCCAAATCACTATTCATATGGAAAGGACATGCATCAATAAGTCGATCGAGACGGTCTTTATAGAAAGATTATCATCTCTTTCTCAGACTAGAGATCTTTATTGAATATCACATGTTAATGTCAATTGTGTCCTCCCAACTGTATGGCATTCAATATGATCACGGTATATAACCCTAGTTGTACAAAGAGACCTTAATATTAAATGTATTCACAAACATTCATTTCGGATGGACATGATAAAATAATAACTTTTATTACATTAGTGGGTGGCCAAGGGCTTACAAGTCCAACAGGTACACCATCTGATATTATCATACATCTCTTAGAGGTTTTGTAGATATGGATATGAGCTTAAATCATTATCTATGTCAAATACAATCACATTACAAAAAAGACGTGACCAGTGTGCATGTCCTACCTTGCCTTCGGCAAGCACATGTGCTCGTCCGACCTTGAGCAAGCACAGGAGGATCACATGTGCTCGCCTAGGCTTCTCGTCGGTTTGAATTATGAGGCACGATCGCATGATGTGTGTATGAAAATATGGGAGAGCACTTGTATTGCACATGTGCTCGCCCCGTTGTGCTCTCCCACTTGAAATTTCAAGTGCGGCCCATGCGAGCGTGTGTCAATATTTGGGTGAGCACCTGCGGAGCCATGGGCGAGCACATAAGTGTGCTTGCCCGAACCCTTAAACGAAATGTCGTCCAGCCTCTCATTCCTCATTCCATACGCATTCTCCCCCCAAAAAAACACCTCCAAAGATCTCTACACGACCCTCCTCGCCATCGACGATCTTCTTTTTTGTATTTCAACTACACACGCATCTTCCCTTCAGTATATTACTTCATCCTTTCTCTCATTTTTTAACATCTCATTGCATGTCACTCTTGTTTGGATAGTTTTACGTTTTCAAATTATTGTTATATTATTTGTTATTTTGTTTACATTTGAGTGATTGAATATGCTATTTATGCTCGGATAAGACTTGTTTGATATCTTCTTGTTAGATTTGATGATGGTTGCCTCATTTATATGGAAATTCATATGCGTGGTAGGTGTTTGATGAAATGCCACAACCAATAATATGATTAAGCTTGGTAGTATATAAAGGATAGAAATATCATGTCATGATAGACTATAAATGAGGTATAACTTGGATTACATAATTTAGGCAATTTGATTTAGTTTAGGCAAAAACTCTTTATTATATGTCTATTTATACAAACAAACATCCTCATTTAGAGTGTAGATATGGGAGAGATAGAGAGGTAGGGAGAGATAGATATAATACTGGAGCCATGGGCATATGTATATATGTGGAGATGGGTGTATATATGTATTTAGGGGGGGTGATTAGATGGGGAGTGTATTATTATAATTAAAACAAAATAAATTTCATATGTAATTATAGAAAGAAGAAAATATTTTTATATTAAATATTCATTAAAAATGAATTCACTTCCATCATAAATTATAAAATACCACTACTTTTGGAATTGGCTATATGGATACCTTTTAATTTAACTTAAATTGAAACTACTATGGAGACTACTAATTATGATGGAATTACAATTTAGTATAATTTAATAAATATGTTATAATTTTAAAACTATTTATAACTAGATTTTATTTAAGTAAATATTATTATATATTAAATATTAAAGAATAATAATAAGTTAATTGTATGTATAAATTGTAAATACGTAATTAACTATAAGTGTAAATGTGATCAATATAATGGCAAATCCAAGTGTGGTATTTGTCAAACAACAATATTTTTCTGTGATAATTTATTATCACGTTAATTTCTAGTCAATGTGGCCAAGTGTATCACATTAACTTATAGTTAGCTTGATAATAAGGTTAAAATACTAACAACTTATTATTAAATCGTACAAAATCATTCACACACAGTGCGACCCTCCACACCGGGTGGTGTGTGGCCCTGCACACCGGGAGGTGTGTGCAACGCATTGAAAGATTTCATCACCTCCAATTGTGTTATATTTTTTTGTATTTTACGCAGTACTATTGAACTCGCTTTAGGATGAGATATCCCAATCCAATGATCGTGAATTTTGATATTTGCAGGTGGATAAATCTTTTTTTGTAGGTACACTTTCAATAATATTCATTTAAACACTTTATTGGACACTAATTTAGGATCACACTTATCCATATCCCTATCATTAACCAACCAAATATACATAAATATTCTATTAATATAAATGAATAAATATTTTAAGATTGGTTTATAGTCTCATTTGTAGCACGTACAAATGTACGGCGTAAAGTGATCTTAAAGTATTACATTTATATTGACTTTCCTTACTTCGAAGATCCTAGACTAAAGGGGATCCGTAAGGATTTAAACTTACTAAAAGGCAATCGTTGTCACATGATGTTTATTTCTAATGGAAATTCGGCTCCATAACCCATTCCTCTTCGGTATATCAAACCAATCGTAATTTGCTATCGAAATAGTCACTACGGTGATTGTTTTGAGTGTTGATTACGATTGGTTTTTGAAGTATACCGGAGCGGTGCAGGATTATACTGTTGAATTTTCCTTAGAAATAAACAAGCATGTGACAACGATCGTCTTATAGTAAGTTTGAATCCTTATGGATGGGCTCAAGTAATAACATAATTAACACACTTCTCTTCTTACCTCCTAAAATAAGTATGATAGGTTTAGGTCATCGATGGGTTAGGGTTTAATTTTATGCTTATATTCTCCGAGAATAAGCCACAGTTAAATCTTCTCCTCTCATTTGATCGTATGAACTGTTACATTCATATGATAAAAATGGCTAATAGAAAATAGATGTACAAGCGTGTATCAGATGGACGTGTTATAGATACCTTTCAAATATGTGTTCAAAAATTTGTAAAATTTGCTTATGCACAAGGTTCTCGCATTGTAGATTCAGATGGTATTATCTTGTATCCGTGTCAAAAGTGTCGTTTAATAAAGAAGAGTTCTAAGGATGAAACTCATATGCATCTTTACAAAAATGGTTTCATGAAAGGATATCAGATTTGGTGGAGGCATGGTGAGGACTTCAATGACACGATGAATGAATCAAAAGAAGCGGACAATATTAACCCATTTGTAGATATGGTTATGGACGTTGCGGGTCCTAATTTTAACAATACTTGTCTAGATGATGAGGAACCATATGGAGAGTCTACAGATTTATACGAGCTATTGAAAAAAGCAGAAGAGCTATTATGGTTGAGTTGTAAGACATATTCAGAAATCTCCGCAGTTTATGATCTTCTATCAATGAAGATGGAGCATAATATGACTGATCGTAATTTTGATGTTATGCTGACAATTATGAAGAAAATGTTACCAGAATATGTCGAATTATCTAGTAATTATTACAAAATCAAGAAGATGATGCGGAAAATGGGTTTAGCGGAAGTTAAAATAGACTCTTGTATAAATCACCATATTTTATACTACGGTGAACATCAACATTTGACACGTTATCCAGAATGTGATGAGCTAAGATTTCAGGAATCAAGTAAGAGTGACACAAAAAGCTCAAGAAAGATTTTACGTTATTTTCTATTGACGTTGAAATTAAAATAGTTATATTATTGTAAGAAAACAACGAAAAATATAGCATGTCATGCAGAATATATAGTTGATGAGTACATAAAACATCCATCCAAATCTGATTATTGGAAAGTATTGATGTCAACATTTCCTTCGTTTTAGAAGAAAAAAGAAAATGTGTTATAGGTTTATGTACAGATGGGTTTAATCCTCGTGGAAGAAGTAAAGATTACTCTTATTGAACAATAATGACAACACAATACAATCGACCCCATGGTTATGTAATAAGAGATAATTTATGCTTATATCGTTGTTGGTGCCAAGATCTACACATTCGAGAAAATACATCGACGTGTATTTAAGTCCTCTTATAGATGAGTTGAAAATGCTATGGGTCGATGTAGTAGATACATATGATGCAAATAAAAGTCAAACATTTAATATGAAAGTAGCTCTACTCTTGACTATAAATGACTTCCCAACTTATGAAGTGTTATCTGGATGGAGTAGTCATTGACGTAAAAATTGTCCATATTGTATGGAAGGTACAAAATCATTCCAGCTTCAACACAGTCAGAAACCATATTTTTTGTCACATACATTTTCTTTCAAACAATCATCCTTATCGAAGATAAAAGCAAACATTTAAAAATAATGCCAGCGATCTTACAGATCTTCCGACAATTAAGACTAGCGAAACGATATTATCAAGTTTAGAAGAATTGGAAAATGCAGCCTTGAACAACGGGAATAAAACAAAACCTCTTCCTGGTTTTAGTGATAATTACAATTGGATTAAGAAGAGTATATATTGGACATTACCATGTTGGAGTAAGCAATCATACAACACAACTTAGATGTTATGCATATAGAGAAAACTGTCTTTGATGACATCTTCTGTACAGTTATGAATGTAAAGGGTTGCACAAAAGATACAATAAAGTCTCCTCGTGATTTAGAAATCATATGCAATCAGCCGGAGTTGTATATAAAGGAACATGATAATGGAAGGGTTGAAATTCTTAAAGCAAAGTATACATTAGACAGAAATCAAGTGAAGTTTGTCTGCGAATGGGAAAGTAAATTGAAGTTTCCAGATAGATATGCATCAAAATTTTCAAATTTGGTTGACTTAAAGAAATTCCCATTTAAGGGAATGAAGAGTCATGGTTGTCATGTTTTCATAGAAAGACTGTTACCGCTGGTTTCAGAGAATTGTTACCGAAAAATGTTATAGATGTTCTATCAGATGTCAGTAGATTCTTTCAGGTTCTCTGCTCGTCACCTGTACACCGGATGGAGATGGAATATCATGAGAAAATATTCCTGTGATTATATGTAATTTGGAGAAGATATTTCCCCCGTTATTTTTTTATTCAATAGAGCATCTAATGATTCATCTTCCATATGAAGCAAAAGTTGGAGGGTCCGTAAAATATCTATGGATGTATCCATTTGAAAGGTATTCCTAAATATAAATTTCTTTTTTAGTCTTTTGATATATGAATAAAAATATATACACGTTTTATGTAGGTCCATGTTCTTTCTGAAAAGAAAGGTCTGAAATAAAAGTAAAATGTAATTATTAATCAATTTGCAGTATATTTACGATGAAGTCACAACATTATGTGCTAAGTATCTTTTGGAAGATGTGGAGACTATTCATAATAAATCAAGGATGAATGAGACAATTTACTCTGAGGAAGAACCGTATATCAGTGTCTTTCATTAATCCACTCAGCTCATTGGAAAAGCTACAGAACGTCTATTATCGAAACAAGAGAAAAATGCTATAGAGCTATATGTATTAGACAATTGTGAGGAAATAACACCATATATTCAGTACATCTCTATATTACTTTATATATACATATGTCAATTTCCTTCCACTTATTTCTAATGTTTCTTGTACATATTTTAGGAAATTTAGAAGGAAAACTACGGAAGAAAATTCTATGTATTCAGATGATGAAGTTGTGAGCATCTATAGGAATCAATTTTCAGAATGTTTTAAGAACTAAACAAAATAACTAGATGGTGGTGATTATCATATACAAATATTAAAATATTTTGGAGAAGGTCCGGTTTATAAGGTTCGATCTTACAACTCTTGTTGCAGTAATGATATCGGTTTCATATCTTTAATTCTGTAGATATTTAACAACTCAAAATTGTGGAGTGAAGGTTTGTGGATCTTGTTACGAGGAAGATCATTTGGATTGCTATGGAATATTAAAGGAGGCACTGTAAGTAGAATATAGTATTCCAGTCTATAATAAAGTAGTTCTCTATTTGTGTGACTGGTACGACCTCAATGGAGGCGTAGTAATCGATAAGAGAAATAACATTGTCGATGTGATACCAAGAAAATTTATACGCATATTTGAACCTTTCGTTCTAGCTTCTCAAGTGGACTAAGTTTGTTATCTCCCATAAGTGTCAAAGAAGAGAAAGAGCGTCGAATCTTTCAATGTCGTGAAGATAAATTCTCAAGATTATATTTCTAATGAATACCTTCATCTTGAAGTTGTTATAGATGAAGCCTTCACACCGACTCATGAGCGAATAAATGTAGCAAAAGAAGTCTCAATCATTGAATCGATTCGATTGACAGATAATGAGATGTTATGTGTTGACCTACAAGATGATGTAGACTCCACAAATGATGATTCAGATAACTCAGAAATTAATGAAATATGCTTTAATTCCCCCGAATCACATGACGAAGATTAACCGTAAGTTCATTAATCTATAGAAGATAAATCATAAATGTTCATTAATAATTTTGTAATTAACTATTACATCATCATTACAGTCATAATAGGTTTTGGACGTGGCGGCTCTCATGGATCTCAATGATCCACTCATCCATCCTCGTCATACTCACCTTCTTCTAGTAGGCAGCCGACTCCGCCTGTTACTTTAGAGTCACTTCCTAACGAGGCTTGACGGGTCATATCCTACGATGAGTCTCTTGGTTATCCTCCTCCTTCCTTTTATAGATGCGTATATGGAGAGCCATCTTACATAGTCGCTCCTGCTGCATGCCTGATATCTATACAACACAAACCTCGACGGATTCTGGTTCACCATCTTCTACACGTCTGAGCATCCACGTACCTTTACCCACTAGAGGTGTGCAGACTTCGGAATCCTACCCTTTGTTAGAGGTTACTGCAGATGGGAGGTACGATTTTTATAAAATTTCTAAATTTAACTTTTATATAAATAAATCTTCTCATTTTAACTTTCATATTATTTAAAAAATTTACAAAATATGCAAAGAGTTTTTTAATAGCAACAAGTTGGCAAAGGATATTACCAGCATACTCAAGACATATTTGACTAGCATGCAATTTTGTTGGTGTCGCATTCCTACTACTGAGCAGGAGAGATTCACTACAAACTAGACGGCCTTTGGGGACGCTTATTAGGGACGGTCATGGAGCAACCGTCCCCTATACTAGTATAGGGAACGGTTGTAGGTTGATCGTCCCGTCTGTACAGTAATAGTGACGGTTATATAGCCGTCCCTTACTAAGAGAGCCCTAGCTTGTTTTTTATCTAGCCGGGTACTTTAGGGGACGGTCTTAACAGTCCCCGTTACTCCACTGTTGCCGTCGCGTATACGAAACTATAGGGGACGGTGGTAACCGTCCCCTATAGTTGGTTATAGGGGACGGTTGCGTAACCGTCCCCAATGTCTGTCTAATTGTGCGTGCCCCGCCAAATATCTGCAATCAAAGGGGACGATCCACTTACTGTCCCCGATGGTCCTATACCCTCTCCGGCCGAATCCATTCCTCATTCTTCACTCGCTCGGCCCAGTCTCTCACCCTCTCTCCGCCCTCTCGCCCTCCTCCTCAGCCCACTGCCCTCCGCCCGCACGGTCGTCACCCGCACGACCGCCGCCCGCTCGCCCTCCGCTAGGTCGCCCTCCTCCTCCACCTGCTCGTCCTCTGCCCCCTCGACCTCCGCCCGCACGGCCTCCTCCCTATCGTCGGTGCCCGACTTCTTCGCCATCCTCTTCCCCTCTGAAGCCACCTCCCTCCGCCTTGATTTCATCCTCTTATTTGGTTGTAAGTTTTTTAATTAATTTTTTAGTAATTTTTTAATATATTATTCTTGCTTATGATTGTATAGTTTTTTTAAAATAATTGCTTAGTCTTTGTAAAAATGAATCAAAAACATATTGTATAGTTTAGTCTTTGTAATATAGATTTTTTAAATGCTTAATAGTTTAGTTCATAGAATCAAAAACATAGTTTTTATGGCGTTCTAATTTAAATATATAATTTAGCATACATTATTGAAACTTAGATAAGGTAACCGGATTATTAAAACTTTAAAATATAGTAAGAATGATGTACGACTGATTCGTAAGAGATACTGACATTGTAATTAATTTTGGATCTTACCTTTAAGTAATGGACAAAAGTTGGATGGACAAAAGATTCGATGATTATCGAACATATAACAAAGGAGTTATCGGATTCTTAGACTGGACATTTCGATATGAGTCACTCTATCATATTGTAGGAGGTGAAGGAGATAGAATACATTGTCCTTGCATAAGATGCAAGAACACTCTGACCCAAATTCGAACTATAGTTTACGAGCATTTGATATTAAATGGTTGTTGGCTTCATTATACGAATTGGACGTATCATGGTGAAGGAGTTATTTTAGAAGAAGATAATAATGTCCAAGTTGACACTGAAAGAGATATCTCTGACACACATGACCGTGATGCTATGTTAGAGATGATAGATAATATTGGAGGACATGACACTGATGAAATGATGGAATCGCTTCCGGATACCTTACTTGAAAAAATACAAGATGCAGAAAAGCCAATATGCTCAGGAATCAAAATATCTCGATTACGTTTTCTTTTGGAGATGTTTAAGATAAAAGTGAAGAATCGATGTACAACAGTTACGACGATAGATGTCTTATGGTTGATTAGGATCTTATTAAATAATCCAAAAAAATTTTCAAAGGACTGGAAGGATGCTAAGTCAAGATTTCGCGCACTTGGACTAAACTACGAAAAAATTGACGCATGTCCGAACGACTGCATTTTATATTGGAAGGATTATTCAAACTTAGATACATGTCCTGACTGCAAAAGTAGCATATATAAGAATATGGGTCATGATTCGAAGAGGAAAAAATCGGAGAAGATTTTACGGTTCTTTCCTTTGATTCCCCGATTACAGTGATTATATTCATATGAAAGAACAGCTAGAATGATGATATGGCACAGTAATATCAAAAAGAAAGATGTAACTGGTGTTATGTGACATCCGTCAGATACAGAGGAGTGGAGGAAATTCGATGAAATGTATCCATCGTTCTCTGAAGAAGTAAGGAATGTATGATTGGGTCTTGCTTCCGACAGTTTTAATCCATTCGGAAATATGAGTACGAGTTACTCTATTTGGCATGTGATACTTGTTAAATATAATCTGCCACCATGGATGCCGATGTCATCTTCTTTTATGATGATGTCGTTATTGATACGTGGTCCAAAGGGGTCAGGTAATGCGACAGATACATATATGCAATCGTTGATTGATGAATTAAAGATTCTGTGTAATTCTGCAGTGAGTACGTATGACACGGTAAAGAAAGAGTTCTATACAATGTGTGTTTCTTAATTGTGTACAATTAATGACTTTCCCGCTTATGCTAATTTATCGGGATGGAGTACGAAAGGTAAACTCGCATGTCCGGTTTGTATGGATAAAACACATTCGACATGGCTAAGTGCGAGTATGAAACATTGTTATTTAGGACATCGTCGTTTCTTACCCGTAATTCATAGATGGCTAAGAAGTGAAAATAATTACAAGTTTGATGGACAGTCGTTTGGACGTCGGTTAAGTTTGAATCGCCGATCAGGAAGCGCAATGTGGATGGAACAAAAAAATGTGGGCAACTACTCTCTCGGCCGATTATTTAATAGGAAGGCATCTGGTGGATGGCGGAAACAAAGTATATTCTTTCAGGAGCTACCCTATTGGCATACTTTACATGTCCGTCATAACTTGGACGTGATGCATATAGAGAAGAATGTTATGGAAAATATTTTTTTAATTTTAAATATTTCTAGTACTGTGAAAGACAGTTTGCGAGCTAGACGTGATCTAATACAGTTGGGTATCCGGCCCGAACTACATCCGATAGAGTTAGAGAATTCTAGAGTAATAATTCCTGAAGCGGTGTATACTTTATTCAGTGCTAACAAAGATAAGATACGCAATTTTATTAAATCAATTAGAGTATCTGATGGATTCTTCTCTCAAATAAGCAGATGTATAAATCTAGCGGAAAGAAAGATATCAGCATTAAAAAGTTATTATTGTCATGTATTGATGCAAGTTCATTTTCCGTTGGCCATCAGAGGAGTTGTATGTCCTGATGTTTTGCAGTCACTAATTGAACTCGGCCAGTTCTTTAAAGTCCTATGTTCGAAGACTTTAGATCATGAAGTGTTGTTTAGACTAGAGACAGATATTGTTATCACTTTATGTAAGCTGGAGCAGCTCTTTCCACCTACATTTTTCGATATAATGGTACATCTAATTATTCATCTTGCTAGCGAAGCTCGAATATATGGTCATATACAGTATCGATGGATGTATCTAATTGAAAGATACGTACGAAAATTAAAGAATATGGTGTTTAATAAAGCTACACCTGAAGGTTGCATTACTGAGGGATATTTATGTGAAGAATGTATTACATTTTGTGACATTATATGGATGATGGAAAAAGCATTAGATTTGATCGATTCAAACGAAATAATGATGGTGAATTGTGGACAGAAGATTCAAATAAACTTTGAATTTTTCAACAAAATGGACGAGCTATCCTAAAGAGTGCCCATCGCAGTATTTCAGACGATGAAAGAGACCTTATTCATTATTATATTTTGATGCAAATAGATAAGGTTGATTCTTTCTTTGAAGAGTTTCAGTCAATAACTACTAGCAAATCATAATTTCTTAAATGGTTTAGGGATAATATTGAACTATTAAAAGTTACCAAAGATGAACGGTGGGGCACGAATCTCGATATCATCCACAGGAGTCCATACTCATTAGTAGTATCACATTCCGGCTATATCGTTAATGGATTCAGATTTCGAAAAAAGTCAATTGATGAAAATAAAGCATTATAGCTTTCTGTAGTAATAGTGAAGGCCGACCTTAGTGCTGAAATTGATAGATACTATGGTGAGATTATTGATATACTAGAAATCAGTTTTACACATGATGCAAGGTGTGTTCTATTTCATTGCATTTGGTTCGATGTGGGTCGCGTTGGATTAGGTTACAAGAAGGATAGAAATGGAGTTCTCTCTTTAAAGCAAACAGGTCGGTTGCAGACCAATGAACCGTATGCGCTTGCCAGTCAGATAGAACAGGTCTTCTATGTTCCAGATAACTCAGTTAGTAGATGAATTATACCCATTAGAACTACACCGAGAGATTTCTTCAATGTTAATGAAGAGGAAGATACATTAGACAATGACGTTGCATACCAAAATAACTCAAGTGATTTTTTTCATGAAGTATTAGACAACGACGTTGCTACTAGCAACACTAGGTAATGCTATTTTTTATTTTGTAATCAAATAATTGAATTTCTTCGGACCTATCTAAATGTATTTTTTAAAATAACTACGTTTGAAATGCAGAGATGGCTCCTAGACCCAGACGTATTCGGGAGGTTCCCGAACTTCCTCAGCAGCCACAGGGAGGTTCTTCTGATGCAGGCAGTGGAGGTACCCAGAGACGACGTGGACTGTCTCAGTGTAGATTCTTGGATCGTCTTGCACCCAGGCAGACGTTGCATGTACGTATTGTTGGAGGAGATGCGGTGGGAGAGAACTCCACGGAGTTTCAGAGCTACCTTGGGCAGGTTACTTGTGTGCGTGTCCCCATCACGACCCACGACTTTCGACAGCCTCCTTATGCTGTCAAGGCTGCCATACTTTCTGATTTGGAGGTATTCTAAAATCAAAAAACGATTTTTTACTATTTTATTATACTAATGTTTATTATGTTTGTTGTATAAGGTTGTCTTTACATGAGAACGAAACGCCCATGTCGATTCCCAGATTCTCTCGCATGTCGCTGAGTTGTTACGTCGATATAAGGGATGCATAAAGGCAAAGGTAACAAGATATTTATATTTTTATAACGAAAGATTTAAACATTAACAAAAATTATTTTTCCTTTTTTAGTATTACAGCCCCCAGATTCCATATGAGAAGCTTGTGCAGAACGTCTCATCTAGTGTTACACTAGATCAATGGAGGGAGTTGATTAATTTTTGGTCCAGTGAGGAGTTCGCGGTATGTATATTTTTTTCTTAATTATTTATTTTATGTTTGTACTAATTTTGTTTAATTTCAGGAGATTTCTACCAAGAATACGGTGAATTGATCCAAAGGCTTTAGGTTCACTCATAAGATGGGAAGGAAGAACACCAACCAATTGAACTATGACTTTATAAGTATTTAAAAAAATTAGAATGATTAAGTTTGAGTGTAGAATTTATTTTAAAAACTTCTCTTATATTTTTTAAGTTGAGAGATAACGAAAGAGAAATGACCGCATAGAGGTTTTTGCTGGGTCAAATAGCCGAGATTTAGGAGGAGAAGTGCAGTGAGTTGATGACGCCTACGCACCAATTCATGTAAGTAATATTTATTTTTAATTTATAAAAAGACTTATGTTAATATATTGAAAACATTTAATATTTCTATACATGCAAGAAGAAATGATTAGGCTCTCCACCACCTCCTCGGTAGATAGCAGGGGACGAGCACTCCCCCGTTGTCCGCCGATGATGCCTTCCGTCAAGTCACTGGTCCAGAACACAGTGGACGCATCCGTTGCGGAGGACGTGGAGAAACGATCCATACATGGTGCAGAATGGGTGGTGCAAGTGGGTCGCAGACTTCCTCGCAAGGGAGCCAGAGAGAAAGAGAGATGGAGAGGGAGCTGTACGAAGTGAAGGCAAAGATGTATGCACAAGATGAAGAAATGGCTAAGATGCGTATGGACATGGCGAATGTCATGTCCTATATAAGCCGTCTTCAAAGCCAAGCCACGCCACCTGTACAACCTGCACAACTCAGCGACGATGAGGAGAGTGAGGAGGAGAGCGACGAGAGTGAAGAATCAGAATAGATAACCATCGATGTAGTAAATTTTAGTTTTTTCTTGAACTTATTATTGTAATCTTTCGAGTATTGCTTAAGATGTAGAATTGAAAAACTATTTCTTTATAACTATTATTATGGTATTGAATTTTGAGTGTATTAAGTGTCTTATTTGGTCTTGTAGAGGGAGCGTGAAAAAAATAACATGAATCTAGTAAAAAAAATTTTGCTGTCAGGGGGTATTGGGGACGGTTATAACCGTCCCCTATGGTGCTACAGAAACGTCCCGCCTGTCCAAGATAGCTCCCGGGACGTATTTTTGCCTTTCAAAGATTAATGGGGATGGTTACAACCGTCCCCTATACTCTTATATTGGCGTCGCTATAGACCCCAGCGTAGAGGGGACGGTTACAACCGTCCCTTTTAATTACCAAGGGAGACAGTTATATCCGTGCCTTCCAAATGTTAGACACCCTCTGTCTCCTTTTGGCGGCCATAGGAACCAAAGGGGATGGTTGACACCGTCCCTAACGGTCTTCTGTTGGCGTCCCCATAGCCCTATCGACCTAAAGGGACGGTGACGACCGTCCCCTATGATGCTCAAGAGGGACGGTTGTAACCGTCCCTTCCTCTTCCAAGGACCTTGCTGCCTCAAATTTGTGCCAATCAGGGCTAGAAGGGACGGTTTTAACCATCCCTTATAGCCTTCTGCTGGCGTCGCAAAATGACATTTTCATGGAAGGGACGGTCCCAACCGTCCCTTTTACGTGACGTAGGTGACGGTTTCGACCGTCGCTTCCGTTTGACATCGATTCACTGTCATGGATATCAACAAGTGGGACCTAATGGGAACAGTTGTAACCGTCTCCACCGATCTTCTGTGGCCGTCTCAAAATGATGTCCGACCATTGGGGACGGTTGTCACCGTCCCCTACGCTTCTAGTTTGGGACTACCAATCGTGGTATTAGGGACGGTCGGAACCGTCTCCATTCGTTAAGGTTAAAGGGATGGTTCCGACTGTCCCCAATGGTTGATTAAAAGGGATGTTCGTTGTAAGCGTCCCATCTAATCAAATGAGACGGTGGCAGAAGGGACGGTTCCTAGACCGTCTCCTCTGATCAAAAGGGACGATTATAACAGCATAAAGGACGGTCCTTGACCGTCCCCTTAGAGCCACCGGCCTGTAGTGATTATTTGAGATGTTTCTGATAAGTATAATGTTTTAGCGCATTCATTTAAATTTGTTGCTACTCTTTAATCTAATATTTTGCAATACTTTTTTAGAGTAGGTATCATTTAATTCTCGATCTAGGGGAAGGGGCTTATCGTCGAGCATTTATTCGTTTGGTGGAGAAGACAATGAGCGGTACTTTTTTAAGGCAAGGAGAGACTCGCACGTAAAGACGGGATGCGAGGAGATGAATTTTGAGGAGATGAAGAGGTTGCCACCAACATTATGCACAGAGGATAGGTATTGTATTACCTCCATAGTTTATGATGTAATTTTTCAAAAAAATAATATTTATAACATATTTATTGCAGGTGGGTAAATTTTTGTGATGCATAGCAGATATTGAGGGAGGAGATCGATGACAGGCAGGACAAACTGTCAAAAATTGAGGATTAAATCGACCAGTGGCTCTAAAAGCCACAATCATATTAGAGCGGAGTTGGTACTTTCTTATTAGAAATTAGATTTTAAATACTATTTTATTATAGTTCCATTCTGTTATTATTTTTATATTTATTTTTAAGACGACAAGGTTGGAAAGAGAATCCTCTTTTCACGAGAAGTGGTTTAGATCCCACATGAGTGGGAAAGATGGAAAGTCTCAATGGTCCACTCTTGAATCAGGAGAATTATTTGTTAGTTTTGTTATATATAAGTAATTTGAAAGATATAATATAATTATTTCTTATGTTTTTTTACTAATATTTCAGGATCGTTATTTGGCACTAGCTGCAGAGAAATGGGGTGGAGATCCTAATAGGGAACAACCACCATTTGATAAAGCAATTTGGAAATAGGTATATATAACTTTTATTTTTATATATTTAATTTTTAACTATATATTCATATTAAACCATCAAAATTTTAATAGGTGTTGTAGGAGATGGATGTTATGGCGAATAGAAAGTAGACGCTCGGTAGTCTTCCTCCATACTATGTGGAGGAACATCGTCATTCCTATTCTTCTTATGATCAGTCATCACAGCCATCATCGCAGATGGAGTCCCAGATGACGATGATGGTGGAGACTGTGATGAAGCTCTAGCAATATTTATCGGCGTACATGTAAGTATTGTCCTTCTAAACTATAATAATTTTATATTTCAATGTCCTCAATTGCATATCATATATATATCATCCATAAAATAGGTCATAAGGACGTGCATCTCAATATTAGGAGATTGAATCAGATGAAGAGGATGAGGGGAATGACCCAGAAGAAGAGGCACGCATGTATGCCAGATTTAAGGAGAAGGAGAAGAAGAAAAAGAAAGGAAAGTATGGTTTAATCTCAAAAATATTTAGATCAAAAAAATGAGTGGTGGTTTTTTATCTTATTTTGTTATGGATTTTTAACAAATCTTTTAAACTATATTAACTTTGAAAATAGAATTAGTTGTACTTGTACTTGTCGAACATTTTGAAAATTTATTGGTATTACATTTAGCTGCTAAATGTGATGTATATACTGAAATTGTATTATCTTATATGTTTAGTTCGTAAGTTCATATATATTATGTGAGTTTGGCATGTACACTTGTATTAATTATATGGATGGCACATTAAAGGTATTTTTCTCGACTCTAATAAGCACGTGCAGTAGTTTCTTGGCAGGGTATACAGGTTTGATGGGGCGTCTAAACTCCGCCGAACCTTTTTTCTGCTCTTCAGCCCAATGCTCTGTGTTAACTCACCAGCATGGACGCGAGTGAGCCTTTGGCGAAAATAATTGTGTGCGCGCTCAGGTCGGGCGAGCACCTGGCGTACACAAGTGCTCGCCCACCTGTCATAGCGACCCTCCAATGGGTGAACACACATCGGGGAGCACATGTGCTCGCCCAGGGTATGGGCATGCACTTGATGTGCAATTGGCGTGTCCATCATGAGCCACCATGTGCACGCCAATCGCATCTTTTTTTGCAGTGTCACCATGATCTTATCTCTAAGTATCCACGGAGAATGAACAATATCCTTGAAAGAATTCAAAGATTGTTTCATTAGAGACATTATTTGAGTATTGAGAAAATGAAATGAAATAAGGATAATTAAATTGGATTTAATTATCATGGATAACATTATCCTGGATGGTGTTATCCACAACCATATAAAAATAATATGGATAAGATTCACATTATTTTTAGACTTGCGTGGAGATATCTAAGATAATTAAATTGCATTTAATTGTCATGGTAAGATTAATGTGGATAGTACTATCCGTAATAATCATTGATAATATGGATAAGATTCACAGTATCCTATTTAGATTTAATTGTGGATAGGATTGGTAAATTAAATTGTTAATGTGAATTGGATTCACATTGTACAATATAAATGTAAATATGATTTACATTTGATTTTGGACTTATGAATATGATTCATTTTTGTAACGATCTATTTGTAATTGTCATAAATAATTTAGAATTATTTGTCAATTATTAAATTCTTTTATCAAATAATAAATGAATAATAGTGGAAGATATAAAAAGAGAAAAAAAGGAAATGAAAAAAAAATAAAAGAGGACGTCCTAGACGTCCCACCTTATTTGATGCATTTTTGTTTTGTTTTCCTCTTTCTTCCATGCACTTATTAATTATTGATAATTATAGGAGTTGATAATTAATCCCAAAAGGTTGGTGAGAGGCTCTTTCAATTATGAAGGTGGTTGCGATCTCGTTTTATCCGGGACATTGATTTAACAATCATGATTCAATCCTGAACATCCAAACAAATATAAGCAGAGCCTATTTTGCTCAATAAGTTATTTTCATGGCAGGTTAAGTTCACATAGCATTGTGCAGGCACCATCCTAAAGAGTGGTTTTTCCACTCTACTACGTCATTTTGAGATTTTGTTCGGGGTATAGAAAACTCGTGTTTGATCCCAACCTTAGCACGATACTCGGAAAAATCTCATTTTCAAACTCCCCACCATTATCAATCTTAACTTAGCTATAGTGGTCCCATGTTTATTATTAACTTCTTTGTGTGTGTGCATGAATGTACTTATGTGTATATGTATGTGCGTGTGTGCATGTATACGTAGGTATATGTATGTGCGCTTATGTGTGTGTGCATGTGTGTACATGTGTGTGGGTTTGTGTGTGTTTGTGTGTCGATGCACGTGTGTTGGTGTGTGTGTGGCGTGTGTGTACATGCGCTCATGTGCGTATGCATGCATGTATGTGTGTATTTGCATGAGTACGTGCATTTGCATAAGTACGCATGTGTGCGTGTGCGTACAAGGGTGTGTGTGTGTGGGTGAGTGTGTGTGTGTGTGTACGTAGATGGGTATGTGTTTGTGTGTGTACGTACACGGGTACGTGTGTATGTACATGGGTGTGTGTACGTGTAGTGTGTACATGCGTGGGTACGTGTGTGGGTGTGCGCATATGTGTGTACGTGTGTGTGCGTGATTGTGTACGTACATGGGTACAAGTGTGTGTGTACATGTGTGTGTGTGTACATACATGGGCACGTGTGTATGTATGTGGGCATGTGTGTGTGCGTGTGTGTACGTACACGGGTAGGTGTATGTACGTGGGTTGTGTGTGTCGACGTACGTGGGTACGTGTATATGTAGGTGGTTGTGTGTACGTGTGTACGTGTATGTGTGCATACATACGTGTGCATATGTGCATACATACGTGGGTACGTCTGTATGTACATGGGTACATGTGTACCTTTTGTGTGTTGTATGTGTATGTGTGTGTGCGTGCATGCACAGATGCATGTTTATCATTCCCATTTGATTGTTCTTGTTGCAACGATTTTTAATACTAATTCAATATCAATCTTCTATTTGGATAGGTGTCAGGTAGATTATCTAATTTGCAACAAATGGTCAACCTAGATGAAATTTAGGTGCCTTGAGTTCATCTTGACAACTCCCCATCCTCAACTCAATAAGCATATGTCCATGTACAACATTTTCCTTCTTCAACCCTCTTGACCAGTGACTCCAGTTTGTTTTTGCATCCGTTGTCCTGCATCAATGAATTCCATGATTATTTGGCCCCTGACTATATCCAACCTTCGTTAACGAAATTTTTCACATGGAACCGCTCCCCCAAGTATGTCAATCCAATCTAATTTGATCATATAACACGTGACATTTTGTTATCCCAAATTCAAATTCACTTCAAATTTTATAGATCCAACCCCATGTTAAAAATTTTTAACAACATAAAAATGTACATAGGCTTAAACGCGGAGTTTGTTACAGTCTTATCATTTAGATTCCGTAATTATTGGACCTCGTAGGTTTAAAAAAATAATTTAGGATATATTCATGATTTTGTAATTATTGGCATAATTACTCATTTCCTCGTTGCTCTACCCTAAAAAGATAAACAATAACAACAATAACAAAGCATTTTTCCACATAAGTAAGGTCGGTTGTATGGATTCTTTGCCTCCATTGATATCTATCTTGGATCATTTTCGAGCTTAAATCCAAAAACTAACATCCCTTCGTACAGTATCATTCCAATACTTATTGGGCCTTGCTCGCCCTCTCTTAGTCGGCTCAACATCACAAAACTCGCATCTCCTAACCGGTACATTAGTTGACCTTCTTTGCAAATGGGCAAACTACCTTAAGCGATTTTATCGCGTCTTATCCTCAATTGGAGCTACACCAACTTTCTTTCTAATTACATTATTTCGAATCCAATCTTTACGTGTATGTCTACACATCCACCTTAGCATTTTCATTTCTGCTACTGTAATTCTCTGCACATATCTATGGTTCGCATTCCAACATTCAGATCCATAGAGGACAGCAAGTTTCATGACTGCTTTGTAAAACTTTCTTGGGATTTTTACATCCATAACCCTGAGTAATTTCGTAATTACATTCATAACCCTGCATAATCGTGAATTACATATAGAACCCTGAATAGTACTTAACTCTTACACCCATAACCCCATGTTAACTTTCCTGTAATTTTCCGTTAACGATGATGGTATCCGTCAAGTTTTTTTTATTTTTTGCCCTTTATATTATAGTTATTTACAAATAATACCATTCTCTCCTTCCTCAAGTCGGCTCCCTCCCCCGACCTCCTCCCCACCTTCATCCTCTAGCACCTCCTCCTATTCCTCCGACCTCCTCTCCTTCACTCCAGGACTACCTCCTCATCCTCTTCCTCCCCTCGTTGAAGGCCCCCCTCCACCGCTCCCGTTTCCTTGCGCAAGGCCTCATCGAGGCCCCCTGTCCGCTAGCCCACGCCCCCCTCCCCAACCTACAGCCCCCCCATCCCCCCTGCGTAGAGGCCCCGATCCCCTGGCTCTCGTTCCCCCATGCAAAGGCCCCCATCCCCCATGCTGGGCGAAAGCACTTCCGAAGAGCCACACTCCCCCTCCCCCACCCCCACATGTGTGTGGCGCGTGGAATCTCCATGCGGCGAAGTCCCTGCAAGAACCCCGCGCGCAGAGGCCCCTGCTCCCGCTCTCGTTCCCCGCACGTAGAGGGCCCCATCCCCCGGCTGCAAGACCCCCCCCAGAGGCCCCATCCCCGCTCCCGTTCCCCGCGCACAGAGGCCCCTGCCCCCGTTCCCCGCGCACAGAGGGCCCCCGCCCCCGCAAGCAGCTGCTATCAAAAGCACGAGGCAGAGGCGGAAGCTCCCTGCAGCCCACCGTCCCTTCTATCGAAGCCCTTACTGTGCGTCCCAGCCCAGCCTACGAGCTCCCTGCCTGTGCACCCCCGACGAAGCCCCGTCCCTTCTTCCCTTGTGCGACCCCCGACGAAGACCCCCACCTCATGCGGAAGCCTCCTGTGGCCCCCTCCCTCCCTGCTGTCGAAGCCCATTCTGGGAGCTCCCTCCTCCTGTGCAGTTGCATGTGGAAGGTTCGTGGACCGAGAGAATGGACGAGATTTTTTTCTTTTTTTTACTTTTAATTGATCCCAGCCGTTAGATCGTGACTTGGTTAGATTAACTCATTCATCTAGTTGAGTTACTGAACTAAACTAACAGAGGGTTGTGGATGTAAAACGGAGGATTACTTGAGGTCTTGGATGTAATTCACAATTATGCAGGGTTATGAATGTAATTGTGAAATTACTCAGGGTTATGGATGTAAAAATCCCAACTTTCTTTTGATTTTCAAAAGAAATCTCTTATCACAGAGAACAATAGAGGTTCCTCTCACTTTAGCCTACTTAGATTTATTCTATTAGGCATGACGATGCTTCTCCTCCAATCTTCAGGCATTTTCTTGCTTTGCCAAATAACATTGAATAAATTTGTAAGCCAAGTCAAACCATACTCATCGAAAACTCTTTATATTTTTATAAGAATATCATCATGTCCTAAACCTTTTCCGGGTCTCATAACCTTCAAACCCCGCTTTACTCCCTTCCTTTGTATTCTTCTATAACTTGTATTTATATTTCTTTCCCCAATGAAAAGCTTATGGAAATACTACTTCAATCTAGTATCTATATCTTTCTGAGTAACAAGCATGCGACCTTCCTCATCCTTAATGCATCTCACTTGAGAAAGATCTTTGGACTTTCTTTCTCTTGCTTTGACCAACTTAAACATATCCTTCTGACCCTCTTTAGAGTCAATATTTCTGTACAAGACTTCATAAGCTTTTGACTTAGCTCTGTTCACAACCTTCGTTGTTTCCTTCTTCGTATTTTGCAGTTTGTGACAAGTTCCTCTATTCTATCCTTAGACATAACTTTAAAACATGCTCTTTCAATTTTGAGCTTCTCTTGCACCCCTCCACTCCACCACCAAGCCTTCTTTTGTCCTGAAGCTCCTTCCTGACTCTCCTAGCATCTCTTTGGCTACCGTTCGGATACAAGATGCTATCGCCACCCACGTCTCTTTTGCACTTCTGTTACAACCCAAGATAAGTCTTCTAAAACATTTCCACTGATGTTTGATTGATCCAATTGAAGATTCTACCATCTAGTTCCAGTGATCTTGAAACCCTCCTTTTTCTTATTAGCTCTTTTATTTGCACATTCATGACTAACAAGTGATGTTGGGTTGTCAAACTCTATCCAACACAACCGATCTCTTCTCCTCAATGCAAAGTAATCTATCTTTGTTCTAATCGAACCACTCTTATAAGTAATTAAATGCTCCTCCCTATTCTTGAAGAGAGTGTTTACTGTGAAAATATCATAAGCTATTACAAAATCTAAAATGACTTTTCCCTCTTCATTTATATCCTCGAAGCCATGGCCTCCATGAACACTGGCGTACCCTGAAGCATCCTTTCCCACATGTCCATTAAGATCTCCACCTAGGCAAAGCACCTCTCTTTGTGGGATTCCTTGCATAATCTTATTCAAACCCTCACAAAAATCTTGTTTAATCATTTCATCTTAAACTAATTTGTGATGCATTAGCTGAGATGATATTCATATTTTCTTCTTCGAGCCTCAATTTTAGCAAAATAATCTGATCCCCGAATCTTTGCACCTCAAACACACAATTCTTCAAATCTTTATGAACAATCACTTCAACACCATTTCTTCCCTTATCTGAATACCAAAGTTCAAATGATCTGAATACCAAAGTTTAAATGATACAAAAAAAGATACACAAAAAATGAAATACTGAATAATAATAAAGCACGGTCTTCATTATAAAAAGCATAGCCCTCATCCCTTTGAGTTCACTTCCTCCTTTAATAGGTCATAGCTCGTATCAGCGTTTACTTCGATGTTCATTGAGTTTAGAATTGCATAATTAGTTTTTGGGATATTTACACTCATAACCCTAAATAACTTTGTATTACAATCATAACCCCGTGTAATTGTGAATTACACGAGAAATCCTTGATAATCACTCTGTCTCACACCAATAACCGTCCGTTAATTTTCCAATTAACTTAACCATATCAATGGGTTAATCTAGCCCATATGATATATCCCACGGCTATTGAAAAATTCAAAAAACAAAAATAAAAATAAAAAAACCCTTCCTTTCCCAACGCCCTCCCTCCCACCCCTTCACTTCTTCCTCCTCCATCTCGGTCCACCTCCGCCTCCCCTTCTTCCTCCTCTAACTCGTGCAGCCCCCGCCAACCACCTTCCCCTCCCCTTCTTCCTCCTCCAGCTTGTCCCCCTCCCCTTCTTCCTCATCCATCTTGGCCCACTTCCACCGACCCCTCCCCTTCTTCCTCCTCCAGCTCGCCCCCTCCCCTTCTTCCTCCTCCATGAAGATGTACCTCTTGTGGAGGAACACCGGCAGAGCATGACCGCATGTGTAGAACATGTCCGACAAGGTGAAGACGAAGAAGCTGAGCCTCTCCTGCAAGCCTTGGGTATGATGTCGAGGTTCCAGTACAGTGTTGTGAGGATGATGCCGGTGATCAGCACGATGGCCAGCCGGAATGCGAAGAGGTCTGGTTGCCTCCTCGTGTTGGTGAAGGAACTCTTTGCAAGGACGCGCAGCTCTGTCCAAAATGGGTTAGCGAAAGTTTTCATGTCGATAGTGTCGACGTTGCCGGCCATGTCCGTCGCACCAAAGACGAGCTTACCGCAGGATATGCTCGTGGCGATCGCGTCCATGAGGGGGAGGATGTGGTTGTTGTTGCTTTTGTCAAGATGGGTGGTTTTCTTGAGCTATCGGGAGACGTGGAAGTCGATGAGGGACTTGGTGCCGGTAGGGGAGGACTCGAGCTCCCGGATGAGGTCGAGGGCTAATTCGGTGCGGTTTTTGTTCTCCGGTATGGGGTGGTCGACCTCCGTAAAGTATGGCTGGAGGCCGACAGGCGTCCCGCTGTACACAATGCTGTTGCGGGAGAGGAAGAGGAGACGATCGATGAGGCCGAGGATTCGGAAGCTCGGCTGATGGATGATGGTGATCACAATGCTTCTACTCAAGGCGATGTTCTTCAGTACCTGTACCTGGAATAGTGGTGCGATTAGGATTTTGAGCTATAGTGATCAAAAATACATACCATTTAGTATTATACAATGTTTTATATAAAAATTAAAGAACAACGGATCTGGACAACGTGAAAGGCACTGGTGGAGTCTAGTCCAGAGGTTAGCTCGCCGAGGAAGAGACTTATAGGGTCTGTATGATATCGATACTGATGGAGAAACGGCGGTGTTCGCCCCCTGAGACCCCCGATGGCCTTCACCATTGACGATGGTCCCCTCAGCAACCCCTAGGCTGAGCTGGTCAATGAGGGGCTACACACGGGCCCTCTTCTTCTCGGTAGGGAGCGACCGCAGGAGGCGGAACTCCGGATCCTCCGCCATCACCCTCCTCCCGAACAGTGATGGGTTTCTATGGAAGTGAAGGAAGGAGAAGAGAAGGAAGGGGAGTGGCATCATTCGTAATTATCATGAACTTAAAAGGTGAAAATGGTCCACATCTGACAGATTCCGTCAAAATTAATGAAAAATGGATGTTTGTTAACACAGGGTCATGACATATAAGAGTTAAGCATTATTCAGGTTTCTTGGTGCAATTCATGATTATGTGGGATTATGATTGTAGTTACGGAATTACTCAGGATTATAGGTGCAAATATCCCTTAGTTTTTTACAAAAGATTGGAATTTCATTTCATCAAAAAGGGGAGTAGCCTCCTCGAGCGACCAATAGTAGTAGTCAACCCAATAGAGTAGCAGCAAAAATAAGAAGAAAACTTAGGGCCCCAACATTTAGTTCAGCCGGCGCGAAACCACATTGATTAGATAATATATAGCTCGCATAATTAGTACATAGCTTGAACTGCTAATAAGAAGATTTCACATTGGTTAGATGAGTGAAACCAGTGAAGGACTCCATCTCAACCAGCTAACTATGTCCCAAGTCGACGGGAAGGCAGGTATTCCATTCACCATCAAAAGGATCTGCCCATGCCTTTCGAGACCATAGTACACTACAAGATTTGGAAAAAATCATTTAATATAAAATCTCAGTAACTACATGATGCAAACGCAAGCTCTCCTAAACAACTTAGTCCACAAATCTTTGGCGTCATGTATGACTGAAGCTCGAAAACTTTGCTTATTTTCAATTCATAATGAGCAGATTGCATCAGCCCTCGCTGCAAATTATTTTTCTCTACTTCTTTTCTTCTTATTTGTTAAATCTCAACTTTTTGGAAAGGAGTCGCCTCCAAAATATCTTTAGCATTTTTATTCATATGGAAGTTTTGCTGATGGCCATGCAAGGTCAGAAAGGGTACAAGTGTAAAAATTCCTAGAAAGAAAAATATTTTTATTTGGTATATGGATTGCAAGCAGGAGCGTAAATGGATATAGATTTAAGTGTTACCATAACATTATCTGCTTTTTAAATACGAATGCGGATGCAGATATATATATTGAGGGATACTAAAATTATGTTATCATATCTTTGAAAACAGATATGGATGTAAAACATATACTAATCTTACATGAATAATATTAGAATTACTATACTAATATTACATGAATAATATTAGAATTACTCTGTAGATAAGAGCTTAAACATAATACATGTATTGGATGTAATACACGTGATATAAATGTGCTAATATCATAATAAATATGGCAAATATGGTGAAAGAAGGTATAAAATTATGTTATATGTGGTTCAAAATAAATATACAACTATATTTGTATATGAAAACAGATATATGAATATGGATATTTGCAGATATTAAAATGATATCCATATGCACGTCCATTTAAAAACATATACGTATACAGATGTCAAAACCTATACAAAACATAGTGTATCGAATACGGATATATCCTTATCGTTTGCATCCCTAATGGTAAGCCTCCTGATCTAAGACACTGAAAAAATATGATAATGAGTAAAAGTCTTCATCAAAAGGATTTCAAATGCAACTTGTAAATAAAAGTAAGTTCCAACTAAAATGTATTGAGTGGACTTGTAGATTCATATGGGTATTTTTCACATTTTCCATGCTAAAAAAATTAGGATCTGCTCTAGTTTTCACCAAAAAATTCCCACAAGTATTTCTAAAAATAGACGACTTGCTACCATAGAAAATGGAACATTTGAAAAGGCAACTAGAGAAGCTGCATACATAGCATCCACCTTTAGAAGAAGAAAACCTTAGTGCGTACAGTTACCAGTGGAAAATAAGAGCATCATGATATGGTGAAACAAAGATTATGGTAGCTAAGCTTCTCGTTATTGTTTGGTGATTATCATATATAAGCCTTCAAATGTTAGAGCCCAATCTAAACAAGAAAAGCTCCAACCCTGTCACGAGGTATTAGACGAAGTTCAGATCCATGCTTCAAGAATACATTACCTGCAAAGCCATGACATGACATCTATTAATCCCTCAACTGATATGGATCTCATTAGTCCACTCTAAGGCACTAGTATATACGACAGGAGGAAAGGCAAAAACATAATTCTGCATAATACATTCTCACGGAGATTACAAAACCATTACGCTTTGATATTAACTCACTGGAGCAGAGCCCAGCACACCACTTGATTTCCAACTGCTAGCAAACATATACTCTAAAAGATTGAATCAGTACTGCGCTAGTGAGAATACCGAACGACTGCGTTAGTTGGGCAATTAGAACTTGTCAAGATCCATCTACTGTGTGAGGTACATGAATGATATGTATAGTCCCGCATCATCTATTATCGGAGACTTGGGTGCATACAAGACATATGTACGGACTTGTATTATGGTTTCAGTGAGAAGATTAGCAATGAAAACGAATAAAGCATATAATTCATATCATATTTGTATTAATATGGATACAAATATGGAGATGACTTTGACGTTTGTAACTATTTATATTTATATATCTATTTTAATATATAGATATAGTTGTAGATTTATTTGTAGTCTTCGCCAATACATACTCCCAAGCGAAGAGTGAGACGAAGATCCTTTAGCTCCAGTATGACATCTTCACGATGAAACAAGATTGTCGCGCTTTGCATGCTTTCTACTACTAGTTGTGTGGTGTGTTCAAGAAGCTTCATAGTTACACACCCAAGAGATAGTCCTGAGAAGTTGAATACCTACAAAAATACCAAAATTGTAGGTGTTTTTCCCACTACAACTCTTGTGATCAGAAGTATGATGTTTTGTCTCCTGTCTAAGGGAGATTATGGGCCCTTCGGTCGGTTCTACTAGTGCTCTTCCCATCTCATTTGACATTGTTACCTATACTAGCACCTTAGGTACAGATTATGCACTTACCACATGTTACATTGCAGATATTTCAGAATGGATCATGGAATTTAAAACATCTCATCATCTCTGTTATGACAAAACAATTCACATCCTACAGTATTGTTCGCCCCGATTGATATGTGGTCATCACTGATAAGAGACATTCTCCTTATTGGAGTTATTGTATATCTATTTTACTAGAGTCATGAAACCCTTCGAGATACTTTATATAATTCTCCTTTTTTCCTCTATAGGGTTTCTCTATGTATAAGAAATCCTATACTCACAGATAAACACAGCGATTCATAGCGGTCGTAGACCGGTGTTCTGACGTAAATCTTACCCCACTGCAAGCCATGCTCATGCGGGTCCTCTCACCCTAAGGTCCCATTCGAGCACCCTCGTGCCACCACAACACCACTATGCCACCTCTGGACCGCCGTTGGCGGTCTTAGAGCACCACCAACGGCTTGCCTAGGTGTTGTCAGCCCCTCTAAGGGCACGGCCCAAGGCTGTTGGACCTCTACCAGCCCCTCATACAATGTTGCCATCCCTCCTAGGGCTCCATCCAGGTCTCTAAGGTCGCCGCCCATGATCCAGACACATTGGGCCTCTGTCAGGGTCTCCAAGGCCTCTTAGTGTCATCGCCAAGGTCCCCAAGGCCTCCTAAGGCTCCGTCCAAATCTGTTGGGCCTCTGCCAAGGCCTCCTAGGACTTTATCAAGATGTGGACCTCCTGATCCGTTGTGCAACGCTTTTTCAGACCTTCTCACACCCGAGCATGATTTCTAGGGTACTTTTCAACCCCCATATGCAGACTTGAACAACAACATGACATTTTTATCTTTCTACCTGACCACCATGGCATCTCTTCCGACTGGGACAACCATTGTACACTCCGTCATCGATGATGGTACAGGCACTTCTATAAAACCTAAGGTTACAGAAAACTTCGTACTCTGGTCTCGTTTTTTAAGGTGTTCATTGGTGGTCAGCAGAAACTCTATATCTTGACTAAAGATCCTCCAGAGGAGACAAACAAAGACTATAATACATGGCTCATAGACAAATACTATGTCATCACCTGGATGAATAACAACATTGAAGCACATATTATTTCAAACCTGCTTTTCAAAAACACGACCAAGGAAATGTGAGATGCTCTTGAGCAGACCTACTCCTCGAAGTCAACTATGTCACGCCTTGCTATCATCTACAGGCAGATCTGGTCTGCATCTCAAGGTGACTCTACCTTAATCGAATAGTACAAGCATCTCAACAGCATGTATAAGGAGCTTGCGATCTTTCAGTTTTCATGTTGTACCAAATAGGTACAGGAACGTTCGGACTACCAGGTGTGTCGTTTTCTTGATGGGCTACATCCTAGATATCAAGCAGTGAAGGAGCAATTTCCGATATCCAACATCCTGTAATCGATGATCATATTTGGACGACTCAAAGAACCGGAGGCATTTGTTGCATGACCTTCTACTTTACTTCTCACAAAGAACTCGGCACATTTAGCATCACCTAGGAGAGGAGGATGACACAGCTTCCAAGGAAGTCGTGGTCCTGACTTTGGTCGTGGTTGTGGACGTGACTTAGGTCGTGGGCGTGACATGGGTCATGATCGTCGATGAGACTATTGCTCCTTAGTACCTACAGTGCATGCACTGCGGTCGCTAGAATCATCCGTCCGAACGATGCTGGCAGAAGTTTAGCTTACCCCCTTAACTAACCAATAATGCCTATGAGAACGCCTACAGTGCTACAGAGGTGTCTTCTGATACAGATTCCAATGGAAAGACGCTCCAACTCAAAGCAGTTGATTACTCTCGTATGATACAGATCCTCCAGACACATGGGTCTGATCCTACCAGTGAGACTACCACTGCTACTTAGGCTAACACCTCAGGTACAATAGCCGATTCTGCAACCATTATTACTCCTACTTGGATAATGACTCTGGAGCCTCTACTCATCTGACAGGAGAAGGTACTCTACTAACAATTTCCAAACCCTCTTCATCAATGAAGTCGATTCGAGTCGCCAATGGAGCTCACTCGCTTGTTACTATCGTCGGAACCATGGAGTTCTTCAAGCTCTGATTGTCTGGGGTTCACTATGCTCCTGATTTCCCCCTCAGCTTATTGTTTGTTCAAAAGCTTTATATTGATATTTGATGAATTTTGTTGTGACTTTCAGGACAACCAGATGAGGTAGATTTTTGGTGAGGGGCATGAGAAGAATGGCCTCTATTATCTTGATGTTCCCTTGGATTCTAAGTTTGTTGGTGTTGTGTTTATCTCCGAAAACTCGTTTCTATGGCATCCACACCATGGGCATCATTTTTGCCAAGGCTCTCTCTCCATGATGTTCCATGAACTCTCTACTCTGAAGCCCTTCCAGTGCGAGGCACGAGTTCGGAAACACATCGAGATTCTTTTCATGTTCGTGCTGAGCCGCGTCGTACCACTCTTTTTGGCTTAGTTCATTGTAATGTTTCGGGACCTTGTCCGGTACAAACTTTAAGTAGTCATAGATATTTTATCATCTTTGTGGATGATAATAGTAGATCCCATTGGGTATATCTAATAAAGGCGTGTTCGGAAATTAATAAGATTGTCAGGAATTTCTTTCAATATGTCAAAACTTCTCTCTGCCTCTGTTCAAATTATTCAAACTGGCAATGCCATTGAGTCCACCCAACTGGACTAAAAGTCTTTCTTTACCTCCAGGGGATTGTCCATCAAGCATCATGTTCGCATACCTCTCAGCAAAATTGGGTAGTGGAAAGGAAACTCAGATATCTTCTTGATATTGCTAGGTCTCTCCTTACTCAGATGAATGTTCCCAAGTACTATTGGAGGATGACATCCTTACTGTTGTTCATCTCATAAACAAGGTTCCATCTTCTGCTTTAAAGGGGGACGCTCCTTTCTCTCTATTATACCATAATAGGTCTCTTTTTCCTTTATCACTGAGGATTTCTAGGTGCATTGCATTTGTTCACAACTTCCATGCTATTGATAAATAATCACCTAGGGCCATCAAGTATGTCTTTCTAGGGTACTCTCGTACTCAGAAAGGCTATCAGTTCTATGATCGTGCCGATAATATATTTCCGCAAATATCACTTTCTTTGAGCAGACTAGCTTCTTTACACAAGTTGTGGGTGGCATCCCTTTGGATCTACCACCTCCACTGATCGTCTATAACGCAAGCAAACCACCGCACATGCTTCTGTACCTTTGCATGTTCCTTTTTTGCAGTATGATATGCCCTCTTCTAGTGCTCACACCACTGCTATCCCGGATGTGCCTGAGGAGCTTCATATAGCTCTCCACAAACAAAAAAAGCAATGTACTTTTCATGCTATATCACATTTTACTTCTACTGATGGTTTATCTAGTTGTGACAAGAGGTTTGCAGATGCCTTGATGGCCACTTATGTTCCAAGAGATCATCATAATGTACTGCAGGACCATGGTTGGCGACAAGCTATGCATGAGGAAATGAACGTCCTTTTTTATTGAAGAGGGGGTGAGCTCTCGAAGTGAGAGTCACTGCAAAAATGTTTTCATTAATAAAAGTTCGAGAACATTACATGGCCACTCAGGAATTGTACAGTGCTTTAAAGTGTGCTACAACATCTCAGTATAGAAATTTTGGTTTTTGAACACCACGTCGTTTCTCTCTAACCAAATCGTCCATAGAACAGCAAAAGGCTCGGTGCAATCGTCCGAAGATCCGATCCCCACCGTCCAAATCGACCTCCAGAAAGCATCAGTCGCGGTCGTCGCCACCCACGAGATCCCCGCCTCCTGCCATACCCGTGCCGACGTCGGGCACTTGAAGAACAGATGATCTGAGCCCTCCTCCATCATGTGGCATCTGTTGCAGAGGGTGTCGTCAGCGCCTAAGATCTTTCCCCTCCTTGCTTTATCACACAAGCAGTCCCTTCTCAAGCACCACAGGAAAACCGCGATCCTACAAGGTATTTTAGCAGCCCAAACTATCTTCATGTCCTGGCACAGATCCGGATCTTGGACATCTTCTACTGCTACCATTTCCTCGTATGCTCTCTTAACTGAGAACCGCTTGCCCACCCACACAAATTGGTCCAATCCCTGCTCTAGTTGGCCCGGCTGCGGCAGCTCCTTCTGCAATCTGACAAACTCCTTGAAAGCGTTGATCCGACAGACTAGATCGGAATGTCGGTGACCACGTACCGGATACCGCCACCTGCGCGATGGTACTCTCCCTAGAAGACATCAGAGCCAATAGTCTCGGATATCTATCACCCAACCTTCCCTCGCCCGTCCAGTCGTCGTGCCAGAACCTGAATGTGCGCCCATCCCCCACCTTCGGGCGCAACCTATGCGCTACCAGGGCAACACCTCCCAGATCCCAGACCATAACAGGGACTCAAAACGCGCTCTTCTGGCCACCAGTTCCCCTCCCACGCCATAGATCTTCCTCAGGAGCCGGACAGTTAGTGATCTAGAAGGGCCCCAGATCTTGGTCACCCGCTTTGCCAAAAGGGCCCTGTTCTGGTCTGAACATCCCGCACCCCCAGACCACCATCCCTACGCCCCTTCTTCACCTCTTCCCATTTCACCAGGTGCATTCCAGATCTCTGTTGCTTACCGTCTGGCCAAAAGAATCTTCTCATCAAAACCTCCACCTTCCTCCTACTCCCACCGACATCAGCCGAACTGAGAAGAAGATTGGGATGGCCGATAGAACATGCTTAAGAAGGATCAAATTTCCTCCCCTTGAAAGTGTGACGGCCTTCCACCCAGCCAGCCTTTGTTCCATCCTTTGCAACACCACCTCCCAACCAGAGTTCCTCAAATTTTCCACTACTAGCGGTAGACCCAAGTACTGGAGCGGAAAGTTCCCTAAAGGGCAACCGGTCAGTCCTGAAGTTCTTGCGCTATCCACATCCTCCATGCCGAAGGTAATGACCGTCGACTTGTATCTGTTAATCTCCAACCCTGAGAGGCTGCTGAAAATATCTACAAGTTGTGTCGCGTTACCAATATGCTCGTCCGACCCATCGAGAAATAGGATCGTGTCGTCCGCATATTGTAGTAGGGGGATAGAGATGTCCTCCAATCTGAAGCCAACACACCACTCGGCATCCACCGCATGTTTGAACAGAACCGCCAAAGCGTCCGCTACCAGCACGAACATCATAGGGGCCAATGAATACCCCCTGTCGCACCCCCTTTGTGGCTGAAAGAAACCACCTTCAGGCTTGTCATTCACCAGGACAGAGTAGGAGAAGGTGGTGACACAACGTTTCATCCATGCCACCCAAGAATCCGGGAAACCTCTCCTCCGCAGTGATATCCAAAGGAAGTTCCAGTCGACGTAGTCTTTTTTTTTCGAAATCAATCCTCCACAGTTCACATCTCTTCTTCGACCGCTTCCACTCTAGACAGATCTTCGTTGCCATGACCAGACCATCCGCCATCTGACGGACAGGGATAAACGCGTCCTTGAAGGATTACCGAGCCCAGAGCCAGCTTCAAGCGGTTCGCTAGAACCTTCGCCACAATCAAGTAGAGCGTGTTTGAAAGCGCGATAGGTCGAAGGTCGTCAACCCTCGTTGGATTTTCCTTCTTCGGAAGAAGGAACAACATCACCTTGTTTATCTTTTCAAAGCCTCTATTTCCTTCCCCGAATCCAATTAACACCTCCAGAATCTCCTCCTTCAGGAGCTCCCAGAACTCCCGATAGAACAACACCGGGAATCCATCCGGACCGGGGGCACCATCTGCATTCAAATCCTAGACTGCAGCCTTCAGTTCTTCCATGGAAAAAGTGGCCACTAACGCCTCTGCCTGCGCATTCGAGATGCCCTCCACCCCTCTCCCAGACCACCCCCAGCCGTTACCCCTCCTCTTTCACGAGGCATCAAGGAAATGACCCTGCAGGGCCATGCCAAGTTGCGCCTCCCCCGAAACCACAGAACCATCAATCTGAATCTCATGCATGTAGTTTCTTCTCCTTCTCCCAGAAGCCACATTATGGAAGAATCTGGTATTTGCATCCCCCTCTTTTAGCCACTTTTGTTTGGATCTTTGTTTCCATTCAAACTCTTGCTTTTTATCTTCCATAAGTATCTCATCTAGCAGCCTCAGCCTCTCTGCTATTCTTTCCTTGATCACACCTCTCTCATCATCCACTCCGTCAAGCCTAGATACCCCTGCCCGCACCTCCACTCGTTTTGCCCTCCGCCTCGATTTGACCTCTCTCCCATAGTTAATCAGATAGGATCGCAACACTCTCAATTTTGCAGCGAAATGAGTCACAGCCGAACCCACAGGATAGCAATTTTCCCACATCTCCGTAACCAAATCTCTAAAACCCTCTTCCAATAGCCAGCTCCGTTCGAAACAAAAATGAAATCTATTGCTCCTCAGTTCCCCGGATGACCACAGGATGGGTGTATGGTCAGAGTGAGACCTCGGCAACGCCCAAGCGCGCGAAAGCGGGAAGACCTCTGTAGCCTGAGGAGAGAGAAAGAATCTATCCAACCTCGATCGCACCCTCGCATTGCGCCACGTGAAGGAGTAGCTCGTCGCATTCACAATCGAGAGTCACAGGCATTGTTTTTAAAAACGTACCTCGAGGCGCTGAGGCGTAGCCTCATTCAGCCTGAGTGAGGCATGTGTCTCGAAGCTTATGAGGCGCGCCTCGAGGCACTGCCTCATTTGTATGCTGATTTTTTTTATTTTTCTCTACAATATTTTTTCTTTTCTTTTTGGTTGTGGGCTTTTTATCTTTCGTAGACAAGTAGTTTCAAGTCCTTAAGCTCACAATTAACTAAAATGCATTTTTTTTTAGTTTATTAAAGTATTAAGCTTATTTTTACTTTGTTATGCATGTTCTTTATAAATCAACATGAACAAAAAGTTGAGTCTTGAGTCCTTAAATCTAATGCCTCTACTCTTTAGTGTGAAATAAGCATAAATGCTTTCTTTATTAAAATGTTTGGATGCAAGTCGCCTAATTTGACCTAAATTAGAAAAGTATATTTTTGTAAATATGATTCATCTTTTCTTCTATTCAACCGGGACTAAATTAATACACATCAAAGCATGCATAACCAAAGATGGTCATAACATGCAATATTCCAAGTATTTTATTCCACAATCCTTATTTCAAAATAAAACGTGATTACTAATTCAATGCTTAGTCTCTTATCCTTCTCAATTGAATGACACACATATCTCACCTAATTTTGAAAATGGTGTGCTACATCTAGTCCATTTAGTTAAATTTTATTCAAAACTTTAAATTTTGCGGAGAGTTACCCATTATTGTGCTTGCATATCTATATTTACTTGACTCCTTACAAATTTAGAGTCCAAAAAAGGTAGTTATATAACAACTTGGATGTTTAAACCTGATGTTAGCCTTGAAATGTCATGAAGTTATGTATTTATTCATAACTATTTAATTTTTAGAACTTGAAGATTGTAATTACGATTAATTATTATATTTTATGAAAAAAAAATTTCACGAGTGAGGCTTACGCCTCGATACGCCTCGAGGCAATACGGGGAAAACACCTCGATACGCCTCACGCTTTTTAAAACCTTGGGCCCAGGTTATGAACCACATTCCTCATCCCCTCGGATCTGGCGTCTCTACCTCCGGACCTCTGTGGGCGGTCATCCGGCAAAAGTGTTACGTTCAAGTTGCCGCCAACGATCCAAATCTCCGTTGCATTCTCTAAACCAAGTAGTTCCAAATCATCCACCAAATCACCCTCTCACCGCTTGTCGGACTGTATATATTCGTGATTAGGAGAGAGTTGCCATCTGATCGTCTCTTCAGGCGCACAGATAAGCATGTCGTTGAACTCATTACCTCATTTCATTTGAGGAAATGAATGCCCTTACCTCCCGAGGCACGTAGGATCGTGTGCCACACTCCCCGAGAGTTCGCCCGATGGCATGCAGATGGACTTCACGATCAAACAGTCGCATGATGGGTCCATCGACAGATTGAAAGCCAAATTATTTGCAAAGGCTTCACGTAGACCTATGGGGTTGATTATTTTGAGACCTTCGCTCCACTTTCCAGAATAAGGTCCACACATACCATTTTTTCCGATGTTGCTAATAAAGCATGGTCCATCTTTCAACTTGATGTGAAGAACACCTTTCTCTATGGTGACCTCAAAGGGGGAGGTTTATATGATGCAGTCGTCAGGTTACGTAGACGATTGGAGAGTGTCTACGCCGACTACGTAAGGCCATCTATAGACTGAAGCAAAGCCCTCGGCATGATTTAATAGACTTACCACTGAGATCAACACTCTTAGCTTTCAGAGGACAACATTTGATTACTCTATCTTCGTCAGACGACGATCTTCTGGCATTGTTATACTTGTTGTCTATGTTGATGATAAGGTTGTCACTGGAGACGACGGAGCTGATATTTCAGAGACCAAGACATTCCTAAAAAAGGTCTTTGTGAGCCTCAAAAAAAAATAAAAAAGGTCTTTGTCACAAAGGATCTTGGCAAACTCTGTTACTTTCTTGGAATTGAGGTAATATGTACTATAAGGGACTCCATCATTCACAGAGGTAGTATTTCCTAGATATTCTTACTGACTGGACTATTTGGATGCAAGCCATATGGCATCCCTGCGGAAGTGAAGAAACATTCCACATCTATTGATCCTGCGTTTAAGGATACTACACGGTATAGAAGTCTGCTAGTAAACTTCTTAATCTCACTATTACTAAGCCACATATATCATATGATGTGAGCATACCGGCTAGCACGTGAAGAGCCCCCTTTACAATCATTGACAGGATGTTTTTCTAATCCTATGATATTTGAAGGAATCTCCCAGTCGCAGACTCTTCTTTGGGGGTGATGGTCACATTGATGTCTCCTCCTATACATATGTTGATTATGCCAGTTCGTCTGAGGATTGTCGATCCACTACAGGCTATGCCATGCTCATTGGGGGCAACCTGGTTATTTAACGAAACAAGAAGCAGACATTGGTCATCAAATCGAGTGCAGATGCAGAATACATGGCAATGGTACAAGCCACCTATGAGATCACATGGCCTGTCTCATTTTACAGGAACTTGGACTTTCAGTTGCTACTCTCGTACCTTTATACTGTGACAACAAGTCCCATATGTACATCCCCACCAATCATATATTCCATGAGCGGACCAAGCACATTGAGGTTGACTGTCACTTCATTCGTGATGCAATACAAGGGGGAAGGATTGCTACTCCATACATCTCAACTGAGCTTCAGCTTGCAGACATCTTCATGAAGGCACGACGGAAGAAACGTCTCCCGTATTTGATTTCCAAGTTGGACATTATTGACAAATATGCTCTAAGTTGAGGGAGTGTTAGAGTTATTGTATTTATATTTTATTTGAGTTTGTAACCCTTTGGGGTTCTTTATGTAATTCTCTCTTTTTCTTCTATAAGTTCTCTCTATATAAGAAACCCTAGACTCATGGAACAAAGGCAATGATTCACTCTCTCCTCCACACTCATATTATAGGATATTAAGAGAATCAGTTGATGCCTTCCATGTGTCTACATAACGAACTACATGCGCCTGAATTTTTAATGAATTTATTGTCTATCAATCAAATTATCGAGGATATGAACCGGCATGCCATTTTTTATCAATCTTCTCATGTTTTTCGGTATATACATGTGGGCAGGGTGATTGGATGTGGCTGTAAGAAATGGGGTCTTCACATATTGGTATGGTCACCTTATGGCAGCAAATCTTCTGTTCCTACTAGATTCATCTCTCTGCACATGTGGCACCTTCAGTTCGATCATCTTCCTCTACAGAAACTATGTAGAATCCTTCCTCATATCTCATCCCATTCTAGTTTTTAGTGTGAGGCATACTAGCTTGGGAAATATCATTGTATAAGTTTTCCTAGTCATCAGATACGTAGTAATAATTCTTTATTTGAGTTGTTGTATTTTGATATTTAGGATCCCAATCATGCTCCTGATACCAGAGGCACAAGTTATATTTTGCCGTTGATTTTTCCAAACTTTTTAGGCTTTCTATTGAAAAGTAAGTCTGAGGTTGGTTCTTTATGCAAACTTTTATTACTCTTATATGAACTGTTTAGTATGTTCGATCTAACAATGCTTTGGAATTTTTTACAAATCACCTACCTCAGTTTTTCAAGTCTCTTGGGATTCTCCATCAGACTTTGTGTGCCTACACTTCTCAACAGAACGGTATTGCCGAGCGCAAACATCATCATTTCTTAGATGTTACCAAGGCTCTCCTGATACAAAGTCACGCTCCTTACTCTTACAGGGAAGATGGTGTTCTCATTGCTTATCATCTCGTCAATCGTAATACTGTCTTCCGTATTAGAAGAAAAGGTTCCTTATTCGATTGCATTTCCCGAAAAGGATATCTTCTCTCTAACACCACGTGTCTTTGGTTGTGCAGCCTTTTTTCATCACCTAACTCATGGTCATGACAAGCTCTGTCCTAGATCTGTTAAGTGTTCTTTTGTTGGCTATTCCCGGACCTAAAAAGAGTACTAGTGTTTTGATCATATTAGACATGATGATGTACTATGCCAGTGCTTACATCAAGTTCTGAGTCTGTTAAGTATTCTTCTTCCACATGTGACACGATGACACCTTCTGAATCTGATGAGGAGATTTACATTCCTCCTCCACATTCGCCTCCTGATCCAACCACACCTCATGCGGTTCAAACTTTGCCTCGTGAGTATTTTGAAGACCTACTACTAGACCCCATCTCTTATGCCTTCCCATCATTTAACATGCTCCACGTAAATTATGAACATTTGGTTTCCATTGATGGCATTGTCGATGATTCTATTCAGCAGGAGGCCTTACAGGGTGAGAGTATAGGCCACTAGGAGATTTTTATATACAATGTGGACCATTCAGAGTATCTTGACCGTCACATTGCACTTCGGAAGAGGAGTCATAAATGTGCTACTTACCTTCTCTCAGGACAAGTTTCACCGGGACGTCTATCAGAGGGCTTCAGGTTGTTTGTGATGGGATAGTCATTCATTATAATCCACGTACATATCAAGAGGCTATGCAGGATAGTCAAAGGTGTTTAGCTATGGAGGAAGAAATGGTTGTAATCAATCACAGGGCACGTAGAGCTTGGTTACTGCACCAACAGAGACATCTGCGGTTGGATGCAAGTGGGTCTTTACAAACAATCATAGAGTAGACGATAATGTAAACTGCTACAAGGCAAAACATGTGGCACATAGATTTACTTAGACATATGGAATGGACTATTAGGACACCTTTTCTCATGTAGTATGTCACTCCACTCTACGGATCCTCCTTTCTACAGGAAAGGAAGCTCATATGTACTTGTATGTTATTTATTGTTTTAAGAACAAGGATGGTCTTAAGTTGTAAAAATCAATTTTTGGCATTGTTCTTGAGATTTTCACTGATATACGATAATCTCTTTCCAATTGACTAATAACAATATTGATATTGATATCTCAAACTTTGGTTAAGACGTTCTATGTGAACTTGATTGATGCCACCGGCAAAAAAGGTAATATTAACCTTTTCCTCAATCCTCCGCTTCATATCGCTCTCAATTCCACCACGCAATATGATCTCGAATCACCCGATAATAGAGTACCTCTCCATGACCTCTACACATACGAGACCATCAAGGCTGTCCTTGTGCTGCCACATATCTATGTGCAAAGCATGGCCTAAGAATCCAAGTTGCTTTGACCACTCCCTCGCATTCTTTCTATAATTTAGGGTAGAATTTTTTAAGTAAAATCGGGAGCTTTAATCATATTTCAGAGCGTCTTGTGCTATAACAGCACAAGAGAGAGGGCTTAGTTTATCAGGGAAGGGTGCAAGAACATAACAACAGGGTCTATGCACACAGCAAAAGAAGGCAATGACATTCTTTGCAGAGGCAATTTGTACCACGGGGTGACATTGTCACTTCTTACATCAGTTTTAAATAGAAATCGATTTAACTACAATAGGAACCTGAATTCTCATCACTTCAAATAACCAAATTGGGATACATATTGTGCCTAGTTCTAGAAAAATTAAAAGCAAGAAGGGAAGGGACTATTATTTCTTATTTTGGCAAATCCAAATAGGGTTCTCTTGGAAGGGTTCTGATTCAAATAGTTTTGACTATACCCTTCCTTATTTTGGCAAATTCAAATAGGGTTCTCTTGGAAGGGTTCTAGTTCAAATAGTTTTGAGTCTACCCTCAATGAGGACGATGCCTAGGGAGTGAAGAAACATTAGAGTGGGGAGGGGAGGGGGTTAATAGTTTATACGAAAAATGGTCAATTTAAATAAACAAATAGCTCAAGGAATCAACAAGAAGCAAACCACAATGCGCAAAGATTTATACAAGCCACCCTCGACAAGGCCTACTTCACGTGCATGAGCATGGCCTACACAGGGCTTATAAACTCTCACTATCAGAACTACTTCCGGTGTAGTCCAAATCATTTACAAGCACATAGTTTATTGGATTTATTTTCTACACAAGAAAGGATTTCACAGAGAATGCCTCAAGGTGTGAAACCTCACAAGAAAGGCGATTGTCCTTTATTAGAGAAAAAAGATGTTCTAGACAATAACAAAAATAAAATACAATTTTTTTAATAAAGCTTGTAAAACATGCAATCAATGTGTAAATGGAAACCAAATGAGAATTGGAGCAGAAAGCTTTCGAGAATGCATAACTCGAGAGTGTGAAGAACTGAGAGCACTTTACAAGGTTAAGATCTTTTGAGCATATAAAACAACTCACAAGAGTAAAGAGAGTAATATAGGGTAAATCTTCCAGATTATGCACATTGAAATGATCAAGTTCAAATGACTACCAGCCAAAAATACATTGTATACACGCAACCTATAAATTTGAACTTGTCAAGATATATACCGGTGTATCAAGGTATCAGTTCATGTAACAGTACTTGTACTAGTACACGTGATCAAATATACATGCAACATCACAAGAAATATGTGATACGGTGGGTACTCAAGAATGTGTGGTGTATAAGAGCCTGTACCGATGTAACAGTATTCAAATGTGTGTGTGAGTAATCCTACGAAATAAAGGTTTTTATATTTTAAGACTATAAGTACATTCTAAGACTATATGCTATACTAACATAATCTGATTCGATATCTTAAAATAAACAAAACTTTTTTAATCGCTTTATCTCGATCATCATCTGCGACGGCTTTATCTAAGCCTCATTCATGCCATTTTTCTTCCTTACCACTTTAAAGATGTGATATAACATAATTTGTTTTTCTTCCTTGCCACTTTAAGATGTGATGTAACATAATTTGGTGTATCTGTAACAAATGTTAGTATAAAATAAATTCTTTCCTATTTCAATTCGGTATTTTGTTCATAAATCGAAACAACTCAAGGGCAGATGTTTCAACAGGGATGTCTCGGTTTTAGTAACAAATTGCATTGTACATCCAAAATAGACCTAAGAAAGCTTTGGTCTGAAACAAATACTTGACGTTGTAGGGGCACCCATTCTTGTGGCAGTCTTAGTGTTCCAAGATCAACATTACAAATTCTTAGTCCCTGATTCTGTCAAGCCATCACGACTATACAAGAGGAAGTTAGAGATAGCTGTTAGGGATGCTATATGCACTTTCCCTTTAGAACAGTTTTATCTCTACCTCCCACATAAGCTCATGGGAACAAACAATAGATGTTTTCACCAATGCCCTAGCCAGAGGACCATTCCAGAAGTGGTGTTCCAAGCTGAGGATGATATACGCTCCATCTTGAGGGGTAGCATTGAGATATTATTTATCTTTTTCACTATTTCATGTATTTTATTTCTTTTCGTATCTATCATGTAGTTTGTCCAACATGAGTTCTCATCTCTATATAAGAGAACTCCAGGGCTATCTCATAATGCAACTCGTTATTTTCTCTCCACGCTAACTACTAAGGCTCGGAATATACTAAAATAGCTCTTTTATTGAATAATTTGAAAGTTCGAAGTAGGCCAGCTTTACGCTCAAGACATAACCCGAAAGCAAGGTGAACATGTATAAATCCTTGTGGGGTGAAATTTGGTGAGGAGATTCGGAGAGAGGCAAGGGTGGCAGGTGCTGATACCTCCTCTGTTGAAGTGTTCTAACAAAGTTTTGGTGACATGGCGAATAGATCTAAAAGGAACTAGATGATTTTTTTTTGCTTTTTTATGGATGTTATGGATGGTCTAAAATAGGGCGATCTTTCATGGGGAACATTCATATGTGGAGAATGTAGTAGCACATGGATGACATCTTGTTAACTCTTGGATCTTGTATTACAGAATTTTGTTTAATAAATTTGTTAGGTAACCATGGGCACCCCTTACACTTTCAAAAAGAAACCAAGCATAGACATGTTTATCCTTCCAAGTCTTTATAAAAAGGGATTTAACGTAGTTCACTACGACTATGTGCCATCAAACGGAGTGTTAAGGATTTCTCACTTGATCATTATATATGAGAACATTATATGTGAGATTCCACCACGACAGATGCAACATTATATTACAATACAAAACTTGCACAAAAATTACATCTATTTGTTGAAGTATGTGCATCACTTGTGTGAGAGAAACTTCAATAGAAGAATCAACACTTTGATGCATTCTCCCGTGTTTTCATCCTGCACCATAGGGAGTAGGGTTCCACGTAGAATCCTGACATTCTTTTTTTATTCTTTATCTCTAATTACGCTTCCGCATTCTAGTTTTCTAACACTATTTTTAGATAACAGTCTAGATTTGCCCCTGCTTAACTTATAAGGATGCCTTCTGTCATTGTTATATGATAGCATGAGCAGAATGCATGCCATTTCATTTCCCAACACTTCTATTAAATAAACATTTCTCATAATTCGGACAACGAATACCTTATTTCAAACACATGAAGGCGTGCTTTTCATAAACAATATGACAAATCATAAAACTACAGATAAAAAAGCATACCAGCACTTTGCTGTGGATTTATCCCAACACCATCTGCAAACAAAATCCATAAAAAAGAGCTATCAAAATAAATCACCAAAAAGTTCATCAACACAAACCAGGATATAAACACTAGATGTAAAAAACACGCGGTCGACATGCATAAATGCTTAGGCAGACAATTGTAGCCTCAACAATAGATCAACGAAAATATTGCTCTACAGACTTTATTTTCATCTAACAAGTAAATTCGGCCAACGACCCAAATGTCTTAAGCGTCCAATCAACAAAGGATGAGAAGCATCAAATTCATGGCATGATATGTATTTGAATATCTTTCCATTTACTATGGCATTTTTTTAACTACGTGGTCAAGTGTATTAATGAGAGACACCTCACAAGCAGCCACACTCCGTTCTCAGATTCAACATCATGATTAGACTCAAGATTGATTTAATCAATCTGAACCTTTAATGGGAGTATTATACTTTTTTCTAGAAGTTGTAACCAACTTGTGACAACTTTCTCCTTCCTCCATTACATAACATGGAGAAGTAAAGGGAAAATGAACTCCAAGTCATTTTATTCTCTCAGCTGCCAAGAGAGCTCAAATCATTATGATCTGTCCTCTCTCCTCTTTACCAAATTCTATCCTCCATCTCTTCCCACTACATAATTGGAAATCAATGTATCAGAACTCTTTACTTCAATTGTCAAATAACGAATAAACAGAGGTGTCGGATTTTCTAGGTAATTGAAGACTAGTGTGTCTACATAGGGTATATTTTTGTATTTCATGCATCCCCTTTTTCCCATAGAGTGCACGTAATCAAATGAAATGGATGATTCTGGGAATGCATCTCAAACAGCTGTCCCTTTTCGGAGTGTTTAAGCAGGAAAATTAAGTGTGTACATTCAACGAACCAGTAATAGTGGATGTTTAAAGCATAGTCATATACCTGCTAGAATTAGGATTTGTAAAAAGAACGCGAGATCGATATAAGTCAACTCTTGTTCTAGTGCCAAAGCTGTTAATGTGATGTGTGATAGCAAGACGAAGGGATTGTAAACAGCCCAAGACGAGAAGCAACAAAAATGACAACAGCCTGGAAATGAGACGACAACTTTATGTTTTCAATATTAACTGTTGACGCATATAGAATAATTGTATCCCTTTGTTATTTTATTTTCTTGCTATTCTCTTTATGTAATTTACCCATAGGCTACTCTCCTATATAAGAGAGCCTAGGGCTATGGAATAGATCATCTCATTCACTTTTCCCAACATGGTATCAGAGCGACGGTACTAGACCGGAGTTCTCGAAACCCTAACCCTAACCCACCCCACCCGCCGGCCCTCTTCTTCTCTCTCCCTCTCTCGATCGGCGCGCCTCCAACGCCGCCGCCTCTGCCGTGCGCGCCTGTGCGCATCATCTGCGCATCCCCTGCGCGCTCTGAAGCCCTTGCGCGCTGTGCGCAGCCCCTGCACAGCCCTTGCGCGCTGTGCGCAGCCCCTACGCAGCCATTGCGCAGCCCCTGCGCAGCCCTTGCGCATTCCTTGGCGCCTGCGCGCTCCAGCCCTAGCGCCTGCGTGCACCAGCCCTGCACCTGCGCGCTCCAGCCCTAGCGCATGCGCGCTCCTGTGCGCATCTGTGCGCATTTGGTGCGCATCTGTGCGCATCTGTGCGCATTGGTGCGCGAGATCCGTGCGCTTTGCAGTAGCGCACTGTGCGCATCTCTTCGTCTCAGTTGCACACGCAGGTAGCGTGTTCTTGTCGCCTCTGCGCGTGAACTCAGTGCGCGCGTATCCAGATCGTATCCAGACCGTAGCGCGCACATATTCATGGGGATAGTTGCTTGACGTCTACACATGCAACTAATCCCGTCTATGTCATTGTAGACAAAGATTATCTTCTGTCAGTCGCTCCAGTCTTCCGTCTCCAGTATGTCAAACAACAAGGCAGATATCCCGTCTATTGGCGTATTTCGTGGTCCAGCGCCCATTGTCAAGATGGATGGTACGAACTATGAACTGTGGGCAATGCAGTTCATGAGTATGATGAAGTCTACAGGTAAGAAGCACATTCTTACCGAACCTGAGCCTGCAGAGAAGACTGGAGTCCATGCCTCATGGGAGGCAGATGATGCATATGCCAAGGTCTGGCTATCTGGCACATTGGCTATCGAAATTGCCAATGACATTCTACATCAACCCACGGCCAAAGACATGTGGGATATCCTGGCGGCGACATATTCTCAGGCAAAGAACGAAACGAAGATCCTGCAACTGCAACATGATATATTCACAATAAAGCAGAATGGCCGTCCTTTACATTCTCTCTACACATCACTGAGAGGGATGTTCGAGAAGTTCTATAGCTTCATGTCCCTTACCGCCACGCCAGAACAGCAGAAGACATACAGGAATGCGACGATGGTGGGTGTGTTTCTCGCTGCACTCGATCCAGAGTATGAGGCAGCACGGTCTCAGATTTTGGCAGATTCGACTATTCCTCCCATGGAGGAAGCCTTTCACAGATTGAGTAGGATCACAGTACCTTCAGCAGCTGTGAGTCAGAATTCCTCAGCCATGGCGGCGAACAGAGGCCGCGGATTTCATCAACAGGGCCGTGGACGTGGACCTCGTGGAAGGAGTGGCCGTACTAGGCCAACATGCACATATTGCCACCGAGTCGGACATAATGAAGACACATGCTATTCGAAGCACGGATTCCCTGCATCTGCACGAGCCGCTGAGCAGATAGAGCCACCATCTGCTGCTACCTTGGACCAACGATTTGATGATCTAGTTGCCCGCCTCAGGGGCATTATCCCACCATCTGGTCCAGCACCGACTACAGAAAGTCATACTGATGCTGCTGCTTCTGCCTCTGCATCTACTAGTACTTCAGGTAGTACACTTGCACTCCACAGTAGTAGATCTGATACATTGCCATGGATCATGGACTCGGGCGCTACACATCATCTATGTGGCGACCAGAGTCTACTTACAGGATACACTCAGATCCCTCCAGGACGGACAGTAGTGATTGCCAATGGCACGCACTCCCCTATCACGGGTCAGGGGGAGATTAGATTAACATCTTCTATGCAGCTCAAGAATGTCCTACATGCACCGCATTTTTCTATGAATCTGTTGTCAATTAGTCAGATTACGAAGGATCTCCATTGTCGAGCTATTTTTGATCCATCTTCTTTGATTTTTCAGGACATCTGTACGGGCAACGTGATTGGTCATGGCTATGAGCAAGGAGGCCTTTACCGTCTGAACCAGACCCCATTTGCCGGAACCACATCTTCTCCTGCTAGACAAGTATCTCCTCTCCTGTGGCATCTGCGTTTTGGTCATTTACCGCTTCAGAAGTTGCGTCTAGTTCTACCCTATGGTCTCCCTCGTACACCTATCCAGTGTGAGGCATGTCAGTTGGGAAAGCATCACAGGTCGTCTTTTCCCAGTAGTCAAGGTCGGAGTAGTAACTCCAAGTTTGAGTTGTTTCATGTCGATGTCTGGGGTCCGAGTCGTGTTCCCGATCATCAGGGACACAGGTTTTATATTGTATTTGTGGATGATTTCTCTAGAGCGTCATGGGTCTTTCTAATGAAAAATAAATCTGAAGCAGGAAATATTATTATCCACTTTCTTAATGAAATTCAAAATGTTTTTTCCACATCTGTCAAGATTGTGAGAAGTGATAATGCCTTAGAGTTGTGCACCAACATTCTAGCCAATTACTACTCCTCAAAAGGAATTATTCACCAAACATCTTGTGCTCATACGTCTCAACAGAATGGGGTTGCTGAAAGAAAACACCGTCACCTTCTTGATGTCACAAGGTCACTTCTTATTCATAGTCATGTTCCGTACTCCTACTGGGGTGATGCAGTCCTTACTGCATGTTACCTTATCAACCGTATGCCTTCGTCTGTCTTGAATGAACAGATTCCTTTTTCACTCATTTACCCTGACAAGGAATTGTTCATTCTTACCCCTCGTGTGTTTGGGTCAGTCGCATTTGTCCATCAGTTGTCGCCTGGTACTGACAAGCTCTCTCCTAGGGCTGTCAAGTGCGTCTTTGTGGGGTACTCCAGAACTCAAAAGGGGTACAAGTGTTTTGATCCTGTGCGTCGGCGGTATATGATCAGTGCAGATGTTACATTTTTTGAATCTGTTATGTATTTTTCAGAATCCGGAAACATGCAGCCACCACCTATATCTCCTGATGCCGTATTCATGGCACCACCATCACCAGTGCCACAACCACCTCCACCACCACCGCCACCACCACCGCCATCAACAGTATCCCCGCTACCATTCCATTACACCCGCAGGCCTCCTCCAGCTCATGGTCCTGACCCGTCAACTAGCTCGCCTATGATATGTAATGAAAATATTAATGTTGATGGATCTGACGACATTTCTCAGCAGGATGCATTACAGGAGCATGGTGATAACACAGATGATCTGGATGTTCCAATCGCTCTACGCAAGCCGAAGAGAAGCTGTGCCAAATATCCATTATCAGCAGCTGTGTCTTTTGAGAGGCTATCTGGAGACTTCGGGACGTTTGCATTGGCACTTTCAGCTACAGACATTCCACGGAACCACCATGATGCTTTGCAGGATGCTAGATGGCGGCTAGCAATGGAAGAAGAGATGGCGGCACTTCAGTCTAGAGGAACCTGGAGTTTGGTTCCTATACCTCCAGATGTCAGCCCGGTGAGTTGCAAATGGGTGTTTACAGTTAAGCACAATGCAGATGGTTCCATTGACAGGTACAAGGCACGCCTGGTTGCACGGGGCTTCACACAGACATATGGGGTAGATTACCTTGACACGTTCTCCCCTGTGGCGCGTCATTCCACTCTACGGATCCTGTTATCAGTTGCAGTTGCTAGAGACTGGCCACTTTATCAACTGGACGTGAAGAATGCATTTCTGTATGGAGACTTGCAGGAGGAAGTTTATATGCAACAGCCACCTGGTTTTGCTGTTGAGGGGGAGTGTTCCAAGGTTTGCAGATTACATAAGGCCATCTATGGCCTCAAGCAGAGCCCCAGAGCATGGTTCCAGAAGCTTTCAGACCTCTTTGAGAAACAAGGATATAAACGCTCCAATGCTGATCATTCCTTGTTTGTACAGAAAACGGCGAGAGGTATTATTGTAATCATGGTTTATGTTGATGATATCTTGATTACAGGTGATGATGACCAGGGCATTAAGCAGGCAAAGGAAAGGCTGGGGACCGAATTTGTCACCAAGGACTTGGGAGTCCTTAGATATTTTCTGGGGCTGGAGTTTGCTAGAAATCCATATGGATTGGTCATGTCACAGAGGAAGTATGTTACAGATCTACTGAGTGAGACAGGTATGCTAGGGTGTCGACCTGCTACGACACTAATGGATCCTACCATGAAGCTGTATGATGATGACACAGAAGAGGTAGATAAGAGAAGGTACAGAGAACTGGTAGGCAAACTACTGTATGTCACGATCACTAGACCTGATATATCATTTGCAGTGAGTCGTGTGAGCCAGTTCATGGAGCAACCACGTCAGGCCCATATGGATGCAATACACATGATTCTGAGATATTTAAAATCAGCTCCAGGTGCAGGCTTGCTATTTAAGAAAGGAAAGGAGATCTCTATCACGGCATGTGCGGATGCAGACTATGCAGGATGCCCCAAGGACAGGAAGTCAACATCAGGATTTGCAGTCTATGTTGGAGATGCTCTAGTTTCGTGGAAGAGCAAGAAGCAGACAGTGGTAGCTAGATCCAGTGCTGAATCCGAATACAGGGCTATGGCCCAGGCTAGCACAGAAATGATGTGGGTGAAATCCTTACTTGCAGATCTATGTCTTGATATACCTCTTCCTATGATGTTGGAATGTGACAATCAGGCCGCCTTGTTCATTGCAAATAACCCAGCCTTTCATGAGAGGACCAAGCACATTGAGGTCGACTGTCACTACATACGTGACATGATTCAGAAGGGGTTCATTGCTACATCTCACGTCACATCAGAGAATCAGACTGCTGATATTTTCACCAAGGCATTACTTAGAGGCCCATTCCAGAAGTGTGCGTCCAAGCTGAGCATGATTGATATCTATGCTCCATCTTGAGGGGGAGTGTTGACGCATATAGAATAATTGTATCCCTTTGTTATTTTATTTTCTTGCTATTCTCTTTATGTAATTTATCCATAGGCTACTCTCCTATATAAGAGAGCCTAGGGCTATGGAATAGATCATCTCATTCACTTTTCCCAACATTAACAAAATTAATAAATGATAGATTAAAGGTGTGAAAAATCAAATTTGTTTTTGATAATAACATTGTAAGTAAAAACAGTAAAAAGCTAACTGCGCAGCCAAAACCCCGTGAACACCTGCCTCAGGTCCTCACTCAATAGAGATTTATGCCTTTCTTTCCTTGACCCTACTATGAAATGGGTCTGGCCCTGCAAACAGAGCGAGGGTTGGGCTTTTCCCTCTTCATTATCTGACCACGTTACTTATAGCATGTGTCTTTAGTGCAGTTAAACCTCTAGCAAATGGTTAAGGTTGACCACCACAACTATCTTCTCATCCTTTACCACCACAACACCTTCTAACAAAGGAACCTCCTTGACCCCATGTATCAGTCATGGACAAGGAAGTTTCGGTGCTCCATGCATAGTCCTAAATCATGATCTATCTATGGTATATATGGTATAACTTGGAAGGGAGTTTCGATATTCACAAGAGGACCGTGTTCCAAGATATCGAACGAATATATCAGAAAATCAGCCAATACCCCGATATATTTATTGCCAGACAAAAGGATTCTTGCATTTATTCTTTTTATCCTTTCAACCGATGTGGGTCATACTATGCCCATATCGATCCCATTTTGTGAGTGAGGTTGCCGCTGCTCTGGAGGCTTGAAGCTCTCTTCAGAGAAGGCAGGGCATCCGATTTTCCTCCTTTTTATCATTTTTTTAGGATTTGTATTTATCTTGTCCCCATCTTGCTTATTCTTTAGTTTTTTTCGAGAAGATTTCATGTATTTTTTGAGATATTAGAAATATTCTTTTTGGGATTTTGAATCTTTTTATGGATTTCTTTAAGATTATTGATTCTACTCTAACGTGGGAAAAAGCTTTGTTGTTGTTTGTTGTTGGTTGTTGTATTGATTCTACTCTAAATTTAATTTGATTTCTCTTATAAAGTATATTATATTAAACAATATTAATTGAAGACTATAAGTATTTTAGAAGTTTTTTTTACACTTGTGCTCCTTCGAGATTCCGCCATTACAGTTACGCCCTGCCTTATTTGTTAATAACACATGTGCCCCTATACTCTTACAAAATTCACAGTACTACCCTTCTGTTATTACACTTATGCACCTTGATGCAGATGGAAAAATTGCGCGTCGACAAAAATTAAATTTTGATGGGTGGATTTCGGTGGAGAAGAAATAGAGGGATTGAGAAGAAGAATGCTCGTCGGGAACACGAGGGATTAGGGGAGGAGAGACGTGAAGATCACGCGGGGAGGGAGAAAAATTAGAGAGAGGGAGATAAATCTCAATTTTTTCATAACAACTGAACTGTCTACATAACTAGTATATCATCCCTTTATATAGGAGGGATGAGATTACAAAAATAGAAATTCAACTAATTATCCTAAATAGACTCTAACCGACTAACTGACTAATTTGAAATTCAAATCTCTAATTAATCGAGATCACAGGCGATCCCGTTTTATTTAATTAAACATACGACGACTCAAATAAACGTAAATAAAATTAACGGATAAAATTAAATAAATATGCGGCCCTATATTTCTGTTCCACGCTGCATCAACTCTCCTCCGCTTTTTAAAAAATCGTCTCCCGACGAATTGTTGGATCTGCAGGCTTGGAGGTTGATAATTTCAAATCCGCGTTCTCGGTCATCCCATGGAAGAATTGGTGTGGAGCGAATGGCGGGATCCATACATGCGCGATGCGGGCATTGGCGACGTGGGCTTCGTGGTGGAAGAGCAGGTGTGGCGCATAGGCGGGCATCCATCTGGATTTCATCCCGTTGATGTGGTGCTCGAAGAACTGATGAGGCATCTTCATGACGATCAACTCGGCCCGTGGAGAGTACATAGCAAAGCAATAGCACAAGGAGAGTAGGGGAGGAGATGTGTCCAGGGAATTAAGCCATGGGGCCTTTAAATAGGTGAAACCCATGATCCTAATCCTAATAGGATAAGGAGGCCACCCAAATTTCTCTCTTTCAGCACTTCTTTTAAAATATTTCTGCTCCATGGGGTTGGAATGCAAATTTCGTACCCCTTCACTTAAAATATCTTCTCTTAGAGGCCCACTATCTTTCCCCTTTATACAAAAGGTTTTAAAACTAGGTATGTTTTTGCAATTTTTTGAGATTGCTTCCCAATCCCTAATTCCACGGGATAGGCTCCTGGGGAAGGGGTCAAAAGTTCGAAGGAGGCCTTCTTCCCCTCCGTGATATGGGTGGCGCCAAATCCTAGGGTCCCGATGGCTTCTTCGGCTCGGGCGTCGGCGACAGCATCGGGTAGGCCCGGTGATGGCCTGGGTCGAGAGGGACAGCAGTGGTGGGAAAGGGTGGGGCGATGGGGGTGGGAGGTTTGCCGGGGTGGTGAGGGTAACGATGGGCGGCGGTAAGAAAGTGGGAGGTGGGGGTACGGGCGCGCCGGGAAGAGGGATTAGGGCTGGGGTGGGCTTCAGAGAAGGGGCATGGGTGGCGACAAGAGGGGGCATGGGGGTTGGTTGGTGTATCGTAAGGGGTTCAGGGGCGGTGGGGAATGGGGCATGTGCCGCAGGGCCGGGGGCTTTGGGGGCATCGGGAAAGAGTGGCAGTGGCGGTGGTGTTTGGAGGGTAGGAGGGGGTTGTAGAAGGGTTGTGGGGGTGTGCGAGGGGGTCGGCGGTGGTGTCAGCGGGGAACTGAAGGACGGGGAAGGTGGGGGGTTACCTGGGATGGCTGGGGTAGTACCGGGACGGTCGGAGGGGGTGACGTAAGTGATTCTGGTAGTGGAACCTGATCTGGGATGTGCTGGACAGCAAGTACATCGTCATCGACAATGAGTTTTCATCATCAACATTCTGAACAGCGGTTTTGGTAGTGGAAGACCTTGATAGGGCGGCGCACATAGCCTCGAAATCAGCCCATATTTCTCGACCTTCGGATTGGAGAATTTGGAACTTACGTCGTGCGTCCATGTCCTGGTTGTAAGCTTCTTCGGCTTGTCGCTTCCACTCCAACGCATGATAGTCTTTCGTCGCATGTCGGCGCGAACGTCTGGACGGATCGTTAGATCGTGAGGACGATCTGTAGGCCATGCTCTGATACCAATTGATGCAGATGGAAAAATTACGCGTCAACAAAAATTAAATTTTGATGGGTGGATTTCGGTGGAGAAGAAATAGAGGGATTGAGAAGAAGAATGCTCGTCAGGAGCACGAGGGATTAGGGGAGGAGAGACGTGAAGATCACGCGGGGAGGAAGAGAAATTAGAGAGAGGAAGATAAATCTCAATTTTTTCATAACTGAACCGTCTACATAAGTAGTCTATCATCCCTTTATATAGGAGGGATGAGATTACAAAAATAGAAATTCAACCAATTATCCTAAATAAACTCTAACCGACTAACTGACTAATTTGAAATTCAAATCTCTAACTAATCGAGATCACAGGCGATCCCGTTTTATTTAATTAAACATACGATGACTCAAATAAACGTAAATAAAATTAACGGATAAAATTAAATAAATATGCGGCCCTATATTTCTGTTCTACGCTGCATCAACTTCCAATTGATGCAGATGGAAAAATTGCGCGTCGACAAAAATTAAATTTTGATGGGTGGATTTCGGTGGAGAAGAAATAGAGGGATTGAGAAGAAGAATGCTCGTCGGGAACACGAGGGATTAGGGGAGGAGAGACGTGAAGATCACGCGGGGAGGGAGAGAAATTAGAGAGAGGGAGATAAATCTCAATTTTTCATAACAACTGAACTGTCTACATAAGTAGTCTATCATCCCTTTATATAGGAGGGATGAGATTACAAAAATAGAAATTCAACCAATTATCCTAAATAGACTCTAACCGACTAACTGACTAATTTGAAATTCAAATCTCTAACTAATCGAGATCACAGACGATCCCGTTTTATTTAATTAAACATACGATGACTCAAATAAACGTAAATAAAATTAACGGATAAAATTAAATAAATATGTGGCCATATATTTCTGTTCCACGCTGCATCACACCTATTTTACCTTAACACAAAGGGCAGTACTGTGAATTTTGCAAAAATGCAGGGCAACAAGTGTTATTGCAAAAAGGTAGGGGCATAACTGTAATTGCATAATCTCAAAGGGGCATGATTATAAAAATCTATTTTAAAAACTATGAATTTAGGAAATTAAACATGTTGATGCCATTGGCTAATATAGCAACATTTCTTTATTTGTTTATTTTCTCCATTTATTTGTTTCCTTGTTCTCAGTTTCTATTTGTAATCCTTTGGGGTCTATTACGTAATTACCACCGTTTAGGCTCTAGGATTTCATGCCACATAAGAAATCCCATACCCATTGAATAAATTCGCTTCATTGTATTCCAATTTTCTTCCATATGGTATAAGATCGATGATTCTAGACCCGAGTTTGTAACCACACATCCCATCACCACCCCAAGTCCCAATCCCACACGTTGGCGGCCCTTCTTGACATTGCAGCATGTACCCTTCTTACTCACATAAAGGTTCCTAAACCCCACTGGAGGGGTGCCGTTCTTACTGTCACGTACTTTATCAATCGAGTATCATATTTGGTCCTCAATGGGGTAACTCCTTTTTTCCTTTTGTATAAAGATGAGGAGTCATTTCCTCTAACTTAGAGGATTTTTGGTTGTGCGGCTTTTGTCTACAACTTTCATACTGCTGATAAATTGTCTGCTCTTGCGTTTAAATGTGTTTTCTTTAGACATTCAGACTCAAGAAGGGTACAAATGTTATGACCTTACTAGTCATCGCTACTACATATCTTCCGATGTCATCTACTTTGAACAAATGAGCCATTTTACTCAATCCGTTAGTGATACTCCCTAAAAGTCTCCTCCTCTCATTGTCTACAAAAGGAAATATATGGTCCAGCCTAACTGGTTCATTATCTATTCCTTATTTGCAAGATGATATGCCTTCTTCAAGTGACTTCACCACTACAAATCTGAATGAAACGTAATGTGTTTTGCATCCCTTGTAACATTCTGCTTACACGTATAGTCTATCTAGTAGTGACAGAAGTTATATTGATGCTCTCATGGCGATCAATATTCTTTGTGATCGTCATACTGCCCTTCAGGACCACGTTGGAAACATGCCATGGATGAGGAGATGGATGTGCTTACCTCCATGGGCACAAGGGACCTTTTGCCACATCTGCAAGGCCTGACCCATGTTGCTTGTAGATGGGTCTTTACGAGCAAACGTTCTCCGGATGGTATCATTAACAAATTGAAAGCTAGGCATGTGGTCAAAGACTTCACTCAGACCTACGACGTCGACTACTTTGAGACATTCTTCCTTATGGCAAGAATAGGGCCTATTCGCACAATACTTTCTATTGTTGTCAACAAGAATTGGCACATCTCTGCTTGTGTGAAGAATGCCTTCCAAGTTACTCCTCGAGGGGAAATATGTATGTCGACTTTGTAAGGCCATCTACAGCCTAAAGTTTAGTCCGCAAGCATGGTTCGACATGTTTACTTATGAGATCAGCTCTCTGAATTCTCATAGGATAGCATCTGATTTTTCTATGTTTTCCAGACAAAGATCCTTCGGCAGTGTAGTACTTGTGGTTTATATTGATGATATAGCTATTATTGGGATGACAAAGCAGACATTCTAGCTATCAAAGCCTTCCTCCAAAAGGTGCTTGTCACCAAGAGCCTTGGTCAACTCCAATACTTCATAGGCATCAAAGTGGTATGTATTGTAGATGGATTACACTTGTCACAATAGAATTATTATTTGGATATCCTTACAGAAGCTGGATTACTTGGATTAAAACCATCGGCACCTAGCTTAATTACGATGACATGATACATCCACAGTTTCTACATATGAAGACACTACATAACATAGAAGCCTAGTAGGCAAGCTACTTTACCTCATTGTTACTAGATCAAATATCATATGAAATGAGCAGAGCTAAAGCCAACACATGGAGAATCGACATCACAGTCATTGACAGGATGTTCTTTTGATCCTTCGATACTTGTAGGACTCTCCAAGAAAAGGCCCCTTCTATGGGGCTAACGATAACACTGACATCACCGCTTACAAAGACATTGATTATGCTAGTTCTCCTGAGGATAAGCGGTCTACCACTGGATACATCATGTGTACTGACGAAAACCTTGTTACATAGTGAAACAAGAAACAGACTGTGATTCTGGCCAAGCGCAGAATCGGAATATAGAGCAATTGCCCAAGCCACCTGCAAGATTACTTGGTCCATCTCCTTTCTACGAGAACTTGGGCCCCCTGTTACCATTCATGTTCCTCTTTACTGCGACAACAAATCTGCAACGTATATTGCCACTAATTAATTTTACCATTAGTGGAGAAAGCATATTGAAATGGATTGCCACTTTATTCAAGATGCGGTACGAGGATTGAAGATTGCTACACCGTACATATCAGTAGAATTCCAGCTTGTAGATATAAAGACCAAGGTACTTCTAAAGAAACGCATATTATTGTTAACTTCCAAGTTATGCATGATCGATAGATTTATTCTACAATGGAGAAGGAAGAGATGAACGAGTACATCAAGAAACTAAAGAGAATGAGACTAGAATACAAGGTGACCTTGATGTGCGAAGGTTGGACGAGTCACATACATGAGGACGCAGATCATCAACTTCCTCGTATACTATAATGGGAAGATGATTTTCTTGAAATCTGTTGATATATCAGCGCATGTGAAAGACCACAAGTACCTACTGAAGTTGATGAAGATAGTCATTAAAGAGGTTGGGAAAGAGATCATCGTGTGAATAGTCATAGATAATAGCAGCAATTTTAGGAAAGTGGTGATGAGGAGGATGCGCAACAGAGAACTTGAGAACTTGTCAAGCTTGGGATCACAAGATTTGCAACCAATTTTATAGCATTGCAAAGCTTGAAACAACACAAAGTTAGTTTGAAAACTATGTACTATCAAGGCGAATTGTCTGAGATACCTGATACTCGAATGGAGGAAGGAGGAAATTGGAATGGATGCGCTCCCTAATGGGGTTGACTACTTTGAGACTATCTCCCCAATGGCAAGGATGGGCTTTATTTGCACTATACTTTCAGTGGTTTCCAATAAGGGATAGCATATATTTCAGCTTGATGTGAAGAATGATTTCCTCTATGGAGATCTAGAGGATGAGGTTTACATGATGCAACCTCCAAGTTATGAAGTCAGGGGGAGTGTGCATGCCGACTTCACAAGGTCATCTATGTCCTAAAGCAGAGTCCTTGGACATAGTTTGATAGACTCACTATTGAGATTAGCACTCTTGGCTTCCAGAGAACAACATCTGATTACACTATTTTTGTCAGACAACGATCCATTGGTTGTCTAAGAATAGAATAGAGGAAACTGTCACAAACTACAAAATAACGAAGAAGGAAGCAAAAAAGATTGTAAGCGAAGCTAAGTCAAAAGCTTATGAAGTTTTATATAAAGACCTCGACTCTAAGGAGGACCAAAAGGACATATTCAGGTTGGCCAAAGCAAGAGAAAGAAAGAACAAAGACCTTTCTCAAGTGAAATGCATTAAGGATAAGGAAGGTCACGTGCTTATTACTCAGAAGGAAATAGAGACTAGATGGAAGCAGTATTTCCATAAGCTTTTCAGTGGGGAAGGAAATATAGAGATCACTTTGGGTGATCTAGCTAGTAGTGAAAGTTACTTGAATCGTGCAATTTGTAGACGAATACAAAGAAAGGAAGTAGAGGATGCTTTGAAGGTTATGAGATCTGGGAAAGGTGTAGAACCGGATGACATTCCTATAGAAGTATGGAGAGTTTTAGGTGAGCGTGGTTTGACTTGGCTAATAAATTTATTCAATGTTATTTGGCGAAGCAAGAAAATGCCTGAAGATTGAAGGAGAAGTATCGTGGTACCTTTTTTATAAGAACAAAGAGGACATTCAAAATTTGTTCAAATTACAGAGGTATCAAGCTGATGAGTCACACTATGAAAATTTGGGAATGTGTGATCGAAAGAAGGTTGAGGCAAGTTTTCAAAGTAAAAGAAAACCAATTCGGATTCATGTCAGGTCGCTCAACCAATGAAGCCATCAATTTACTAAAAAGAACAATGGAGATTTATAGAGCTAAAAGGAAAAACCTCCATATGATTTTTATTGATTTGGAGAAGATTTATGATTCTGTACCACGTGAGATATTGTGGAGGGTTTTGGATAAGAGACAAATACATGTCATATACATTAACCTCATAAAGGATATGTATGATAAGGTTTATCTTGTGTAAGGATCTAGTCTGGGAAGATTGACTATTTTGACATCAACATTGGTTTACATCAAGGTTCAACTTTAAGTCCATTTCTTTTTACTTTGATTATGGACGAGTTGACAAGGCATATTCAAGATGAGATACCTTGGTGTATGTTATTTGTTGATGATATTGTGTTGATTGATGAGACTAGAAATGGAGGAAATAAGAAGCCTGAGATCTAGAGACATGCATTGGAGACTAAAAGATTTCGTATAAGTAGGGCTAAAACTGAATATATGAAGTGCACTTTTGATGGAAGCAATGATGAAGGAATCGAGGTAAAGATTGGTAACGATAACATGCTGAAGAGAGATTCTTTTAGATACATGGGATATATTGCAACATGATAGGGAAATTGATGGAGATGTACTAATAGAATAAATGTGGGCTGGCTAAAGTGGAGAGGAGCCCTTGTTGTTCTCTGTGATAAGAGAAATCCTTTGAAAATCAAAGGAAAGTTCTACCAGCAGTCGTGAGACGTGCTATGCTCTAGGGATCTGAATGTTAGCTTGTGAATCATAGACATGTGCAGAGAATGATAGTAGCAGAAATGAAAATGCTAAGGTGGATGTGTGGACATACATGTAAAGATCGGATTCGAAATGATGCAATCAGAATTAAAGTTGGTGTAGCTCCGATCAAGGATAAGATGCAAGAAAACCGCTTAAGGTGGTTTGGCCATTTGCAAAGGAGGTCAGTTGATGCATCGGTTAGGAGATGCGAGTTTTGGGATGTTGAGCCGACTAAGAGAGGGCGAGGAAGGCGCAAGAAGTGTTGGAATGAGACTAGTATGAAGGGATTAGTTTTTTGGATCTATGCCCGAGAATGGCCCAAGATAGATCTGAATGGAGGCAAAGAATTCATGTAGCCAACCCTACTTAATGTGAGAAAAGGCTTTGTTGTTATTGTTGTTGTTGAACGACTGTCATACTTGTCGTTTACGTTGAATAAAAGGGTTATCACAGATGATGATGACGAAGGCATATTAGAGACCAAGGCCTTACTTTAGAAGGTCTTCGTCATGAAGGACCTTGGCCAACTCCGCTACTTCCTTGGCATAGAAGTGATACGTACTACAGAGGGACTTCACCTCTCACAAAGGAAGTATCGCTTGGACATCCTAACTGAGGTTGGACTACTTAGATGCACTCCTTCTGGCATCACTACAGACCCAAGAAAGCACTCTACTTCAGATGATCATGCATTTGAGGACATTATACGATACAGAAGCCTAGTTGGCCTTACTATCACTAGACCAGATATATCTTATGTCGTGGGCAGAGTTAGCCAACACATGGAGAAACCACTTCACATTCATTGACAAGATGTTCTTTTGATCCTCCTAATTGAAGGAATCACCAGGGTGATGCCCCTTCTATGGGGTCAATAGCTACATTGATGTATCCGCTTACGATTGTGCGGATTATGCTAGTTCATCGGAGGATCGTCAACCCACTATATGATATGTTATGATGGTTGGTGGAAAGCTTGTCACTTGGCAGAGCAGAAGCAGACCGTAGTTTCCAGATCGAGTGCAGAGGCAGAATACAAGGCGATGGCTTAGGCCACCTGTGAGATTACTCGATTACTCTCTTTTCTACAGGAACTTGGTATTGTTTCCATTACTACTCGTGTACCTTTATATTGTGACAACAAGTCTGCTACATACACTGCTACCAATCTTGATTTCCATGAGACTAAGCGCATTGAGATTGACTGTCAATTTGTTTGTGGTGTTGTACGAGGAGGGTAGATCACTACTCTGCACATCTCCACTGATTTTCAACTAGCAGACGTATTCACGAAGGCGCTAGCAAAGAAACATCTCCCGTGGATAATCTCCAAGTTGGGCATGATCGATAGACATGCTCCAACAAGAGGGGGACTGTTAGATACGGCTTTATTTGTACTATTTAATTGTAATCCCTCGGGGTCCTTTTATGTAATTTCTCATTTATGAGTGCTCTAGGATTTCAGTCTATATAAGAACCCCTAGACCTCTTGAATAAAATTGTCTTATTCCATTCTCTCATCTCTCTCCATACTCATGAGTAGGGATATAAAAGTATTTAATTCAGCAGAAGATTGTCAGGCTTGATAGACTAGAGGATAAGCGTGAGCTGAGTAGCATCAGACTTGACAACAAGTTCAAGTAACAGAAGATCATTTTGGAGGATAACAAGAAAAGGGAGGTGGAGTTGAGGCAGAAGTTGTGGAATACATACTTCAGAGAAGGAGATGTAAACACTAAATTCGTTCATGCCATGGCTAATGAAAGGCATACAAGAAATCTTATTCACTCTAATTCTGTGGGTGATGACTAGTTTCACGGGAAATAGGAAGTTGGTGCTACGGTGGTGGATCAAGGGAGAGGAATTGGTTGGGCTTCTACATGAGCAAGCCAAATAGTTTAGTTCATATTTTAGGCATCGAGATGCCTAAAAAATCACTATTTGCTCTGAGCGTCAATGGCTCCCCCAGCCTTGCTAGTTTCCTGGTCTTTTTCTTTAAAGAACTATGGGATGTAGTTAAAAGTTGTGCCATGGAACTACCAGAGGAGTTCAAAGAGAACCATGGCATGGGGCGGTTAAATTGTGACATAATTATACTCATGCCAAGAAAAGAAGTTTTCTAAGAGTTCAAGATTTCCAAATGATCGTCATGTTAAATGTTATATGAGAAATTGATGTAACATATTATCTTAAATGGTAAAATAAAAGACTATTTTTTTTGTAAAATAACCTTAGGTTTTAAAGATCAAGAAAATCATAAAAATGTTTACAAGTGAAAACAAGGATTTAAATGGACTAAAACAAGCAAGCACATAGAGCATGTTATGATAGAGTGAAAACTTATCTATGATCATCAAACTTTGAAATAGGAAAAGTTGATGTAGATGAAAATGACAAGCATATTGATCAAACTCAATATTGAGGTATGATTGGTTCATCATTTTTTTACAACTACTACATATAATATTCTTCTTAAAATGTGTTGATTTGCTTGGGCTCAAACAATCCTAAAGAATCTAAATTAAAAACCTTAATACGAAACCTTAAATATATAAAAGATACTTATAACTATAGAATATATAACCATTAACTCCCTCTTTTAATCTTGACGTTGGCAATGCTAGAAGTTAAACAAAAAGAAAAGTAGCAATGGAATATTTCATTTCCTTCCTTTAAAAAACACTTCATTTCCTTAAAGTGTGGTAGTAACCGTAGTATCATGCTTCTCTAAGAAATTAAATTTTGTATCCTTATAATAAAACAAAGTTGAATATATATATCTAATTTTCTTGTGTCTTTACAAGTTCGGTAGATAAAACAAACCTTAAATGAAAGGAGATGGGTGGAGATGAAGGTCACCCCTCGAGCGGAAAAAAGGCCTTTTGTTAGGGCTTCTTGGAATGGTAGAAGGAGGTCGGTGAGAGGTGAGAGAAATAGAGGAGGGTTACGGGGGCTTGTGCGTGGTAGGGGGGTCCTCGTGAGATGTTGGTCCTCTGACATGGCCATCTAGGGTTCCGTCGTGGGCTTCCAGACGTCCAACTGGAGATTAATGAGGGGATGCAGGGCTCTCTGCATGACCATGGGGGTTATTTCGGGGAGTTAGGGCACCAACTGGCTTCAGCCTTGCTCTTCCTCACCTGCAAGGCCGCCACCTATGGCTATTATTGTTACTCCAGACGCTAACTAGCCTTTGCCTAGAGGTTTCAGGCTTCCACACATTGCGGTTGTTGCTCCGTTTTCACACCCCGGTGCTATTGGGGCTTATGCACCATCGTTAGTTGGTGACGGATCCTCTGGTTCAGGTTTAGGCAATGCTATGGTTGGAGATCAACAAGTTTCAGGTACGGATCAGGGGTTGAAGACTGATGTTGGGCACTTGGCTGTGAATGAGGTTGTACAATGTCATTGGCCCCGACGTTGGACTCTGGAGCTGCTTTTTGTGAAACTCTGATGCTTCAAGTGTGGTGTTTGGGGACATCGGTGCTGCGATTGTCAAATTTGTAGGGTTTGGCGACCTCGGGCACCCCCTGACTCAAGGCTGGAGGGGGTACGGTGTGGCATCAATCACTTTCAGAAGACGCGGATGGGTCTTCGGGCCAGATGTATCCATATATGATAGCTTCTGTGTCTAATGGTGACTTGATGGAAAGAATTAGAGGATGCCTTGGGCCCTTCTAAGTTGATCGCTTTTTCGGGGATGTTGTTCCCTTGGGATCGGCATCTGCATGGGTATGTGGTCTCTTTGCCTCGCAAGAGAAATTCTACTTGCAATCGATGTGCTTATCTCTGGACTTGTTTGGCGGAGTCCGCGTTCCCAAGATTGATCTCTGCATAAAGAGATCATCATGACATTCCGCATTTTTGGGATGTCGTTGTTCACCTCGTGTTAAATTTGATTGTTTCCAAAGTTTGTTGGTTGGGGTCGCAAAGGCAACAGATCTCGTTTCAGATGTGCTTTATAGAGAGAGGGCATCGATGTTATGGTCGTGGTTGACGGGTGCACAGTTGAGCGGATGTTTGAGGCTGTGACGTGGTGGGTTGTGCCACCTTTTGGTTGTTAGAAGAGTATTTGCCGACACCATATGTTAATTATCTTCCTCTCTCCTCTAGCACCCATGTATGTAAGAGCCCAAAGGAGGGTTCTTCTAACCAATGGATGTGCACTCTGATTGGTTGCTAGACCCGTTGTTTGGCATGAATTGCCCCGGACGATTGACAACTGTAGACCTTAGTCTTCTGGGTGGGTCTGGCACAAGGTGCAGCTTGGATTCTTGTGGCGATGTTGGGTAAGGAGGCAGCTCTGATTCCTGTGATAGTTTCTCCCCTCTGAGCGAGGGGCCTAAGCATGCTCCCATGGAGATTGTGATTTGTCCCCAGAGCACTCGGTCAACGTTGGTACGAAGGTGAAGGAACGTAAGAAGCAGACTTTTAGATCCATAGGTCCGACACCTCTTGCTCCCGCCATCTACAAGGCGGGCCAATGGAGGTTTTTTTGTTCATAGATAGGGGTAAAGGCCTTCGGAGCCATGGTCACATATGGTGAAACTTCAGCTATAGAGGCCATTGGTGATGAGTCATCAAGTGTTGAATAGTTGTCGGAGACATGTAGAACAACTAATGGAACAGAGGGGCCATTGAATCGTGAGAAGGCGTTGAGCAAGCATGGTGAGGTTGTGAACTGTGTGGAAAAGAATGATTCGTCGTTTATTCATAGAGCCCAAGAGTTCTCTTATATAGAAGAGAGAAATCATAATGGTTAAATTACATACTAAGGACAGAGAAATAAATAAATTGTGAAATAGTAACATAACATAAAACTCGCAACACTCCGCCTCAAGTTGGAGCACATATGTCTATCAGGCTCAGCTAAGAACAGCATCTTTGAAAGGGTCCTCGGGCTAGAGCATTGGTGAGCATGTTTGTTGTCTGCTCACTTGAGCTAACATGAGACGTAGAAATGAGACCCTTCTGAATCGTGTCTCGAGTGTAGTGATAGTCTACCTCGAATCCTCGATATGCTTCGTTCTCTCATGGAAGGTTGGATTGTTGGCAATAAATAGTATAGCCTAGTTGTCACATTGGAGGTGCATAGGAAGAAGCACCTCGATAACAAGGTCAATTAGAACAAATCTAACCCACATCATCTTTGTACTCCCTTGCATCATAGCTCTGTATTCTGATTATGCACTGGATCTGGAGATAACTACCTGCTTCTTGCTCTTCCATGATACCAATGAATTTCCTACAAACACAGCGAAATCAGAAGTGGACTTCCTGCCCTTGGGACAACCAGCATAGTCTACATATGCACATGTTGTAATAGCAAGGGATGTGCCTCTACTAAATAAAAGACCAGTTCCAGGTGAGGTATTCAGGTACCTCAAAATCATATGGGCTGCATCCATATGGGCCTGTCTAGGCTGCTCCATGAACTGATTCACTTTGCTCACTGCAAAGGATATGATTGGCATGATTATGTCCCACATTGCCTTTGTTGTGGGCTGACTCATGGCCTCAAATTTCAGCGAAATTCGGTCGAATTTCTGTCGAATATCGATATCCAGTCGAAATCGAAATTCGACCGAAATGAACGAAATATGGGGGTCCTAGTACAAAAAATGACCGAAATGACCAAAATTTCGGTCGAAATTCCACCGAAATTCCATCGAAATTATGTTTTGGTCGATACCGAAATGGTGACCGAAATCGACATTTAAGGCCTTGGGCTGACTTAAGATATCATTGTCTATCTCAATAGAGACAGTACTAGATTGTCATACAATCTTATACGCATCATCTGACTCCCATGAGGCATTGATTCCAGTCTTGTCCACCGGCTCATCATGCGTCAAAATATGCTTCTAACCATGGTTCTGCAGTAGATTCATGAACTACATTATCCACAATTCATAGTTTGTACCGCCCATCTTAACCATAGGTGTCGGACCCTTGAAGGCATATGTAGATGATGTATCAACTTTGCTTTCTGACATCGTGGACAAAGAACTAGGTTCTTAGAACAATCGTGAAGTGTCTAAACCGACATAAAAGGAGGTGTTGTGGTCGTAGACTCATTCCACAACCAGCCCTAGACAACTGTCGTCCTTCCTGGGTCTCAAACGAGTCCACGTCTGATTTATTTATTTTCAGACCTAAATCAGACTAAGAACCTCTAGATTCATGCCAAAAATTTTGAGTCGGACCTCCAACTCACCATCAGAGCGGCTGAATCGCGGCGAGAAGACGTTGGAACAGCAAAAACTATTGCAGCCCACTGTTTGGTGGCACGTGGCAATGTTTGCTGCTGCTACCGGCAGCACGTGACAGCAGTTGTCGCTGCTGTTGTTGGCGGTATCTAGCAGCGGCTGATGTTATTGCTGGCAGTATGCAGCACCGGCTGCTGCTTTTGTTGGCGGCACACGACCGCGGCTAGAGTTGGAAGGTAGGCTTTTGGATCTTAGGGCACAGGCTCTGGTCTAGGACCGCCGATGTGGAAAAAAATGATTCGTTGTTTATTCTTAGAGCTCGAAGGTTCTCTTATATAGAAGAGAGAAATCCTAATGGTTAAATTACATACTAAGGACAGAGAAATAAAAAAAAATTGAAATAATAACATAACATAAAACTCTCAACAAACTATGTGGGGGTGGTGTTAGTGGGGGGTTCCCCCTCTATTGCTAAATGAAGATCATCTCATGCAATACTCAGGGTATGGGACAGTCGAAAAAGAGGAGGGTGGTAGGCCTGCTTTTAGAGGTTTTGAAGGCGGATATCTTTTGCTTGCAGGAGACAATGCTTAAGGTTTGGGATTGATTTTCGCGGCGTGCAATGGCAGGTCACGATTTTCTGATTATTGTACTTTTGTCATATGTCGGTGCTTCAAGTGGCATTTTGCTCAGTTGGAATGGTGATGTAGTGGAGATGGACTCTTTATGTGGCACTAGGTCCATATCTGTAAGATGCTTCGAAAGGTGGCCAATGGCATAATCACTATTGTAAAAGTCAACCAACTAGGCCGACTAGTCAATCTACCTAGTCGAGTCAGTAGGGCAGTCGACTGACTATTGACCAATCGGTCAATAGCCGGTCAGCCAACTACTCGCCTGACTAGTCGATCGACAAGACCGATTAGTCGATCATTTTTTTTTGAAAAAATAGTCGATCGATTTTAGCATAGAGATTCTGTATTTTTTATTTTTTTAAAAGCATAATTATTCTAATGTGCTTAATATCTTATTTAAATTCAACTACTTCCTTTATTTCATTAGGATAGCATAGAAAATGTATAAATCGCTATAAATACATAAGGATATATGTATTAAAATAGTTTATATAATAATTAAAAAAATTCAAAAGCGACTAAAGGCTGACTAAATCCGATTAGTTGCCCGACTGTTGATTAAACCTTAGTCAATGACATGACCGACCAAGTACCAAATACCAACTTCTGCAACCTTGAGCATAATGTTGCTGGTTTCGACCGTTAATGGTCTCGTTGGGGCTCACGTGTCAACTGATATGTGGGGTGAGCTTCTGATGGTACATGCTCGTTTTCTGAATATGGCTTGGATAATTGGAGGCGATTTCAACGCCATTCTTGCTTCGGAACATCGTTTGGATGATGGCTCTCCTACTTTTGTTGCCATTGTGGGGAACTTGGTGTTGGATGTTCTAAATGCTACGAATCTGAAATACACGTAGAGGAGCACCTCACCTGGGTCTGCATGGACCATTTTCTTAGTTCGGTGGGGCTACTTGAGAGTTTCCCATTGGACTATGTGATGGCATTGTCGAGCTCACACTCGGAGCATACGCCAAGTTGTTGGGACTCGGGTGAAAGTCAGCACCTTGGCAGTCTGTTTCACTTTGAGCACTCCTGGATGCAAGAGGGCTTCCGAGAAAGGGTCACAAGGTGCCAATGGGAGCAGGAAGTGATCGGTTCAACTTCTAGATGAATGGAAAATAACCTTAGAGCCATGCGCAGTATGTGGATTACGCTAGATAGGAAGTGTTGTGTCCTTAGAGACCAATGCAGGGATTCGGCACAAGCAGAGGTAGTGCACCTTTACCAATTGGAAGATACTAGGGAGCTGCAGGAGAATGAGAATGCAACAAGATGCAAGCATAATCATACCTTACTCAAAGAAGACAAGAAGAGTGACATTGAATGGAAGCAGTGATCGAAGCAAAGGTAGTTGAAGGAGGGTGATGCGAACACGAGGTTTTTCCATGCGATGGCAAATGAGCGCAGGAGGCACAACTTGATCCACTTGATTTAGGTGTGTGAGGAGGAGTTGGTAGGTGACGATCCTATTGACGAAGCATTGAGGCATCACTACTTTGAGCTTAGCAAGCATTGTCCTTACAGTGGTATCAGATGGGTAGGAAGAAATCTCCCATTTCTAACTAATATGCGATTTAAGGAGTTGTTGAGGCCTTTCTTGCCTTCGGAGGTCAAGCGTACCACTTTTGATTTGAATGTTGATAGCTCTCCAGGATCAAATGGCTTCCCAATTTTCCTTTTTAGGGAGTTATGGGACTTGGTGGGGCGGGAGACTTTCGAAGTAATGGAAGAGCTTTGTCTGATCAATGGTGATTTTGAGCGATTGAACATTTCTTTCTTGTTCCTTCTACTTAAGAAGGATGTGGCATGGTAGGTGGAGGACTTACACCATATTACGTTATCATACGATATTTATCTTATTGTGGCAAAAGTTCTTTCCAATAAGTTGTAGCAGAGTGGCGGGGAAAGAAGACGAAGGGTTAGATGTGGAAGGTGGATCTTTCAAAGGCCTATGATTGCGAGAATAGGAGGTTCATCTGGGCATCCATTCATCATATGGGCTTATCAAGTGAATGGATTGTCTGGATGAAAAGATATATGATGATGTTTTCTCATGCAGTCTTACAGAATGGGAAGCACGAGGGTGGCTTTTTTCAGCCATGGCACGGAGTGAGACAGGGGTGCCAGCTAGCACCTTTGCTTTCATTGTGGTTGTGGATGCTTTAACGGGGATGGTGTCGAAGGCAAAGGAAGGGGTCTTTTTAGCGTGCTTATATTCGGAGAAGATCTCTATCCATGTACGCCAGTATACCTACCAATGATACCATATTTTTCGTGAAAGGACATGCAACATCTGTGCAAGGGATGAGCATTGTTCCTGAGTTATTTGGGTTGGTTTAAGTCCAGTAGATCAGTCATATGAAGTATGATTTTGTTCCTTTCATGATGAATGAGGAAGTGGCTATTTGTGGGGCAGTTATGCAGACATCGTGGGGGGGGCTACCCATTCTATACCTAGGTCTGTTGCTAGTGGGTGGTAAGCTGCTACATGCGGACTGGGCTCTTTATTGAGAAGATGGAGAAGAAGCTAGCGGGGGCTTGCGGGCAGCTTGCATATCTAAAGGTGACCCCCTGGTCCTGCTGAAGGCAGGTACTCTTAGCTATCCATGTCTTCTTCTTGTCTACACACCTTTTACATGTTGGAGTGAAGGTGAAGTTGACGGCATTGGTGCAAATATTTTTTTAGTCCACCTCTGGGGCCTCAAGGGTTGCCATTGATGGGGTAGAAGACTCTAGTTCTTAAGGAGGAGGATGGTGGGCTGGGATCCGAAGCTTGGAGGTGATGAACAATGCCTTTTTTGTGAAATGAGTGACCAGAATCTGGGGAGGAGACTCCGACCTGATCTGTAAGAGTCAATTTACGGTGTCTCTTGGGACCCACTCTTCACATGTTGTTGCCATACTTGGACTTTCCAACTTTTAGATGGGAATTTGCGCGGTGCTGCCACAGATGATCCCACACTTGCGACCAGCTCTTTGTAATGGTCGTGGTTTTCGATTCTGGACTGATGATTGAACTGGCCAGGGTCGGTGTGCCCTTGCTTTCCCTATTTGTTTGCTATGGCAGCTTCTATAAGGGCCTTTGTGAGGAATTGTTGGGAGGTTGGTTGGCTCCCTCTGTTTCGTTCTAAGCTTTCTAACCAATGCTTTGCAGAGTTTTTACATCTAGTCGAGGTATTGCTAGTGTTCGAGGGGTTTTATGATGTTAGGGACCACAGGTCATGGGTTGATGGACATTTACTATTCGAAATGCCTACATGGACTTCGATCTAATGATGTTCTTTGATCCAACGAGCGCTTCAGACATGTTTACTGACATTTGGAGGTGGAGTGTGTTAGACATGTGAGCTCCTAGCAAACCATTTCTACAATAAATGTTATTGTAGATTAATTATCAATAAAAGTTATTGATTTATTCAATCCCTTTCCTGAGATCATAATATGCATGCACTTATTGGGTCCCTGTGTACAATAGGGTTATGTACCTTGACCATCTTGAGATCATACAGCTAATGATCCAATTCTTTGATTATAAAGGTCAGTGCTAAGTTAAATATCTAAAGTGTTAGATTAAGGACTCAATTGCACCGTCAATCATGAAAGGTCGTATCGATATCGATATTGTTTCGATATCGTATCGATACGATAATTCGACGATATATCGCCGAAATATCGGCCATATCGACGAGCTTTTGTGAAGAAAATGCCTGGAAATCAGGATATATCGCCATATCGGTGCCATATCGGTCCCATGTCGATATCGGTATATCGCGATATTTCCTACCATGCCGTCAATTGATTATCAAAACGAGATCTCCGCCATGAGAAGGAGATGGCAATACTTACTCTAAAGGTTGACATCCAACCAACCTCTTGATGCAGGTCCTCTGTATCGGAATAATGATTTGGAGGTATTGGGTGAATTAACTCATAGAGTTGATCTAGCGATATTGAGATAGCAAAGACCTATTTCATGTACTATCACGATATAGGCATGCATCCTCTGACCGATGACAGATGTGTTACTACATGTCTGAAAATGTACATATGAGGGCATATGAGTAATATGGTCCCTCAAAGGGATCATACACGTTCGCTACTGAACCGGAAGACATGAACTCGCTCATGAGATATTGGGATAAACCAAATTCCACCTATGATCATCTTGTTTGGGAAATAAGACATGATTTGTAGGTATGACATATGTTTTTGGAAAGTATATGATCAATACCAACTCCTGATGATCGAATGAAAACTTGATGATAAAAATATAAAGGAGACAGTTCCAATGAGATCAGAACTTCATGTTTAGTCGCGATCTTCCAATATGCAGGATGTACGAATATTGCGAATACTTGAGAGTGATGTGATTTTAATTAATTGTATATCATGATACTTCCATTCCAATGGAGTAATGAAACATGTTTGGATTTTAGCAACTTTACTCAATGGATCGGTTATCCCATCTTTGTCCAAATGTTGGACAATGTATTGAATTGGATTCAGATGCAATAAGAGATAGGGATATTGTTGTTTGATATGATCAAACAATACTGAGATGTCTTTTAGATGTGAATAGGATTGGAACTCAATATATAAGTCACTATACGTGGATTATACAATTATCTTGACATTATCTCCGAGTATCCGTGGAGAAGGCACACTATCCATGGAAGAGTTTGTGGATTGTTCCGAAAGAAACAAAATCTAATTATTAGGCAACGAGAGAAAATTGAAATAAATAAATTGAATTTAACTATCCAATATAAAATTAATGTGGATGACATCCATAATAAATTCGAATAGTGTGGATAAAATCTACATTATTGTATGGGGACTTATTTATGAATAGGATTCACAAATTATATTATTTATATGAATTGGATTCAGGTTCCAATATAAATGTAGATATGATTTACATTGTATTTTGGACCAATGAATATAATTCATATTTGTCAATTGAGTAATTTATAAATGTTGTAAATTATATTGGTAAATAAATAAATGGGCAATCTGTTGAAGATAATAACCAACATTTAAACAAATAAAAGAAAGAAGGAAAATCCACTCCAAATAGGAGTGGACGGCCATGGTGGGATCACCATGGTGACGTCCACCCCTTTAGGAGAGAACTATTATCTCTCCTTTTTTATTTCATCCGTTATCTATTTGTTTATTTGTTTTGAAAATTAGGATAATTAGGATTGACAACTAATCATGTTTGAAGTTGGTAAGCTCCTTCAATCTCAACCATTGATTGATTATTAGGAGTCAAATCCTAACAGTCCAAATCTAAATAAAAGGAGAGGCAGAGCATGTTCTCTTGGAATCAATTGAATTAAAATCTCTACCCCCTCTCTCCCTGGACATCTCCCCCTCCATCTCTCTATGTTTGTGGTTGTCCCCTCCCCAAGGCAGACGAGGAAGGAAGTTGTATTGTTTTTCTGGATTGTGGGAGCAATGTGATTCATGAACATGCCCACAAGTGTTGTCTCTATCGGATCAGATTTCATATAAGAGGTCTCTTGTTTTAAAGGCTAGATGATCACAAACGCGCTTCAAAAGGTAATTCCATACTCATGTGAACTTTTGATACGAATTGGGAAAGGTTCCAAATTCATGTGATTTCAACTTTTAGATATTTTACAATTCCACTGCTATCTAGATTCATATGATAAATCTCTTTGTAGATACGTCATATGAATGACCAAAAATTGATCTGAATGGAGGCAAAAAATCCATGTAGCTGACCCTACATAATTGTAGGAAAAGGCTTTATTGTTGTTGTTGTCCATTACTATCTAGATTCATATGATGAATCTCTTTGGTTGATCAGATGTGATATGATCTTCATGCTTCCGTTTTGCGTGAGCCTAAAAACCTCCCTTCAGAGAGTGATAAGGGTGAGGATATTTATTTGGTTGCTTCAAAGAAATCGCATGTTTAACCGTTGAGCGGGGAGCCAGGTTCTTCCCTGGAACTAGTGGCATGTGTCAATGGTGTCTTGCAGCGGATGAGCGTGTTGACCATCTCTTCTTTCATTGCCCGATTGCAAAGGAGGTGCAGGCGGCATCACAGGTCAAGCTAGAGTCAACCGCTGATTGAGTTGGTTTTTGGGACTCGATGGATAAGTTGGGGAATGGGAGTTGTTACATCAAGATTTAGGTGGCAGCTATTTTTGGTCCATGCGGCTTGCGCGAAATGGCAATATCTTCCTTGGAGAGAGAATGTATATGGAAAATGTTTTAGAGCATACGATAAAAATTTAAAGACCTTTTGGTCTTTGTAACTCTTTTTTTTACATAATATGAATATATATAAACTTATGTGATGGTTTTTCCCCAATGTCACACCCTCTTTTTCCTTAAAAACAAACCTTAAACGACTTTGGATTGAAATTCAACAAAGCAATATAATACAAATGCTATTAATCTTTATTTGTCATTTTAAAGCAAACAGAGGTAATGAGAACTCGATGGTCATCGAGATTTTTGGTGCCATTTATGGCCTCAAGGCCAACCAAAAAATTGCTATTATTATATTTGGCTTCTCTCAAGAGGAAGCTACTTCTGATAGAGTGGTGCTAACAATAGGCTTGCATAATCTAATTAGATACAACAAGTGAAGAGTCCTGAGAGGAAGATAGTCGGTTGAAAGGTTGGGCCAGGTAGTACTTGTAAAGGCAATCCTTTTTACCATTCTAGATTTTGACCTCTTCGCTCGGTTGTTCACCCCAAGGGTTCAGGTTCAGTCGGAATCCATTATGTGGAGGATTTTTTGGTCCAGCTCTAGGAGGGAGAATCGTGGTATCCCTCTGGTGGATTGGGAGTTTGTGTCTCGACCTGTGGATAATAGGGATCACAAGTGTTGAGGCTAAGAGAGATGAATAAGGCGCTTATGGGAAGTGGGTTCTGATAACTTGGAAGGGGTAATGACTTGCTCTATCAGTTGGTGCATTGTATGAGGTTTGAGGTCTCGCCAAATATCATTGTTCTAATAAGATCGATTAGGTCGCCATCTAACTATTGGAGGGGGACTTACTCTAGTTTATTAGATGTGATGTTGTTCATATTTTGGATGAACAGATGGTCTGCATAGGAGGCGTTTTGATCAGTTCCCTCGATTTTTTGTGTTAGCTGCCAACTAGGAGTCTAGTAAGACAAATGCTTGGTATATTTCATTTCGATTTATCTAAGCAAAGGATCTTGGATTTCTTAAGGCTTGGTATGGCATTTGAACTTTGGTTAAGCCTATAAATAGGTTCGTGGAGACCCATTGCAACATAACATTACAATATATTACCGTCATTCTTATCCATTTCAAAAATGTTGAGAGCTCAAATTTCTAACTCTTTGTGTTTGTTCAAAGCTCAAGCTCTAAAAGCGATCATTCCTAGTTTAACCAATACGCAGCCTTCTTCAATCACCCACCAAGATCTGTATGCTTCTGCACTTTGATTTGTTACCGGACTTTCTTTGTTAGATTGCTCTACTTAAGTGCCCAGAAAGTAGATCCCTTTCTCGGAGGAAATACTATCTTTCTTGAGCATGATCAAGAAAGGATAAAGTTATGCATGAGGTGTGCTACCATCAATTGAAGTAGTGCAAATAGTGGAAGTTATTCCACCAAGAGTGAGGAGAGGAAATTCTTGAATGAGACGTTATAAGTCGTAGATTTCCCCATGTGGGAATATTATGCAATTGTGGTTTTCTTGTTCCATCTCCGCTCCTTCAGTTTTAGTTTTTTCTTCTTTTGACTTGATGGGATGAACCTTCAACAAAGGCACATCCAATACTTATCCCAGGATTTGATCCTTGGTCTCCATTGTGGTAGATACCCATCCGCGGTGTTCCTTCAGTTTTAGATTTATAATTGCAATTTTGTAAGTTCTGATTTAAACATAGCTCAACACCTTATTGTGTCAAAATAACGCATCAATCTAATAGATTCTAAACACCTGAAATCTTGGTTGCGAATGTCCAAAGAGACCTCCTTGAAAGAAAAATCACACATTAATCTAACTACTTTTAAAGTAAGCTCATCTCCAAGCAAGTTGCTTCTATGCATCTAGTAATTTTGCAGTACTTATAACACTTGAAAACTTAGTTGCAAATGTCCAAAAGAGACCTCCTTGGAAGAAAAACTGAATGCAGTTGTTTCAATGGCTTTGGATCCAACCAGCAATAATAAATTATGCTGGTGACTCTGAATGAATCTGCAACTATGACAGCAACTTCAGAAAATTGACAACAGAGCAGCGCAGCGGATCTAGAGGAAAGTTATGACGAATGCAATCTAGAACGTTGGAACCCTGGAGTGTGGAAATGTGAGGGATCCAAATAAATAGTAGAACAATGAGGTAAAATATGCAGGATGGTAGTGGCGATATAGGGTTTAGTGCTGCCTGTTAGGTTCTTCTTGTGAATAGGCATGTTTAGATAGGAAGAGAAGAAGCTAGGGAAGTGGTACTAATGTAGGAGAGTTCATATTGTGTGTCTTGGAGGTTATAGGAAAAAAGAGAAGGGTATGGAATTCAGGATGTGGGTTCAGTGTTGGTGGAGACAATGAGTTGAGAAGTTCCCCATGGAACATAACCAAATTGAAGAACTCTTTGTTCGCTGTATAAGCAAGAGATCACCAAATAATGTTGCCCGACTCATATGCCGAATTGATTTAATAGCAAACGAAGAGTAAAAATTGGCAGTGAGGGAAGAAATATAGTTGAGAGTGGAGGATACATGCCAAGATACCTGAAGTAGAGGGAGAAAGGCGTTTGAGAACGTGTCATAGACAATTGAAGGAAAGAAAGAGTTAAAAATATCTATATACCTATTTTAAAGTCCGGTTTCTCCCGGATTGGTTGACACATGGAAGTCTCTCCCGAGAGCTTTCATTTCTAACTTCTGTCACTTCTTTTACCCACGATCTCTCTTTCTGCCTACCACTAATCCCCCTCTTTCTCTCCCTTTTTCTCTTTCTACCAATGGCTGCACAACTGTTAATGATTGTGCTTCCAATGATCCTAAAGATCTTCTGGATTATAGTCCTCCTGGAGGTCATCCATACCCTCACAGACCTCGACCGCCGGATCCGAAACGGGTACAACATATCAATTGACGGTCAGTGGTTCATGGACGTCTTCCACGTCATCGACATCCACGACCAGAAGCACGCTGACAACGTCACCTCCTATATGGAGCACTCCCTCACCGAAGGGGTCGCCGTTGAGGACCCCTCCGGCAGGCTCATCGTAGTGGAGCTCCCAGGCACTGAACGTCCCAGGCTTCTCTCCGAGGTGTTTGCAATGCTCACCGACCTACAGTGCGGCGTCGTTGACGCCGTCGTTTGGACGCACAATCATCGCATTGCGGCAGTTGTATCCATCCACGAGGAGGATACAGACAAAATTCCCCGACGCCTCCTGGATGTCCTCCAGTGCAATGGATGCGTTGGCGCGAAGGTCGTGGTATCAGCCTTCATGCCATCAAAGGCATAGCAGAGGCTCTATCAATTGATGCTTGAGGACCGATTACGACCACACTTCGTCGTCGGCATCTTCGTCAGTCTCCGTTCAGAACTGGGTCGATCGCGGGTACTCCGTCGTGAATGTGCAGTGCATCGATCGACCCAAGTTGATATTCAACATCTGTGCATTACGGACCTTGATTACATCGTCTTCCACGGCACCATGACACCGACGACAACAGCGCCTGGCAGGTCTATTGCAATTGAACATAACCTCTCCGATCCTATTCATGGAAGAATTTAATTCTTGAAGTCGATTTTGTTGGGTTACAGGAGTTCTACATCAGCACGCCGACGGGATCCCAATAAGCTCGGATCCAGAACAAGAACACGTAATCCATTGCCTCCATGTCACGATCGAGCAGCGATCAACAGAGGTGATGCTCTGCCCAACCTGGTCATGCCCAATTTCCTCAGATCCCAACAAATTTGGTTCTTATTGTTTGTGAATTGTGTAGGGTGTGATGCTGGATCTCTACACGGTGGACCGCCCTGGTCTGCTTGCCGACATGACGAGGACGCTCCGCGAGAACAATCTCCTCATCACAAGGGATGACATCGCAGCGAGGGACGGGGTGGCGACGGACATGTTCTACGTAAGGGGTGTGGGAGGCAGCGCAGCGGACGGGAAGGTCATCGAGGCAGTCAAGGAGATGATCGGGACGGATTACTCGAAGATGTGGCAGCCGCTGCCCAGGCATGCCATAAGGCATCGTCGAACGGTGCTGTGACCGACGATCTGTTCTCGATCGGGAACTTGATTAGGAGGAATCTCTACAATTTGAGGATGATCATATTCTGCTCTTATGGAATGTACATAGATTTAGTTTGCGTGTATTTGTATTTTTCCGCCGCGAAGCGCGGGGTACATCCTAGTGATAATAACAAGCCAGATGCTACAAGAAAATTACAGATGTCATTGCGTCAGATGATCACCCCCCCAAATTGTAAATCCAAGGAATAAACAAGCAAATCCTGTAAAAAGAAAAGGAACGACAATATGGGGAAGTGCAAACCATCTTACAGTTACCACTTACACGATTATAAAAGACATCCATTCAAGATGATTGTATTATTCTTACTACTCAGCACGCATTTCGCTCTCTTCCTTTTGTTTTTTAGAAGAGGATTGAACGACTACTTTGGATAGCAAATGTCCTCACGCTTCATTGAGACCCTTCCCAACTCTCCTAGAGATGGTCCGGGTTTGGCACTAGAAAACTCATAATCCAATACGACAATCAGCAGATCACTAGAAGAGTCGATTGGCACGCAACAAGAAGAGCGTTTCTCAGATCATGGCGTTGAAAGATCCCGAAATCCAAATCAATCGCATGCGAATCAACCTAATTACAAGAAGAATACAGAAGAGCAATTTCCGAATCCAATCTACACACAAGTTAAAATCCCGCAAGCATACCATTGGTGATTATGGCGCTGGTCTGAGGAGGGACTTTGAACTCCTCCGCCGCGAATTTCAGCACGGCCGTGAAGGGCGCGGCCTCTGGTACGCTGAATCTGATGAGGAGAAACCAGAGAAGGGGCATAGAAAAAGAAAAAAGGGAAGCCGATTGAAATAATCCCAGCGGGCTTAAAAATCCGTGCAAAAAGGATCGAGAACTGACGATGCTTACACTTTAAAGGGGAGCTTCGGATCGGAGGTGAGGGTCACCTTGAACGAGACCTTCCCACCGGCCATCGCACCAAAACCTCCCGCACGCTAGTCCCTGCGGAGAGACGGGGAGGAGAGAAGTCCAGGCACGCAGAAAGTTTGTCAAAGGTCGCACGAGTTCACGATTGCATAGTCTCCTCTAAAATCCCGGATCTTGATCGAACGGTTGGATAAATTCGATATTTTGGTGAGTCAATAACATTAGAATTTTTTTTTGAATGGCAGGGCTTTGATACTACATCTGATTGATGCTACATGTGATTGGTTGGTGAATGCAATATGTGGAGATGTCATTTTTAACTACAAATGGGATATCTGATCTCAACCGGTCCCATTTAATTACTCGAAACACGTCTCGTTTATTTTTAAACGGATTTGGATTTTAAAATTAATATACATGCAGATATAGGTATGGGTTTTGGATTTATCTTTATGGGTACTTGACTCCGCCCTAAACTTGAGTAAAAATAAATATAAATATAGATGTGTATGGTGTATTTTAGTCAAATTAATCAAATCCATTTTATATCTAAAAGGCATCGATTTGCATATATAAAAATCCAACTCAATTTTCTCCCCACCATCTACTTATTCATATTCAACTGCATTTTTCTATCTTCAATATTTAAAAATTATCAACCCAAAAGAGTTAAACAACTAATATTCATGTATGTGCAAAAGCTTTTAATATTCCTTGCACAATGCACATCTTTATGTATCATCATATTACATGATTTCCCTTTTTTTGATCTACGTGTGAAAATCTTATGTACATTTATGAAGAGCAGAAGATATTAATATGTCGAATATATAGGTAACCATTGGGTGCACGATATCTGCTAGGTATATGAGTACCCACTAGAAACTACTCGTTTAATAAATAGGTGGGTATTGGTAGTGATTTTATAAATGGGTACTGAGTTTGAGAATATTGATACCAAGCCCGATGACTTCCCTCAGTAAGCACGCGTTAAATTGCAGTGTTTGACATACACTAACAAAAGCTAAGTTAAATCTCATACTACAACCCATCGGGCCTAGGCAAAAAAAAAAACAACAGAGCCTTTTCCCACATTAAGTAGGGTCGGTTAAAAAATGACGAAGCCTTCTCCCACTATAAGTAGGATCGGCTACATGGATTCGTGCTCAAATCCATGTTGAAAGATTCGAGTATTTTTTTACGATGGTTGTCGACCACCTAACGCAACCCCCATAAGGAGGGATTTGAACCCTAGTCTTTTGAGTGATATGCACATTGCACTACCACCAGATCATTTATAGGCTTAGGCAAAAAAATTGAAGAAAAAAATACCAAAAATCTCAAACCCCCTAGACAAGGTAGGGGAGGTTCAAGCCAAGAGATAAGGAGAGAAGGCCATTACTGCAGAGATACCAAGAGCTATTTTGATGCCCGGTCGTAGATTCTCAGGTTTATCGTCTTTTTTTAGCATAATATTGTGAGACATAAAAAAAAGTGAAGTCTTCTCCCACTATAAGTAAAGTCGGCTACAAGGATTCTTGCTCAAATCCATGTTGAAAGATTCAACTTTTTTTACATTGGTTATTGACTACTTAACGCAATCCCTACTAAGTGGATTTGAACCCTGATCTTTTGGATGGTAGGCACACTACACTACCATCATACCATTTAAGTAGGTATCTTGAATGTGCATAATCATGTAAGACATAATAAAAAAAACTATAACATCAGTCCAGTAAACTCTCAAAAATTTATAGCAGTCATACCTTGAATGTGTGTAATATTTCATATGACCATTATTCCAAAATCGATTACATCATTCCTTCTACCTCGTCTAGAGCCAAGCACAATAAAAAAGGTAAAGTATGATCCATAAATAGCTTGAACTCCCATAAAATTTACTCGAGTCCAAAAAAATAGGTATGGGTTTTGGATTTATCTTTATGAGTACTTGACTCCGCCCTAAACTTGAGTAAAAATAAATATAAATATAGATGTGTATGGTGTATTTTAGTCAAATTAATCAAATCCATTTTATATCTAAAAGGCATCGATTTGCATATATAAAAATCCAACTCAATTTTCTCCCCACCATCTACTTATTCATATTCAGCTGCATTTTTCTATCTTCAATATTTAAAAATTATCAACCCAAAAGAGTTAAACAACTAATATTCATGTATGTGTAAAAGCTTTTAATATTCCTTGCACAATGCACATCTTTATGTATCATCATATTACATGATTTCCCTTTTTTTGATCTACGTGTGAAAATCTTATGTACATTTATGAAGAGCAGAAGATATTAATATGTCGAATATATAGGTAACCATTGGGTGCACGATATCTGCTAGGTATATGAGTACCCACTAGAAACTACTCGTTTAATAAATAGGTGGGTATTGGTAGTGATTTTATAAATGGGTACTGAGTTTGAGAATATTGATACCAAGCCCGATGACTTCCCTCACACTACAGGAATTGCCCCATTTAGGGACGACAACTAGCGACGGTTTATGAGCGACCGTCCCTAATGCCTCTTTTTAGGGACGGTCATCAAACAACCGTCCCCAATAACCATACTCAATGGGGACGGTCCCTAATGACCGTCTCCTCTGCCTTGAGTCATGCCACTGGATGTTTTCGACCCTTCTGGAAGGGCTTTGGGGACGGTCCTGACCGTCCCCATTGTGCCTCTGTTGGCGTCGCCTCTAGCGATTGGACCATAGAGGTCGACCAAAGGGGACGGTCGTCGGTGACCGTCCCTTCAGGTTTGACCAGGCTACTGGACGTTATCGACCTTCCTGTAAGGGCTTTGGGGACGGTCATGACCGTCCCCATTATTCCTCTGTTGGCGTCGCCACAGCGATTGGACCAAAGAGGTCGACCAGAGGGGACGGTCACAGATGACCGTCGCCTCTGGTTTGAGCAGGCCACTGGACATTTTCGGCCTTTCTAAAAGGGCATTGGGGACGGTCCTGACCGTCCCCAGTGGTCCTCTGTTGGCGTCGCTTCTAGCGATCGGACCAAAGAGGTCGACCATAGGGGACGGTTATATTGACCGTCCCCTCTGCCTAGACCACGCTACTGGATGTTCTTGGCCCCCTGCAAGGGCTTTGGGGACGGTCCTGACCGTCCCCTTTATTCCTCTGTTGGCGTCGCCTCTGACGATGGACCAAAGTGGTCGTCCAGAGGGGATGGTTTTTATTGACCGTCCCCTCTTCCTTCTCAAAGGAGACGGTCTTTAGTGAACCGTCGCCGATCGTCACCAATGGAGACGGTCATTACGACCGTCCCCATTGGTCAGATCGAAAAAAAGCCCTTCGACCTGCGTTTTCATCCCATTCTCCCATCTCCAAAGCCGCCGCCCCAAGTTCGCCCTCTCCGCCCCGGCGTCGCCTCCGGCTCCTCCTTGCTTTCCGAGGTCGTTAATCTTCATTTCAGGTAACTATCAACACTCCTTTGCTTTTATTCTTGTTTATTTTAGTTGATAATCTTGTTAGAGTTGTTTTTCCCCATTGGATTTAGTTGTTTTGGTTATATACTTAGGTTTGCTTGATTTGTTTAGTATATAATATATATGATTTGTCTAGGTTTGCTTGATGATATGCTTAGGTTTGCTTGTTTCCCCTAGTTATGATTTGTTTGGTTGATAAGCCTAGGTTTTCTCCCTAGGTTGTGTATACAATAGGTTAGGCATAATGATTTGGATATACCATAGGTTTATCTCTTAGCCTTTGTGCCACAGCGAGCCCCGCAAAGCGCTTTCTCCTAGGCTCAAGTGTGTTGAGCACAGAGGAGGGGTGAGCCAAGACCGGACTTTTTGAGGCTAGAGATGAATGAGAGACTTGTGGTGCTTCACGATAAGCCTAGGTTTTCTCCCTAGGTTGTGTATACAATAGATTAGACATAATAATTTGTTTATACAATAGATATCCTAAAATGATAGTGAAATCATATAATAGATAGCCCCATAATGATTTGGGTATACCATATATATGCCCATAGTGATTTGTGTATACAAAACATATACCCATAATGATTTGTGTGTACCTTATCCATAGGAGTTGCTTGCTCGTAGAGTTAGGTCCAAACACCCTAATTGATTTGCATGTACCTATAGTCCGCTTTGGACCTAGATCAAACTCTAAACAGCCGCTCATTTATCTCTTAGCCTTTGTGCCACAGCGAGCCCCGCAAAGCGCTTTCTCCTAAGCTCAAGTGTGTTGAGCACAGAGGAGGGGTGAGCCAAGACTGGACTTTTTGAGGCTAGAGATGAATGAGAGACTTGTGGTGCTTCACGATAAGCCTAGGTTTTCTCCCTATGTTGTGTATACAATAGATTAGGCATAATAATTTGTGTATACAATAGATATCCTAATCACTTCATTATGGTTTAGGGTAGAAAACTTGTTGTCTATAATAACACAATGGTGGATTTTATTATGATTGTGCAGTATAATGGATAAATCATGGATGGATAAGAGATACGATGATTTTCAACAATATAAGAGAGGAGTGATTGCGTTCTTGGATTGAGCATTTCAAATAGAGAGAGTTGATAAGAAATTTGGTGGTCTAAAGATTTATTGTCCATGTGTGAGATGCAAGAATATTAAATGGGATGTTAGAGAGGCAGTGTATAACCATCTCATCCTCAACGGATTTTGGTTACATTACTCTATTTGGACAGAACATGGAGAGGGTTTAGATGTGCGAATGGATGAGGATATGGGCGTTGATGCAGGAGTGGCTACCCAAACCTTGAATAATGTTGATCACGAGTTATTTGAACTAATAGACGATTTAAGAAGACCTGAGGCACAAGACATTGGTTCAGATGATAGGTTCTCGAGCAGTTGGTCAGATGCAGAAGATATATTGGCTACTGGGGTAGAAATGACGCGTTTGCAGTTTTTGTTAGAGCTGTTTAAGATGAAAGTAAGGAATGGATCAACTGCAGCTATGATGACAGATGTGTTGGGTTTAATACGAAAGTTATTAAATAATCCTCAGAATTATCCTAAGGATTGGAAAGAGGCGAAGCAACGATTCCGATCGCTTGGTCTGAAATACGAGAAGATAGATGCTTGTGTTAATGACTGTATGCTTTTCCGAGGAGAGAATTCAGATCTAGTTCTTTGTCCATATTGTAATGCTTCCCGGTATAAAGAAGAAAAAAATGATTTAAAGAGAAAGAAGAAGTCGGTGAAAATTTTACGGTACTTCCCATTAATTCCAAGACTAAAACGTCTCTTCATGTCTGAAAAAACTGCAAAGTGGATGACCTGGCATTCTCGTTCAAATAAACGAGATGCTAATGGAGCTATGAGACATCCATCCGATGCAGAAGAATGGATAAAATTTGATCAGAGATATCCGCAGTTCTCTAATGATGAGAGAAATGTTCGTTTGGGATTAGCCTCAGATGGTTTCAATCCGTTTGGTAATATGAGTCTGAGTTACAGCATTTGGCCCGTGATTCTGATTGTTTACAATCTACCACCATGGATGTCAATGAGTTCATCATTTATGATGATGACGCTACTAATTTCTGGTCCTAAAGGTCCTGGCAACGCAATTGATGTGTACCTAGAACCGTTAATGGATGAACTAAAAGTCTTATGGACTACTGGAATACCTACATATGATGCATGTAGAAAAGAGATATTTAAATTACAAGCTGCACTATTGTGGACTATAAATGACTTTCCCGCGTACGCAAATTTGTCTGGTTGGAGTACCAAGGGAAAACTCGCATGTCCGGTCTGTTTTGAAAAAACACATTCGACATGGCTGTCTGGAAGTATGAAGCATTGCTATTTGGGTCATCGTCGATTCCTTCCACCAAAGCATAGATGGCAAAGGGCAGATAATAATAAGAAATTCGACGGGACACCTTATGGACAACGAGTTGACTTAGCTCGTGTGAATGGCAACATTATTTGGGAACAGCAATTACTTGTACGAAGCAGTTGCCTAGGACGGACAAACAAGAAAAGTGCAGCCGGCGGTTGGAAGAAGCAAAGTATTTTTTCAGAGAGTTACCATATTGGAAACACTTACAGCTTCGTCATAATTTGGATGTCATTCATATTGAGAAGAATGTATTGGAAAATATTTTGGGAATGTTAGATCTTTTGGGTCAATCAAAAGATAATTTAAGGACGAGACGAGATTTAGTTCAACTTGGTATACGGGAAGAACTACATCCAATTGAATTAGACAATGGACGGATTACTGTACCTCCAGCAATATATACTTTATCCAATGCTGAGCGTGATAAAATCTTCAGCTTCCTTAAAAGTCTGAAGGTATCTGATGGGTTCTCATCACAGCTATCGAGGTGTGTAAATGAAAGAGAACGTAAGATAACCGGATTAAAAAGTCATGAATGTCATGTTTACATGGAAGTTTTACTGCCATTAGCCCTTCGCGGAATTGTTGACGATGCTGTCCTCCAATCATTAACAGAATTGAGTGGTTTTTTTAGATTATTGTGTTCGAAGGTTTTAGATCCGTTGATCTTGAGAAAACTTGAAGATGATATTGTTATCACATTATGTAAATTGGAGCAGATTTTCCCACCAGCCTTCTTTGACGTCATGGTTCATTTAATAGTTCATTTAGCAGGTGAAGCAAGAATCGGTGGGCCGGTTCAATATCGTTGGATGTATCCAATAGAAAGATTCCTTTGAAAATTAAAAAATATGGTCTTTAACAAGGCACAACCCGAAGGATGCATTGCTGAAGGTTATCTTTGTGAAGAGTGTATTAATTTCTGTGAAATGTATATGGACGGTGAAAGCGTGTGTTTTAACCGATATGAACGAAATGATGAAGGCGAGGTCGTGGAGGAAGATGACGAATCCAAATTATGGGTCTTTCATTCTTGTGGCAGGCATATATTCAGTGGTTTACGCCGCGTAATATCCGATGAAGATAGAGATCTCATACAATACTATGTCTTGATGCAGTTGTCAGAAATAGATGAATTCTTTGACAAGTACAATTCATTTTTTAATGAGACGCATAATAAATCTGAATTCCTCAAATGGTTCCGTTCACGTGTGAAACATTTACGGGAAACGACAGATGATAGGTGGAATATTAACCTTGACATTCTTGGAAGCATACCATATTCTCAAGTTATGTCTTACAAGGGTTATATTGTGAATGGATACAGATTTAGAACAAAGTCCGGCGACGAGATGAAATCGACGCAAATGTCGGGTGTTATAGTAAAAACAGATTTGCCTTCAGGTTTAGACGTCTATTATGGGGAAATACTTGAAATAATAGAGATCAGTTTTACTCATGAATGTCGATGTATTCTTTTTATGTGCAATTGGTTTGATGTTGGTCGCGAGGGGATAGGATACCAAAGAGACAGAAATGGAATCATTTCATTGAAACAATCTGGGAAATTGCAAACAAATGAGCCCTTTACACTGGCCAGCCAGGTAGAACAAGTTTTCTATGTTCCAGACAACTTAACTGATGGATGGATCATACCCGTGAGAACAGTGCCAAGAGATTTTTTTGATGTCAACGATGATGATGAATTGCTAAATATAAACGAGGCACATCAAGCTGAAATACAGGAAAATCCAACACAAATTGTAGATGCGGATTTCTAAAATGTAAGTTTACCATCATTTATTTTCCAATTTTTTGATGTAATATGTGAATTATATCATTGTTGTTATATCTAATTCGAATGTTTTATAAAATGCAGATATGCCTCCACGTCCTAGACGCATCCGGGATGCACCGCCTACAGCACAGCGAGGGAGTGAGACCTCCGATCCTGACGGATCGAGTGGCTCGGGCGCCAGACGTAGAGGCCCATCTCAGTGCAGAGTGTTGGACCGTCTGCGTCCTGGTGAGACACTCAGGGTGCGGATCGTTGGAGGCGATGCGGTGGGGGAGAACTCGGCTGTTTTCCAGAGTTACTTGGGGCAGGTGTGCAGAGCCAGGGTCCCTCTCCACATTACAGACTTCCGTTTAGTGGAGCGGTCAATAAAGGATGCCATTCTTCATGATTTGGAGGTATTTATAATAATAACAAACAAAATTTTTTCTTGAATATATATACAAACTTATTTATGATTGCTTTGATAACTTTGCAGTCTAGTTTTTCCTGGGACCGTGACCCGGCCACTGATGCTCTGATTTTAGGCCATGGGGCGGAGATGTTGCGTAAATATCGAGGTCGTGTGAAGGCCCGAGTGAGTACTTTGCTTTTTATTTAAGTATAAACATGTTTTTCATCATATAGGTATATAATTAATTTTCTTTACATTTTAAAGTACTTCGACCCCGAGCTACCATTGGAAGCTAATTTGGCAAATTGTCCTCCGAATGTACCCGCTGACCAATGGAGGGCGATGGTTTATATTTGGATGGGAGAAGAGCATACGGTAAGTGACATAAAAATGTGCATTCTATACATATATCATTTGGAAATCTTTTATTAAAATTCTATCTTCGTATAGGGCATCTCAAGGAGAAATGCTGAAAATCGAAGGAAAGGTTTCAAGTCTACACATAGAATGGGGAGAAGAAACACGAATCAACTGAAGGATGACTTTGTAAGTAATCTAGATTATTATTACTGTTAAAATTATAACTATTATATATGTCTTAAAATGGTATCCTAAGTTTACTAATCTTTTCACGTTAGGAAGTGGAGAACGAGAGAGTACCCAGCCGAATGGAAGTGTTCGAGAGGTCTAAGAGCCGCGATGTGGGCGGGGAAGTTCATTGGGTGGATCCTGCCTATGGTCCAATTCATGTAAGTTATTCATAATATATATATATATGCATCTTTAATACAAATTAAATGAATTTTAACTTAAATAAATTTGTAGGAGGAGATGGTCAGGCTCACAACCACTGGCTCTGTAGACCCCACCGGAACGAGTCATCCACCTCTTACTCCTGATGCGGCTTTCATCCAGGCGACTGGTCCAGAGCATCAGGGACGCATCCGTTGTGGTGGTCGTGATGCCACCATACGGAATTGGTATGGAGTAGGGACCGGCTCGACCTCTCAGAAGACACAAAGGGAGAGGGAACTAGAGAGTCAGGTGTCTAGCATGAATATGGAGATTCAGGATTTGCGCCAACAAATGGCGATATTCAATGCATTCATGCAGGCACATCAAGGTGGAGTGTCGACTAGCAACCCAACAGTTGATGATAATACCGTTGTGAGGCTAGGCGACGACGATGACGGTGAAGAAGAAGATGATGCGGATGACGACGAGGACGACGACGCCGAGGACGAGGATGAGGACGACGAGTAGGATAGCTTACTTAGTTTGTATGATACTTTAGTATATTGTATAACTATTTTGAACATTTAATGTAGGATAATGTAGTGTTTTGAATGAATGTGTTGTTGGACTAGTTTTTTATGAATGTGGATTGCAATTTTTGTCTGGTGATTGTAATTTTTTTTATGTATACAGATTTTTTGTAACAGGGGAAAATGAGGATCAAATAGGGGGCAATGGAAATTTTTTTTGTTAGCAGATTAACAAAGGGGACGGTCATGGTGACCGTCCCCTTCGTTCATAGAGACGGTTATGACCGTCTTCACTTCGTATCATTTGGGACGGTCAGGACCGTCCCCCCTGACCAATTTTAAGGGACGGTCATGACCGTCCCCAATAAAATACTTTAAGAGACGGTCACGACCGTCGCCTATGTGTTGGTATTGGGGACGGTTATTATTACCGTCGCGTATACCAAATGCGACGCGACCTGTAGAGACGGTCATATGACCGTCCCCATTGATCAGAGGGGACGGTCAACTTATCGTTAGCGACGGATGTTGACCGTCGCCTGTTCTAATCTTTCTTGTAGTGTCAGTAAGCACGCGTTAAATTGCAGTGTTTGACATACACTAACAAAAGCTAAGTTAAATCTCAGACTACAACCCATCGGGCCTAGGCAAAAAAAACAACAACAGAGCCTTTTCCCACATTAAGTAGGGTCGGTTAAAAAATGACGAAGCCTTCTCCCACTATAAGTAGGATCGGCTACATGGATTCGTGCTCAAATCCATGTTGAAAGATTCGAGTATTTTTTTACGATGGTTGTCGACCACCTAACGCAACCCCCATAAGGAGGGATTTGAACCCTAGTCTTTTGAGTGATATGCACATTGCACTACCACCAGATCATTTATAGGCTTAGGCAAAAAAATTGAAGAAAAAAATACCAAAAATCTCAAACCCCCTAGACAAGGTAGGGGAGGTTCAAGCCAAGAGATAAGGAGAGAAGGCCATCACTGCAGAGATACCAAGAGCTATTTTGATGCCCGGTCGTAGATTCTCAGGTTTATCGTCTTTTTTTAGCATAATATTGTGAGACATAAAAAAAGTGAAGTCTTCTCCCACTATAAGTAAAGTCGGCTACAAGGATTCTTGCTCAAATCCATGTTGAAAGATTCAACTTTTTTTACATTGGTTATTGACTACTTAACGCAATCCCTACTAAGTGGATTTGAACCCTGATCTTTTGGATGGTAGGCACACTACACTACCATCATACCATTTAAGTAGGTATCTTGAATGTGCATAATCATGTATTCTCAAAAATTTATAGCAGTCATACCTTGAATGTGTGTAATATTTCATATGACCATTATTCCAAAATCGATTACATCATTCCTTCTACCATGTCTAGAGCCAAGCACAATAAAAAAGGTAAAGTATGATCCATAAATAGCTTGAACTCCCATAAAAATTACTCCAGTCCAAAAAAATAGCTCTATCGATAACTTTTGGCAATAACAACACAAATAGTGTGCATTCATTGATGAAGTGTGGGACCGAGCAATCGCCCATCGCAACATAGCGGACATAGATACATTCCTCTTTTGTTCAATTTAGCTTGAGTTGTCAACTTGACTTGTCATGGAAAAGGCCATAAAAAGGAATATTCTCTTTGGTAGCATTTTGTTCCAATAAAAGAGTGAGGAAGAGGTCGAATAGACCGCCACATTATAGTAACATTTATTTGAGAAATTTTTTAGGCCCATAAATGTGCAAAAGTGATCCCCACCAATGAGCGAAAATGCATGGCACCGGTTTTAATTATGAAATTTAAGCAAAGCGTTAATGCAACTAATGTAATTTTTCTAACAAAATTTATTTTTACACTCTTAAGGATATACATTGACAAATAGAGGAGTGTTGAATTCTAGGAAGCAATGGTGGATCTAAATACGATTCAAGTGCTCAAATTAATGTATCCAAATTATGTGTTAATTTATCAAGTGTGGTGAAGCATATGAAAGGTGACTTTTTAGGGAAATTGGGCTATCTTACATAATAGATTTACCGGTCATGGTAAGCACGAAAAATTCAAACTTCATTTTTCCTTAATATTTATTTCATGAGGAATCTAAGAAGAATGTTGATGGAATTATTCAGCCAGGAATGAACTAAATATGCATTGTGTATTGTTTTTTAGCTTTTCAATTTTTATTATTAAAATGCAATATTTTATGTGGTATGCAATGTGTTATGAAATGAAGCTATTATATTTTAAAATTTTGAAATTTATTAAATTAATTAATTATAATTGAAATAATCAAAGCCCTTTAATTGCATGAGTTGAAATTTTAGACAAGCAAACTTATCATAGAAAATTTCAATAAATTGAGATTATAGGAAATTTCATTCGCATCCACAAAAAATTTTATTTAGAAAAATATTGCAACATGATCAGGACAAAAAGTATAAAAGAAATTCATCAAATAATTAATCCAAAGCTCAATTCTCAATGACATTTGATGATACAAAGCTAAAAGATTCCTTATTCAATTCTCTTCAGAAAAAAGTTCTACATAGTTTTTGGTCACCACAATTAATTAATATTGAATTAAATATCACGGAACATGGTTTTTTTCAAAATTCACTTTAAGTTTGATAATCATAGACAATATATCAAAATATATAAGATTAAATAAGCTTTAAAATGAGATTGGTTTTGCCATTTTTAGACTTATGGATCAAAACTTATTGAATAAAATGTTCAGGGAATAAAGTGCAAGCTTTTAGAAGAAACTTTATTCACAAACAAGTCCACGAGTGCCTTATCTGTGGTTACCAAAACCAGGTTTGGTTCCTTTGCGAATACACTAGACGCGAGCCCTTCTTTGTTATTTCTTAAAGTACTGAGGGCTTTATTGCAAATATACTACTATGTAATTGGAATTACATGGTGGTAGATCCCACCAAATGATGCACGTGCTTGTGGATCACTGCGATTACTATATAGTAATTTCTTGACGTAGAGGATCATTAACGTCCGGCTGGTTACCGGGTTACCTCGGGGTAACTCGGTTTACTCTGGTCCATTCATGGGTTGGAATTCCATCTCAAAATCAATGTGAAATCACATCACATTCTGTATTCCAACTCTGTCCAACCCTCATAATCATCCAAATATCTATTATTCACAGGTATTACCCCAACCCATCCCATCCCAATAACCAAACAAACACTTAGACCCTTGATATTAGTGATCAGAGGGCTAAAAATGCCCCACCCTTGGGCGGTGTATATGAGGGTCTTAAGCTGCTCTTTTGATTGGTGGCTTTACACTCAATGGTAGATATCAAGATGAGGGATGAATTAGACAGTAAATGCTTTGAGGCTAGATCCTCCTTTGCCTTTCTCAATCTTGGTTGTAAGCACACAATGGAATGGTGATGAACTCCGACAAATGTGTGGTAAGGTCGCTTCTCAAGGGAGGAAACATGTGGCAATTTATAAAGGGTGCTTCAATTAGGGCGATGATAGATCCAATCCTTTGATGCTGACGCTGATTCGTCGCTAGTGGTACTTGAGCTACATTCTGAAGAAGCAGCGGTGCTCCTTTGATGTGGTGGCCACGAGACCTGCAAGTGGACATGTGTAGATTGAGAAGCATGCTTGGCTCCAGTGTTAGAACAAAGAACAATGGAGAAGGGATGTTGGGGCTCATAGAGGATGTGGAGGACCAGAGTCTTGAGCTTGGATGATTAATACTCGTCAGAGGGGGTGGGGGTTTGTGGTCGATACAAAAGAAGGTCAAGATATTTATAGGGTGGTAGCATACAGTCGGAGGCAATTTGGATTCAAGCGTAAGCGTGAGAAGAAGATACGAGGTGGTAGTGATCAAGGGAATGAGATAGGATGAGAGAAAAGAGAAAAAAGTTTTGATCTGCATGGAAGATATTTGATTGCTTGAGGGATGTTCTTGTCTCAATACTCTAACATGTAGAGCAAAGACTCAACGCAAGCAATGGCCCCATGAAGAGGACGAATTATTTCTCCTCGGATATTGCCAAACTTTGACGATGTAGTGCTTGACTGAGGAGACATCTCAAGCGACGCTCAACCTAGACCTCTAAGAATCTCAAAGAAGACTCACTATTGGCAGATCTACCTCTTCTGAAGTTTTCCAGGAGTGTTGTGTAGGCATTATGTGAGTTGCCTATGAGATTACGAAGGGCTTGGAGGTTCAATCTGGAGATAGTACGATGATCACAGAGTTTGAATGAGCGTGGTGATCATGGGAGTTAGTTTCCTGATTTGTCTGAAATATTTGGAGTGTAGCCAATCTTCAAGGAAGTTGGGTAAACATAAATTAGGCACCCGGTGTACTTGGTTGGAGATGAAACACAAGTCTTACAGGGTATGGTTGGGCAAAGATGGAGATGGGGATCCAGTTAGGTGTGGATTCGGACTTGGATTAGGTGGCTGATGAATCATACATCATGTTAAAATCCATTATTATTCTCATGTCTTAAACAATTCAAATAAAAATCACAATTAAATCTTTATTATTAACTTGTATTCTACTGTAAATAGTATGTGTATATTAACCTATATATTCTAACCCTAATTTATTGTATTTAATTACTAACCCTTTTCTTGATTTTATATTTTTTAGTAAAACCCCTAAAAATTAGATTAAATATTGTCTATATTTATTTTAGTTTTTTTAGAAACTAAAAATACAAAAAAATCTCAAAACCAAAAACGGTATTTTTACCTATTAAAAATGCTCCCAAAAATAAACCTTTGTACACATGACCTCTTTTGACTTTTTGTCCAACATGAAACCTGTAAATCTCATTGAGATCTACTTCAACTCTCATGTTTTGACTTTTTTCTAATTCATCCTCCTATTATTTCTTTTCGATTTATCTTTTTTTTTACTATTTTCTGAAATTTCTGGAACGGCCACGTGGCACCCCCTAGGCTGCCCACGTAGTCGCACCACCTCTCGCCACCCGACCTTGCTTGTTAGCCGTTGGATCAACCTCTCCACACCTCGATCTTAACTGTCCACTACCGCTACCTCCACAACCATTGATCACTTCATCAGATGTGATCCCACCACACCTTACCGCCCTCTTCCCGACCGCACGATCTCCCTCCTATCCATCGGTCCTCCTTTCTCCAAGTCACCTTTAGTCCCAACCCTCGGATCATCCCCCATCTTCATCCCAGTCGTCCTTTGGCACCCACTCTCCAGTCGCTGAAATCAGATCCTCTGATATGATCCAGGCCCTCCGCCGCGCTCTAATCAGGGACCGTTGGATCACAAGATCCAACGGTCCCTGCTTCATCCCCTACCTCCATCACACCGCACCTTCAGTCGTTACACCTCACGATCCCATTATCCCCTTCCTTTTATATTTGCCACCTTACTCCCCTCTCTTCGATTCAACTCCATTCCCACGTAGCCCCGAGATCCACCTTTATCACTCGCCCATCAATGCCGTCATTCCTCCCTCAAATGTCCTTCACCAGTCGTTCGAAAACCCTCTGTCACCTCCATAATAGCCAAGCTCCTCTGTCGATAAAACGTTGCCCCCCCTCCTGTACACATCATCCATGAACCAAGCATTGAGGCTCAGCTTCCTCCGCCCTCCGGTGACAGCGGAGGGTGGCTGTTGAGGTGGAAATGACCCCTATACCCCAAGTGCAATCCATGACATCTGTCATGTATGCTCCGCCACTTCGACGGATGCTCGAGCTCGCTGGAGTAACTACCTAGCATGTGCGACGACCTGAGGTTCCAATGGAACCTCAACCCAAGCTCCGCTCTGCCCCTTCTTCCTTGAATCCTACAGGGCCCATGGAGATCAGGACGCTTGATCCACATGGAGGCGTGGAGTTGGGAGCTCTCGCTGCGAGGAGCTGTAAAAGAAAACAAGAAAAATTCAAGGAAGAGTCATCATCATCTCATTCATGCATTTTGTTGTAAAAAATGTATCATGTGCATTTTAACGGTCCTCATTCGAGGGCTCGCATGTGTAAAAAAAGTAGATCACTAATGATCTATCCCCCCTCACACACACGCGCCTCAATATCTGTACATTCACACCCCCTCCCCACCCCACACACAACTTCATCTTCATCTGTGAAAATTCAATCCCCCCTCATCTCCTTAATTTTCATCTGTATAAATTCTCCCTCTAAGACCTGAAATTCAGATCCAATACTTAGTCTCTTTTCAGCCTAAGTATGGGGGAACCTGACTAAATCATTCTTCCCTCTATATGTCTTCTTATACTTAGGTCATTTTTGACCTAAGTATAGAAACCCTCCGACTCAGTTCCGTTATATCACCTTGTATTTAATCGAAGTTATGGCTTCATATCATTTGTTCTATGAGGACATAGCAAAGTTAAGTATAGGGGTATATCGTATATTATTGTATAAATAATTTAGTCATAGCTCGTATGTTTAAATTTTGAAAACTTTTTGGGCTTGGTTTAAGTTGACCGGTGAACTGATTTTGTAAAATTGTTGTAATACCTGTTTAAAAAGTGAGAAATTAACTTTTTGTAAATAAAAATAAACCTTTTTCAAAAACCCATAAAAATCTGAAATTAAAAAAATATTTCGTAGAGGCTCCAACTACTATGCTTAAAAATGAGTAGCCACTCTTCAATGAGGGAACTTTGGTCTCCCTTAGCATAGTGGATGGTTTAGAGGGCATTGCCTATGGCTCCATCCTTAAGTAACATGGGTAGCTGTCTATCGGTCCGTACTTACATCCATACTGGCTGGAAGTAGATGCAACTATTCATATGAGTTTGGGCCAGTCATTATCTCTCTGAAAAAATGAATGGAAAATTAAAATTCATAAAAATTCGTAAAAGATAAATTTCACTAACCTTGGAGTAAGTATTCCTGACACATTCACTATCACTCATGGCTTAAGGATTTGAACACACTAGATCTCAGAGATCTTGAGAGACTGAGTTAACCAGCCTTAGTCATTAGGGTTTTTGAACTTAATAATCCACACTTCCCTAGTTTGAAAATTTGAGTGTTATATTGCACTCTTTTTCTCTACCTTCTTAAGAATATGATCAGCACAACACTTTCACAACTGCATGATTGATGAGATGAGTTGAGTTACTACTTAAGGAACTAGGACTGGAAATTTGAGTCTAGCCCTGATGTAATAATGCTCGAGGATGGGATAAGTTTAATGAAGGCTTCAAGAAACCCGAGTGTTAGCAAAACCCTAGCCAGTATGTGAACAAGTTCGCATGCTATCTCTTGATATTAACCTATGTACCAGGGTGTGATGAAATTAATAATTGTTGATCACTGTGCGCCAACTCTTGGTAAAAATAGTGGAGCTAGCCAAAAAGAAAAGTAAATAAAGAAATATTTGAAGGATACGGGAAAGTCCTCAAGCGCATCACGGAAGCATGATGATCGCATCGAATGCGATCGGGAGCGACTAGTCGCACTAGTTGCTCGATGCAGCGGAAATTAAAATTTTCTATGTGACGAAACCACATGATCCAAGAACACTTCTCATTTGATTATTGGGCTTTGGTATCGATCATATACTTTCCAAAAGCATATATCATACCTAGGTCTTGATCATATACTTTCCAAAAGTATATATCAAACCTACAAATTCAGTCAAGCTTCAAAGCGAGACAACCATGTGCACGGAATTTGATTCTTCCCAATATCTCATGAGTGAGCTCATGTCTTCTGGTTCAGTATGAATCCGTATAATCCCTTTGAGAGATCGTATTACTCATATGCCCTTATATGCATACCAATGCGTCGGTGTATAGAACTTGGCTAGGTCATCAATCTATTGGTCTGCCAAATGTACATACTCAGACATATAGTATAACATCTGTCTCCGGTCAGAGGATGCGTGCCTATATCGTGACAGCATACAATATAGGACTTTGGTTATCTCGATCTTGTTAAGTCAACTCTTTGACCTAACTAATCTGACACCTCCGAATCGCTATTCCTATGGAGAGGACCTTCATCAAGAGGTCGGTCATATATCAGCCTACGAGAGAAAGGATTGCCATCTCCTACTCAGGTTGGAGATCACATCTTAACAATCATTAACGGTGCTTGATGAGTCCTCAATCTAACCCTTTAGATATTCATCCAAGCACCAACCTCTATGATTCAATTATTGAATCACATCTATATAATTATTAAGATGGCCATGGTACATAACCCTAAGGTGGTGTTTGGTTGGTGGGTTATCCAGGGGTGGATAACCCGGTTTGTGTGTTTGTGTGTTTGATTGGTGGGTTAAGGATTGGGAGAGTTTGTGTGATGTGATTGTATTGGAATTTGAAAAAGTTGGTAGTTATTATGATATGATTGTATTGAAATTTGAAAAAGTTGGTGGTTGTTGTGATGTGATTGTATTGAAGTTTGGAATAGTGAGTAAAAGTTGAGTATTTTATGATTTTTAGATGATAGGTAGTTATATATATAATTTTTTTGATGGAAAGGGAGTGGGTCCCATTAATGGGTAAAAGTGGGGGTTTTGGAGGGTTACCCACCCAAAGTGGGGTAACCCCCCACCAAACGGGGCGTATTGTACTAAGGGACCTATTATGCAAATTATTTATTCTTCATTTCAAATCAGGGAATGATATCTGCAATAACATTTATTGCATAATGGCTCACCGTGGGCTCGCATGTCCAACAATCTCCCACTAGCCCAAAGAGTCATTAATGGGCTAACCATTTAAACCCACACTCATGTGACAATCATAGGCTATTTAGAAAATAGCTAGGTAAGCAGATCAGTCACTCTGTTCCCGCGAGACTACGCCAAGTCCTTTTAGTTCACTTGCATATCCCCAGTAACAGTGCTTGCATCTAATGCGAATGTTGCATCTTATGCAACCAATACTCAATCTTGAAGAAGCAGTTATAGTTTCCTTGACAATACAACTTAATAATTATCATAACCAGTATTCCATAATCCTTATCAGAATACCCTTATTCCTGGAGATCTCTATCTCACAAGGTATCCACAGTTAAGACCTTTTAGATCTCTATCTATAAAGTCTTAAGTTTTTGAAGATAAGACTTTGAGATCACTATCTCAAAAATCTTGTCATCTATGAAGATTTTGTTATTACTGCAATCAAGTGTTTTCTCTCCATAGTAGGAATAGAAACATTTTACTACCCACTATATGGCAGATATCTGGCTTTTGTACACATCTAGCATACACTCAGCTTCTCGTAACTGATGCACAAGTACAAGCAGTTCTAGCATTCACTTCCTCAACTCTTTGAGGTGATGTCCCTTCAGATAGGTCAGTACCATACATTAAGGGAAAGAAGCCTTTCTTGCAATTCTAAAAAAATGGAATATGTCCAAGATGTACTACAAATGTGATGGTCCCAATATCCTCTTCTCTTTGCTTCTGAACACCTTCAGAACAAAGATCCAAGAGGAATCTTTGGGATCATATCTCAAGGTATGGAATAATCAGATCATAAAACACTTATTATCATCCTTATATCATTCCAAATGACGAGGATATTATCTACATTTAGCATAATGAACACATGCACTCCCACTAAGCTTCACATGGTTCATTGGTGAATCCTGATTCATCACTCTAAAAGTTGAAAATAGAGCTTTGTTCCCGAGTATTTAGCAGCATATTTCCCTTTTATCTTGCATAAATAGCATTCATGCATCAATCCGCAATACATGCATTTTAGCATTCATATTTGCATGAAATAAGAAGCCAATTCATTTGTAAAATCCACTTGTAAAATGTCCTCCAATAACTCACCTAATTATTTGTATTTTATATCCCTCTAAAAACAAATTACACATTCCTTATACTATGTACATATTAGCTAATAATATAAGGAAGAAGGCCAAAAATCCCTATCTTGTAAATTACCCATAAAGCCCCAAACCCAGTTGAAGAAACTAGACCTCAGAATGCCAATATCCACCTCATACAACCTCCGAATTAAGTCTACTCACCTTCAGATTAATACACATTCAGCGACCTTTAAAATGAGACTAATTTCATTCATTCGGAGCTCGTATGCAAAACTTGGGTTTTTGGGCCCCCTTGTACACTACATATATGTATATTTGTACCCTTGTATTTTTATATCATATTTGACCTCATATCTATTTTGGTCAACATGAAACTTGTAGATCTCATCGAGACCTACAACTTTCATGTTTTGGGTTTTTCCAAATTAATCTCCTTCTCTCTCTAAATTCACTTTCTTTCTCAGCCACTCAGAGCTGGCCACGTGGCGCCCTCTGATTGCGCCACGCAGCCCGCTCCGTTGTGTGCCACGCGCACGGCCTTCCCTACCGTCTGATCGCTCGCCCCCTCTAGTGATCTGGGCTGTTCATCATCGTAGTGATTTTTAGCCGCCCGATCAAACCTCTGATCTCATCTGGACCGCTCGCCAGCGCCGCGCCCTCCTTACGCCACGTGGCGATGCCTACGCCCTCCTATCTTAGCCAGATACTCCTTATCCTGGCCATCCATCGCGCAACGCATCTCGACCTTTCGATAAGACCCCAGGGCTTCATCTCCGCTGCACGTTAGCGTCTCGACCTGCGCCCGCCACATGGCGCGCCCTGTGCCCTTGATCTCGCTCCGCCGATCTGATCCTCACCCTCCACTTCCGCCCCTCTCCTGACCGTTGGATCGCTCGATCCAATGGTTGATACTTCGTCGTCTACCTCCCGCACACCCCGCGCCCCACGTCTTCCGCCGTGTGCAAGGGGCCGCCCCTTTCTATTTGGGCACCACTCCGACCACCATCTCCGCCCCATGGCACCACTACTACACAACCCACTCTTTCCTCGTCCTCGCCAACCCCCTCGTTCGCAATGAACGCCCTCAACCTCGCTCCACGATGCCCACCAACCCCACCTCCTTGCTACATATGCTCTCACCTTCATCCTATAAATACATCGCGTCCGTCCACCTTCACTCCTATCCGCCATCACGGAGAGTATCTCTGAGCTCCCACCTTCGAGTTGGTGAAAACAATTTGAGGAAACATCGAGAGAAGACCGAGATCCACCTCCGGCGAGATCCACAGCCCTCCATCGCCGTGTCGCAGCTCCTCCGTGAGTTGCACGAGCTCGAGACACTACCGACCCTTGAGCGAAGACCTGGAAGCTCTCATCTGAGGACCCCAGGTAGACACCTCCATCTTCTCCTCGATCTTCTTCTTTATTTTCTTTCTTTTTCTCTGATTTTATTTGCCGTCCTCCCTTCACTTCCTACTCCACTGAGCATCCACCGAGCTTCCCCTCGAAGCTCTTATCTTCGCGCCATACTCCATTCACTCCGACGACACATTCTACTTCCCGCCGACGCCAGCTCCGCCACCTTGGCGGAGCTCGATCACCGGACCCCCACTTCGCCGCTCAGGCCTCGCACCTCACTCCCGATCACTCTACGTACACGTTGCACGCCTTGGTTATACTGCTAACCCCCTGCAGGTACATCTACTTTGACTGGCCTAACGTCATCGGAGCTCCCCTTTAGCTTCTCCGCCACCGTTCTTCAGAGCCGCTAAGCCACTCTTGAGATTGCCGGAGGATCCCCGACACCTCCACGAGTCTTCCCAGCTACTTGGGAGCCTCCGACGAGCTTCACCGATGATCAAAGGAGGAGGCGAAGCTCAAGACCCTTCACCGGAGCACAGCCCTATCCGCCGCAAGAGGCGGTGGGACAGTTAGAGAAGACGAGCAGCAACCATTCGATTGCCTTGATCGAATGGTCCGAAGCCTTCCACATCGCCATCAGTTGTAGCCATCGGATCATGAGGATCCCACGTTCCAGAGCAAGCTACGTCACCGCTTCATTGCGCTCCAGATGCCATTGGATCAATCCAGATCCAACGGTCATTGATCGTACACGCCTTCTTCTCTGGAGCCAACCACCGTCGTTGATCTTCATCAGATCTAACGGATTCAGACATACCACGCGCCGGCAACCAATCACCGTTGGATCCTCACTTGATCCCTGTCCAGATCGAACCACGTCTCCTCGACCACTAGGCTCGGATCCTCCGAAGCTCCACCCGAGCCAAGTCTGAGCCTCCAGAGCCAACCGAGCCTCGATCCGAGCCTCCGAAGACCACCGAGCCTGGGACCCCCACGTGATCTGCACGTGCGGCCTGGGTAATTTACAGCAAGGCCCTTGGAGGTTTCCATATTTGCATTCCCGTCCCTGTTAGGAGCCCCACGTGAGGAGCACGTGTTCTGTGGGAAATTTGCATCCATCCCCTCAACATTATATGTAATTGCATATTAGTCCCTGTTATCACGATTTATTTTTATCAATTTTATTCCTGTAATTGCATTTAGGCCCCTATCTTTGCACGCATATTTAGCACTCATTTTAAATCATTTTTCAAGTTTGAAAATTGCATTATGTAGCTTACTTTGTCCTCTTTCATATGTGACACTTGGCACATTTTTGTATGATCAATGGATTTTATTATTAATTAATTGGTGAAATTTTGCTATATTTTGCCCAGTTATGCCTTTTAATTCATAGGAATTTCTCTGTAACTCCAAAAATCACCAAAAATTCACATTAGATTTAGGATAATTAGGTTCACATTATGTAAAAAAAATATCTCATTTACACGCATCCGAGGCCTAAATAGATCACTTAGTGATTTTCTTAATTAATTTTTAATAGGTTCATTTGACATAGAAATTTAGGTTTTTAAATTTTCCTGGATTCTTCACACTTAGATATATCTAGGATAATTTTTATATATGAAAATATTGTGATTTGATATTTATTAAAATTAATTTAGTCAAAATCACATTGCATTCATTTTTAATTCACAGTAAATTTATTTTAGTGTCAGAAAAATCCAAAAACATTTTGTAGCTTAATTTCATTGTATTTCATCATCTGGCTGAGTTTCATAATTTTTGGACTTGATTTGATCACTTATCTGAATTAACTTGTAAACTGGCTTGATTGTGCATGTGTCTTTTCTTTCTCGCATAAAATATATTGAAAAAGACCAAAAAAATCATCCAGAAAATCAAACCTTAGAACTTGCTTAAAATTTACCTAAGGAGACAACTGCCTCCCTGTGTTCGACCTTGGGCTTGCCCAAGTAAAAAAATTGCCGCTCGAAATTAATTTGCTTTAAATTGAAAGTGGTTTTTGATTAGCTCTTATTATCTGACTACAATGAACGACGAAACATTAATTTGACCATTAATTTGATTAAATTAATAAGGGTAGTAAACAACTGATCAAAATGGTGCCATTGTCAGGGAGGCACGGCTTAGGTTAATTTGCAGTAATTTCTGAGTGTTTGATTTTCTATCCTCGGGTAGACTGACCCCCGGTTTCTTGTGAATATTTTTCTGTCCTTTCATTTCGTATTTTTGTGTCGTTCTCTATCTGACCTCAAACTTATTTTTGTGCGAGGAACGCGAGGATTCGAAGACACTTCGAGGAACCTGCATTTTAATTTGTTTGAGTGACTTGAGAGGACTTGTATTTTTATTTCTTTATTTTTGCATTATTTCCAGCGATTCCCATTTGGGTTCTCGTGTGTGTAAACATAGTGGAACTATATCCCCGTATGCTGTGTGGATTGAATTTGTAGATTAGGCTTGCACTAGCAGCTCCTCGAGCCATTTTAGGAATTGCTTGTGCTCGTAAATCTTTAGGACCACACAATACACTTAAAAGACGCACTTAGACCGCAGATCTAGTCAAATCAACTTGTGCTTCACTCGCTAATAGAACTGCTTGTCTAGAAGCGGATTTTGTCATCTGCATTTGCATGTAGTGTAAAAAGATCTCAATTCTGTTTTGCATCCTGCATAAAAGCGAAGGGATCACTGTAAGTCTTCTTCACTCAGCATACACATCATTGTTTTTCGTGCATCGGCTTTTCTCGATTTCTCTCTCTTGGTTTTTCAAACTTAAAGTTAAAGGAAATTGGGACTAAACGATAGGCGTGCTGTGTGGATTGGACTCACAAGTGATAACTTAACTTTAAATTGGGACTGCTAACATTATTAACCAAAAAATCAATAAAATTGGAAAATATGCTTGCGGGAGAGTAACCCCCGACCTTGTTTTCAGGCTGAGTGAGGGTACTTGAGTGTGTGTGAATACCTTAAGGCAGATCCCAAATCCCCACCTTCCATATCACGTTCCGATTAATCCTAGCAAATATCACAAGTTGAATTATTAAGGTTCACTAACTAGTACCAAGTAGCCTCCGCCTGTCTCAGGTAGATAGGGGTGAAATTGCGGTACTTCACGACAAGTTGCCAGTAACCCCCCGGGGTGAAGTTCCGGCCTTGTCAGCCTCCGCTTGCTTGTAGGTAGATAGGGGCAGGTCTTTGAATCCATCAACTTGGGATAGGAGCGAAGAAAGGAAGGACCGACGATATCTTAGGCGACAGGTTAAACAGGAAAGACGCATCCGGCTCTGAGTCGACTTCCCTATAGACCGCGTAACTCCTTGCTATCTTGCTTGAAAAATCACACTTAAAATTAACATGATTAATTGGACTCGATTTCAGGTCCTTCACTATGTTGAGTGTGAATACAGGGTTTTGGGTTGAATTGCTTGCTTCAGGTAGGAGTAAAATCCTATCTTCACTGAGAACTCCTGACTCTTCTCGCCAATCCAAGATGAGTGACTAGGGGGATATCGACTCCTTATTCTCCAATCTTTCTTTGAACCCCCCACGAAACTCCTCTTCACCGGGCCAAGCGCAACTTGGACCACCCAGAACTCATGACCCTCTTAAGTTCTGGATCCCTCACATCCAGGGTGGTTACTCTCAAACCAACCCTTTTCTCTCCTCTGAACTTACCAAGGAAGACCATCGCCTCGGTAAAAATCCCTTCCTTGATTTGACCTTTAACCCGGACCATGTTTCATACCAAGACTAGAGGACAAGATGCCGCCTAAGCAGCCACCGGATGAGGACCCATTGCGACAAATCCTTAATCGCCTCGCCACAGCTGAACAATAGAATGCGAATCTTACAGCAAGAATGGGACAGATTATTGTGGCAGGAGGAACCGACCGACCAATGGTTGATGCCTACAACCCAACAGAGAATGAAATGCACAGTTGGTTGGCACCAGCGGTTCCCCCGAAGCATTCGAGCTCAAGCCCCACTTCCTTAGCCTGCTACCGAAGTTTAACGGAAATGCCAATGAAGAACCATATGCCTTCCTTAGAGACTTCGAGCTAGTTTGCAACAACCTTAGTCATCCTAGGGTTGGGCAGGATTACATTCGACTGAAGGCCACCCCATTTACCTTAGGAGATAAGGCAGCGCATTGGTTGAAAAATCTTGGGGTGATATGTACAACCTGGATGCAGTTCAAGGACCTATTCCTGAAGAAGTTCTATCCCTCAGTAGGACTAATCAAATGAGAACAAAGATTGCTAGTTTCTCCCAGGGACCCAGTGAACCATTCCATGAAGCCTGGGATAGGTTTAATGACCTAATTCAGAAATGTCCCTGCCATGGCATTTCTAAGGTGATCTTAGTCCAGACCTTGTTCTGTGGCATGACCCCGAAGATACAGGGGTTAGTCAGTGTCACCTGTGGAGAAAGTTATCTGAACAAGAATGAAAATGTTGTATGGAAGATCTTGGAGCAGATGGCGGAAACATGCAGGTCGCAGGACACCAGGGCCTACCAGTTGTCTCCATCAATTCTATCCAACGAGACAACTAGGAGGACTATAGCGGATCTGACAGAGGACCTCATCCCCAGCATGGGGATGATAGCTGACAAGTTAACCATGGTCGAGCAGATCCACAAGAGGGTCACTGACCTTGAGTCTCTCTCGCGTTTGCCGAAGAAAGTGGAGGAACTTAATGAGAAGGTAGCTAAGATAAAGCTACCTGCCCCTTCTGCACCACGTGTACCTGTACATCGAGTCCATCTTGTACAGGAACAGGCATCGGGGCCTCAAAATGGCTGGGTAGAGGAGCAGACTTACACCAATAGGACCAGCATGCACTCCCACAAGTGGAAACCAGATACGAGGAGCCTCCGCAGGTGTTCGAGATCAACGGTCTATGGTGCAACCATGACCTCGTCGGCAGACAGTCGGGGATGGGGAACGGTCAGCCTCACCGACCTTCCCCAGCTTACCAGGAAACCAACTCCGTCCCCACACCGCGCTTTGTTCAGTCCAGGCCCGAACGAGGGTACCAGCCTCAGCAGCACCAGCAGCAACACACGTTCTACTCAGGCCAGCAGGGCCCGTCACCGTCCCATCAGCAGCAGCAATATCGGCATGGCCAGCAGGGCCAGTACAGAACCTCATCCGCAAGTCAGCATCAGCCATCCCAGCCCACCGAATTGGAGTCCCTCACCTTGGCGATCCAGACCCTGTCTGATAGGGTCCAACAGATCCAGAATGACTATATGGATATGATAACCGATCTGAATAGTGTTTCTCGTACCCAAGATCAACAAATGGTGCCAAAGACTCCAATTCCTGCCCAGGTTCAGGCCAACCCGAACAGCTTAACTCAAGGCCAGAACTGACCTCGTGATCAGGTATACTATTCAGATAACTCTTTATCTGAACATGAGATCCTTTTGTATGATAATGTAAACCATATGTCCCTCAGAAGAGGAAGGACTGTTATCGTACCTGATTGTGAACCCCTCAGGATCCGGGTACCCATTTACGACATAACTCGCAATATTCTATTCACATGAGATCACACAAGTCGCAGAAAAATAGGGAAAATTTTTCGCGCAATTATGACATTCATTTCCAACACATAACCACAAGTAAAAGAGACAAATGGCACCAAATTTCTTTTTTTTCCAACGGCAGTTTCTGTGCAGTTCAGATTTTAATAATTATATATTTTATTTATTTATTTTTTTTGAGACATACAAAAGTTGACAGTATGCGCACGTCGAGTTTCGGATTTAGATGCACGATATCTTGTTTTGATCGTCTCCGAAGGACGGTCAATATGAGTACCATATTGATATACTTCCGATCGAGTTTTGAATACCTGAAATTTTCGGATACGATTTTTGTTTAAGATTAAACTTTATGATTTAAAAATATCAAACGACCTCCGATTGACGAACGGTCGATTCCGTTGGTCTTGTTTTGTCGAATCGGATCTAATGATGGTCTCGGTTCGTTTTGCAGTTTCTGAATTTGCGTCGCGGCTTTTTCGCGGCGCGCATTACGATACGATCGATTTTCGATCGATTTCACCCGAACGACTTTTGATTCACGATCAATTGATCGTTTTAGGTTATCTAATATTGTCAGATAACTTAATTGGGTTATTCGGACCTTATTCGGGTCGAGTTCGGGTTTACGCGGATCCTGGATGTTACAATTATAAAAACCTCAAAGCGAGTCTCGTCCTCGAGACTTGGGTCAAGGTCATTAAGTATCTTGTTGGGATTTTATATGCCCATAAAAACCTCAAAGGGTTTTGAACCCATAAAAACCTCAAAGAGAAAACAAGCCATATATTTTAACATATATCTAAAAGCTTGTTTTGATTTTTTTTACCTCAGAAAAGTTTTGGGTATCGTGCCCGCATGTCGGCTTCGGTCTCCCATGTAGACTCCTCGATACAGCAGCCTTTGAGATCGTATTGTAGAGGGCCAGAAGACAGATCCTTGGATCCGAGATAGATACATGCGCGCCATCAAGGACGAAGTTGATGATTTTATCGTAGCAGAGTCTATTTACCCAATGATGAGCAGCTTCGCAGAGACATTCTCGATGAGGCACACAGTTCACGGTTAAACAAGCCATATATTTTAACATATATCTAAAAGCTTGTTTTGATTTTTTTTACCTCAGAAAAGTTTCGAGTATCGTGCCCGCATGTCGGCTTCGGTCTCCCACGTAGACTCTTCGATGCCGTGTTGATGCCACAACACCTTGACCAATGGAATCTCCTTGCTGCGAAGCTTCTTCACAGCACGGTCAAGTATCTGGACTGGCCTCTCCTCGTATGTCAAGTCAGATTCTACATCAAGATTCTCGTAACTGATGAAGTATCGAGGGCCGTGCACATACTTCCTCAGGTTGGATACATGGAAGACATCATGGATAGCTGAAAATGTGGAGGAAGGGCAATCCGATAGGCCACTTTCCCCACTCTAGCTAGAATCTCAAAAGGTCTAACATATCGCGGCGCCAACTTGCCACGAACACTGAATCTCTGTACTCCCTTCATGGGAGATACACGGAGAAATACCCAATCTCCCAGCTGTAATTTACAAAAATGTCATTAGTATGTGATTGAGTTGATTATATATGAGTTATAATTGAATAAGTGAAGAGGAAATAATTAGATTACCTGAAACTCTATGTCTCTCCTCCGACGATCCGCATAGCTCTTCTGGCGGCTCTGTGCCGTCAGAAGCCTCCGTCTCACAAGATCATCAGCTCTCACGGTCTCCTCCAGAAGATCCACGGAATAGAGAGTATGATCACCTACTTCACGCCAACTGAGAGGTGTGAGGCATCTCCGCCCGTATAGGACTTCGAATGGTGCCATGCCAATACTGGATGTACGTGAATTCCACTAATGGCAGATGGTTCTTCCAGGACCCTTTCCACTCCAAAGTACAAGCGCGAAGAAAATCCTCTAGTGTCTGAATGGTGCGCTCACTGTGGATGATATGCAGAACTCATCCTTAGCTCTCTCTGTAGTGCTGACATGCTATGATGCCAAAAATGTGAACCCCTCAGGATCCGGGTACCCGTTTACGACATAATTCGCAATATTCTATTCACATGAGATCACACAAATCGCAGAAAAATAGGGAAAATTTTTTCACGCAATTATGACATTCATTTCCAACACATAACCACAAGTAAAAGAGACAATTGGCACCAAATTTCTTTTTTTTTCCAACGGCAGTTTCTGTGCAGTTCAGATTTTAATAAATATATATTTTATTTATTTTTTTGAGACATACAAAAGTTGACAGTATGCGCACGTCGAGTTTCGGATTTAGATGCACGATATCTTGTTTTGATCGTCTCCGAACGACGGTCAATATGAGTACTATATTGATATACTTCTGATCAAGTTTTGAATACCCGAAATTTTCGGATACGATTTTTGTTTAAGATTAAACTTTATGATTTAAAAATATCAAACGACCTCCGATTGACGAACGGTCGATTCCGTTGGTCTTGTTTCGTCGAATCGGATCTAATGACGATCTCGGTTCATTTTACGGTTTCTGAATTTGCGTCGCGGCTTTTTCGCGGCGCGCATTACGATACGATCGATTTTCGATCGATTTCACCCGAACGACTTTTGATTCATGATCAATTGATCGTTTTAGGTTATCTAATATTGTCAGATAACTTAATTGGGTTATTCGGACCTTATTTGGGTCGAGTTCGGGTTTACGCGGATCCTGGATGTTACACTGATCGGGCACGGGCACCGGAGGAAGAAGCCGCCAAGTCTCTACCTAAGGAGAACTTGGAGAAAGAAGAGGAGCAGCACCGCCATCACCACCACCGGCAGAAGAAGAGGACTTTTGGGTCCTCGAAGAAGCAAAGAACCCGCACCAGCAGAGAGTCCACCGAAACCGATGAAGAGCCCGCACCTCCATCTGAGGAGGACCGTCCAGCAGTCGTGGAAGATGCATCACCGGTTTCGCAGCAGCATTTTCCTTTTAGTCATAGTCAGAGTCAGAATCAGTTTCAGAGTCCTAGTCCTATACAGAACTCAGTTCCCGCTTTGAATGAAAACATTTCAGTTTCAGAATCTGAGTTGGAGTCAATAATCCCTTTCCCCCGAGCTCTTAAGGGTGGAAAGAAGAAATTAAAAAAAATCCAAAAAGATGACCCTGAGATGGCAGAGTTTTGCAACAAACATATCAAGGTCACAATCCCCTTTGACAAGTACGTGGAGATGACACATGTGTTTCAGAAATACTTTAAGGTGAGATGCACACCTACTAGAGTTAGCAGAAAAACCAAAAGCCGTGTTGAGAAACACGTTCTGTCAGTAGCCACGACTTGTGCAATAAAGAACTTGTTTCCAAGGAATCGAAGAGACATGGGTGCACATTATGTGGTGAGTCATGTCGATGACATTGCGTTTGCACACACTCTCCTAGACAACGGCTCCTCAATCAACTTAATGCCTACAACCCTCTATGAGCGGCTTAATCTCGGACCTCTTAGGAAATCTAGAGCCCTCCTGCAGTTCGCTGATAAATCAACCAAGAGGTCCCAAGGAGAATTGAGGAATGTTGTCATCAAAGACGAGGGACAAGAATACATGGTGAACTTTATTGTCCTAGATATGGAAACCCCTCATAATTGGAGAGATTCCCATATCATCCTAGACATGCCCTTCCTCAGGACAGCGGGGGCCTTGTTTGATTACAAGATCGGGAAGATCCAGTTCCAAACTCCAGGCGGAGATGAGGAACTTGAGATGAAGCAAACCAGATGGCAGAGACCAGATTCTGAATCCAGCACCGAGTACTCTTCAACCGAAGCAGACTGCGACCATGTAGACATGGTTGGGCTATGGAGACAGAACTCAGCCAGCACCGATGAGTCCCTCCCCTCCGGAGATGATCTTGTGCATGAGTCAGTTTACGAGGTCCTCAGAAATGAGTACAGCTCAGAGCCTGCATCCCCCTACATCTTCGATGACTTAGAGGCCCAGCTGGGCATGTCAGTCCTTCCCTCTTTAGGACAATCAGAAGATGAGGATGACGAATCGGACGTGGCTTTTTTCGATTGCATGGAGACCTTTGACGATTCGACTCCAGAGATGAATAACTTGGTGGCAGCAATCACAGAGACAAATCCAGTCACTTTCAACACTGAACCAGATTCGATTGAGCCAGATTTACTAGACGTTCATACATTACCTGAGCTCAAGCCTTTACCCACAAGACTAAAATATGCCTTCCTTACGGGTCAGGAGAAGAAATTTCCGGTCATCATCAGTTCGCGATTGACCGAGGAGCAGGAATCTTGCTTACTAGAGATCTAGGAAAGAAACTGCAAAGCGATAGGCTGGAGCATTTCCGATCTCCACGGGATAAATCCCGCTCTTTGTTCGCACCATATCTACTTGGAGAATGAAGCCGAACCTCTCGTGAACTCCAACGTCGTTTGAATCCAAATTTATGAGAGGTAGTGAAGAAGGAGATAGAGAAATGGTGCAACACGGGTTTCATTTATCCCATCTCCGACTCTAAATGGGTGGCCCCGATCCATGTTGTCCCGAAGAAGTCAGGAATTCATACGACCACCGACGAGGACGAAGAGGAGATCGTGACACGAGTACCCACGTCGTAGCATGTCTGTGTGGATTACAGACGCTTGAATGCTGCGACGAAGAAGGATCATTTCCCCTACCGTTTATTGATCAGATCCTAGAAAGACTAGCGGGGAAAGAATTCTTCTGCTTCTTGGATGGGTTTTCGAGCTACAATCAAGTAGGCATAGCTCCGGAGGACCAGGAAAAGACCACGTTCACATGCCCCTTTGGTACCTATGCTTTCAGACGCATGCCCTTTTGGTTATGCAATGCTCCAAGTACTTTTCAAAGGTGCATGATTGCTGTATTCACCGAAATGGTCGGCGAATTCCTGTAAGTCTTCATGGATGACTTCTCGGTCCACGGCGATTCCTTAGATTCCTGTCTTAGGAATCTGGACCGAGTCCTCAAACGCTGTTGTGAGGTTAATCTGGTGCTCTCCTGGGAGAAAAGTCACTTCATGGTGACGGAGGGCATTGTGTTGGGGCATGTCATCTCTAAGAGAGGAATGGAGGTTGACCCTGCTAAGGTGGATGTATCAGACGACTCCAGCCACCAACCAACGTTAAGCAGTTGCGGTCGTTCCTCGGGCATGTCGTATTCTATCGGAGATTCATCAAGGATTTTTTTAAGATTGTTTAACCGCTAATTGAGCTTTTAGGCAAGGACATGGAGTTTATTGTTGATCACAAATGTCTTGAAGCCTTTAAGATATTGCAAGGGATGATCATGGACGCCCCGATCCTACAAGCCCCAGATTGGTCTCTACCTTTTGAGATCATGACGGACGCATCAGAATTTGATGTTGGGGCTGTGTTAGGACAGAGGAGGGAAGGCGTCCCGTTTGCAATCCACTACGCAAGAAAAGTGCTTGATACTGCCCAGCGTAACTATATAGTTACGGAAAAGGAAATGCTTGCGGTAGTGTTTGCCTTGGACACGTTCAGATCTCACTTAATCGGATCTAAGGTAATTGTGTTCACTGACCATACGGCGCTACGACACCTGATGGAAAAGAAGGACGCGAAGGCGCGTCTTCTTCGGTGGATTTTTCTTATCCAGGAGTTTGATTTAGATACTCGTGATAAACCTGGAAAGAAAAACGTAGTAGCCGATCATCTCTCTCATCTCAAAGATCTTAATACTTCTGAGGATTCACCAGTTCGAGACTTCTTCCCTGACGAGTCGATTTTTGTTGTCGACTCACTCCCATGGTATGCCAATATCGTGAACTATCTTGTCTCCAAGAAGGTTCCCGAAGGTTGGCCCAAGAGCCACATTGACCGACTAAAGTCGGATGCTAGACACTACCATTGGGAGGATCCGATTCTTTTCTTTGAAGGACTGGATTGTGTCTGGAGACGGTGTATTCCTCAGGAGGAATATCAGAGTATCCTTTCTTTATGCCACAACTTGGAGGCAGGAGGAAACCACTCCGGGAAGAGGATCGCATGGAAGGTACTACAGTGTGGCTTTTACTGTCCGACTCTGTTTCACGATGCCATCACCTTTGCGAAGCCGTGCCCAGTATGCCAGAGAATGGGAGGAACTGTTGGTTCCAAAGATGAGATGCCGATGCAACCTGTAATCATTTGTGATGTCTTTGGCGCATGGGGCATCGACTTCATGGGTCCGTTCCCTATTAGCCACGGATTTGAGTACATCCTTCTTACGGTAGACTACCTATCCAGGTGGGTGGAGGCTATCCCGACCCGAGCCGCAGACAGCAGGACGGTCTGTAAATTCATCAGAGAGCATATCATCTCTAGGTTCGGGATCCCCAAAATATTGATATCAAATGGGGGTAGCTACTTTGTAAACCGAGAGGTGAAGAAACTCTTGAAGGACTACGACATCAAACACCGTGTCGCTAGTCCTTACCACCCACAGACTAATGGTATGGCTGAGGTGTCGAATAGGGAGGTGAAAACTATATTGCAAAAGCTTGTCCGCCAGGCAGGAAGGACTGGTCTCAGATCTTGGATCAAATCCTATGGGCTTATAGAACAGCTTACAAGACATCGTTAGGAACCTCCCCATTCCGAATGGTATTCGGAAAGTCATGCCATTTGCCCACGGAGTTAGTGCATAAATCAGAATGGGCAATCAAGAAGGTCAATTGGAACACGCACCTTGGGCAGAAGCAGAGAGAAATGGATATGAATGAGCTTGTGGAAGTCAGAAACTGTGCATACGACAACAATTTGGTATATAAGGATAAGGTTAAGCGTTGGCACGATAGATATATCAGACGAAAGACCTTTGTTCCTGGACAAAAGGTATGGTTGTTTAATGCAAGGCTGAAGATTTTCCAAGGCAAGTTGAAGTCCAAGAGGACGGGCCCATTTGTTGTCCGTGCGGTGCATGATAGTAGATGTGTCGAGATCTCAGATCTCGCAGATGATGCACCAGCATTCCTAGTGAATGGACAACTATTGAAGCACTTCATCGAATCCAATGAGCAGTTAGTCCATGTTGAGGAGATTGTATTCATGCGCGAGACAGATTCAACAGATACACATCGAGCCACGCATGAGACCTTGCAGCAGTAAGCTCTAGCCATCAGCAGCATCTTGAAAGATTCAGTCCACGATCTTTGTACATACCCATCGTTCATGTACATTCTGTCCTTTCCCCCGCGACTCTAGTAACTCATCCCAGCTTCATTGATCACCATCTTGGACTATACTTAGGATGACCAGATCCTAAGTATAGGGGGGATGAGCCACCTGCGTTTGTTCTCTGTACATCCTCCAGATGACATCGGTCCTCATACTCACTCCCGTCCTATACTTAGGCTGACCTAAGCCTAAGTATAGGAGGGACCGATGCCCGCCTTGTATATATTCATCCATTTCTCTTCTTGACCTCGTCCTCCCCATTTTTGATCTTCTTTACACTTAGGCTGCCAGAGCCTAAGTATAGGGGGGCAGGACGAACTCTTTACATTTTCGCTCTTTTTGGCTCTCTTACGCTTAGCACGGGCTACGTCTTTTTCCTCGCTTTCCGTGCTCTGAGGACATAGTACACGCTAAGTATAGGGGGCGTGTATATATTACATATATACTTTATCCATAGCTCGTACTTTCACGTATTTTCGCATATTTTTTTATATATTACGCAATAATTATGAGCTGGGTAAAATTGAGAATTTTTTTTGTAAAATATACTTGTATAATTTGTATAATTCTCATAAAACTCTTGTAAATTGTTGTAACATAAGAGGTATACCAAAGTCTTGAAAAAAAATGAAAAATTCAAAGGCTTCTTATTTAGTCCTGCATATCATCTCTGCATCATAAAAGAAAGAAAAGAGTCTTGCATTTCATCTACATAGCATGTCATCTGCATCTCATCTGCATATCTTGCATATGCAAGGTGAAAAGCTAGTGGGTTCCGAAGCAAGTTATGAGTAGATATTGAGGATGGACTTGATTTGACCTTAATCCACCTAATTTCAGAGGAACCTTATAGGAACTGGAGTTAAGATTTCTCAGGTCAAGTGACTTAATTATTTGAGTCCGCAAGTCTATGTTCACATGTCATCTTGATTAGTCTAGGTAGAATATCTCGTGCACACGCATGATTCTTATAAACAGTGACCTAACTTGGACAAGCACCATGCACGTAGCTCTTCATTGATGAGGTGGTGAGGAGGTAGAATCCTTTAGCCTGGAGTAGCACACGATTGGAAACATCTGTCCTCCTCTAGGGAGGGTAGTGCATCTCAACCTAGTCTGGTGGTGTTGACAGCTAAGGACGGGATGTTGTGGGTTGCAATAATGCTTCAAAAGAGGGATAGTCTACTGGCTCGAGAGGAAAAACTCCTGATGTACATGCTGCACCTTGTATATAGTTCAAAAAAAATGCAAAAACTCCAAAAAAATTAGAGAGGTAATAAAATACCTGTCGGAGTAAGTATATTAGCAAAGAAAATACAGCTGGATGATTTGGCTACACTGGTCAGGCATCCCGGGATAGGTAGCTACACTGGCTACCGTCCATTCTTTTCTCTACCCCCTCCTCTTGAGTTGGTTGCACTTGAACTTAGAAGGGAATACCCTGTCCTCGAGGAAAGAGTTACTGGACTGGGTTATTTGAGTTACCTTGTTAGAGGAGGCTGTTTCTGAGCCATTTCCGATGTGAAGAGTTACATTTCACTTACACAGTACAAATAAGAATCATAGTTATCAGAAATTTGCATTTGAGGATTTGTTCTGACCTGACTATTGAGAAGACTTGAATAGAAGACTTGTGGAACTTGAAGTCTGTTAGGTCTTAAGTTCAGGTCCCAGTAAGGTTCTGCCACATAATTAATCCAAAGGTCGAGTCAAGCTCCATTTTCAACTTTTGTTCATGACCTTGGTACGGAACCCAAAATCATTTAACTTTTGCATTTCATTTTAGTTGCTCAGGGACAAGCAAGGTTTAAGTATAGGGGGTTGATATATCCGTGATTCATCACTCTAAAAGTTGAAAATAGAGCTTTGTTCCCGAGTATTTAACAACATATTTCCTTTATCTTGCATAAATAGCATTCATGCATCAATCCACAATACATGCATTTTAGCATTCATATTTGCATGAAATAAGAAGCCAATTCATTTGTAAAATCCACCTGTAAAATGTCCTCCACTAACTCACCTAATTTTTTGTATTTTATATCCCCTCTGAAAACAAATAACACATTCCTTATACTATGTACATTATTAGCTAATAATATAAGGAAGAAGGCCAAAAATCCCTATCTTGTAAATTACCCAATAAAGCCCCAAATCCAGTTGAAGAAACTAGACCTCAGAATGCCAATGTCCACCTCATATAACCTCTGAATCAGGTCTACTCACCTTCAGATTAATACACATCCAGCGACCTTTAAAATGAGACTAATTTCATGCAATTCGGAGCTCGTATGCAAAACTTAGGTTTTTGGGCCCCCTTGTAGACTACATATATGTATATTTGTACCCTTGTATTTTTGTATTATATTTGACCTCATCTCTATTTTTGGTCAACTAAAACTTGTATATCTCATCGAGATCTACAATTTTCATGTTTTGGGTTTTTCCAAATTCAGCCTCCTTCTCTCTTTAAATTCACTTTCTTTCTCAGCCACTCAGAGCTGCCCACGTGGCGCCCTCTGATTGCACCACACGGCCCGCTCTGGTACGCGCCACACGCCCGACCTTCCCCACCATCCGATCGCTCGCCCCTCTAATGATCCGGACCGTTCATCATCGTAGTGATTTTTAGCCGCCCGATCAAACCTCTGATCTCATATGGACCGCTCACCAGCGCCGCGCCCTCCTTGCGCCACGTGGCGACGCCTACGCCCTCCGATCTTAGCCAGATACTCCTTATCCTGGCCATCCATTGCGCAACGCATCTCGACCTTTCGATCAAACCCCAGGGCTTCATCTCCGCCACTGATGAATCCACGATTCATCATCTTAATATCTTGATCCTAGCAAAATCCTTGAGTAAAATCCCAGATAAATGTCTATAAAATCCATAAATTAACAAAATGACTCTTGTAAATAAAATTCATCAATTATTGTATATTAGATTCTACAAAATAAATTAACAATAAAAAGCCGTAAAAATCAAAGGAGTTTCTCACATGTAAATAGCCCAAAATTTCGTATATTTTTAATAATTTCATTTCAACTCTTTTTTTCCTAATTCTTTCTCTAACTTGTTTATAAAAATATATATAAAAATACAAAAATGTAAAACAATTTTTAACTCAAATAAATGCTCCTAGACCTCGAAGAGAAAAAGCCGTAAAGTCCAACTTCCAAGCCAAATTCCCGCTCCGTCTGAACTCCAAATTCATCAAACTCACTTTTAAAGTTCAAGTTAGAAAATTATCTATCTAACGGAAGTAGTTTCATTAAAATCGGAGTTCGTTTGCAAAAGTTAGATTTTGGGACCTAGATGTACATTGTATATTATGTATATATTCATTCTTTATTCATTTTTTATTTTATCTTTCCTAATTATTAAAAATATAAAAAAATATGATTGAGTTATATTTTGATTATACTATTTTACTGTATTTTTCCGTTGTAAATATCTCTTATTAAAAAGAAAAAAAATACAAATTAGAAAAGTAAACAAAAAAATTGTACATGGTGTTTTGTCTTCTTTTGTAAATTCTCCACTATTTCTCTTCTCTTTTTATTTTATTTTATTTAAAGTAGCCTGCTTTATTTATTTATTTATTTATTTATTATTTAATTTCCATTCTCTACAATAACCACCAATTCAACTCCATTATTCCACCATTTTTCCCAACTTCCCATTCAACTCCATTAATAATACAACCTCCCATTCAACTCCACCACTTTAATAACCTCTCATTTCATCATCTTTATATACATGTCATTCTCCTCATTTTTGCCTTTGATCCATCTTTATGTGAGGAGAGCCTAGTTCCGAGAGTTGAATCGGTGACAAAGACGCAACCGCGGTCGAGCGACGACGGCCCTCTCTCCGGTGAGATCCGTTGGCTTTTTGGCCAACATCGTAGCCGCACCCACGTGTTGCTCGAGCTCATCGCTCGCCGGTGATTCGAGAAAAGGCCGTGCTCTCGTGAGCACACCATAGGCGATCATCTCCATCGTAGGTAATTTTTCATCTCATTTTATCATATTGTCATTTTTGCAATTTTTTTAGCACATCATATCACCACCATTCCCTATTTGTTCTACTCCACATATTATCACCATATCATTTTTTCCCCTTCATTGTCATTTCCATTTGCATTCCTTGTTTAACAAAATAAAAAAATATAAAAAAATTAAAACAAAAAAAGATTTCTTTTATTACAACAGAAAAAAATCAAAAAAATTAAAAAATTAAAAAATTAAAAAAATGGAAGGAGCAGCAGGCGCAGGTGACGCCCGCCGCCCCTCCCCCCATCGCAGCTAGCGCCGCCACTCACAGCCGACGCCGCGGACCCACGCCACCACCAGTCAAGCGTGGGCTGCCGCGCCTCCCACCTCTGCCGCGCCTTCAAGCGCAGACCGCCGGGCCTCCTCCGCCGCCGCGGCTGCGCCAGCGCAGCAGCACCCCTTCGCCAGCCCCCCGGCCCCCCGTTCTCTGCCACTCGCCGCCGGCCGACGCCGCCCTCCTCCGCCACACCTCCGCCGCTATGTGCGGCCGCGCGCCGCGTCGCCGTCGCCGATGACCCCTGTTGGGTTCCTCCATGCCCTACCTGCAAACAACAACGAAGAAGAAGGTCATTTATTTTATTATTTTATTTGTAAAAATTGCAAGTCTTTTCTTTCAAGTTTTTTGTAATTGCAGTTTAGTCCTTGTGCATAAGTTTAAGTTGTCTTTTTTAATTTCTGTTTTGCACAAAGACCCCTATGTTCACACTTTAATTTGGACTTCGTTTATGCATCTTTTTATTCAATGAAAATGCTATTGTGACGAGCAACTAATTGTCTACACTCCGACTATTTATCTGTATTTTTGTGAGTCATGGGTAATTAATTAAAATTGTTCAACTGAAATATTATATATTTTACCGAGTAAATGATCTTAAATTTATAGCTCACACACAGTTGTTCTAAAAATTCCATGAAAATTATATGTGATGCTTTGAAGAGTGCTTAACTTACTGTCCGAATTTCATCCAAAATGGTGTTATCTTGTGCCTGAAATAAATTGTAGAGTGATTTTAGTATTTGATTTTTAATTAAATCCATGTACATCATTTTTATGAAATTTCAAATCTCCTGGATTCTACATGAAAATATCTTTTTAGGATAATTCGCATTCTGATTAATTTGATAATGTAGATTTATTAGAAATTATTTACTCATTGTCACTCTGTTTTCACTAAAAATCCATAAAAAATTCATAATTTATCAAAAAATTTCAAAAATATTACTGTAGCTTCCTTGCATCATGTTTTCATTCCACTAAATTTTTCATAATTTTTGCTTACTATTTCTGTGAAAAATTTCGAAAAAACCCATAAAAAGTGTGCATTTTTAGTTGTTGCATTTTAACCCATAAAATTCCAAAAAAGTGTTTTGCATTCATAACTGGATTAAGATTCTAGGAAAAATACGAATTGGCTAATTTGGACTTCTTTTGACATTAAAATTAATTTGACCTGGTTGTATGCTTTCTTAGTGTCGTAATTCACTTGCATTGGCATTCACCTTTCGTTTTGCATTAAAAAATTTAAAAAATTACCGCATGGAAATCTAGATCTTAAATTTCAAATTAAACCCAAGTTGTTCCTTTGCCTCCCTGAGTTCAACCCCAGACTTGCCCGGGATATAAATTAAAGCCGAGACACTCTTCACGGAGATCTTCTCTCGGTTCTGACCGAATCGCTAAGTACACGTGCTACAACGTGACCCAATTATTTATCGTATTTAGCGACTCGTCAGATGGCGCCGTTGCCGAGGACACAGCTCATTTCTTATATTTTTTTTGGATTTTTGTTTATTTAATTTAGTGTTCATTTTATAGGTCATTTTGTTCATTTATTTTGCATTATAAATTTTTTTCTTTTTTATTTGATCTCTAATCCTTGTTTCTGTAGCAGGGCCCTTGATCAATCAAGGAGGCGAGGAGCTGGTGTCTCCCGCTGCGAGGAACTGCAGGAGCATGCTTGGAGCCCATAGAAAAGAAAGAAAAAAATTGTTGTCTCGCATTTTTATTTTCATACTTGTAATAATAATTCGTCTTTTACAGCGGTCTTCGATCGAAGACTCGCGAGTGTAATCGAACGACCATGGTTGTGTGGGGATCGTCCCCACTTGAGTGTCGACTTAGGACCAGGCACACGGCTCTCTGAGCTCATTTTATTTTCTTCATCTTTTACATGCTTGCTCGTAGGTAGGACACACTAAAATACAGACACACATAATCTCGCCTCACTTAGCCAAAATTATTGGATATTATTTCCCGCTAATAGAAGCATGATTAGTTGCAGTTTTATCGACTTGCATACTGATTGATTTTGGTTTTCAAAACGGCCCAAGTTTTTCACGAATTTTTTCGCTAAGTCACTACACGATTTCTCGCTTAGCCTAGATCGCGGTTTTTATCGAATACGCGGCTTTTTCTCGGTTTCTTTTTCCTAGCTTGATCACCTATGATTAATGGAAAATGGGAATGAACGGTAGACGATGATTGCTTGATTTGTGCCAACCTTAATTCAGTGACAACATTAAATAAAAATTGGGATTGTTAATTGCAAGTCAACATAAAATGGAGTAAAACTTTGGTTTTGGGAGAGCAACACCCTCGCGTACACATTGATTTTCACTTAACATTCCTTATCCGCGTAAATATCATATGATATATCACCAATAAAACCGACAAGATAATAAACCAACCTCGGTTGGTTTCATGTGTGTGTTGGTGAACCTGAGGGTCTTGCTTGCTTGATTGAGCCATGATTGCTTCGATACCTTCCCCAAAACCTTAGTCACTCCATCCATCTCCATAGATTCAGTCGCTCACTTGTAAATCCATACCTCTTCTTCGTTCACCTTGGGTCTCTCCCAACATCAATTTCCATCTTTATACTTAGGCTAATCTCAGCCTAAGTGTAGGGGGGACCCGAGTCCCCGTGATTTTCTTTACTCTCCTTTTCTTGCCTTTATACTTAGGTTATTTCTAACCTAAGTATAGGGGGAGCCCCTCTTAGCTCCCGTATATTCCTATATATTTAAATGGACCTATGTACTTGTAACATCTAGTGCTATGAGGACATAACAAAGTTTAAGTATAGGGGGGTATACCGTATATACCGTATACTTACTTTAGCTATAATCTGAAAAATTTGAAAAATTTAAAACTTTTTGGCTAAAGTAAAATTCTTTGGACTAAGAGAACTCAGATGTTTTTTACGGCTTTTTCGATATTATGTTACACTATTCTTAATAAAAATATTTTTGAAAATGATTTTTCCTTATTTTGAAAAAATCTTTTTGAAAATATTTTGAAAAACTTTTTATTTGTGTGACATGGTTTTGAAAAATCTCCATCTCTTTTCAAGGAAAGTTGAGTTTAACTTGTGTTTTAACCTTTATTAAAATCCATAAAATAAGAAAAATCCAAAACCCTTTAAGAGTCATTGGTGACTACTAAAGCCAATTAAGTAAACCGCATTCAGTGAGGGTCCGCCCTTAGCAGATTGGATGGTTTAGAGGACATCGCGTAAGGCCCCGTCCTAGGGCAACGGGCTTCGGCCTGTAGTTACATCCATACTGGCTGAATTGCAGATGCTCAATTGAGTTTAGACAGTTCTAATATCTCTTGAAGTTCAAAAAAAATTCTTGTTTTTGAATGAAGAAGTTGGATTAATCCTCTACACTTACACTTCCACCCAGGATCTGAAATGATCAAGGAGACTTAGCTTCTTGAGATCTTTGAGATTTTAGGTTAACCAGCCTTAGCCATCAGGGTCATAGACTTAATCATCCACATTCCCCTAGGTTTCTAGATTTGCATGCTATATTCCATGCTTAGTCTCAGACATAAAGAATATGATCAACACATCACATGCACGACTGCAGTTTTGATGAGATGAGTTGATTTTTCACTTGAGGAATTGGGATGAGGAAGTTGAATTTGGATTTGATCTAATGATGCTCGAGGATGGGATAAAATCTTTGAAGGCTTCATGAAACCTAAGTGTCAGCAATATTAGCCAGTATGAGAACTTGGTTCTTATACTAATCTCTTGATATTCACATAAGTGCCAAGGTGTGAATAAATAAAAAATATTGATCAGTGTGCGCCAACTCTTGGTAAAAGCAGTGGAGCTAACCACAAATTATACAAGTCAATGAAATTCCAAAGAAAAGCTCATTCCACAAAGTCAAATATCAAAGAGCTTCTACCAAAGGCGAGCGCTCCCAAACTTTTCAAAGTGTCCACTTGGACCACCGCTATTAGGACCAGGAGTCGGGCTTGCACCAAAAAAGGACTCTGCATCATAAATGCTACAAGTCTGGGTGTCGAAGGTACGATAGGTACTCAAAAGAGACACACCCCGGTGTACTCCCAGAAAAACAAGTGCAGACAGCTCCAACTTCTCTTGACGGACGCACTGATCAACACCAAAAAAATGTGTTCCGTAAAAGGCACTAGAGAGAATCCTTGTTCCAATGAGAGGGAGAGAAGAAATGACACAATCCCATGCCCTCCATTACTGGCCTTCCATCGACATTTTCTAAGTCTGACAACTAAAGAGATGGTGGATCGAACGCAAGATTTGATTTATTCCCTAGTGTTGAGGATTGGGTCCTTAGGAGATTTTCTCGGACCGAGACTTTGGGTGAAGATTTGACTCTACTCTCAGAATCGCAGTCAACACTAAAGTGTCATATCCTTTAGATTATATGTACATCAAAGAGAGTCTGGAGAAGTAGAGGAATTGGATGCCTCTTGATTAAGGCTGGGTTGAACTCTAGAATTTTGGACCTCTAAAGTCGAGTTGACTTGATCGGATTGGATCCTGAACTCACATGCACAAGGGGTTAATCCAGCTTACTCATTTTTCTTTGATGCTCGAGGACGAGCATAGTTTAAGTATAGGGGGTGATGAAACCCAATTTCATCATCACAATTTCCATTTATTAACCCCCTTGCTTAAGCTATTTGTCAAATAAAACCCAGTTAATGTCCTGTAATTATCAGAGTCCTTAATAAATTAAAAACCACAAAAAAATGGCAAAACAAAAATCTGTGGTATTTTTAACCTTAAAAATACCTTCAAAAATATTTCGAGCCTTTGTTTGATCTCATCTCCAGTTTTGGTCAACATAAAACTTGTAGATCTCATCAAGATCTACAACTTTCATGTTTTGAGTTTTCTCAAATTCGGCCATCTTGACCTTCATATTTCAAATTTTCGTGTGCAATAATCTGATTGGGCCACGTGGCCCGTTCTGGGTGAGCCACACGGCCCGTCCGCCTTGCACCATCTGCCGCATCCATGGCCGTTGGATTTTGCCTTGAATCCATTGACTAAGCTCTCTCCACCTCCGCGCATTAACCAAAACCATCTAATCATCCACGCCTCTCATCCGCACCGCACAAATTCGCTCTGTCCAGAACCCGCCACGTGGCGACCCCGAGGCCCTCCGATCACACCCTCGATCCTCTCATCTGAGCCGCTAGATCTGCTCTTATTCCCAGCCCTCTGATCAAAACCTCCATCACATCCAAGCTGTCCGCCCGCGCTTCGCCTCCAATGCGCCACGTGGCTCATCCACCACCTTCGATCATGCCGCCCCAGATTACATCAGGGTCGTTCTTCAGCGCTCAAGCCTCCGCCGTTGGATCTTCAGATCCAACGGTCATCAATCGTCGGTCAACCTCCCAAAGACCCTCTCTCCCCACGTTCTCCACTGCGCCAACCCGTCCGCCCTTCCTATTTTCCCCATCCTCTTCGACCACCTCGCACTTCGCCAACCGCCTCACGGTCTTCTCCACTCAACCACGACCCTCGCCAGCGACTAAGCTATCCTTGACTTCCCTCCAGTCGCTCCACGATCTCAGTCGAAACCCACGTCCTCGCCAGCAAACCGCCGAGCTCGATCTTCAAATACGCCGCCACCGCCCTCGATCCACCTTGTCCACCTGTACGTGGGTGACCTCCCAGCAAGCCACCGCCGCCCCGGTGATAGCGAGGGGGCGGCGAGGAGCGCAAAGACGGAGGTCTACTCCGGTGACGACCCCTGGCCATGGTAGGCCAGGCCCGCGGAGCTCCGCCTCCGCCAAGCTGCTCCCCGTAGCCGGGGGAGTTCAGCGATGACCCCGAGGTCCTCCGATGACCTCGAGCACAGGCCCCGCTCCGCCTCTGACCAGGTAAGTTCCTCCGATCCCTCTTTGTATTTTTCTTTTACTTTCTCGCAATTATCTAGGTCGTTATACACCCTTTCCCTCTCCATTGATTGCTCCTAGAGCTCCACCAAGCATCCACCATTCCCGTGCCATATCCAGACCACCTCCTTCTTCCTCCAGACCCCAGATCGCCGATCAACCCATCTCCTCCGCCCTCGCGGTGGAGGAGCTCAGAGCTTCCCCATTCTTCACCCATCGAAAGCTCATACTCCACTCCACTGCACACACACAACGTATTTGCGTGCTTCGGCTACGTGCCTAACTTTGTAGGTCGACAAATCTTTCATTGGACAGAGACCTCGCCAGAGTATTTTGGCCGAGCTTCGCTTCCTTCGTCAGACCATCGATGGCGTAATAGAGGAGGTGCAACGTCTTCCCCGAGCTCCGAGCTTCATCGACGTATATACAACGAGCTCCGGGGAGGCCTACAGAGCTGGAACACCAGCGGTGGAGGAAGAGCACCTTTGCCGGAGCTCTGAATCTGCCGCCCGCCTTCGGCCGAGGGAGGAGGTACAGTGGCCGTTAGATGGTCCTCACCCAGCGACCATCTAACGGCCCAGATGCAGCCACGTCGCCCAAAGTACTATCTCCAGATGCCGTTGGATCCTTGTGATCCAATGGCTCCGAGCTAGCTACGTGTCAGAGCCAGAGCACCACCGAACCTCGGCGCCCGAGCCTACAGGCCTTGATCTCCCGAGCCTACGCCGTACCTCCTAGAGCGTCGATCAACATCGAGCCTCAGCCGAGCCTAGCCGAAGCACCACGAACCTCTGCCGAGCCTCATCCGCCCCCCGAGCCTGGATAGCACGTGCCTGGCACATGCATATCTGGGAAAATTGTAGAGATGCCCTGCCTTCTTCTCCAATTTCCAGATAGGTCCCTGGAGCACGTGCAGTGTACGCGCACTTGGGTATTTTGCAATTATGCCCTCGTGGGTTTTAATAATTGCAAAAATGCCCCTGTATATGTGGGTATTTTACAGGGAAGGTCTCGCACTTTTCATATTTTCATTTTAGTCCCTCCCAGGGACCTGTTTGTAGTTATCTTTTTTATGTTTTATTGCACTTATGCCCCTGGCTTCTTTTATGCATATCTTGAGCTACATATATCCTATTGAGATGATTTCAGTTTCATTTTGAAGCTCGTCTCGTCATATTTATTATGGCATGCTTTAATTTTAGATTTGACACTTTGATATGTAGTGCATTATTTCATTATTTAAGTGTCCTGATTTCCTTATTTCCCCATGCCTACTTGCTATATAAATGACAATCGCTTCAGTATCTGATTCTGTTTGACTCGCATATTTTATGGCTTAAGTAATGATCATTTCGGGCATATTTGCATCGCATTTCATGGCATTTACTTGCATAATAAAATAAAAAATTGCATGTTTATTTATTTAATGTATTGTTGTGTCCTTTTATGTTTTGACCTATATGTTCTCTAATTCAACGCTTAATTAGATAGACTAAAATCTGATTAATACGAGAGAGGCTCGTATCCCTGAGTTCGACCTTGGTATCTTACCAAGTAAAATAAATACGACCATCTCATTCTTATTTGACATATCAATCAGATGGTCTTTTGATGACCCGAATTGGCCTGACTGTGATGACTATTTAAAGTGCTAATTCAGCACTGTTAAAGGGTCAGATGGTGCCGTTGCCGGGGAGGCAAACGGCTTAGGGATTAATTTAAAAATTTGGATTTAGATTTCACTTACTCGGGCAGTCTGACCCCCGAGCTACCTTGTATTTAGTCCATTTTCTTTCAATTATTTCTCTTCATATTTTTGTATATATTTTGTTTTCATCTCTCTAATATAAATCTCATTTTCCTTGCGAGGGCCTGGTGGACTTGGAGTGCATCGGAGGTCGACGGACGTGACGCGTGCCGATTGCTGAAGAGCTTGGAGAATTTATTTATTTCGAGTGAGCTTTTGTAAATTATTGTATATATTTAGTTAGTTTGCTCATTTATAGCGGCTCTTGTTTGAGAGCTCGCGTGTGTAAAAAAGACTTAGACATTATTTGTGGTGTGTCGAGCCTGTTTCACTCTCCGGTGAGGGTGGGGCTCGGCTTGAGTGGCGAACTTAAGGATAAGGCACACGGTAGTTTAGATTCAAATTTGTTTGTGTCCATCGTAAATTAGGCCACACATATCTTAGAAGATTCACATATCTTATAAGATTCATAATGAGACGCACATAGACACGTACTACTTAGCTCAAATTCAATCAATTCTTCCCCGCTAATAGTATATTGTTTAGGTGCGGTTTTCTCGATCTGCATGCATTTAGTGTAATATTTACAAATTCAGTTTTGCATAACGCATGAAGAATGCTGGGATTCATTGTAAGTATACCTTCTTCTAAGCATGCATCATAGCTTCTCGTTTGCATTCTGATTTCTGATTCCCCTCTTGTTTTACAACTTAAGGTCAAAAGGAAATTGGGACTGAACGGTAGACGTGATTGTGTGTTCACATAAATTTCAAGTGATAACCTAACTCTAAAATTGGGACTGAATTGAGAAGATCGATTTAATTAATTGGAATAAAAAGAACCTTGTTCTCGGGTGCATAAAGCCCTCATTGTTTGTTTTAATTGCAAGTGAGAGAGAGCCGACCCTAAGATAGAGCCAAGCCTGGATTTCTTACTTACTACTGGTTCTTTCTTTTTAGGCGATTAGCTACTTTTCAGTGAGGATTTACGGGTAGCCGGTAAACGGTCCGGACTTCCTTAGCAGAGTGGAAGGTTTAGAGGATGCCTTAGTCCTCAAGGAACGGGTATCCGTATTTATACGGTCCGTACTTACTCCTATACTGGCTGAAAGTAGGCCAAACTAGTCGTAAGAACCGGGCCAGTCTGTAGGAAAATACGGGCACCTAACAGCTCGTTAATCTTTCCAAGATTGTATTCTCACCAACTAAAATTGACTAGATAATTCGACCGAACCCTTACGGCCATCACGTGTTGAGTTGGTGAAATTGAGGGTTTGAATTGCGTTTGTATTGTGTGAGTTCACTCCGTACATTTACGTGCACCGTAGAACTAGCGCCTCATTGAATATCGTGTTCTAATCAGTTCTTTTGACATCGAAGATGACCGATTGGGGGGGATATTTATTCGGACTTTGCGAATCTCTCTCTGAACCCTTCAAGAAGTACATCTTCACAGGTCCATGCGTAACTTGGACCAACCTGGACTCATGACCCTCTTGAGCCCAGGATCACTCACTCTCGGGATGGTTACTCTCAAACCATTCCATTTCTCTCTTCCCACCTCACCGAGGAAGACCATCGCCTCGGTGAGAATATCTTGATTCATAAATCCTCTTCTAATCCAGAACACCTTGCTGATTCAGAACATAAAGAAGATTCAAGTAAAATGCCAAAGAAGAAAGAAGAGGAAGAAGAGAACCATGAAGACCCGATGAGAATGATACTTGCCCGATTAGCTGCATCTGAGAAGCAACATGCATTACTGAGAGCTCAGTTAGGACAATTAAATGTTGGGGTCGAACCACCAATGGATGTGGCATATAACCCCGGACAATATCAAATTCATAACTACTTGAGTCCGGCCGAACCCAATGTTGATTTTGAGTTGAAGCCGCATTTTCTGAACCTGCTGTCACATTTTGATGGGAATGCGTCTGAGGAGCCATATGCATTCCTAAGGGACTTTGAGCTCATCTGTGCTAACCTCAAACATAATAATGTTAGCTAGGATTATATTAGGCTCAAAGCCCTTCCATTTGCCTTGGGTGGAAAAGCCGATTACTGGGTAAAGAATCTTGGAATCATCGTCACCACTTATGCCCAGTTCAAGGACCTATTCCTAAAGAAGTTCTACCCTTTGAGTAGAACTAACATGATGAGGACGCGAATTACGAGTTTTTCCCAGTTACCCCATGAAGCCTTCTGTGATGCTTGGGAAAGATTCAAGGACACCTGCAGAAGTGTCCCTGTCACAATTTAGATGATAACATCTTGGTCCAATCATTCTTCACCGGTCTCAACCCTGAGATGCAGGGTTTAGTGAGCGCTGCCTGTGGAGGCAGCTACACATCACGAGGAGCGGATACCGTCTGGATGGTATTCGAGCAGATGGCTGAAACTAGCCGCTCATAGATGGCCAGCATGGCCTATACACCATCCCCCAGTTCACTCTCATTTGGAGGGGGAAAATCATCTATACTCGATCTCTCTCAGGACATGATCCCTAGCATGGGACTTCTTGCAGACAAGCTTACTATAGTCGAGAAGATCGACAGGAGGATTGATGAGTTAGACCGGAGCATCTCTAAACTTCCAAAACAGATGGAGGAGTTGACTGAGAAGGTATCTAAGATAAGGATACCCGCCGTGACTGCACCTTCTGCTCCCGTATACCGAGTTCACCATATTCAGGAGCAGTTGGTGTCAGGGCAACCCCAGCCGTGGGAGCAGGACCAATCCTTCCAGTAGCAGAAACAGTCCAGGAGGAGCCTCCACCAGTTTGGGACTTGAATGGGATATGGTATACTCCGAACCCTGCCAGGCAGGGATGTACGGGAGACCGACAAACCTATCAGCGTCCCCCGACCTTTCACAACACCGCATTCACCTCCGCACCACCTCCTTCGCAGCAGAGCCCTGGATTCCAACCACCCTAGCAGCAGCGGCAGCAGTACCAGCAGTATGGCCGACATGGCCATTACCAGGCAGGCCAGCAGGGCCCGCCACTCCAGCAGCAGCAGCAGAGGTAGTACACTGGCCAGCAGGGCCAGTCTTCCCGTTCTTCTTCCCAGTCTTATACACTTCCTTCATCGTCTAATTCCGTAGATATACAGCAGCAGATACTCGACGAGCTACGTTCCTACATGAATGAGATTCAAGACTTACGGGTGGATGTCAACCGCCTGTCCAGATGGCGAGACGAGCAGACTGCACCCTCTACCTCTATCCCAGCCCAAGTTCAGGCTAACCCAAATAGCCTGAACCGTTCTAGTTCTCAGCAGCACTTTGGTCAGGTATACTATTCAGCATCTCCTAAATCTGAACATGAGATTCTTTCGTGTAACGAGGCTAACCACATGTCACTCAGGAGCGGAAGGACCGTGGTCGTACCTGACCGGGCGAGGGACACGAGGAGGGGCATCTCTGGAGCTCTACCTGAGGAGTCTTCAGAGGACGAGGAGGAGAGGCATCATATTTTAGAGCCCCATCAGCACCATTCGAGGATTTCCACTCAGGGAGCCGAGAGGAGGAGGAGAGCACGTATGCAGCATCGTCAGCATGGATTTTTTCTTCTGAGTCTATGGAGGACCTTGCATCTCCGGTTGTGGCAAATACCACTCCAGCTTCTATTCCACAACCTTTAGTAGATAGTTTTAATTTCGATTCAATGTTGCATCAAAAAGATTCTTGTATGAAGAACTCTGTTTCCGTTAAGTCAATGAATGATCTTTCAGTTCATGATTCAGACTCTTCATCCTTTGTTTCCTTAGCTTCAATCCCTTTCCCTCGTGCTCTTACGGCAGGAAAGCGCATCAAAAAGATTCAGAAAGATGACCCCGATATGGCACAGTTTTGTAAAGAAAACATCACAATTAAGGTGCCATTTGATGAATATGTGGCTAACCATCCTGCATTCCAAAAATACCTTAAGGTGAGATGCACACCTACAAGGGTTAGCAGGAAGAAAGATAACCGAAATATAAAGACACATGTCTTATCAGTAGCCACAACCTATTGTCTCAAGAATCAGACTTTGCCAAAGAAAAAGATTGACATGGGTGCTCACTATGTGGAGAGTCGTATTGACGACATTGCGTTTGCACACACACTCTTAGATAACGGTTCTTCGATCAACTTACTTCCCTTAGCATTATATCAGAAATTGGAGTTGGGACCACTTCGCAAATCTAGAGCTTTACTCCAATTCGCAGATCATTCAGTGAAGAGACCTAAGGGAGAAGTGAAGAACGTCGTTATCTCGATTGAGGGGCAGAACTATCAGGTGGACTTCACAGTCTTGGACATGGAGACCCCTAATCATTGAAGAGAATCTCTGATCATTCTCGGGCGACCCTTCCTTAGGACCGCAGGCGCAGCTTTCGATTATGGTACGGGAATGATGATGTTCCGTTCTCCAGGTGGATAAGTGAACCTTGAGATGAAGCAAACCAAGTGTCAGCGACCCGATTCAGAGAGTAGTACAGAGTACTCATATTCAGAGGCAAATTGCAGTATGATTAGCACAGTTGGGATTTGGGGACAGATTCCTTCAGGACAAAGCGAGACCCTTTCATCTGGAGAGGATATAGTGCATGATGCAGTTTGCCAAGTGTTGTCTGATCTTGCTAGAGATGCATCAACCTATTCTCATGATGACATAGAGATCCATCCGGATCTGTCAGTTCCATCCTCTTCGGAACAATCATGGGACATAGATGACGAGTCGGACGAGATTTTTGCCGATTGTTTGGATATTTTTGACGATCCGACTCCTGATAATTCTGATTTGGTGTCGAGTACTACTCAACTTAGCCCACCTTCATACAACATGGAACCAGATTCAGATTCAGTTCATCCAGATCTGCTTGATGATACCACATTGCCAGAACTGAAATCACTACCTCCTACACTCAAGTATGCCTTTCTTGCGGGACCCAAAGAGAGATATCCTGTCATCATTAGCTCAGACTTGACTTTAGAATAGGAGTCTAGGTTGTTAGAGGTCTTAGAGATGAACCGCAAAGCAATAGGCTGGACAGTGTCGGATCTCGTGGGCATCAACCCCGCTCTCTGCTCGCACCACATTTTTACTGAGGATAACGTGAGACCTTCCCGTGAGTTTCAGAGGAGACTTAACCCCAATCTACGGGAAGTGGTGAAGAAAGAAATTGAGAAATGGTGTAAAGCAGGGTTTATATACCCTATTTCTGACTCCAAGTGGGTGGCCCCGCTTCATGTTGTCCCGAAGAAGTCAGGAATTCAGATGGTCACCAACGAGGAGGGGGTAGAGATCGCGACACGAATACCTATGTCATGGCGTGTCTGTGTTGAATACAGGCGCCTGAATGCTGCGACCAAGAAAGATCACTTTCCCTTACCGTTTATTGATCAGATCTTGGAGAGACTCGCAGGGAAAGAGTTCTTCTGTTTTCTTGACGGGTACTCAGGCTACAACCAGGTGGCCATAGCCCCTAAGGACCAGGAAAAGACCACATTCACATGTCCATTCGGTACTTATGCTTTCAGGCGCATGCCATTCGGGCTCTGCAATGCTCCGGGCACATTTCAGCGGTGCATGATAGCTATATTTGCCGAGATGGTGGGAGATTTCCTGGAAGTATTCATGGATGACTTCTCGATCTATGGTAATTCTTTTGATACATGTTTAGCGCACTTGGATCGAGTCCTCACGAGGTGTAGAGATGTGAATCTGGTACTCTCCTGGGAGAAGAGCCACTTTATGGTGTCGGAGGGTATCGTGTTGGGGCATGTCATCTCCAAAAGGGGAATGGAGGTTGACCCTGCCAAGGTGGAGGTGATCAAGAAACTCGATCCACCTACCAACGTGAAGTCAGTGCGGTCATTCTTAGGGCATGTTGGATTCTATAGGAGATTCATTCAAGATTTTTCAAAGATCACCCACCCACTGACTGAGCTCTTAGGGAAAGGCACAGAGTTCGTTGTAGATCACAGGTGTCTGGAGGCCTTTGAGCTCTTGAAAAGGAAGATTTGTGCCTCGCCTATCCTACAAGCTCCTGACTGGTCTCTCCCCTATGAGATCATGACTGATGCTTCAGATTTTGCTATAGGAGCTTTGTTAGGACAACGGCGAGAAGGGATTTCATTTGCGATCCACTACGCGAGCAAAGTATTAGATCCTACACAGAAGAATTATACAGTGACTGAAAAGGAAATGCTCGTACTAGTATGGGCCCTCGAGAAGTTCAGATCATATATTTTGGGCTCTAAGGTGACAATTTATACTGATCACACAACCATTCGATATTTAATGGAAAAGAAGGATGCGAAGGCGTGTCTTCTTAGGTGGATTTTACTCCTCCAGGAATTTGATTTGGAGATAAAAGATAAACCTGGAGTGAAGAATGTTGTGGCTGATCACCTTTCTCGGATTGAACTTAAGGATTCTCCTGATCATGAGCGGATTAGAGAGACCTTCCCAGATGAGTCAATTTGTGTTATTGACTCTCTCCCGTGGTATGCCAACATGGTGAACTATCTTGTCTCCAAGCAAGTTCCCCATGGTTGGACTAGGAGCAGCATTGATCGACTGAAGTCGGATTCGAGGAGATACCACTGGGACGATCCTTTCCTTTTCTGTGAAGGTCCGGATTGTGTTTGGAGAAGGTGTATTCCTCAGGAGGAATACCAGAGTGTCCTCACATATTGTCATTCACTTGAGGCTGGAGGACACCATTCGGGAAAGAGAACTGCTCATAAAGTAATTCAATGTGGATTGTACTGGCCGACCATGTTTAGAGATGCTATTGATTTTGTACAGTCGTGCCCGATCTGTCAAAGGATGGGAGGGACAGTTGGACAGAGAGATGAAATGCCTATGCAATCGATGATTATTTGTGATGTTTTTGATGCATGGGGCATAGATTTTATGAGTCCCTTTCCCAACAGCCAAGGACATGAGTACATATTGTTGGCGGTTGATTATCTATCTAGGTGGGTGGAGGCTATCCCAACCCGAACCGTAGACAACAAGACTGTCTGTAAGTTTGTGAGAGACCATATTATTGCTAGGTTCGGGGTGCCAAAAGTTTTGATATCTGATGGGGGTAGCCACTTTGTGAATCGAGATATGAGATCTTTAGTTAAGGACTATGGATTTGAGCATAGAGTTACTAGTCCTTACCACCCACAGTCCAATGGCATGGCAGAGGTTTCGAACAGAGAGGTGAAGAGTATTTTACAGAAATTGGTCCGTCCCGATAGGAAGAACTGGTCTCAGATCTTGGACCAAGTTCTGTGGGCCTATAGGACAACCTACAAGACACCATTGTGTACTTCACCATTTAGATCGATCTATGGTAAGCCATGCCATTTGCCCGCAGAATTGATTCATAAATCCGAATGGGCAATTAATAAGATTAATTGGAGTTGTCACCTAGGGAAGCTTTGCCGAGACTTGAACTTGAACGAGCTCGTGGAAATCCGAAATAGGGCATATGACAACAGTTTGATTTATAAGGACAAAGTAAAGAGATGGCATGATCAGCACATTAGGTGCAAAGACTTTGTCCCTGGACAAAAGGTATGGTTGTTTAATGCCAGGTTGAAGATGTTCCATGGGAAGCTCAAATCTAAATGGACGGGTCCCTTTGTGGTTAATAAAGTGCACGAGAATGGAAGTGTAGAGATAGCTGATTTCGCAGATGGTGCACAATCTCATGTGGTGAATGGACAACTGTTGAAGCATTTTGTTGACTCGAAAGAGCAGTTAGACCAAGTCGAGGTCATCAACTTCATGCAGAGTGAGCACAGAGCAGATACATCTTATTACTCTTCATGAAGATGCAGCATCAAGATTCAACATCTTAGAAGATTCAATCACTCTTGTACATATTCTCCCTTCTTTGTATATTCTCGAGATCACATCGGTTCTCACACTTACTCTTGTCCTATACTTAGGCTGACCAAAGCCTAAGTATAGGGGGGACCAATGCCCGCCATGTGTATATACTCATCATTTCTTCTCTTGACCTCGTCCGCCCCATTTTTGCTCTTTTTCTACACTTAGGCTGACCAGAGCCTAAGTATAGGGGGCTGATGAATCCACGATTCATCATCGCAATATCTTGATCTTAGCAAAATCCCCGAGTAAAATCCCAAATAAATATCCATAAAATACATAAATTAACAAAATGACTCTTGTAAATAAAATACACTAATTATTGTATATAAGATTGTACAAAATAAATTAACAATAAAAAGCCGCAAAATCGCAGGAGTTTTATACATGTAAATAGCCTAAAACTTCATGTATTTTTAATAATTTCATTTCAACTCCTTTTTACCTAATTCTTTCTCTAACTTGTTTATAAAAATGTATATAAAAATACAAAAATAAAAACAAATTTCACCTCAAATAAATGCTCCTAGATCCCAAAGAGAAAAAGCCGTAAAGTCCAACTTCCAAGCCAAATTCCTGCTCCGTCTGAACTCCAAATTCACCAAACTCACTTCTGAAGTTCAAGTTAGAAAATTATCTATCCAAGGAAGTGGTTTCATTAAAATCGGAGCTCGTTTGCAAAAGTTGGGTTTTGGGACCTAGATGTACATTGTATATCATGTATATATTCATTCTTTCTTCATTTTTTATTTTATCTTTCTTAATTACTAAAAATCCAAAAAAATCATTGTTGTGTTGTATTTTAATTATATTATTTTATTGTATTTTTTTGTTATAAATATCTCTTATTAAAAAGATAAAAAAATTACATATTAGAAAAGTAATAAAATGTGCACATGTTGTATATCTTCTTTTGTAAATACCCCACTTTTTTTCTCTTTATTTTATCCTCCCTTTTTAGTTGCCTACTTTTATTTTATTTAATTCACATTCTCTACAATAACTTCCATTCCTCCATTAACCACCAAGTCTTCATCCAACCTCCATTCCACTCCACCATTTCTCTTAACCTCCCATTCAAACTCCACCTTTCCACCATCTCTCTAACTCCCATTCTTCTTCTCTTTTTATTCTTCCATTCATCCCTATTTTTTCGCATCCGTCATTCTAATAGAAAAGGGAGAGAGCTTGGAGTGCTTTGTTGGTGACAGCGGCGAGGCATCTTCTTCAAGCGACGACCTCCTTCAGGCGAGATCCGCGGAGCTCCGCTCCGCGTCACGAGTTCCCCATTGAGCTCGCTTAGCTTCTCCGATTTTATTTCGCCAATCGGATCGAGGCGACGACAGGAGTCCAGCATAGCTGCTCCGCAAACCCGGCGAACATCAGGTAAGTATTTCTCCTCGTTTCTCTTGTTATTTTATTTTATCTAATATCTTGTTTCCTTGTTGTTTGGATCACCATCATTTTTTTATCCATCATAACCCCATATCATTTTTTTATTTTCAAATCATCACGATCAACCCACCATCATATTTGCATTTGTTCATATTTGTCATTTTGCATTTCTTCATCCTTTTATTTAAACAAAAAAAAATTTAAAAGCATTTGTTCATCTTGCATTTGTTCATCTTTTTATTTAAACAAAAAAATTAAAAAACATTTGTTCATTTTGCCTTTGTTCATTTTCTGTTTTAAACAAAACAAAAAAATATATATAATTAAAAAAAATTTAGTTTGCATTACAGCAGAAAAAAGAAATAAAAAAAATAAAACAAAAAAACAAAAAAAAAATAGCCGCAGCAGCGGTGGGGGAGCACCCACCGCCGCCGCCCCTTCCATCAACGGCGGCTCCTCCGTCACCACTCACCCACCGCCGCCGCCCCACCTACAGCTCCTAGGTGCACCGCCGCCCGCCTCCTTCAGCAACCGCCCCTGCGGCGGTTCGTCCCCCCGCCACCAGCAGCGCAAGGCGGCGCCCCTCCGCCTACCTCCGCAGCCACCCGCAGGTGGCCGCCATCTCCTCGCCGGCGACCACGCAGCTCACCGCCCCCCTCGCGACTGCGGGCGGCCGCGCCCTCAGCTGCTCCGCCGTGGCGCGCACGGCCGCTTCCAACCCCAGCGGCGAGCCGCGCCGCCACCGACTTGTCCCCCTTTGGGTTCCTCTTTCGTGCTTTAGGAAGAAGAAGGTCCATTTGATTTTTCATTTTTTTTATTTCGTGAAATTTGCATAAGTTTCTTTTATACTTTTTGTAATTACAAATAGGTCCCTATATAAAGTTGTTTGTTTATTTTGCTTTCTGAATTTGCAGAGACATCCCTGTGTTTGTACTCAAATTTGGACCTTGTTTTGGCATCCTTTTATTTTAAAAAAAATAGCATTGTGTTGAGCAACTAATTGTCTACATTTTGACTATTTATTTGTATTTTTGTGAGTCTTGGGTAATTAACTAAAAATAGTTAACTGAAATTCTGTGTATTTTACCCAAACAGTGATCTTAAAATTATACCTCACACACGGTTGCTCCAAAAAATTCACAAAAATTATGAATGATGCGTTGATATGTGTTGAACTTACTTTCCAAATTTCATCTAAAATGGAGTTGTCTGGTGCCTGGAATAATTTGTAGAGTGAATTTAGTGTTTGATTTTTAATTAAATCCTCGTATATCCTTTTTGTGAAATTTTAAATCTCCTGGATTCTTCATGAAAATATCTACTTGAGATAATTTGCACGTTGATTAATTTGATAACGTGGATTAATTAGGAATTATTTACTCACTGTCACTCTATTTTAACTAAAAAATCCATAAAAAATTCATAACTTGTCAAAAAATTCCAAAAATATTACTGTAGTCTCCTTGCATCATGTTTTCATTCCAGTAATATTTTCATATTTTTTGCTTACTGTTTGTGTGATAAATTGCGAAAAAACCCATAAAAAGTGTGCATTTTTCATTGTTGCATTTTAACCCCTAAAATTCTAAAAAAAATGTTTTTTGTGTTCATCACTGGATTAGAATTCTAGGAAAAATATAATTTGGCTGAATTGGATTAATTTAACATTAAAATTAATTTGGCCTTGTTGTATGCTTCCTTAGTGTCGTAATTCAACCGCAACTTGCATTTGCATTCTTGTTGCATAAAAAAATATAAAAAAATATGCATTGGAAATCTAGATCTAAGTTTTCGAATTAAACTCGAAGTTGTTCCTTTGCCTCCCTGTGTTCGATCCCGGACTTGCCCGGGATATAAATTAAGCCGAGACACTCTTCACAGAGATCTTCTCTCGGTTCTGACCGACTCGCTAAGTACACGTATTACAACGTGACCAAATTAAACACCGTATTTAGCGACTCGTCAGATGGCACCGTTGCCGGGTAGGCAAACGGCTTAGGGATTAGTTTAAAATTTTGGATTTAGATTTTCACTTACTCGGGTAGTCTGACCCCCGAGGCCACTTGTATTTATTCCATTTTTTTTCTCTTTTCACAATTATCTTTCCTTCTCATTTTTTGTATATATTTTGTTTTTGAACTCTCTAACATAAATCTTATTTTCCTTGCGAGGGCCCGGTGGACTTGGAGTGCATCGGAGGTCGACGGACGTAGCGCGTGTCGACTGCTGAAGAGCGAGGAGAATCAATTTATTTTCGAGAGCATTTCTTTTCATTTTTGTAATTATTGCATTGTAATAACTTAGGTAATTCGCTCTTTCCAGCGGCTCGTGTTTGAGAGCTCGCGTTTGTATCCGGACTGGACTTTGGACCCGCTCGTGGTCGTGTGGTTGATTGACGTAGAATAAGACTTGCACTCGCAGCTCTTAGAGAATTTTTATTAGATTATCTTGATTGCTTGTGCTCGTAATATTTAGGACCACACATCACATTTAACGAGACGCACTTAGACCGCTGGGCTATTAGTTAAATTTAACTTGTTCATTACTCGCTAATAGAACTGCCTGTCTAGGAACGGTTTTCTCGTTTGCATTCATATAGTATAAATTTTCAATTCTGCCTTGCATCCCGCATGTAGAGCGCGAGGAACACTGTAAGTCTTCTGAACTGGGCATGCATCATTGATTTCATTATTTGCATCGGCTTTTCTCGACTCCCTCCCCTTGGTTTTTGAAACTTAGGTCAAAAGGAAATCGGGACTGATCGTTAGGCGTGCTTTATTTGGTGGACTAATCAAGTGATAACCAAACATAAAATCGAGACTTCTAATCAGAGTTGATCAAAAAAATTGACTAAAACTAACACTTGTTTTGGGAGAGTAAAACCCTCATTGTATGCTTGGCTAATTTTGATTGTTGAGAGGTGAGGACGCATCCCTAGGATAGTGCCCAAAACCTACTTTTGAGCCTTGCGTAATTGGATTCATATCTTGATTTATCACCTAATTAAAACTGAAAAGATAAATGGTCGGACTTTCGCGACCATCACTGTGTTGAGTAGGTGAACTCAGGGTTTGCTCTTGTGTTTGTTTGTTTTGTGTGTTATTCGGTGCACTTGCACGCTTTCTTCCTCGATCCGCTTCATTCTCCCGTTTTCCCTCCAAGATGTCAGAATATTGGTCATCATATCCACATCATTCTTCTTCGACCATATTTCGATCATCTCCACCCTCTCATTCCTCTTCATACCCATACCCCAACCGTGAAGTCAGATCTCCGACTGACTTCCGCACTTCTTCGTCCTTCTCACCTACCCCACATTCTTACACCCATGACCCACAACCACTCTGTATTGACTCACCATATTCTTGTCTGCTTGCTGGAATCAAGGAACCAATCGAAGAGCAAGCGACTGCTAAGATGAATGATTGGCATAATCAGTTGACCCCACGCACCTCACTTTCACCTCGAGTTGGGACAGAACAACAATTGCTATATACACATCCCGACTTAACCTTAGGGTACAACATGGTCGATCAGATAAACCGAATGGAGAGGTCTGCACCGTACGATCATCCTGACTTGATTGACCCGAGTGATAGAGACCACATTGACCAACCTTCATATCACCCATTCGGAGAGCCGACATATACAGGGGATTGGATTCATGCGACCGATCTACAGACTCCCTGTCTACTGACTCCACCTTATGAGGCTCCGACCAACATCTGCCATACAGAAGGGTCGTACTCATACCAGTATTACACGCCTGAGTCAAGGTGTGTTGAGTATAAGAGCCCGAATTCTCAGCAGTATCCTCCAATTGCACAGACTTATCTCATGAGGTGTAATGGGAACTTATTGGAGGATGACATTTGTAGACCGATCAAGAGTCCGGGTAAGAATGTGGATCATGAATTTCACGGATTGAATCTTGAAAACCTGGAAGACACTGGATTGACCACACGTCATGTACAGCTGGAGTCCCTTCTACCTCCCTCTTCTACTAACCACTTTCCCTCCAAACCAGAGTCTGTACATTCTCCTAGTCCTCCTTCACCTACCAAAAAGACCAAAAAAATTGAAAACTCAGAAAATACCATAAAAATTGAAAAAGGAAAAGATCTAAAAAAATTGGATCCCGCGGTTAGGGAAGCATTGGATGGAAAGTTGAATTTTGAGCTTCCCTTAATAATGGCCATTGAGCACTTTCCCGACCTTAAAAGATTTGTGAGAAGTAAATTGATGCCTAAAAGGTCGGGCAATAAGAGAACAAGGACTGAGATACATATAGTGTCTATGGCCACATCTTTGATGATAGGGAGAAAAACCAAGAGCCGTAGAGTAAAACGGTTACCTAGATTTGATTGTGAAATCAAAGATACAACATTCACCCATGCAAGAATCGATGATGACTTACCGATTAATATCCTCCCGACCTCCGTGTTTGCCAAACTCAAACTCGGATCTGCCAAGAAGTCAAGAGAGATCATTCAGTTGGCAGATCGGACCATTAAACAGTCGAGAGGAACCATTTTAGTCATCATCACTTTTTAAGGTGCTCTAATTGAGATAGACTTCACGATCATTGACATTGAGCACCGAGGAGAGTTCACCCAGTCTCCGATCATTCTTGGGAAGCCGTTCTTAGCCTTGGCTAAGGCAACTATAGATTGTGAGACTCGGGAGATCGATTTCTCTGCATTGGGAGCACTCCGACCTCACCCGATCTTTGAGGACACACAATATTCTAAGGTAACCCGTAAAGTTGCAGATAGTCGTGACCTTCGAGAGACAGTTGAGTCCCATCTCTCTACTACACCTGAGATACCGACTGTCCAGACGACCATTGGTTTAGAAACTTCCTACAACCACACACCACCTACTGCTTGCACCACCACCGCGACAGCTTCTAGAGAGGACTCGCGATCAGAAGCTATCATTGAGTCGGACATGACCTTTGTGGATTGCCTTGATCATTTCGATGATCCGACACAAGAACCCAACAATGTCAAGCCAACTGAGAACACTGTGCCTTATCAGAGACGTGTGCTTACCCTGCAGGAGTATTACAATGCATATGGTGACTCATCTGATTATGAACCTCTGGTCAGAACCTCACACACACCACATCCAGGACATACACCAAAGGAGACAACTGGGACCAAATTGACCAATCTTGATAAATCGGTTGCTCCATCCTCTAGTCGGTCATCTGGTAAGAAGAAGACAGGTGTTGATTCCTTGAGGTGTTCCCCCGAACTCCTTAAGACGTATTAATCTCCTCTTCCTCTTGATGCTTCAGGTTCTAGAAAACCGACTAAGAAGGTTACCTTCGATACTCCAGAGAAGGAACTTTCTGAGGAGTCCTCATCAGGTCCGGATGAGGTAATCTACATGAGTGAGCTTAGTTCGGCTTATCTAAAGCCATACTTGAGCAAGCAGCCGTGTGTCGACCCCCGTTGGATGTTCCCCACACCTCACTATTATTCTTCGGAGGACGATTCTGACAGCGACACATGTGTATACTACCCACCCCATCGCTCCCGCAAGAAGGTCCGTCACAAACCTTCTTGATCCTTGTATATTCTTCCTCCTCCTTGTACATATTTTCCTTCCTTTATTCACCTCCCTCCCTCATGATTCGCATCACTCGCCCCAGTTCCATATCATTTTCATTTTGTGGCTATACTTAGGATGACTAGATCCTAAGTATAGGGGGGTGAGTGACCCGATTTGCTCCTTCTCTTCTTTTTATTTTCTTTTTGTATATTCTTTCCCATTCTCATCGGTCCCCCATTCTTGTGTTCTTTCCAATACTTAGGCTGACCAGAGCCTAAGTATATGGGGGGCCGATGCCCGTTGTGAATTATCCACATTTTTCCCCCCTCACTTCTATTCTTTTCACCCACTTGTACTTAGTACGAGCTATGGCTTTTTGTCACCTAGTGCCATGAGGACATAGCACAAGCTAAGTATAGGGGGTGGCATGTATATATTACATATATACTTTACCCATAGCTCGTACTTTACGTATTTTTGTATATATTATACAATAATTATGGGGTGGGTAAAAAACAACAAAAAAAACAACAAAAAAAACTCTTTCCTAAAAAAACTCTTTTTCCTTATTTGCTAAGAAAAAAACTTTTCAAAAAAAAAATCATCTTTTATAAAAAAAACTTTTTCAAAAAAAGTCTTTTCTTATTTACCTATCTTTTTCAAAAAAAACTCTTGAAAAAAAAGAAGCAAAACTTTTCTAAAAAAAAACTTCTTTGCCTTTGTTTGTCAAAAAAAACTTTTTGAAAAAAAAACTGCTTCTAAAACTTAAAAAAAACTAAAAAAACTAACTAATAAGTTGGTTTAATCCCTGACACAATTCACTTTCACACAAGACTAGTGATGTTCAAGAACACTTGGATTATGAGGTCTTGAGATTTTGAGTTAACCAGCCTTAGTCATTAGGGTCCTTGGACTTAATTATTCACATTTCCCTAGTTTGGAAGATTTGTGTGCTATATTGCATGCTTAGTCTCTACCTTAAGAATATGATCAGCACCTCACGTACACGACTGCAGTTATGATAAGATGAGTTGTAATTTCACTTGAGGAACTGGGATGAGGGATTTGAGTTTGGACTTGATTTAATGATGCTCGAGGATGGGATAAAATCAATGAAGGCTTCATGAAACCTGAGTGTCAGCACATTTAGCCATTATGAGAACATGGTTCTTGTACTATCTCTTGATATTTACCTATGTGCCAGGGTGTGATAAAATAAAAAAATTGTTGATCAGTGTGCGCCAACTCTTGATAAAAGCAGTGGAGATAGCCAAAAATACTACAAAGCAATGAAATGTCAAAGAAAAGCTCTCATTCCACAAAGTCAATTATCAAAAGAGCTTCCACCAAAGGCGAGCGCTCCCAACCATTTCAAAGTGTCCACTTGGACCACCGCTATTAGGACCAGGAGTCGGGGTTGCACCAAAAAAGGGCTCTGCATCGTAAATGCTACAACTCTGGGTGTAGAAGGTACGATAGGTACTCAAAAAAGGCACATCCCGGTGTACTCCCAGGAAAACAAGTGCAGACGGCTCCAACTTCTCTTGACGAACGCACTGATCAGCACCAAAAAAATGCGTTGCGTAATAAAGCACTCGAGAGAATCCTTATTCCAATGAGAGGGAGAGAAGAAATGACACAATCCAATGCCCTCCATCAACTGGCCTTCCATCTACACTTTTAAGTCTGACAACTAAAGAGACGGTGGATTGGATGCAAGAAATGATTTATTCCCTAGTGTTGAGGATCGGGTCCATAGGAGAGTCTCTTGGACTGGAACCTTGGGTGACGTTGTGACTCTACTCTTGTAACTGCGGTCAACACTTAAAGTCATATCCCTTATATATACGTATACAAAGAGAGTCTGATGATTAGGGGAACTGGGTACCTTTTGACTAGAGCTTGGTTCAGCTTAGAATTTTAGGATCTCTAAAATCGAGAGTTCTTGAACGGATCAAGTCTTGTATTCACATGCATAGTCAGGGGTTAACCCAACTTATTAGTTCTTTATTTGCTCGAGGACTAGCAAAGTTTAAGTATAGGGGGGGTGATGAATCCACGATTCATCATCGTAATATCTTGATCTTAGCAAAATCCTCGAGTAAAATCCCAAATAAATATCCATAAAATACATAAATTAACAAAATGACTGTAAATAAAATACACTAATTATTGTATATAAGATTGTACAAAATAAATTAACAATAAAAAGCCGCAAAATCACAGGAGTTTTATACATGTAAATAGCCTAAAACTTCATGTATTTTTAATAATTTCATTTCAACTCCTTTTTACCTAATTCTTTCTCTAACTTGTTTATAAAAATGTATATAAAAATACAAAAATACAAAACAAATTTCACCTCAAATAAATGCTCCTAGATCCCAAAGAGAAAAAGCCGTAAAGTCCAACTTCCAAGCCAAATTCCCACTCCGTCTGAACTCCAAATTCACCAAACTCACTTGTAAAGTTCAAGTTAGAAAATTATCTATCCAACGGAATCGAATTAGAAAATGGAAAGATTTGTACAAGTTATACGTTCCGTCACCACTTTGTGGAAAATCGTTAGATATGAATATGTCAGATACCCGTAATGGTTTCATTAAAATCGGAGCTCGTTTGCAAAAGTTGGGTTTTGGGACCTAGATGTACATTGTATATCATGTATATATTCATTCTTTCTCCATTTTTTATTTTATCTTTCTTAATTACTAAAAATCCAAAAAAATCATTGTTGTGTTGTATTTTAATTATATTATTTTATTGTATTTTTTTGTTGTAAATATCTCTTATTAAAAAGACAAAAAAATTACATATTAGAAAAGTAATAAAATGTGCACATGTTGTATATCTTCTTTTGTAAATACCCCACTTTTTTTCTCTTTATTTTATCCTCCCTTTTTAGTAGCCTACTTTTATTTTATTTAATTCACATTCTCTACAATAACTTCCATTCCTCCATTAACCACCAAGTCTTCATCCAACCTCCATTCCACTCCACCATTTCTCTTAACCTCCCATTCAAACTCCACCTTTCCACCATCTCTCTAACTCCCATTCTTCTTCTCTTTTTATTCTTCCATTCATCCCTATTTTTTCGCATCCGCCATTCTAATAGAAAAGGGAGAGAGCTTGGAGTGTTTTGTTGGTGACAGCGGCGAGGCATCTTCTTCAAGCGACGACCTCCTTCAGGCGAGATCCGCGGAGCTCCGCTCCGCGTCACGAGTTCCCCATTGAGCTCGCTTAGCTTCTCCGATTTTATTTCGCCAATTGGATCGAGGCGACGACAGGAGTCCAGCGTAGCTGCTCCGCAAACCCGGCGGACATCAGGTAAGTATTTCTCCTCGTTTCTCTTGTTATTTTATTTTATCTAATATCTTGTTTCCTTGTTGTTTGGATCACCATCATTTTATTTATCCATCATAACCCCATATCATTTTTTTATTTTCATATCATCACAATCAACCCACCATCATATTTGCATTTGTTCATATTTGTCATTTTGCATTTCTTCATCCTTTTATTCAAACAAAAAAAAATTAAAAGCATTTGTTCATCTTTTTATTTAAACAAAAAAAATTTAAAAAAAACATTTGTTCATTTTGCCTTTGTTCATTTTCTGTTTTAAACAAAACAAAAAAAATATATAAATAAAAAAAATTTAGTTTGTATTACAGCAGAAAAAAGAAATAAAAAAAATAAAACAAAAAAAAACAAAAAAAATTGCCGCAGCAGCGGTGGGGGAGCACCCACCGCCGCCGCCCCTTCCATCAATGGCGGCTCCTCCGTCACCACTCACCCACCGCCGCCGCCCCACCTACAGCTCCCAGGCGCACCGCCGTATGCCTCCTTCAGCAACCGCCCCTGCGGCGGTTTGTCCCCCCGCCACCAGCCGCGCAAGGCGGCGCCCCTCCGCCTACCTCCGCAGCCACCCGCAGGTGGCCGCCATCTCCTCGCCGCCGACCCCGCAGCTCACTGCCCCCCCTCGCGACTGCGGGCGGCCGCGCCGTCAGTCGCTCCGCCGCGGCGCGCACGGCCGCTTCCAGCCCCAGCGGCGAGCCGCGCCGCCGCCGACTTCTCCCCTTTGGGTTCCTCCTTCGTGCTTCAGGAAGAAGAAGGTCCATTTGATTTTTCATTTTTTTATTTCGTGAAATTTGCATAAGTTTCTTTTATACTTTCTGTAATTACAAATAGGTCCCAGTATAAAGTTGTTTGTTTATTTTGCTTTCTGAATTTGCAGAGACATCCCTGTGTTTGTACTCAAATTTGGACCTTGTTTTGGCATCCTTTTATTTTAAAAAAATAGCATTATGTTGAGCAACTAATTGTCTACATTTTGACTATTTGTTTTATTTTTGTGAGTCTTGGGTAATTAATTAAAAATAGTTAACTAAAATTCTGTGTATTTTACCCAAACAGTGATCTTAAAATTATACCTCACACACGGTTGCTCCAAAAAATTCACAAAAATTATGAATGATGCGTTGATATGTGTTGAACTTACTATCCAAATTTCATCTAAAATGGAGTTGTCTGGTGCCTGGAATAATTTGTAGAGTGAATTTAGTGTTTGATTTTTAATTAAATCTTCGTATATCCTTTTTGCGAAATTTTAAATCTCCTGGATTATTCATGAAAATATCTACTTGAGATAATTTGCACGTTGATTAATTTGATAACGTGGATTAATTAGGAATTATTTACTCACTGTCACTCTATTTTAACTAAAAAATCCATAAAAAATTCATAACTTGTCAAAAAATTCCAAAAAATTACTGTAGTCTCCTTGCATCATGTTTTCATTCCAATAATTTTTTCATATTTTTTGCTTACTATTTGTGTGATAAATTGCGAAAAAACCCATAAAAAGTGTGCATTTTTCATTGTTGCATTTTAACCCCTAAAATTCTAAAAAAAAATGTTTTTTGTGTTCATCACTGGATTAGGATTCTAGGAAAAATATAATTTGGCTGAATTGGATTAATTTAACATTAAAATTAATTTGGCCTTGTTGTATGCTTCCTTAGTGTCGTAATTCAACCGCAACTTGCTTTTGCATTGTTGTTGCATAAAAAAATATAAAAAAATACGCATTGGAAATCTAGACCTAAGTTTTCGAATTAAACTCGAAGTTGTTCCTTTGCCTCCCTGTGTTCGACCCTGGACTTGCCCGGGATATAAATTAAGCGGAGACACTCTTCACGGAGATCTTCTCTCGGTTCTGACCGACTCGCTAAGTACACGTATTACAACGTGACCAAATTAAACACCGTACTTAGCGACTCGTCAGGGGCGGATCGACTTCTATACCTTTTTATTATTTAAGCTTTCCTACGCTTAGTACGAGCTATGTCTTTTTGTCACCTAGTGCCATGAGGACATAGCACAAGCTAAGTATAGGGGGGCGTGTATGTATTACATATATACTTTACCCATAGCTAGTACTTTCACGTATTATTGTATATATTATACAATAATTATGGGGTGGGTAAAAAAATATCTTAAAAAAAGAGAGTTCAAAAAAAATTCAAAAAAAATCTCTTAAAAAAACCTTTTCAAAAAAAAAACTTTTTTTCAAAAAAAATTTCTTTTTCCTTATTTTCTAAAAAAAACTTTTCAAAAAAATCCTCTTTAAAAAAACTTTTTCAAAAAAAAGAGTCCTTTCTTATTTACCTATCTTTTTAAAAAAAAAAACTCTTAAAAAAGCAAAACTTTTCTAACAGAAAAAACTTCTTTGCCTTTGTTTGTCAAAAAAAAACTTTTTGAAAAAAAAAACTTTTTTCTAAAAATGAAAAAATCATCAAAAAAAACTAAAAAAACTAACTAATAAGTTGGTTTAATCCCTGGCACAATTCACTTTCACACAAGACTAGTGATGTTCAAGAACACTTGGTTTATGAGGTCTTGAGATTTTGAGTTAACCAGCCTGAGTCATTAGGGTCCTTGACTTAATTATTCACATTTCCCTAGTTTGAAAGATTTGTGTGCTATATTGCATGCTTAGTCTCTACCTTAAGAATATGATCAGCACCTCACGTACACGACTGCAGTTATGATGAGATGAGTTGAAATTTCACTTGAGGAACTGGGATGAGGGATTTGAGTTTGGACTTGATTTAATGATGCTCGAGGATGGGATAAAATCAATGAAGGCTTCATGAAACCTGAGTGTCAGCACATTTAGCCAGTATGAGAACATGGTTCTTGTACTATCTCTTGACATTTACCTATGTGCCAGGGTGTGATAAAATAAAAAAAAGTTGATCAGTGTGCGCCAACTCTTGGTAAAAGCAGTGGAGCTAGCCAAAATACTACAAAGCAATGAAATATCAAAGAAAAGCTCTCATTCCACAAAGTCAAATATCAAAGAGCTTCCACCAAAGGCGAGCGCTCCCAACCATTTCAAAGTGTCCACTTGGACCACCGCTATTAGGACTATGAGTCGGGCTTGCACCAAAAAAGGGCTCTACATCGTAAATGCTACAAGTCTGGGTGTAGAAGGTACGATAGGTACTCAAAAAAGGCACACCCCGGTGTACTCCCAGAAAAACAAGTGCAGACGACTCCAACTTCTCTTGACGGACGCACTGATCAACACAAAAAAATACGTTGTGTAATAAGGCACTCGAGAGGATCCTTGTTCCAATGAGAGGGAGAGAGAAATGACACAATCCTATGACCTCCATCAACTGGCCTTCCATCTATACTTTCAAGTCTGACAACTAAAGAGACGGTGGATAGGATGCAAGAAATGGTTTATTCCCTAGTGTTGAGGATCAGGTCCTTAGGAGAGTCTCTTGGACTGGAACCTTGGGTGATGTTGTGACTCTACTCTTGTAACTGCGGTCAACACTTAAAGTCATATCCCTTATATATACGTATACAAAGGGAGTCTGATGATTAGGGGAATTGGGTACCTTTTGACTAGAGCTTGGTTCAGCTTAGAATTTTAGGATCTCTAAAACCGAGAGTTCTTGAACGGATCAAGTCTTGTTTTCACATGCACAGTCAGGGGTTAACCCAACTTATTCATTCTTTATTTGCTCGAGGACTAGCAAAGTTTAAGTATAGGGGGGTGATGAATCCACGATTCATCATCTTAATATCTTGATCCTAGCAAAATCCCCGAGTAAAATCCCAGATAAATGTCTATAAAATCCATAAATTAACAAAATGACTCTTGTAAATAAAATACATTAATTGTATATTAGATTGTACAAAATAAATTAACAATAAAAAGCCGTAAAAATCAAAGGAGTTTCTCACATGTAAATAGCCCAAAATTTCGTATATTTTTAATAATTTCATTTCAACACCTTTTTGCCTAATTCTTTCTCTTACTTGTTTATAAAAATGTATATAAAAATAAAAAAATATAAAACAATTTTTAACTCAAATAAATGCTCCTAGATCTCGAAGAGAAAAAGTCATAAAGTCCAACTTCCAAGCCAAATTTCCGCTCCGTCTGAACTCCAAATTCATCAAATTCACTTTTAAAGTTCAAGTTAGAAAATTATCTATCCAACGGAAATAGTTTCATTAAAATCGGAGCTTGTTTGCAAAAGTTGGGTTTTGGGACCTAGATGTACATTGTATATTATGTATATATTCATTCTTTATTCATTTTTTATTTTATCTTTCCTAATTATTAAAAATATAATAAAATTATGGTTGAGTTATATTTTGATTATACTATTTTACTGTATTTTTCCGTTGTAAATATCTCTTATTAAAAAGAAAAAAAAATACAAATTAGAAAAGTAAACAAAAAAATTGTACATGGTGTTTTGTCTTCTTTTGTAAATTCTCTACTATTTCTCTTCTCTTCTTATTTTATTGTATTTAAAGTAGCCTACTTTATTTATTTATTTATTATTTAATTTCCATTCTCTACAATAACCACCAATTCAACTCCATTATTCCACCATTTTCCCAACTTCCCATTCAACTCCATTAATAATACAACCTCCCATTCAACTCCACCACTTTAATAACCTCTCATTCCATCATCTTTATATACATGTCATTCTCCTCATTTTTGCCTTTGATCCATCTTTATGTGAGGAGAGCCTAGTTCCCAGAGTTGAATCGGTGACAGCGATGCAACCGCGGTCGAGCGACGACGACCCTCTCTCCGGTGAGATCCGTTGGCTTTTTGGCCAACATCGCAGCCGCACCCGCGTGCTGCTCGAGCTCATCGCTCGCCGGTGATTCGAGCAAAGACCGTGCTCTCGTGAGCACACCATAGGCGATCGTCTCCATCGTAGGTAATTTTTCATCTCATTTTATCATATTGTCATTTTTACAATTTTTTTAGCACATCATATCACCACCATTCCCTATTTGTTCTACTCTACATATTATCACCATATCATCCCCCCCTTTATTGTCATTTCTATTTGCATTCCTTGTTTAACAAAATTAAAAAAATAAATAAAAAATTAAAACAAAAAAAGATTTCTTTTATTACAGCAGAAAAAAATCAAAAAAAATAAAAAAAATAAAAAAAATCGGAAGGAGCAGCAGGAGCAGGTGACACCCGCCGCCCCTCCCCCCATCGCTGCCGGCGCCGCCACTCACAGCCGACGCCCCGGACCCGCGCCACCACCAGTCAAGCGCGGGCCGCCGTGCCTTCAAGCGCGGACCGCCGGGCCTCCCTCCGCCGCCGCGGCTGCGCCAGCGCAGCAGCACCCCTTCGCCAGCCCCCCGACCCCCCGTTCTCCGCCACTCGCCGCCGGCCGACGCCACCCTCCTCCTCCCACACCTCCGCCGCTGTGTGCGGCCGCACGCGCGGTGCCGCGCCGCCATCGCCGATGACCCCTGTTGGGTTCCTCCATGCCCTACATGCAAACAACAACGAAGAAGAAGGTCATTTGTTTTATTATTTTATTTGTAAAAATTGCAAGTCTTTTCTTTCAAATTTTTTGTAATTGCAGTTTAGTCCCTGTGCATAAGTTTAAGTTGTCTTTTTTAATTTCTGTTTTGCACAAAGACCCCTGTGTTCGCACTTTAATTTGGACTTCGTTTTATGATCTTTTTGTTCAATGAAGAATGCTATTGTGATGAGCAACTAATTGTCTACACTCTGACTATTTATCTGTATCTTTGTGAGTCATGGATAATTAATTAAAATTGTTCAACTAAAATATTATATATTTTACCCATTCAGTGATCTTAAATTTATATCTCACATACAGTTGTCTAAAAATTCCATGAAAATTATATGTGATGCTTTGAAGAGTGCTTAACTTACTGTCCAAATTTCATTCAAAATGGTGTTATCTTGTGCCTGAAATAAATTGTAGAGTGATTTTAGTATTTGATTTTTAATTAAATCCACGTACATCATTTTTGTGAAATTTCAAATCTCCTGGATTCTACATGAAAATATATTTTTGGGATAATTCACATTCTGATTAATTTGATAATGTGGATTTATTAGAAATTATTTACTCATGTCACTCTGTTTTCACTAAAAAATCCATAAAAAATTCATAATTTATCAAAAAATTTAAAAAATATTACTGTAACTTCCTTGCATCATGTTTTCATTCCAGTAAATTTTTCATAATTGTTGCTTACTGTTTGTGTGAAAAATTGCGAAAAAACCCATAAAAAGTGTGCATTTTTAGTTATTGCATTTTAACCCATAAAATTCCCAAAAAACGTATTTTGCATTCATAACTGGATTAAGATTCTAGGAAAAATACGAATTGGCTAATTTGGACTTCTTTTGACATTAAAATTAATTTGGCCTAGTTGTATGCTTTCTTAGTGTCGTAATTCACTTGCATTGGCATTCACCTTTCGTTTTGCATTAAAAATATAAAAAAATTACCGCGTGGAAATCTAGATCTTAAATTTCAAATTAAACCCAAGTTGTTCCTTTGCCTCCCTGAGTTCGACCCCGGACTTGCCCGGGATATAAATTAAATCTGAGACACTCTTCACGGAGATCTTCTCTCGGTTCTTACCGAATCGCTAAGTACACGTGCTACAACTTGACCGAATTATTTATCGTATTTAGCGACTCGTCAGCCACACGTTAGCGCCTCGACCTGCGCCCGCCACATGGCACACCCTGTGCCCTTGATCTCGCTCCGCCGATCTGATCCTCACCCTCCGCTTCCGCCCCTCTCCTGACCGTTGTATCGCTCGATCCAATGGTCGATACTTCATCGTCTACCTCCCACACACCCCGCGCCCCACGTCTTCCACCGTGCTCAAGGGGCCACCCCCTTTCTATTTTGGGCACCACTCCGACCACCATCTCCGCCCCCTGGCACCACCACTACACAGCCCACTCTTTCCTCGTCCTCGCCAACCCCCTTGTTCGCCATGAACACCCTCAACCTCGCTCCACGATGCCCACCAACCCCACCTCCTCGCTACCTACTCTCTCACCTTCATCTTGTAAATACATCGTCTCCATCCACCTTCACTCCTATCTGCCATCACGGAGAGTATCTCTGAGCTTCCACCTTCGAGTTGGTGACAACAATTTGAGGAAACGTCGAGCGAAGACCGAGATCCACCTCCGGCAAGATCCACGACCCTCCATCGTCGTGTCGCAGCTCCTCCGCGAGCTGCACGAGCTCGGGACACTACCGGCCCTTGAGCGAAGCCTGGAAGCTCTCATCCGAGCTTTTGACCCCAGGTAGACACCTCCATCTTCTCCCCGATCTTCTTCTTTATTTTCTTTCTTTTTCTCCGATTTTATCCGCCGTCCTCCCTTCACTTCCTGCTCCGCTGAGCATCCACCGACCTTCCCCTTAAAGCTCTGATCTTCGCGCCATACTCCATTCACTTCGACGACACATTCTACTTCCCGCCAATGCCAGCTCCGCCACCTTGGTAGAGCTCGATCACCGGACCCCCACTTCGCCACTCAGGCCTCGCACCTCACTCCCGATCACTCCACGTATAGGTTGCACGCCTCGGTTATACTGCTAACCCCATGCATGTACATCTACTTCGACTGGCCGAATCGTCACCGGAGCTCCCCTTTAGCTTCTCCACCACCGTTCTTCAGAGCCGCTCAGCCTCTCCTGAGACCGCCGGAGGATCCCCGACGCCTCCACGAGTCTTCCCAGCTACTTGGGAGCCTCCGGCGAGCTTCACCAATGATCAGAGGAGGAGGCGGAGCTCAAGACCCTTCACCGGAGCACAACCCTCTCCGCCGTAAGAGGCAGTGGGCCAGTTAGAGAAGACGAGCAGCAGCTGTCCGATCGCCTTGATCGAACAGTCCGGAGCCTTCCACGTTGCCATCACCTGCAGCCATCGGATCAGGAGGATCCCACATTCCAAAGCAAGCCACGTCACCGCTTCACTGTGCTCCAGATGCCGTTGGATCAATCCAGATCCAACGGTCATTGATCGTACATGCCTTCTTCTCTGGAGCCAACCACCACCGTTGATCTTCATCAGATCTAACGGATTCAGACATGCCACGTGCCAGCAGCCAGTCACCATTGGATCCTCACTTGATCCACGGTCCAGATCGAACCACGTCGCCTGATCCAAGCCTCTTCCCCGACCACTAGGCTCGGATCCCTCGAAGCTCCACCTGAGCCAAGTCTGAGCCTCCAGAGCCAACCGAGCCTCGATCCGAGCCTCTGAAGACCACCGAGCCTGGGACCCCCACGTGATCTGCACGTGCATCTTGGGTAATTTACAGTGAGGCCCCTGGAGGTTTCCATATTTGCATTCCAGTCCCTACCAGGAGCCCCCACGTGAGGAGCACATGTTCTGTGGGAAATTTGCATCCACCCCTCAACATTATAGGTAATTGCATATTAGTCCCTGTCAGCATGTTTTATTTTTATCAATTTTATTTCCTGTAATTGCATTTAGGCCCCTGTCTTCGCACGTATATTTAGGCACTCATTTTAAATCATTTTTCAAGTTTAAAAATTGCATTGTGTAGCTTACTTTGTCCTCTTTCATATGTGACACTTGACACATTTTTGTATGATCAATGGATTTTATTATTAATTAATTGGTGGAATTTTGCTATATTTTACTCATTTATGCCTTTTAATTCATAGTAATTTCTCTGTAACTCTAAAAATCACCATAAAATCACATTAGATTTAGGATAATTAGATTCACATTGCGTAAAAAAATTATCTCATTTGCATGCATACCGAGGACTGAATAAATCATTAAGTGATTTTCTTAATTAATTTTTAATAGGTTCATTTCACATAGAAATTTAGGTTTTTAAATTTTTCTGGATTCTTCACACTTAGATCTATATAGGATAATTTTTATATCTGAAAATATTGTAATTTGATATTTATTAAAATTAATTTAGTCAAAATCACCTTGCATTCATTTTTAATTCACAGTAAATTTAATTAGTGTCAGAAAAATCCAAAAAAATTAGTGTAGCTTAATTTTATTGCATTTCATCATCTGGCCAAGTTTGATAATTTTTGGACTTGATTTGATCACTTATCTGAATTAACTTGTAAACTGGCTTGATTGTGCATGTGTCTTTTCTTTCTCACATAAAATATATTGAAAAAGACCAAAAAAATCATCCCCTGAAAATCAAACCTTGGAACTTGCTTAAAATTTACCTAAGGAGACAGTTGCCTCCCTGAGTTCGACCTTGGGCTTGCCCAAGTAAAAAAAATTGCCGCTCGAAATTAATTTGCTTTAAATTGAAAGTGGTTTTTGATTAGCTCTTATTATCCGACTGCAACGAACGACGAAACATTAATTTGACCATTAATTTGATTAAATTAATAAGGGTAGTAAACAACTGATCATTCATCAAGATTCTATCTGAAATCATAACATTTATAATTTCATCAAATCTTATGTTCCAACTACAAGAAGCTTATTTGAGTCCATAGATGGAGTTCTTCAGCTTGCACACTTTGCTTTCCTCAACCATGAAGCCCTGGGGCTACTTCATGTGAATATCCTCATAGAGATATTCGTGGAGGAATGCAATCTTGACTTCCATCTCGAAGATGTCAAAGCCAAGTTGTGTTGCTATAGTTAGCAATATTCTGGTGGGTATAAGCATGGTTACTGAAGAGCAAGTCTCATTGCAAGTAATGTATTTCTTCCGGTGTGTAGCTCATGGCTACGAGCTGTGCTTTGAAGGTCTCTACCTTCTCATCAGGTTCCCTTTTTCTTGAAGATCCATTTACACTTAACGGGTCTTTACTCATATAGGTGGATCCTCGAGGGTCCATATACAACACTTGTATATGAAGTCTACCTTAGATTTTTATTGCTAACATCCATCTTTCCATGTCATGATCCTTAGGAGTTTCATCACATGAAATCCGATCATTGTCAAACTTAACTGACATATGGAGTATGATGAATATGTGATTTCATCACTTCAAAAGTCAAAAATAGAGCATTGTTCCCGAGTAAATAGATGCATATTTCCCTTTATATTATAAAATTAGCATCCATGCATGCATTGATAACATCTGCATTTTAGCATTCATAATTGCATCAAATAAGAAGCCAATTTCACTTGTAAATATCCACCTGTATATTAGATAAAATACCTTATTTGTATATATTTTATACTAACCCCAAATCCAATAAAACTAACTCTATTGTGTATATATTACTAACACTAATCAAAGAAAAATATCAAAAAAAATACTAACTTGTAAAATTGACCAATAAAACCCCAATCCAAATTTGAAACTATGAAACTTAAAATACGCATATCTCGCTCATACAGCCTCCGAATTAGGTCTACTCACTTTAAAGTAATATACGTTCAAAGACCTTCGAAACAAGACCAATTTCATTAAAATCGGAGCTCGTATGCAAAATTTGGGTTTTGGGCCCTTTTTGTACATTTTACATAATGACCGTTTTATCCCCTGTATTTTACCATTTCATTTTCTTAATTATTAAAAATACAAAAAAATTAGATTAATTTGTAAATATTCTTCTCATATTTTCTTTATTTTTATTTTGATTTTTTTCTTAATTAAAAATGACAAAAAAATGCAAAAGATAAAATGCGGTATTTTATACCTATAAGGTACCACCCAAAAATACATTTTTGTACAGATGATCTTGTTTGATTTTCGGCCCTTCACGAAAGTTGTAGATCTCGTTGAGGCGAGCAACATTCGTGTTGATCACTTTCTGATCTGACCTCTTTTATTATTTCTTTTTGATTTTTCTTTGTATTTAGTTGCGGATTTTTCTCGAAGCGACACATGGCAACTCTTAAAGCCGCCATGTGTCGCCTCCTCATTCATCAACTTAAACCATTTCTCTCCTTTATTCTGGACCGTTGGATGAGGGGTTCTCCATCAACGGCTCATACTCATTCCTTCCCACTCTCCCTTAACTTAAGGGAGAGGCTTCTTTCGACACCTTCCATCCCACCCCATCTCCTCCACCATCTCCCATCTCTCCCACTCTCTCCATGTCCTCTCCAACCTCCACCTTCTCATCTTTATAATTCCCTCCACTCCTCCATTCATTCCCATCCGCCACTCAATAGGAGATAGGTCCAGCTCTGAGATCTTGTAGGTGACAGCTCCAAGAGTTCCCATCGAGCGACAACGATCCCCCTCCAGGCGAGATACGGCGAGGCTTCTACCTTCGCCGCTGCAAGCTTCACACGAGGCCTGCTCGAGCTCCGCTTGCCGCGCGTTGAGCGACGACAGGAGCAGCTTTGCTCCTCCTCCCAGGCACCTTATCCGTCCACATTACACGTAACTTCCTTCTTCTTCCTTTCCCTCCTCTTCTCTTTCATTTTCTCTCTCCTCTATTTCATCATCTTCCTCCCACTAAATCATCAAATAGATTGCACTTCTACAGATAAATCACACGTTGCGAACGCAACGGTGATTTTTATTTATTTTTTCGACGAAATTTTATCAATCAATTAATCATTTATTTAGATCACTTAAACAAATGCATGGTGTGAAACTCCCATGTTTCTTGTGATCCCTCTCTCCTTCTCTACTTCTTCCTCCTCTCTACCCTCCACGTTGCTCATCTTCGGTTACGCCACCACCGCCGTCGCCGCTCGGCACCGCCCCGACGTCCCTTGGCCGTGTGTCGGCCGTCCTCCATCACCCGCTACGCCGAGCTCCGCCGACAACCGCAGCACCATCGACGAGCTATACTCAAAGAGCCAACGCCCTCCACCACCGGCAGCCGTCCCTCCTCCACCTCCAGGGGCACCGCCGGCCTCCGACCTCGCCGCCCACTCTGCCACCGGTCCCCCTCCACGCCAGCGACAACGCGCGTGCGCAGCCACCTCAGCCTCCATGACCCAACGTGCGCCAGCCCAGTGGCACGAGGCCACAGCCCAGCGGCTGCGGTGCTTCTCCAACGCCGGCCGCCTCCGCGTCACAACCCAGCGGTGAGGGCGCCGCCCTCCACCGCTCAACGCGCGTCGCCACGCGCGTGCATCCCTCCACGTGCAGCAGTGCACCACCAACCGCGACTCATCCACGCGCGCGTGTGCGCCCTCGCCTCCAGGCGCGCCGCCTCCTTGCGCATCTCCTCCTCAAGCTCGCGAGCGCCTCCGTCCGCCCGTCAACGGCCCAACACTGCTGGCCACCTTCAAGCTTCCTCACCGTGAAGCTCCTCCATCGGCCTCCCCTGTTTTATCTCCAAGAACAGGGTAGACCTATCGCACAATAAACAAAGAGGAATTTGCAAAGGGGACACTTGCACCCCTTTGCAAGTTCTTAAAAAAATTTCAGCTTTCCGAGTATTGCATGTAAGTCCATGTTCATCATTTCTGCTCATATTTTTTTGTATTGCATTTACACCCTTGCATTTGCACGTTTATTTTGTTGTCATTCTGTCATCAATTTTTAATTCCGAAAGTTGCATTGTGTAGCATAACTCTTGTTCTACCATTTTAGCACTTATTTGTATTTTTCTGATTTGCAGAGTATTTATTGAAATTAATTTGGTGGAAAATTGCAACAGTTTGCCCATTTTAATTGTTTAATTTATTGTGTATTATCTGCTTATCGAAAAATCTCCAAGTTGGTAGATCTAAGTTTATGCTACAACATATCCAAATTTCACATCATTTGCACGAGTAGTTTGTCATAGAAAAATTATTTAGTGAAAACCTTAATTGATTTTTAATTAATCAACCGTGAAATATTTTAACGAAATTCAAGTTGATTTAGATAGTTCTTACTTAGATCTATTTAGATTAATTTTATTTCTGAGAAATATCATCGTTTGGTAATTATTAAAATTGGTTTAGTCATTTTCACTAAAGTCTGCATATTTTATTATCCGTGCATCAGAAAATTCTAAAAAAATTACGTTAGCTTATTTCATCCCATTTCATAATCTGACCAAGTTTCATAATTTTTGGACTTAATTTGATATCTTAAATTGATTTAACCTCAACTTGGCTGGATTTTTGCATGAGTCTGCATAGAAATTAGAAAAAGAACAAAAAAGGAGACTTCTCGAAAATCACACACTTAGAAATTTGCTAAAAATCTACCTAAAGAGACAGATGCCTCCCTGAGTTCGACCTTGGACTTCACCAAGTAAAAAATTGCCGCTTGAAATTAACTCGAATCTAATTAAAGTGGTTTTTGATTAGCCTCTCGTATCCGACTGCAACGAACACTTAAACTTAATTTGGACATTAATTTGACCGAATTAACAAAGGGTGCGGGACGGTTGTCAAAATGGCGCCGTTGCGGGGGAGGCACGGCTTAGGTTAAATTTTAGCAAATTTTTGAGTGTTTGATTTTCCTTCCCCGGGTAGTCTGACCCCCGGGTTTTCTTGTAATTATTTTTCTCTCTCCTTTATTTCTTTGCATTATTTTTTGTGTCACTCTCTGACCTTAATTTATTTCTGTGCGAGGAACGCGAGGAGTCGACGACGCTTCGAGGATCTAGCATTTTAACTTTATTGAGTGAAAGAGAGGCATTCTATTTTTTTTATTTCTTTTCTTCGCATTATTTCCAGCGGTTCCCGTTTGGGTTCTCGTGTCTGTAAAGATAGTGGAACTGTGCCCCGTGTGCTGTGTGGGTGAATTGTAACTTAGCTTGCACTAGCGGCTCCCCGAGCCAATCTAGGAATTGCTTGTGCTCGTAATCAATAGGACCACACAATACACTTAAAAGACGCATCTAGACCGCATTACTTAGTCAAATTAAACTGTTCATCACGCTAATAGAACTGCCTGTCTAGGAGCGGCTTTCATCACTTGCATTTGCATCTAGATTAAAAGTTTTCAATTCTGTACTGCATCCTGCATAAAAAGCGAAGGGATCACTGTAAATATTCTTCACTCAGCATACACATCATTGATTTTTACTTGCATTGGCTTTTCTCGATTTCCCCCTCTGACTTTCACATTTAAACTAAAAGGAAATTGGGACTATCCGATAGGCGTGCTGTGTGGTGGACTTAATCAAGTGATAACCTATCCTAAAACCGGGACTGCTAAACAGGATTGACCAAAAAAAAGGGAAGGAATAAAATTTGAAAATTGTTTGCGGGAGATTAATCCCCGACCTTGTATTCAGGATGAGTGAGGGTACTTGAGTGTGTGTGAACACATTAAGGTAGAGCCCAAATCCCCGTCTTCCATATCCCGTTCTAACTGATCCTAGCAAATATCTCAAGCCGAATAATTTCAGATTCTTTGACTAGTACCAAGTAGCCTCCGCCTGTCTCAGGTAGATAGGGGCGAAATTGCGGTACTCTGCGACAAGCTGCCAGTAACCCCCCGGGGTGAAGTTCCGACCTTGTCAGCCTCCGCCTGCTTGCAGGTAGATAGGGGTGTGGTCATTGAATCCATCGACTTGGGATAGGAGCGAAGAAAGGAAGGACCGACGGTATCTTAGGCGACAGGTTAAACAGGGAAGACGTATCCGGCTCTGAGCCGACTTCCCTATAGGCCGCGTAAATCCTTGCTTTCTTGCTTGAAAAATCACACTTAAAATTAACCAGATTAATCGGACTCGGTTTCGGGTCCTTCACCGTGTTGAGTGTGAACTTGGGGTTTGCTCTTCCATTTGTCTTTGTGTCTGTCCGTGTGTGTTATCCTGTGTAATTGCACATTTTCTACCTCAATCTTCTTGCATTCATCATTTCCTCCTCAAGATGTCGGGATATTGGTCCCCATACCTTGTGACCACTGGTCACTCCTCCTCGACCATATACCGTTCATCTTCGCTTTCTCCTCCGCCATCCACGGGAGACCCTTACCCGTGGTCGGCTCCTCCTCAACCTGATCATGAAGTCAGAACTCCGACTGACTTCTCCACTTTTTCGCATTTCTCACCTACTCCATATTCTGACATTCCGGATCCACTTCCATCTTGGGCTGACTGTCCTTATTCTCGAGAGCTTGCAGGAATCAAAGAATCAAATGAAGAGCAAGCCACTGCTGAGATAGATGATTGGAAAGATTATATGCCCCCGCATACTTCATTCTCACCTCAAGTAGGGAGCAGACAAAAATTCACATATATACATCCTGACTTGACCTTAGGGCATAACATGGTCGATCGAACAACCCGAATGGAGAGGCCTGCACATCATGATTTTCCAGACTTGATTGACTTTAGTGATCAAGCCTCCATTAACCAGCCTTCATTCGAAGAGCCTATATATTCACAGGAGTGGACTAATGAGCTAGACTTACTAGTCCCTCGTTCATTGACTCCATCATATGAGGCTCTGACCAATATCTGCCATTCGGATGATCCATACTCGACCCAGGAATACATGCCAGAGTATAGGTATGTTGAGTATGAGACCTCAACATCTCAACAGTCTCCTCCAATTGAGCAGAACTCTCCCATGAATTGTCATGGGAATTTTGTGGAGGATGACATTTCCAGACTTATTGAGAAAAGTGAATCATTCGGTAATGAGTTGAGAAATGTCAGGGAAATATTGAACTCAATTTCTGCCAGCTTGAGAATGAAAGTGGAAAAGGATATGAGTAATTTTGAGGTTGAAAGCCAAGCAAACATTAGGGAACCCACACCATCTGTACAGCTGGAGTCCATTCTATCTCCCTCTTCTACTAACCACTTGCCCTCCAATCCAGAGTCCGATCATTCATCTATCCAAAATACCAAAAAAATTGAAAAACCAAAAAACCACATAAAAATTGAAAATGAAAATGACCTAAAAAAATTGGATCCTGCCCTAAGGGAAGCACTCGATGAAGAACTGATTTTCAAACTTCCCTTAATAAAGGCCATAGATCACTTTCCCGACCTCAAACGATTTGTGAGAAGTAAATTGATGCCCAAGAGGTCGGGTAATAAGAGGACAAGGACTGAAAGACACATAGTGTCTATGGCCACCTCCTTGGTGATGGGGAGAAAGACCAAAAGCCGCAGAGTGAAGCGGTTGCCCCGAGTTGAGTGTGAAATCAAAGATACCATCTTTACCCATACGAGAATCGATGATGACTCACCGATAAATATCCTCCCGACCTCTGTGTTTGACAAGCTCAAACTCAGACCAATCAGAAAGTCAAGAGAGATCGTTCAGTTGGCTGATCGATCTATCAAACGGTCTAGAGGAAATATTTCAGTCATCATTACTTTCCAAGGTGCTCTACTCCAGGTGGACTTCACGATCATTGATATCGAGCACCGAGGAGAGTTTTCCCAGTCTCCGATTATTCTCGGGAAGCCGTTCTTAGCCTTGGCTAAGGTGACTATAGATTGCGAGACTCGGGAAATCAATTTTTCAGCATTGGGAGTGCTTCGACCTCATCCATTCTTTGATAAACTTTACTCTAAGGTGACCCACACATCCGCTGACAGTCATGACCATCGAGAAGTAGATGAGTCCCACCTCTCTGCTACACCTGAGAAACCAACTGTCCGGACGACCGTTGGATCAGAGACTCCCCACACCTCCACTTCATCAACTGCTTGTACCACCACCGTGACAGCTTCTAAGGAGGACTCACGATCAAAAGCTATCATTGAGTCAGACACAACATTTGTGGATTGCCTTGATCATTTCAGTGATCCGACACAAGAGCCTAATAATGCCAAGCCAGCTGAGACCACTAGAACCTTCCCGAGGCATGTGCTGACCCTTCAGGAGTATTACAATCTATATGGTGACTCATCTGATGAGGAAACCATAGTCAGCACCACACCACGACCCGGACCTTCTAAGGAAACAACCCAGATAAAATTGACTCCACATAAAAACACGGTTGCTCCCTCTTCTAGTCGGTTATCTAGTGAGAGGAAGTTGAGAATTGATTCCTCGAGGTGTTCCCCCGAACCTCTCAGGGCGCGTCGCTCTCATCTCCCTCTCAATGATTCAGGTTTTAGAAAATCGACTAAGAAAGTCTCCTTCACAACTCCGGAGAAGGAAGCTTCAGAGGAATCCTCATCTGGTCCGGATAAGGTGATTTATATGAGTGAGCTCAGTTCGGCTGTTCTCAAGCCTTATCTGAGCAAGCAGCCGTGTGTCGACCCTCGTTGGACAATCCCTACACCTCACTATTATTCATCTGAGGACGATTCCGAAAGCGACACATATGTATATTATCCACCTCCTCGCGTCCGCAAGAAGGTTCATCACAAACCTTCTTAATCCTTGTATATTCTCACTCTTTCTTGTACATTCCATCCTCTCTCTTACGCGACTTTAGTAACCCATCCCCGCATCATTAGATCACTATCTCGGACTATACTTAGGATAACCAGATCCTAAGTATAGGGGGGAAAGGGTCACCTAAGTCGGTTCTTTGTACATCCTCCAGATCACATCGGTTCTCATACTCACTCCTGTCCTATACTTAGGCTGAGCAGAGCATAAGTATAGGGGGGACCGATGCCCTCTGTGTATATACTCCTCCATTTCTCCTCTTAACCTCGCCCGCCCCATTTTTGATCTTCTTCTATACTTAGGCTGCCAGAGCCTAAGTATAGGGGGGCGAGACGACTTCTATACTTTTGTAATTTTAGCTCTCCTACGCTTAGCCCGAGCTATGTTTTTTTAGTCGCTTTCGTGCTCTGAGGACATAGCACACGCTAAGTATAGGGGGGCGTGTATATATTACATATATACTTTACCCATAGCTCGTACTTTCACGTATTTTCGCGTATTTTTGTATATATTTTGCAATAATTATGGGTGGGTAAAAATTGAAAAAAATTTTTTGTATACTTGTATAATACTTGTAAACCTTTTGTAAAAATTAAAAAAAAAATTAATAATAAATTAAAATTTTGTATACTTGTATAATATGTACTATATGTATAATACTTGTATAAAAAAGTTGTAAAATTCTTGTAAAATTTGTTGTAAAACAGGTTGTATACCAAAAAAAAATCGTGTATACTATGTACAAATTATATCAACTAAAGATTGTTGTAAATAATAAAAAAAGATTGTTGTATACCAGAAAAATAAAACAAAAAGGCTTCTTATTTACTCTTGCATATTATCCTGCATTTTCCCACCTTGTCTGCTATACAGCCTCATAGCCTGAGAGTCCGTCGCCTTTCCGATACCTACATTCCCCGTGGGAAAAAACTGTACTATCGCCTTTCGCCTCTAAAGATCATCGGTGGTCTCGGAAAAAAGTCTTGCATTTCATTCATAGCATGTCATCTGCACATCATCTGCATATCTTGCATATGCAAAGTGAAAAGCTAGTGGGTTCTGAACCAAGTTATGAGTAGATATTGAGGATGGACTTGATTTGACCTTAATCCACCTAATTTCAGAGGAAGCTTATAGGAACAGGAGTTAAGATTTCTCAGGTCAAGTGACTTAATTTTTTGAGTCCGCAAGTCTATGTTCACATGTCATCTTGATTAGTCTAAGTAGAATATCTCGTGCACACGCATAATTCTTATAGACAGTGACCTAACTTGGACAAGCACAATGCACGTAGCTCTTCATTGATGAGGTGGTGAGGAGGTAGAATCCTTTAGCTTGGAGTAGCACACGGGTGGAAACATCCGTCCTCCTCTAGGGAGGGTAGTGCATCTCAACATAGTCTGGTGGTGTTGACATCTAAGGACAGGATGTTGTGGGTTGCAATAATGCTTCAAAAGAGGGATAGTCTACTGGCTCAAGAGGAAAAACTCCTGATGTACATGCTGCACCTTGTATATAGTTCCAAAAAAAAGAAAAAAATGCAAGAACTCCAAAAAAATCAGACATGTCCAAGTGAAAAAAAAATATAATACCTGTCGGAGTATGTATATTAGCAAAGAAAATGCAGCTGGATGACTTGGCTACACCGGTCAGGCATCCCGGGATAGGTAGCTACACTGGCTACCGTCCATTCTTTTCTCTACCCCCTCCTCTTGAGTTGGTCGCACTTGAACTTAGAAGGGAATACCCCGCTCCTCGAGGAAAGAGTTACTGGACCGGGTTATTGAGTTACCTTGTTAGAGGAGGCTGGTTCTGAGCCATTTCTGATGTGAAGAGTTACATTTCACTTACACAGTACAAGTAAGAATCATAGTCATCAGAAATTTGCGTTTGAGGATTTGTTCTGACCTGACTGTTGAGGCGTCTTGAATAGAAGACTTGTGGAACTTGAAGTCTGTTAGGTCTTAATTTCAGGTCCAAATAAGGTTCCGCCACACAACTAATCCAAAGGACGAGTCAAGCTCCATTTTTAACTTTTGTTCATGACCTTGGAATGGAACCCAAAATCATTTCACTATTGCATTTCATTTAGTTGCTCGGGGACGAGCAAGGTTTAAGTATAGGGGGTTGATGAATATGTGATTTCATCACTTCAAAAGTCAAAAATAGAGCATTGTTCCCGAGTAAATAGATGCATATTTCCCTTTATATTATAAAATTAGCATCCATGCATGCATTGATAACATCTGCATTTTAGCATTCATAATTGCATCAAATAAGAAGCCAATTTCACTTGTAAATATCCACTTGTATATTAGATAAAATACCTTATTTGTATATATTTTATACTAACCCCAAATCCAATAAAACTAACTCTATTATGTATATATTACTAACACTAATCAAAGAAAAATATCAAAAAAAATACTAACTTGTAAAATTGACCAATAAAACCCCAATCCAAATTTGAAACCATGAAACTTAAAATACGCATATCTCGCTCATACAACCTCCGAATTAGGTCTACTCACTTTAAAGTAATATACGTTCAAAGACCTTCGAAACAAGACCAATTTCATTAAAATCGGAGCTCGTATGCAAAATTTGGGTTTTGGGCCCTTTTTGTACATTTTACATAATGACCGTTTTATCCCCTGTATTTTACCATTTCATTTTCTTAATTATTAAAAATCCAAAAAAATTAGATTAATTTGTAAAAATACTTCTCATATTTTCTTTATTTTTATTTTGATTTTTCTCTTAATTAAAAATGACAAAAAAATTGCAAAAGATAAAATGCGGTATTTTATACCTATAAGGTACCACCCAAAAATACATTTTTGTACAGATAATCTTGTTTGATTTTCGTCCCTTCACGAAAGTTGTAGATCTCGTTGAGGCGAGCAACATTCGTGTTGATCACTTTTTGATCTGACCTCTTTTATTATTTCTTTTTGATTTTTCTTTGTATTTAGTTGCGGATTTTTCTCGAAGCGACACATGGCAACTCTTAAAGCCGCCATGTGTCTCCTCCTCATTCATCAACTTAAACCATTTCTCTCCTTTATTCTGGACCGTTGGATGAGGGATTCTCCATCAACGGCTCATACTCATTCCTTCCCACTCTCCCTTAACTTAAGGGAGAGGCTTCTTTCGACACCTTCCATCCCACCCCATCTCCTCCACCATCTCCCATCTCTCCCACTCTCTCCATGTCCTCTCCAACCTCCACCTTCTCATCTTTGTAATTCCCTCCACTCCTCCATTCATTCCCATCCGCCACTCAATAGGAGATAGGTCCAGCTCTGAGATCTTGTAGGTGACAGCTCCAAGAGTTCCCATCGAGCGACAACGATCCCCCTCCAGGCGAGATCCGGCGAGGCTTCTACCTTCGCCGCTGCAAGCTTCACACGAGGCCTGCTCGAGCTCCGCTTGCCGCGCGTTGAGCGACGACAGGAGCAGCTTTGCTCCTCCTCCCATGCACCTTATCCGTCCACATTACAGGTAACTTCCTTCTTCTTCCTTTCCCTCCTCTTCTCTTTCATTTTCTCTCTCCTCTATTTCATCATCTTCCTCCCACTGAATCATCAAATAGATTGCATTTCTACGGATAAATCACATGTTGCGAACGCAACGGTGATTTTTATTTATTTTTTCGACGAAATTTTATCAATCGATTAATCATTTATTTAGATCACTTAAACAAATGCATGAAGTGAAACTCCCCTGTTTCTTGTGATCCCTCTCTCCTTCTCTACTTCTTCCTCCTCTCTACCCTCCACGTTGCTCATCTTCGGTTACGCCACCACCGCCGTCGCCGCTCGGCACCGCCCCGACGTCCCTTGGCCGTGTGTCGACCGTCCTCCATCACCCGCTACGCCGAGCTCCGCCGACAACCGCAGCACCATCGACGAGCTATACTCACAGAGCCAACGCCCTCTACCACCGGCAGCCGTCCCTCCTCCACCTCCAGGGGCGCCGCCGGCCTCCGACCTCGCCGCCCACTCTGCCACCGGTCCCCCTCCACGCCAGCGACAACGCGCGTGCGCAGCCACCTCAGCCTCCACGACCCAACGTGCGCCAGCCCAGCGGCACGAGGCCACAGCCCAGCGGCTGCGGTGCTTCTCCAACGCCGGCCGCCTCCGCGTCACAGCCCAGCGGTGAGGCGCCGCCCTCCACCGCTCAACGTGCGTCGCCACGCGCGTGCATCCCTCCACACGCAGCAGTGCACCACCAACCGCGACTCGTCCACGCGCGCGTGTGCGCCCTCGCCTCCAGGCGCGCCGCCTCCTTGCGCATCTCCTCCTCAAGCTCACGAGCGCCTCCGTCCGCCCGTCAACGGCCCACCACTGCCGGCCACCTTCAAGCTTCCTCACCGTGAAGCTCCTCCATCGGCCTCCCCTGTTTTATCTCCAAGAACAGGGTAGACCTATCGCACAATAAAAAAAGAGGAATTTGCAAAGGGGACACTTGCACCCCTTTGCAAGTTCTTAAAAAAATTTCAGCTTTCCGAGTATTGCATGTAAGTCCCTGTTCATCATTTCAGCTCATATTTTTTTTGTATTGCATTTACACCCTTGTATTTGCACGTTTATTTTGTTGTCATTCTGTCATCAATTTTTAATTCCGAAAGTTGCATTGTGTAGCATAACTCTTGTTCTACCATTTTAGCACTTATTCGTATTTTTCTGATTTGCAGAGTATTTATTGAAATTAATTTGGTGGAAAATTGCAACCGTTTACCCATTTTAATTGTTTAATTTATTGTATATTGTCTGCTTATCGAAAAATCTCTAAAAAATCAGTTGGTAGATCTAAGTTTATGCTACAACATATCCAAATTTCACATCATTTGCACGAGTTGTTTGTCATAGAAAAATTATTTAGTGAAAACCTTAATTGATTTTTAATTAATCAACCGTGAAATATTTTAACGAAATTCAAGTTGATTTAGATAGTTCTTACTTAGATCTATTTAGATTAATTTTATTTCTGAGAAATATCATCGTTTGGTAATTATTAAAATTAGTTTAGTCATTTTCACTAAAGTCTGCATATTTTATTATCCGTGCATCAGAAAATTCTAAAAAAATTACGTTAGCTTAATTTCATCTCATTTCATAATCTGACCAAGTTTCATAATTTTTGGACTTAATTTGATATCTTAAATTGATTTAACCTCAACTTGGCTGGATTTTTGCATGAGTCTGCATAGAAATTAGAAAAAGAACAAAAAAGGAGACTTCTCGAAAATCACACACTTAGAAATTTGCTAAAAATCTACCTAAGGAGACAGATGCCTCCCTGAGTTCGACCTTGGACTTCACCAAGTAAAAAATTACCGCTTGAAATTAACTCAAATCTAATTAAAGTGGTTTTTGATTAACCTCTCGTATCCGACTGCAACGAACACTTAAACTTAATTTGGACATTAATTTGACCGAATTAACAAAGGGTGCGGGACGGTTGTCAGAGTACATCCTCAAACTCGTTTGAAGAGGTATTAGTGCTTCATCTTTAATTATCCTTTTAGTTTCTGTTTGGAGCTTCATTATCATCTCAAGATTAAATGAGTTCCTTTACTTCATTTTCATCTTGATTCTCAAGAGAGTCATCCTCTAAGAATCACATTCTCAGAGAATCTCAGGGTTATAAAGTAGGTATCCAATACCATCCTTTATTTTCCTAATGAAGTAGCACTCTTTTGTGCTCGATTCCAACTTACTTGCATGGAATCTTATTAAGGATATATAATGTAGTCTCTACTACATATATACCAGGAAACTAAGAGTAAATTATGCTAAAATTCATCATTGATCAAATCATGTCACACATGATCCGATTGTATCTCCCTACAACTCTATTGAGTTTAGGTGTGTTAGGAGGATTGAGTTAGAAATGATATTCATATCTTCATAAGGTATTCCTTTAATTTATCTAACAGGTACAAGCTACCTAGGTTAGATCAAATTCATTTCATCTTTCTTCAGACTTTGATTCCAAACCAAAATTATGAAATCTTTGAACATTTCAAAGGTTTCTTAGGTGAAGAGAAGAAATCTCATATCATACATACTCATAAATAGATATCACATATCCATAATGTTTATTATGATATAGATGATCCACATACATTAATATGTTTGAGATCTTGAATACCTCACATCTAACATCATTCCCAGAGAAGGGTGTATTGGACATTTTACTTTAAATACAATATTCGTAAGTATGTAGGATTTGAAATTTTAGACATTCTAAAGTTTCATCTCTTACTTGTCTATTGATCAAATCAACATGCATATGTCCAAAACTTGATGCCAAATCATTTGTCAAATGATCTTTATCCTCCTATTGATCTTTTAAGGTTCAACTTTCAGTATTAGAAATCTTAATGAACCATTCATTAATTTTCTAATTTTGTGGAGTCCACTAGATGTTAGATTACTATTTGAAATATATCCATCATAACTCTTTATGATAGGTTTATTCTAGAATTCATGTTTATTTCCAACATTTAGAAACAAACAGTGAGTGTATTCTAAAATCTAGGTCATAGAGACATTCTCTAAGACTAAGGCTCTCCCACTGAAATTCAGAAGTCTATCAATCCAACAGAGATTGTTGCAGCAATTGCATCAATATCTACGTGGATAACTACAAACCTTAAGATCAAATTTTCCAGTCTTCTAAAACATATGCAATAATTGCAAGTGTCATTAGAAGAATGAGATACAATTATTAGACTTTAATCTTATCATATTAGAAAGTCAATTTCAATGATTAAATGTAGATTATTCTGGTGCTCTATCCGAGTCCTTCTCTAAGGATTCTGGACAGACTTGATAGTCATACTATCAACACACCAACTTATTGCAGTATTGGCATTCATCCAACTCTTTGGATGTCATATGGAAGTCACAGAAGTAGGTCAACTCTTTGACTTTCCTTCTTACTCGAGTCCGACCCAAGCTTCCACTGTACTCCCTTCATCTATAAACAACCATTGCTTAAGACTAAGGATCTCTTATGTTAAATTCAAAAGAATTCAATGTAAGAGCATTTCAACATTTATACATGCTTCATTAAATTCATGCAATATGAACATTATGAAGCTTCATGAATGACTAGAGTATAGACAGTAGAATGATGACATTCATCGTATCTACATCCATCTAAACTCTTAAAACATTGGTTCAGGTAGGTATTCAAACATTTTGAATATATCATCTCTTATAGAGCTATCATTCTGCATGATGCAGTGAACCATGTCATTCATGATTAAAATGTCGAGAGCACATATGCATGCCATAACATCTTCTTAGGGTTTTGTAAAGTTAATTGACAATTACGATCATCATCGATGTGTCACTTCCAAAGTACACTCGATGAAAGATCAAGACTATAGAGACATACAAACCCTAAGGTGATGTCTTATTGTCTTATTTAATTGTCATTCCTCGTTATGTTGAGGAAACTTGGACATTACAACCACATACATTATGTGTACAATTGCAAGTACAATATCTGGACCATGAGTCCAATCCATGATATTTTACTGGTTATAATTGAGTATAACATTGAGTGGGTTTAATGAAGGATTATCTGAAATAAGAAATTTGCATAAGTATATATATATATATTTATATATATACATATTTTACTTTGATTTAGGAGTTTTTATATCAAAGTTGTCCTGCCTTGTCAACACCGAAAGTTCATTCCCTTAATCACTTTCAATGTAAGAGATATACTTAACATTATATCTCAAGCAAGATCTGGGATGTCCTTCCTTATCTTTGTTACATCTCAATAATATGAGAACCTGTAACTCGGATAAAAAGAAGCGGGAACACATTCCGCCTTGCAAGTCCAACTTGCATCTCCCAATTCTGTCTTTAACACCCAGGTCCACCACCCCTAAGGTGATGTTGACCCATCATTAATTGAACCAACCGTCAACATGCTTAATACTCGCTATACGCAATCCAATATCGCCCCAATAATATGAGGACCCGATATTGGGGTCACTACGTATACGGCCTTACTCTTTCAAGAAGCGAAGAGCCCGATCCAAATAGATTGTATGCAGGAGCTGTCACTTCGGACATGCGTCTCCTTACATACAATATCTAGTGACGGAACCCTTCGCCTTGACGGGAGACTATGGATGCCACTTATGTGATCCTCCATACCATATTCAAATTCTAATTAATCATTATGAACCATATTCACTATGATTAATTCTTCCAAGGGAAATAACAACTCTATTCATAATAGAGCGTTTTAATTTTAATTGGATTTCAATTAATCTAATCATATTAAATTAATGATCCAACTAATATCCAACAAATATTTTTAATTGTTACTTGAAATATGGTATTATCTCAAATACGTATTATTTCAAATTTTAATAATTAGAAAATACATCATGATCTCTCAAGCATCATTCGTTCCCTACCCGATGTCATGGCCAGTACCGGCGGGAGTGGGACGGACCGCAACCGGTTCGACCCGCTACCCCAGCGATCCTTGACAGGACACCATATCCGCCTCGAGAAAAAACAACGCCGAGTTAATCACTTTATACTTGAGATGATCATCTGTTTTTCAACCGAAATTATACCATTTAATATTCATCAAAATCATTTTGATAATATTATAAGGAGATTTGCTAAACAAATCCCCAATCCTATTCAAGCAACAAGGTTTTGCATGTAAAAGTTGTCCTACAACTATTGTAGGATAAACTAGAGTTTTCATGAAAAACAATGTTTGTTGGAATGTGTATCAAGCAACCAATTGATGATCTAGATCTAATCTAATCATTAGTTGGTTGAGTCAATGTCATTTAAGGGAATAAATATTGTTCTAATATTTCTCAAATATTATCCACATATATTCCAGGAAATTAACTATTAATTTTGCATTTTTTCTTGAACGACAATCACAAGGTTTCGGATAATGACGCAATTTCCAACAGTGACCCTCACTAACCAAAAATAACATATCTCATTCTTTTTAAATCCCAATTAAGCAAAATCAATTTCTAGAGATTGATAAATTGATGTAAAAACTAAACCATGTGATAAACACGTATTTCCAGGCATTTTAAAACCGTAATTAACATCTTAATTACGTCTCTAATCGCCATCCCCGAAATAGTGGACATATGGTCAATAAAACGACCATATCTTGAGCAAACGGAATACAAATTACGCAAACTCAAATCCTACCGTTTCCTTAATTAATGGGGAACATTATCCAATTTAAAATTTCATGTTTAAACATTTTAAACAGTGCCGAAATTTTATCACAAGACAGGGCTGCGAAAATTGAAATGCTAAAATTTTCACGAACCCAATCGAGCCCGAATCTTCGTAGGTTCATGGATCTAATCCAAAACCTTCGACAACTTGGCTCTGATACCACTTGAAGGATACGGGAAAATCCTCAAGCGCATCACGGAAGTATGATTATCGCATCGAATGCGATCGGGAGCGACTAGTCACACTAGTTGCTCGATGCATCGGAAATTAAAATTTTCTATGTGACGAAACCACATGATACAAGAACACTTCTTGGATCATTTCGTCTAAACCACAAACAAGTAATATGATTACCACTTGAAGCGTGGTTGCGATCGAGTCTCTAAACAAAGAGACCTCCTGTCTCAAGTCTGATCCGACGGAGGAGACGCTTGCGAGCGCGTTGATGAGACGCGTGCTTATCGCAATCCATGTTGATGATCCAAGACACGAATCTCCTGATCTCGACAAACGAGATACGATGTCTTCTTAACGAGCAAGGCACGCCGAAGTAGACAGAGATCCACGAGCAAACGATCGGGCAGCATAACGACGACGCTGCGGCGATGGAGGATCTCTCTAGGGCATCTATGGTGGACGGCCACATGAGAGATAGAGAGAATGGGCATGTAGAGAGAAAGAGAGAGATAACATTCATTGATTTTCGAGTGTCTTGAAGAGAAAGGGATGCCTCTTCTTATATAGGGTTTTGGGAGTCCATGGATCCCAATCCATGGACAACACACAATCAACGGATGAGATTGATTGTGTCCCTTTCAACGGCTAGGATTGTTGTTGGTAAAACACAACAACAATTGATTTAATTTGAATTAATTCATATTGATAAATCAACATAATTAATTCCAATTTAAATCACATTTGACTAGAGAAGAGATAATGAGAAGACTAAACCAATCCCCTAAAATAAGGGGACGACTACCATCATCTCATGAGATCTCAATATCTCATGAGATCTCATTATCTCATGAGATCTCATTATCTCATGATCATATCATGATCTCTTGTCGATAATATTTTCACCAAAAAATAATTCCAAATTACTTTTTGGAAAATATCAACCATGCCATTGAAATTATATGAATCTCATTCACAACCCAAAACTAATTATATTTTCAATTAATCATTCAATGTGAATCCAATTCACATTAACAATTAATCAACAAATATAAATCACAATATGCTCTCTTTAATATATTATAAATCACATTTATAATATATATGATTAATATGGATAGTGCTATCCACATTACTCATATCCATGATAATTAAATCACATCTAATCATCTTGGATCTACTTTTCTCATGTGCCCAAATAACGTGAATCACATTCACATTATTCATATCTTTGATAATTAAATCACATTTTATTATCTCAGGTAACTCTCATTATAATATGAATCAAATTCATATTATCCATGATAATTAAATCACATTTAATTATTAATTTTCTCGATGCTCGGATACACATATCAACAATGAAATTATACATGAACTCTTTCAAGGATAATGCGCTTTCTCCACGGATACTTGGAGATAAGGACAGAGCGATTGTATTGTTCCACCTATAGTGACTTAGATATTGAGATCACATCTCAAATCCAGATCTCGGGCCTCCCATAGATGCTTGATTAAATCAAGACCGCAAATCTAATCTTCTCATTGCATCTGAATCACATTCAGATCAATGTCTAACATTTGTACCAAGATCAAATTACTTCTCTACTGAGAGGAGTCACTAAAATCCTGACCCATTTCATCACTCCCTAGGAATGGAAGCATCATGATTATACAATCGTTTATGATCACATCACCCTCAGGTATTCCCAATACCTGTACATCCTGCATACTGGAAGACTCAGAATAAACCCGAAGTATTAGAACAACTTTATACTATCTACTTCAGGGTTTTATCAGTAAGTTTCTCATTTTGATTATTGGGAGTTGGTATCGATCATATACTTTCCAAAAGCATATATCATACCTAGGTCTTGATCATATACTTCCCAAAAGTATATATCAAACTTACAAATTCAGTCAAGCTTCCAAAGCGAGACAACCGTGCGCATGGAATTTGATTCTTCCCAATATCTCATGAGTGAGCTCATGTCTTCCGGTTCAGTAATGAACCTGTATGATCCCTTTGAGAGATCGTATTACTCATATGCCCTTATATGCACACCAGCGCGCCGGTGTATAGACCTTGGTTAGGTCATCAACCTATTGGTCTGCCAAATGTACATACTGAGACATATAGTAAAACATCTATCTCCGGTCAGAGGATGCGTGCGTATATCGTGACAGCATACAATATAGGACTTTGGTTATCTCGATCTCGTTAAGTCAACTTTTTGACCTAACTAATCTGACACCTCCAAATCGCTATTCCTATGCAGAGGACCTGCATCAAGAGGTCGGTCAGACATCAGCCTATGAGAAAGGATTGCCATCTCCTACTCAGGCTGGAGATCGCATCTTAACAATCATTTGACGGTGCCTGATGAGTCCTCAATCTAACCCTTTAGATATTCATCCAAGCACCAGCCTCGATGATTCAATTATTGAATCACCAACTGTATGATTGTTAAGATGGCCATAGTACATAACCCTAATTGTACTAAGGGACCTATTATGCAAATTATTTATTCTTCATTTCAGATCAGGGAATGATATCTACAATAACATTTATTGCATAATGGCTCGTCGTGGGCTCGCATGTCCAACAATATTGAAAGAAGAGCTCTCAAACACAAAGTTAAATTCAAAAGAGCTTCAACCAAAGGCGAGCGCTCCCAACCTTTTTCAAAGTGTCCACTTGGACCAAACACTATTAGGACCAAGGAGTCGGGCTAGCATCCAAAAAGGGCTCTGTATCGTATAGTGATACAAGTCTGGGTGTCAAAGGTATCGTAGATAATCAAAAGAGACACACCCTAGTGTACTCCTAGAAAAATAAGTGCAGACGACTCCAAATTCTCTTGACGGACACATTGATCAACAATAAAAATATACAAATGTTGAGTAATAAGCACTCGAGAGACCCCTTGTTCCAATGTGAGGGAGAGAAAAATAAGACACAATCCTATGCCCTCCATATCTGGCCATCCATCTATACATTCAAGTCTGACAAACTAATGAGACAATTAACTAAAGCAAGAACTGACTTATTCCTTAGTGTTGAGGATTAGGTCTAGAGGAGAGTCTCCTGGACTAGAACTTTGGGTGATGTCTCGACTCGACTCTCATGATTGCATTACACTAATTTTCACATCCTTATTTTTTATGTACAAACAAAGAGCCTGATAACTAAAGAAGTTGGATTTTTTTTGACTAGAGCATGGTTGAGCCCAAAATTTTAGGATCACTCAAATTGAGGCTCTTCGAGGAATTGAGCCTTGAAAAATCCACATGCACTATCAGGAATTAATCTGACTCCTTCATTCTTTAAATGCTCGAGTACGAGCATGGTTTAAGTATAGGGGTATGATGAATCACAGATACATCATGATAAAATTCATTTATTATTCTTCTATATTAAAAACTTTAATAAAAATCACAATTAAATCCTTATTATTAACTCGTATTCTACTGTGAATAATATGTGTATAATTAACCTATATATTCTAACCCTAATTTATTGTATTTAATTTCTAACCCTTTTTTCTTTGTTTTTATATTTTATTAAAATCACTAAAAATATATTAAATATTATCTATATTTATTTTGGCTTTTAAAAGAAATTAAAAATACAAAAAAATCTCAAAACCACAAAACAATGTTTTTACCTATTAAAAATGCTCCCAAAAATACACCTTTATACAAATAACCTCCTTTGACTTTTTGTCCAACATAAAACTTGTAGATCTCATTGAGATATTTAAGTTTTATGTTTTGACTTTTTTCCTAATTCAACCTTCTATTATTTCTTTTCTATTTATCTTTATTTTTACTATTTTTTGAATTTTCTAGAGCGGCCATGTGGCGCCCTCTGGGCCATCTACATGGCTGCACCACCTCTTGCCACCCGGCCTTGCTTCTTAGCCATTGGATCACCCTCTCCCCGCCTCGACCTTAACTGTCCACTACCGCTACCTCCACAACCGTTTGATCACTTCATCAGATGTGATCCCCACCGCACCTTATCACCCTCTTCCCGACCACACGATCTCCCTCCTATCCATCGACCCTCCTTTCTCCACGCCACACCTTCAGTCCTAATCCTCAGATCATCCCCCATCATCATCCCCGCCATCCTTTGACGCCCACTCTCCATCTACTGGATTAGATCCTCTGATCTAATCCAGGCCCTCCGCTTGTGCTCTAATCAGGACTGTTGGATCACGAGATCCAATGGTCCCTGCTTCATCCCCTACCTCCAGCCTACTACACCTTCAGCTATTACACCTCACGATCCCATTATCCCCTTCCTTTTCTAGCTGCCACCTCACTCCCCTTCTCTTCGATTCAACGCCACTCCCACGTATCCCCGAGATCCACCTTCATCGCTTGCCCATCAATGCCTTCATTCCTCCCTCAAAGGCCCTTCGCTAGCCGTTCGAAAACCCTTCATCACCTCCATAACGACCAAGCTCCTCAGCTTATAAAACACATGCTTCGCCTCCCATACACACCATCCACCAACCAAGGGGCTGAGGCCCAGCTTCCTCTGCCCTTCGATGACAACGGAGGGTGGCTGACGAGGCGAAGACGACCCCTATACCCTAGGTGCGATCCATGGCATCCGCCATGTATGCTCCGCCACTCCGGATGATACTCGAGCTTGTTGGAGTAGCTGCCCAACATGTGCGACGACCCGAGGTTCCAATGGAACCTCAACCCAAGCTCCGCTCCGCCCCTTTTTCTCGAATCCTCCAGGTTCGTGCCTTTGCTTTTTCTCTTGTTTTCTTGAAATTTACCCACTGCCTACAATTATCCCCTCCATCGCCTAACCGCCTCACGAGCTCCGCCACCCATCCCTCACCTTCGCTAAACCCTCCCCTCACCCCCTTTCCTTCTCCAAAACCCTGATTACCTTCGCTCCACCTCCTCTTCGACTCGTTGGAGAGATAAATTAGGTCCTCCATTCCCTCCGCTCACATGGACCATCACTCCATTCTCCATGTACACACAAAGAAGCTTCGGCTATTACTAACGCCTGCAGGATGCATCCTCTTCAATGGTCGGGAGTTGATCAGAGCTCACTTCACCAGCTTTGCCTCCGACGGCCCCATGATAAACGCCCCGTACCCTATGTTAACTTGGTCAAGTTAATGTCCAAATTAATTTTAATCGTTCGTTGCAGTCGGATACGAGAGGGAATATCAAAAACCACTTTAATTAAATTTGAGTTAATTTCAAGCGGCAATTTTTTTACTTGGTGAAGTCCAAGGTCGAACTCAGGGAGGCATCTGTCTCCTTAGATAGATTTTTAGCAAATTTCCAAGTGTATGATTTTCGGAAAATTATTTTTTTTGGTCTTTTTCTATTTTCTATGCAGGACACATGCAAAATCAGGACAGATTATGAGTTAAATCAGAAATATGATCAAATTAATTCCAAAAATTATGAAATGGGATGAAATTAAGCTACTCTAATTTTTTTAGAATTTTCTGATGCACGGATAATAAAAAATGCAGACTTTAGTGAAAACGACTAAACCAATTTTAATAATTATCAAACGATGATATTTTAAGAAATAAAATTAATCCAAATAGGTCTAGTTAAGATCTATCCAAATCAACTTGAATTTCGTTAAATCACTTCACAATTGATTAATTAAAAATCGATTAAGGTTTTCACTAAATGATTTTTCTAAGATAAACTATACGTGAAAATGAGATGATTTTTGGATATGTTGTAGCACAGAGTTAGATCTACCAATAGTGATTTTTCAGAGATTTTTCGACAAGCAGAGAATACACAATCAAGTAAACAATCAAAATGGGCAAAATATTACAATTTTTCCCAAATTAAATTCTATTAATATTCTGCAAATCAGAAAAATACAAGGAAATGCTAAAATGGTAGACTAAGAGTTATACTACACAATGCAACTTTCGGAATTAAAATTTGATGACAAAATGACAACTAAATAAATATGTAAATGCAGGGGTATGAATGCAATACAAAAATAGAAATATGAGATCAAATGAAGCACAGGGACTTACATGCAATTACCTAAAACTTGATCTTCCTTTGAGAACTTGCAAGGGGGTGCAAGTGTCCCCTTTGCATATACCCAATTTTTTATTGTGCGATGAAACTCCTCTGTTTTTGCATGCAAAACAGGGGAATGGAGATGGAGGAGCTTCACGGCAAGGGAGCTTCACGGCAAGGGGGCGGAGAGCGGCCGGCTGCGCCGCTGGTGTTGGCGGAGATGGACGGGTCGCGCGGGTGGCGCTAGTGGCTGGGATCGCACGCGCGCGGAGGCGGCACGGCCTGGAGAACTGTGAAAGGTTGTGTGGCGCACGGTCGTGGGGCTCGCGCGCGCGCAACCTAGGTGGGGCGCGGGCCGAGGATGAGGCGCGCAGCGGAGGTGCGTGGGCGAGTCGGCTGGAGGCCGCGCGACTTGCTTGGCGTGGTAGTCGGCTGGGTTGGGTGCGGCCTCTCTGGTGCGTGTGGAGGAGTCGGAACGGCGGCGCCCCTGGAGGTGGAGGGCAGCTGCACGCAACAACCGCGCGAGGGGCAGCTGTGCGCGGCGCTCGAGGGCGGAGGCCGCGGTGGTGCTGCGCGTGGGCGGCGTGGGTGAGCCTCTACTGGTGATTCTGGAGCTCGGTCGCAGGTGGCTGCGGTGTCGTGGAGGTGATGACGTCGGCGGCTGCGGGAGATGGCGACGGAGGACGGCCGACACACGGCCAAGGGTCGTCGGGGTAGAGGGCCGTTAGTGGCCGATGGTGATGGTGTGTGTGTGGTGAGGTGATGGGAGGAAGAAGACGCAGGGGGGGTTTCACCACCTCCCATGTTTCTCATGCATTTGTTTAAGTGGGCGCAAATAAACCATTAATCGATTGATGAAATTTCGTCGAAAATTTATTAAAAATCACCGTTGCGATCACAACGTGTGATTTCCGTTGAAGTGCGATCGGTTTTGTGATTCAGTGGGAGGAAGGTGATGAATCGAGGAGAGAGAGAGAGAGTGGGGTGTAATGAAGAAAAAGAAGAAGATGAGAGGTACCTGGAGATGAAGTCGGATTGCCTGGGAATGGAGGAGAGCTCCTTCGAACGTCGCTCAACGCCGCAGCTGAGGCGGAGCTCGAGCAAGTCTCGTGTGAAACTTGCAGCGGCGAAGGTCGAAATCTCACCGGATCTCGCCAAGAAGGAGTCGTCTTCGCTCGGAGGGATCTCCTGTAGCTGTCACCTTCAGGGAATGTAGAGTTGGGCTTCTTCTCTCAAGTGGCGGATGGGTATGAATGGAGGGGTAGAGGAGATTATAAAGAGGAGGAGGTGGAGGTTGGAGAGGGCATGGAGAGAGTGGGAGAGATGGAAGAAGGAGTGGAGAAGATGGGATGGGATGGGAGGTATCGAAGAGGCCTCTCCCTTAAGTTAAGGGAGTGTGGGGAGGAATGGGTAGAGAGGAGAGAGATGATGCCACTTGGCGCGCTAGGGTGCGGCCATGTGGCATTTATTTAATTAGTATCCAAAAACCAAGGGATTGGCACGTGGCGGCTTTCGGAGCCACCACATGTCGCTTTCAGAAAAAACCAAAGTTAAATGGAAAGAAAAATAAAAAAGACATAATAAAAGAGCTTAAATAAAAAAGTGATCAACACGAAAGTTGCTCGTCTCGACGAGATCTACAACTTTCATTAAGGGCCGAAAATCAAATGAGATCGTCTGTACAAAAGCATATTTTTGGGCGGTACCTTATAGGTATGAAATACCGCATTTTATCTTTTGTAATTTTTTTTGTCATTTTTAATTAAGAGAAAAATCAAAATAAAAATAAAGAAAATATGAGAAGAATATTTACAACTTAATCTATTTTTTTAGATTTTTAATAATTAAGAAAATAAAAAGATAAAATACATGGGTAAAACGGTCATTATGTATAATGTACAAAAGGGGCCCAAAACCCAAGTTTTGCATACGAGCTCCGATTTTAATGAAATTGGTCTTGTTTCGAAGGTCTTTGAATGTATATTACTTTAAAAGTGAGTAGACCTAATTCGGAGGTTTTAGAGAGAGATATACACATTTTAAGGCTCTTAGTTTCAAACTTGGATTGGGGTTTTATTGGTCAATTTTACATGTTAGTATTTTTTGATATTTTTCCTTTATTAGTGTTAGTCATATATACACTAAGGAGTTGGTTTTATTGGATTCGGAGTTAGTATAAAATATATACAAGTAGGGTATTTTAGCTAATATACAGGTGAATATTTACAAGTGAATTTGGCTTCTTATTTTATGCAAATATAAATGCTAAAATGCAGATGTTATCAATGTATGCATGAATGCTACTTATGCAATATAAGTGAAATATGAAGCTATTTACTCGAGAACAAAGCTCTATTTTCAACTTTTAGAGTGATGAATCACAAATTCATCAACCCCCTATACTTAAACCTTGCTCGTCCCCGAGCAACTAAATGAAATGCAAGAGTGAAATGATTTTGGGTTCCATACCAAGGTCATGAACAAAAGTTGAAAATGGAGCTTGACTCGACCTTTGGATTAATTGTATGGTGGAACCTTATTGGGATCTGAACTTAAGACCTAACATACTTCAAGTTCCACAAGTCTTCTATTCAAGACGCCTCAATAGTCAGGTCAGAACAAATCTTCAAACGCAAATTTTCTGATGACTATGATTCTTACTTGTACTGTGTAAGTGAGATGTAACTCTCCACATCAGAAATGGCTCAGAACCAGCCTCCTCTAACAAGGTAACTCAATAACCCGGTCCAGTTACTCTTTCCTCGAGGAGCGGGGTATTCCCTTCTAAGTTCAAGTGCGACCAACTCAAGAGGAGGGGGTAGAGAAAAGAATGGACGGTAGCCAGTGTAGCTACCTATCCCAGGATACCTGACCAGTGTAGCCAAGTCATCCAACTGCATTTCTTTGCTAATATACATACTCTGACAGGTATTATTTTTTTCACTTGGACCTGTCTGATTTTTTTGGAGTTCTTGCATTTTTTCTCTCTTTTTTTGGAACTATATACAAGGTGCAGCATGTACATCAGGAGTTTTTCCTCTTGACCCAGTAGACTATCCCTCTTTTGAAGCATTATTGCAACCCACAACATCCTGTCCTTAGATGTCAACACCACCAGATTAGGTTGAGATGCACTACCCTCCCAAGAGGAGGACGGATGTTTCCACCCGTGTGCTACTCCAAGCTAAAGGATTCTACCTCCTCACCACCTCATCAATGAAGAGCTACGTGCATTGTGCTTGTCCAAGTTAGGTCATTATCTAAAAGAATCCTGCGTATGCACGAGATATTCTACTTAGACTAATCAAGATGACATGTGAACATAGACTTGCGGACTCAAAGAATTAAGTCACTTGACCTGAGAAATCTTAACTCCAGTTCCTATAAGGTTCCTCTGAAATTAGGTGGATTAAGGTCAAATCAAGTCCATCCTCAATATCTACTCATAACTTGGTTCAGAACCCACTAGCTTTTCACTTTGCATATGCAAGATATGCTGATGAGATGTGGATGTCATGCTATGAAGATGAATGAAAATGCAAGACTCCTTTTCTTTTCTTTTTAGATGCAGAGATGATATGCAAGAGTAAATAAGAAGCCTATTTTTATTTTCATTTTTGTTTTTGTTTTTTTTTGTTTTTCAAAACTTTGGTATACCTCCTATGTTACAACAATTTACAAGAGTTTATAAGTATTATACAAGTTATACAAGTGTTATACAATATACAAGTATACATGTTTTTTCAATTTTTTACAAAAGATTTACAAGTATTATACAAGTACAATTTTTTTTCAATTTTTACCCACCCGTAATTATTGTAAAATATATACAAAAGTACACGAAAGTATGAGCTATGGGTAAAGTATACATGCAATATATAAACACCCCCCTATACTTAGCGTGTGCTATGTCCTCAAAGCACGAAGAGCGAGGAAAAAGACATAGCTCGTGCTAAGCGTAGGAGAGCTAAAGAGAAGAAAAAAAATGTATAGAAATCGACCGGCCCCCCTATACTTAGGCTCTGGCAGCCTAAGTGTAGAAGAAAGTCAAAAAGTGGGGCGAACGAGGTCAAGAGGAGAAGTGTATGAATATACAATGCGGGCATCGGTCCCCCCTATACTTAGGCTCAGGTCAGCCTAAGTATAGGACGGAAGTGAGTATGAGGACCAATGTGATCTGGAGAATGTACAGAGAACCGACTCAAGTGACTCCTCCCCCCTATACTTAGGATATGGTTATCCTAAGTATAGTCCAAGTAATGATGTAATGAAGCGGGGAGGGTTTACCAGAGTCGCGGGAGAAAGGATAGGATGATGATATATACAGATGAGTGGGTCTGAATCTTTCAAGATGTTGCGGATGGCTAGGGCTCACTGCTGCAAGGTCTCATACGCGGCTCGAGGTGTATCTGCTGTATCTGTCTCGCGCATGAATACAATCTCCTCAACATGGACTAACTGCTCATTGGATTCGACGAAGTGCCTCAACAGTTGTCCATTCACTAGGAATGTCGGTGCATCATCTGCAAGATCTGAGATCTCGACACATCCACTATCATGCACCGTACGGACGACAAATGGGACCGTCCACTTAGACTTCAACTTGCCTTGGAAAATCTTCAGCCTAGCATTGAACAACCATACCTTCTGTCCAGGAACAAAGGTCTTTCGTCTGATATATCTATCATGCCAACGCTTCACCTTGTACACCAAACTGTTGTCGTATGCGCGGTTTCTGACTTCCACAAGCTCATTCAGATCCATGTCTCTCTGCTTCCGTCCCAGGTTCGTGTTCCAGTTGACCTTCTTGATTGCCCATTCTGATTTTCTGCAGTAACTCTGCGGGCAAATGGCACGGCTTTCCGAATACCATTCAAAATGGGGAGGTGCCTAACAGTGTCTTGTAAGCCGTCATATACGCCCAGAGGACTTGATCTAAGATCTGAGACCAGTCCTTCCTGTCCGGGCGGACAAGCTTTTGCAATATGGTTTTCACCTCTCGATTCGACACCTCAGCCATACCATTGGTTTGTGGGTGGTAAGGACTCGCGACATGGTGTTCAATGCCAAGTCCTTCAGGAGTTTCTTCACCTCCCGATTCACAAAGTGGCTACCCCCGTCTGATATCATCATTTTGGGGATCCCGAACCTAGAGATGATGTGCTCTCTAATGAATTTACAGACAGTCCTGCTGTTTGCGGCTCGGGTCGGGATAGCCTCCACCCATATGGATAGATAATCCACTGCAAGAAGGATATATTCGAACCCGTGGCTGACAGGGAATGGGCCCATGAAATCGATGCCCCAGGCATCAAAGACATCACAAATGATGACCGGCTGCATTGGCATCTCATCCTTGGAACCGACGGTTCCTCCCATTCTCTGGCATACTGGGCACGACTTCGCGAAGGCGGTGGCATCGTGAAACAAAGTCGGCCAGTAGAAGCCACACTGAAGTACCTTCCATGCGGTCCTCTTCCCGGAGTGGTGTCCTCCTGCCTCTAAGCTATGGCATAAAGAAAGGACACTCTGGTATTCCTCCTGAGGAATACATCGTCTCCAGACACAATCCGATCCTTCAAAGAAAAGGATCGGATCCTCCCAATGGTAGTGTCTAGCGTCCGACTTCAGTCGGTCGATTTGGCTCTTGGGCCAATCTTCAGGAACTTTCTTGGAGACAAGATAATTCACGATATTGGCATACCATGGGAGTGAGTCGATAACAAAAATCGACTCGTCAGGGAAGGAGTCTCGAATTGGTAAAACTCGGAAGTATTAAGATCTTCGAGACGAGAGAGATGATCGGCCACTACGTTCTTCTTTCCAGGTTTATCACGTATGTCCAAGTCAAACTCCTGGATAAGTAAAATCCATCAAAGAAGACGCGCTTTCGCATCCTTCTTCTCCATCAAGTACCGTAGTGCCGTATGGTCAGTGAACACAGTTACCTTGGATCCGATTAGGTGAGATCTGAATTTGTCCAAGGCAAACACTACCGCAAGCATTTCCTTTTCCGTAACTGTATAGTTACGCTGAGCGGTATCAAGCACTTCGCTTGCGTAGTGAATTGCGAACGGGACGCCATCTCTTCTTTGTCCTAACACAGCCCCAACAGCATAGTTTGAGGCGTCCGTCATGATCTCAAAAGGTAGAGACCAATCTGGGGCTTGTAGGATGGGTGCGTCCATTATCATTCCCTGCAATAGCTTAAAGGCCTCAAGACATTTGTGATCAACAATAAACTCCATGTCTTTGCCTAAAAGCTCAGTTAGCGGTCGGGAAATCTTAGAAAAATCCTTAATGAATCTCCGATAAAATCCAACATGCCCGAGGAACGACCGCAACTGCTTAACGTTGGTTGGTGGCTGGAGTCTTCTGATCACATCCACCTTGGCAGGGTCAACCTCCATTCCTTTCTTGGAGATGACATGCCCCAACACTATGCCCTCCGTCACCATGAAGTGACTTTTCTCCCAGGAGAGCACTAGATTAACCTCACAACATCTTTTGAGGACTCGGTCCAGATTCCTAAGATAGGAATCGAAGGAATCGCCGTGGACCGAGAAGTCATCCATGAAGACTTCCAGGAATTCGCCGACCATTTCGGAGAATACAACAATCATGCACCTTTGGAAAGTACCTGGAGCATTGCATAACCCAAAAGGCATGCGCCTGAAAGCATAGGTACCAAAGGGGCATGTAAACGTGGTCTTTTCCTGGTCCTCTGGAGCTATGGCTACTTGATTGTAGCCCGAGAACCCGTCTAAGAAGCAGAAGAACTCTTTCCCCGCTAGTCTCTCTAAGATCTGATCAATGAATGGTATGGAGAAATGATCCTTCTTCGTCACGGCATTCAGGTGTCTGTAATCCACACAGACACGCCACGACGTGGGTACTCGCGTCACGATCTCCTCTCCATCCTCATTGGTGGTCGTCTGAATTCCCGACTTTTTCGGGACAACATGGATTGGGGCCACCCACTTAGAGTCGGAGATTGGGTAAATGAAACCCGCGTTGCACCATTTTTCTATCTCTTTCTTTACGACCTCTCGTAAATTTGGATTCAACCGACGTTGGAATTCACGGGAGGGTTTGGCTTCGTTCTCCAAGTAAATATGGTGCGAACACAGAGCGGGATTTATCCCGTGGAGATCGGAAATGCTCCAGCCTATTGCCTTGTGGTGTTTCTCTAGGATCTCTAGCAAGCGAGATTCCTGCTCCTCGGTCAATCGCGAACTGATGATGACCGGAAATTTCTTGTCCTGACCTGCAAAGAAGGCATATTTAAGGTTGTGGGCAAGGGTTTGAGCTCAGGAATAATGTGATCGTCTAAGAAGTCTGGCTCAACCTGATCTGGTTCAGTGTTGGAAGTGGCTGGATCATTCTCTGTGATAGCTGCCACCAAGTTTGGCTCTGGAGTCGGATCGTCAAAGGTCTCCATACGATCGGCAAACGCCTCGTCCGACTCGTCATCCTCATCTTCCGATTGTCCTAGAGATGTAAGGACCAACATGCCCAACTGGGCCTCTACGTCATCGAAGATGTAGGGCGATGCAGGCTCAGAGCTGTACTCGTTCCTGAGGATCTCGCAGATTGACTCATGCACTGGATCATCTTCGGAGGAGATGGACGCATCGATGTTGGCTGGGTTCTGTCTCCATGGCCCAACTAAGTCTACATGCTCGTAGTCTGTTCCGGTAGAAGAGTACTCGGTGCTGGATTCTGAATCCGGTCTTTGCCATCTTGTCTGCTTCATTTCAAGTTCCTCATCTCCGCCTGGAGTTTGGAACTGAATTTTCCCGATCTTATAGTCAAATAAGGCCCCTGCTGTTCTGAGGAAGGGCCTACCTAGAATGATATGGGAATCTCTCCAATTACGAGGGGTTTCCATATCCAGGACAGTGAAGTCCACCATATATTCTTGCCCCTCGACTTTGATCACAATGTTCCTTAACTCTCCTTGGGACCTCTTGGTTGATTTATCAGCAAACTGTAGAAGAGCTCTAGATTTCCTAAGAGGTCCGAGATTAAGCCGCTCATAGAGGGTTGTAGGCATCAGATTGATTGAGGAACCATTGTCCAGGAGAGTGCGTGCAAACGCGATGTCATCAACATGACTCACTACATAATGTGCACACATGTCTCTTCGTTTCCTTGGAAACGAGTTCTTTATTGCACAAGTCGTGGCTACTGATAAAACGTGTTTCTCAACATGGCTTTTGGTCTTCTTGCTAAACCTAGTAGGTGTGCATCTCACCTTAAGGTATTTTTGGAATGCAGGGGTCATTTCCACGAACTTGTCAAAGGGGATTGTGACTTTGATGTGTTTATTGCAGAACTCTGCCATCTCAGGGTCATCTTTTTGGATTTTTTTGGTTTTCTTCTTTCCACCCTTAAGAGCTCGGGGGAAAGGGATAATTGACTCTAACTCATGTTCGGAAACTGAAAGATTTTCATTAACTTCTGGAACTGAGTTCTTTACATGACGTTGACTCTGAAACAAACTAGGACTCTGACTCTAACTGAAATGAAAATGCTGGGGCGAAACCGGTGATGCTTCTTCTGCGACTGTTGGACGATCCTCCTCAGATGGAGGTGTGGGCTCTTCATCGGTTTCATCAGACTCCATGCAGATGCGAGAATGCTGCTTTGAGGACTCTGATGTCCTCTTCTTCTGCCGACGATGGTGTTGGTGATGCTCCTCCTTTTCTTCCTCCGAGTTCTCCTCAGGCAGAGTCTCGAAGGCTCCTTCCTTCTGCTCCCGTGCCCGATCAGGTATGGTCACGGTCCTTCCGCTCCTGAGGGACATATGATTTACATTATCGTACGAAAGGATCTCATGTTCAGATAAATAATTATCTGAATAATATACCTGATCTCGAGGTCGGTTCTGGCCATGGTGTAAGCTGTTCGAGTTGGTCTGAACCTGTGCGGGAATTGAGGTCTTTGGCGCCATCTGTTGGTCCTGGGTACGAGAGACCCGATTGATATCGGTTCTCATGTCCAGGTAGTCATTCTGCATCTGTTGGACCCTATCAGACAGGGTCTGGATCGCCAAGGTGAGAGACTCCAATTCGGTGGGCTGGGCTTGCTGCTGTGCGGACGAGGTTCGGTAGTGGCACTGCTGGCCATGCTGATACTGCTGCTGCTGGGACAGTGCTGGACCCTGCTGATATGTGCACTGCTGCTGCTGGTGCTGCTGAGGCTGGTACACTTGTTCTGGCCTGTACTGAAAGCACGGTGCGGGGACGGAGCTGGTTGCTTGGTAAGCTGGGGAAGGTCGGTGAGGCTGACCATTCCCCATCCCTGACTGTCTACTGATGGGGTCGCGGCTGTACCACAGCCCATTAATCTTGAACACCTGCGGAGGGTCCTCGTATCCATTCTCTACTTGTGGGGGTGCATGTTGGTCCTGCTGGGTGTAAGTCTGATCCTCCACCCAGCCACTGTGAGGCCTCGGTGCCTGCTCCTGCACAAGATGGACTCGATGCACAGGTGCAGGTGGCGCAAAAGGGGCAGGTAGCTTCATCTTGGCTACCTTCTCAATGAGTTTCTCCACTTGCTTCGGTAGACGCGAGAGAGACTCAAGGTCAGTGACCCTCTTGTGGATCTGCTCGACCATGGTAAACTTGTCGGCAATCATCCCCATGCTGGGGATGAGGTCCTCGGTCAGATCCGCTACAGTCCTTCGCGTTGTCTCATTAGATAGGATTGAGGGAGACATCGCATAAGCCCTGGTGGCCTGTGACCTGCCGGTTTCCGCCATTTGTTCTAAGATCTTCCATACGGCGTGCTCGTTTTTGTTCAGATAGCTTCCTCCACAGGCAGCATTGACTAACCCTTGCGTCTCCGGGGTTAGACCACAGAATAAGGTCTGGACTAAGATCGCCTTCGAAATGCCGTGGCAAGGGCATTTCTGCACTAAGTCATTGAACCTATCCCATGCATCATGGAAGGGTTCACTAGGTCCTTAGGAGAAGCTGGCGATCTTTGTTCTCATTTGATTAGTCCTACTGAGAGGGTAGAACTTTTTCAGGAAGAGGTCCTTGAACTGCATCCAGGTAGTACATATCACCCCTAAGTTCTTCAGCCAATGAGCAGCCTTATCTCCTAAGGAAAAAGGGGTGGCCTTCAGTCGAATATAATCTTGGCCAATATTGGGATGGCTAAGATTATTGCACACCAGCTCGAAGTCATGGAGGAAAATGTACGGTTCTTCATTTATGTTTCCGTTGAACTTCGGAAGCAGACTAAGGAAGTGGGGCTTCAGCTCAAATGCCTGGGCGGGAACTGTTGGTGCTAACCAATTCTGAATCTCGTTCTCCACTGGGTTGTAGGTATCGACCATTGGTCGGTCGATTCCTACTGCTACTATGATCTGTCCCATCCGCGCCTTGAGATCTGCATTCTTCTGTTCAGCTTCGGCAAGGCGAGCAAGAATCTGTCGTATATGTTCCTCATCCGGTGGCATTTTAGGCGGCATTTTGTCCTCTAGTCCTGTGTGGGAAATAAGATCGGTGTCAGAGGACAAATCAAGGAAGGGATTACCGAGGCAATGGTCTTCCTCGATAATCTCGGAGGAGAGGAAAGGGTTGGTTTGAGAGTAACCACCCTGGGTGATAGGGAACCAAGACTCAAGAGGGTCATGAGTCCTGGGTGGTCCAAGGTGGGTCGATGAAGATGAGTTACGTAGGGGACTCATAGAGAGATCGGTGAATAAAGAGTCGAGATCTCCCCAGTTGCTCATCTTGATATGGCGAGAAGAAGATAGGATTTTTACTCCTACCTGAAGCAAACAATCAATCCAAAACCCTGGGGTTCACACTCAACACAGTGAAGGACTCGAAATCGAGTCCAATTAATCTTGTAGTTTTTAAGTGTGATTTTCAAGCAAAAATAGCAAGGATTACACGGCCTATAGGGAAGTCGGCTCAGAGCCGGATGCGTCTTCCCTGTTTAACCTGTCGCCTAAGATACCGCCGGTCCTTCCTTTCTTCACTCCTATCCCAAGTCGATGGATTCAATGACCACACCCCTATATACCTGCAAGCAGGCGGATGCTGACAAGGCCAGAACTTCACCCCGGGGGATTACTGGCAACTTGTCGTAAAGTACCGCAATTTCGCCCCTATCTACCTGATACAGACGGAGGCTACTTGGTACTAGTCAATGAATCTGAAATTATTCGACTTGTGATATTTGCTAGGATCAGTCAGAACGTGATATGAAAGGCGGGGATTTGGGCTCTGCCTTAAGGTGTTCACACACACTCAAGTACCCTCACTCAGCCTGAAAACAAGGTCGGAGATTAATCTCCCGCAAACAATTTTCAAATTTTATTCTTTTTTTGGTCAATAATGTTTAGCAGTCCCAATTTTAAGTTAAGTTCTCACTGATTAAGTCAACCACACAGCACGCCTATCGGACAATCCTAATTTCCGTTTAATTAAATGTGAAAATCAGAGGGAGAAATCGAGAAAAAGCCGATGCAAGTTAAAATAATGATGCTATGCTGAGTTCAGGAGACTTACAGTGATCCCTTCGATTTTTTTATGCAGGATGCAAAACAGAATTGAAAACTTTATCCAAATGCAAATGCAGGCGAAGAAAGCCGCTCCTAGACAAGCAGTTCTATTAGCGTGAAGAACATGTTATTTTGGCTAAGTCCTGCGGTCTAAGTGCGTCTTTTAAGTGAGTTGTGTAGTCCTAATGATTACGAGCACAAGCAATTCCTAGATTGGCTCGGGAAGCCGCTAGTGCAAGATAAGTTACATTCACCCACACAGCACACGGGGACACAGTTCCACTATACTTACACACGTGAGATCCCAAACGGGAACCGCAGGGAAATGATGCGAAAAAGAAATAAAGAAATTAAAATGAAAATTTACAAAGCCTCTCTTTCACTCAACAAAATTAAAATGCTAGATCCTCGAAGCGTCGTCGACTCCTCACGTTCCTCGCACAAAAACAAATTGAGGTCAGAGAGTGACACAAAAATAAAATAATGCAAAGAAATAAAAGAGAGAGAAAATAATTAAAAGAAAACCGGGGGTCAGACTACTCGGGGAAAGAAAATCAAACACTCAGAATTTGACTAAAAATTAACCTAAGCCGTGCCTCCCCGGCAACGACGCCATTTTGATAAACGCCCCGCACCCTATGTTAACTCGGTCAAGTTAATGTCCAAATTAATTTTAATCATTCGTTGCAGTCGGATACGAGAGGGAATATCAAAAACCACTTTAATTAAATTTGAGTTAATTTTAAGCGGCAATTTTTTTACTTGGTGAAGTCCAAGGTCGAACTCAGGGAGGCATCTGTCTCCTTAGATAGATTTTTAGCAAATTTCCAAGTGTGTGATTTTCGGAAAATTATTATTTTTGGTCTTTTTCTATTTTCTATGCAGGACACATGCAAAATCAGGCCAGATTATGAGTTAAATCAGAAATATGATCAAATTAATTCCAAAAATTATGAAACTTGGTCAGATTATGAAATGGGATGAAATTAAGCTACTTTAATTTTTTTAGAATTTTCTGATGCACGGATAATAAAAAATGCAGACTTTAGTGAAAACGACTAAACCAATTTTAATAATTATCAAACAATGATATTTTAAAGAAATAAAATTAATCCAAATAGGTCTAGTTAAGATCTATCCAAATCAACTTGAATTTTGTTAAAACACTTCACGGTTGATTAAATAAAAACCGATTAAGGTTTTTACTAAATGGTTTTTCTAAGATACGTGCAAATGAGATGATTTTTGGATATGTTGTAGCACAGAGTTAGATCTACCAATGGTGATTTTTCAGAGATTTTTCGACAAGTAGAGAATACACAATCAAGTAATCAATCAAAATGGGCAAAATATTACAATTTTTACCCAAATTAAATTCTATTAATATCCTGCAAATCAGACAAATACAAGGAAATGCTAAAATGGTAGACTAAGATTATACTACACAATGCAACTTTCGGAATTAAAATTTGATGACAAAATGATGACTAAATAAATATGTAAATGCAGGGGTATGAATGCAATACAAAAATAGAAATATGAGATCAAATGAAGCACATGGACTTACATGCAATTACCTAAAACTTGATCTTCCTTTGAGAACTTGAAGGGGGTGCAAGTGTCCCCTTTGCAAATACCCAATTTTTTATTGTGCGATCTCTGTTTTTGCATGCAAAACAGGGGAATGGAGATGGAGGAGCTTCACGACAAGGGAGCTTCAGAACAAGGGGGCGGAGAGCTGCCGGCGGCGCCGCTGGTGTTGGCGGAGATGGACGGGTCGCGCGGGTGGCTCTAGTGGCTGGGATCGCAAGCGCGCGGAGGCGGCATGACTTGGAGATCTGTGAAAGGTTGTGTGGCGCACGACCGTGGGGCTCGCGCGCGCGCAACCTAGGTGGGGCGCGGGCCGAGGATGAGGCGCGCAGCGGAGGCGCGTGGGCGAGTCGGCTAGAGGCCGCGCGTCTTGCTTGGCGTGGTGGTCGGCTGGGTTGGGTGCGGCCTCTCTGGTGCGTGTGGAGGAGTCGGAACGACGGCGCCCCTGGAGGTGGAGGGCAGCTGCGCGCAACAACCGCGCGAGGGGCAGCTGTGCGCGACGCTCGAGGGCGGAGGCCGCGGTGGTGCTGCGCGTGGGCGGCGTGGGTAAGCCTCCACTGGTGATTCTGGAGCTCGGCCACAGGTGGCTGCGGTGTCGTGGAGGTGATGACGTCGGCAGCTGCGGGGGACGGCGACAGAGGACGTCCGACACACGACTAAGGGTCGTCGGGGCAGAGGGCCGTTAGTGGCAGATGGTGATGGTGAGCGTGTGGTGAGGTGATGGGAGGAAGAAGACGCAGGGGGGTTTCACCACCTCCCTTGTTTGTCATGCATTTGTTTAAGTGGGCGCAAATAAACCATTAACCGATTGATGAAATTTCGTCAAAAAATTAATTAAAAATCACCGTTGCGATTGCAACGTGTAATTTATCCGTTGAAGTGCGATCGGTTTTTTGATTCAGTGGGAGGAATGTGATGAATCGAGGAGAGAGAGAGTGGGGTGTAATGAAGAAAAAGAAGAAGATGAGAGGTACCTGGAGATGAAGTCGGATTGCCTCGGAATGAAGGAGAGCTCCTTCGATCGTCGCTCAACGCCGCGGCTGAGGCAGAGCTTGAGCAAGCCTCGTGTGAAACTTGCAGCGGTGAAGGTTGAAATCTCGTCAGATCTCGCCAAGAAGGAGCCGTCTTCGCTCGGAGGGATCTCCTGTAGCTGTCATCTTCAGGGAATGTAGAGTTGGGCTTCTTCTCTCAAGTAGCGGATGGGTATGAATGGAGGGGTAGAGGAGATTATAAAGAGGAGGAGGTGGAGGTTGGAGAGGGCATGGAGAGAGTGCGAGAGATGGAAGGAGTGGAGAAGATGGGATGGGATGGGAGGCGTCGAAGAGGCCTCTCCCTTAAGTTAAGGGAGAGTGGGGAGGAATGGGTAGAGAGGAGAGAGATGATGCCACTTGGCGCGCTAGGGTGCGGCCATGTGGTATTTATTTAATTAGTAGCCAAAAACCAAGGGATTGACACGTGGCGGCTTTCGGAGCCACCACATGTCGCTTTCAGAAAAACCAAAGTTAAATGGAAAGAAAAATCAAAAAGACATAATAAAAGAGCTTAAATAAAAAAGTGATCAACACGAAAGTTGCTCGTCTCGACGAGATCTACAACTTTCATTCAGGGCCAAAAATCAAATGAGATCGTCTGTACAAAAGCATATTTTTGGGCGGTACCTTATAGGTATAAAATACCGTATTTTATCTTTTGTAATTTTTTTGTCATTTTTAATTAAGAGAAAAATCAAAATAAAAATAAAGAAAATATAAGAAGAATATTTACAACTTAATCTAATTTTTCTGGATTTTTAATAATCAAGAAATAAAAAGATAAAATACAAGGGGTAAAACGGTCATTATGTACAATGTACAAAAGGGGCCCAAAACCCAAGTTTTGCATACGAGCTCCGATTTTAATGAAATTGGTCTTGTTTCGAAGGTCTTTGAATGTATATTACTTTAAAAGTGAGCAGACCTAATTCGGAGGTTTTATGAGAGAGATATACACATTTTAAGGCTCTTAGTTTCAAACTTGGATTGGGGTTTTATTGGTCAATTTTACATGTTAGTATTTTTTTGATATTTTTCCTTTATTAGTGTTGGTCATATATACACTAAGGAGTTGGTTTTATTGGATTCGGAGTTAGTATAAAATATATACAAATAGGGTATTTTAGCTAATATACAGGTGAATATTTACAAGTGAATTTGGCTTCTTATTTTATGCAAATATGAATGCTAAAATGCAGATGTTATCAATGCATGCATGAATGCTACTTATGCAATATAAGTGGAAATATGCAGCTATTTACTCGGGAACAAAGCTCTATTTTCAACTTTTAGAGTGATGAATCACAGATTCATCACCCCACATCATCAGACCCATCCTGACCTCGTCGGTTGTCCACCTTCATCCAAACTTCAATGCCCAAGCTCCAAGGACCCCCTCAACCATTAGATTGCACGGGGAGGCATGATGGAGCTCGGCAACCTTACCGGAGCTTTGATCGTGCCGCCTTCGATTGAAGAAGGAGGAGCTAAAGGTGTCGTTGGATGACGCCCTTACGACGGCCATCCAACGACCCTGAGGAGGCCATGCCGCAAACACCGCACCTGTAGGCTTGGGCAGCCCATGCCAATCCCTGAGCCATCGTTAATTGCCACATGTCACCGAGCCTCGCTGGCTCCCGAGCATGGTCCCTCGTGTGCCCTCTATGTGAGGGGCTAGTTAATTTGCAGTTGAACCCCTGACCTTTTTCAGAATTATAAGAAGGTCCCAAGCGCTTGTCACACATGCACGACTGGAGTAATTTACATAAAGGCACCATCGGTCTTTGATAATTACAATTATACCCCTACACACAAATGAGAAATTGCACTAGGCCCCCTCTAAATTTTGCTATTCGCAATTAGGTCCCTCCAGGGACCTATTTACAATATTTATCTTTATTTTTCATGTATTTTTACTACATTTATACCCTTGTACTGTTTCTTCAATATATCGAGCATACAGACTCCGTTTTAATGAAATTCAGTGTCATTTTGAAGCTTATTTGATTCTCTACCTAATGAAATATGTTATTCATTGAATTGACACTTAATTAAATATGTCAATTCTTGGATGATCTATAGTGTCTTTTCTCTGTAAAAAATACCATTAACAGATGCTTGACCTTATTTTTAATGCTCAATTTGTCACTGAAATTGATCCATAATTTGTGCTCATTGATTTTACATTCTATAGGGTATATGTGTATAACTTTCTCTCGCATGATTGCCTATGTTCATATTTCACCTCATTTAATTGCATCTAAAAATCAAATAAACATTGCATCATTTTACTTTGTTCTTGCATCATTTATCTACATATACGCATTGCATATCATATCTGCATGAAGACTTAGGAATAGAAAATAGTCACACCTTAATGAAACAATAACTTTCGATAAATAGACAAAGAGTCTCGTGTCCATGTGTTTGACCTTGGTATACTTGCCAGTAAAATAATTTCCACATATTCAAAGATGTGGTTTTTGCTGATCCAAATTTGCCTCCTATACTACAATAATACAACATTATTAAAGAGGTAAATTTGCGGTTCATCAGTGACATGCAAAAAGGTAAGAAGAGAAGTGCAGGAAGGGGAAGGAGGGAGTGTTGACCAAGGTAGCCAACAACCCTGAGTTCTCAGCTAATGAGCATGCACCCTGAATCTGTTGATGCGGATCAATAGTTGCTCAACATTGTTGACTATGTTAAAATACATATATACATAGAAAATGCAATAAATTAAATGCATGTTAACCTTTCTGATTTTAGTTTGATTACTTCAAAATATTTTGTTTTTATTAGTATTTTATTTACATATTATAAAATATGTACAACAAACTGTAAATACAAGTTAGGAAAAATAGTATAATATATACATAGCTAAAATTAAACAACATTGCATATATACCATATAGGTCCCAAAATCGATATTTTGCATATTAGCTTTGATTTTAGGGAAAAGCGCTTTCATCAGTTAGAGAATTTCGTAACTAAAAATTAAAAGTGAGTTTTCTCAATTTGAAGTTCGTATTGAGTGGGAATCGGTCATAAAGATTGACTTTATATCTTTTTTGATTCAAGATCTGTAAGCATTTATTCAATGTGGAAATCATGTTATATTTTTCTATTTTTTTTATAATTTTTCATACATGCCAGAAAAAGAAGTTAATCTGACTTAGTATAATATCTACATAAAATGTGGAAGTTTGTAGAATATATACAAAATTGTTTGAAAGCCATTTTATGTAGAGAAGGAATTCTTTCGAGGGTTTCTTTTTTATTTCTCTTATCTCTCCCTACTTTATTGTTAGTCGACCTATGCGATAGTGTCTCGATCTCTTGGTGGGGGATAAAGTATATGTGTGTGTGGGCCTGAAACTGAAATTCACATATCTATTCTAGGATCAACATTTTTAGTAAATAATATTAAATATAACTAGAAGTTTAAAAGTGAGTTTGGCCAAAATGGGATTTTCTACAAAAAATTATGAACCATGTAAGTTGGTTTTTATGGCTTTTCACTGTTAGTTTCCCCTATGATTCTAACCCAATTATTTTTGATAGAATTTTTATAAATGTTACTAATTATTGTAGTAATTTAGGTGAAAAGAGTTTCGAAAAATGTTTACACATGTTCTATGAATAAATAGATAAAGTTTATGCAATGTATAAATAATGAATAATTGGTTATTTTATGTACAAAATTAGTTATTTCTGTAGTTTTTTAGTTTTCTTTATCTCTATCTATCTATTTATTGGTCAGTCAACCAAGTTTGTACTAACTTGGTCGTTGGATTAGGTTTAAGTCTATACACATGTATATATACAACCTTTGCTTTCTTTCTTCCTTCTTTTACATATTTTTGTTCTTTTTATAATATTTTTTAATGTTAGTTTCATGTATATATTCATGAAATATATATTTACTAGAGTTTGATGTTAATCAATATTTACATGTATTTGATAGGGATTTAGCATAAAAATGCAAGAATAAGGTTTATGAACCCCGGATTCATCACTAATTATACTTAAACTTTGTTACAACAAACACATGTCCAAAGAATAAGAAAGGAAGAACCTACTTGTTTGTTAACCAATTTATTATAAAAGACTAAAGACAAAGCTTGGCCATACCTTTGGATTAAGAATGTGTCGGAACTCAAATAGGATTTTAAACTCAACAACCCTAAGTTCTACGAATCTTTTTTCATACTCACCATAGTAGTTAACTTAGACGTACTTCTTCATAAGCATTCTCCAAATGTTGTAAAGCCAACTAAATTGTGAATGAAGTTATCAATATTCCTAATTAAGGATGTGAGAAACTGACAAGTTAAGAAAGTTATCCAAAGATTCCCTTACGCATAGCAGCTTAGTCCACATAGAATCTAAGTATTTTCTTCCAAGTTCATGCACACCTAACTCCAACAAACTAGAAACAAATGTAGCAAACGTGAGTGTGACCACTTGATAAATCCATGATTTATCATTATATTTCTTATTTATTATCCCCCTAACTTATACTATTTAATAAAATCTAATCCTAAAACTAACCCTATGTATATAACTAACCCTAATTATTGTATATAAATAATTAGATTAATGTGACTTTATTTCTATGTTCTATTAATTATAAAAAATCCCATAAAAACTACATAAATATTGTACATATTTATTTTAACATGAAATACAAATTAAAAATATAAAAAAAGCACAAAAGAAATTAAAACAAGTGTTTTTAAATCCTTAAAAATGCTTACAAAAATATTAGTATGCATATATGACCTATTTTGACTATTTGTTCAACATGAAACTTATAGACATCGAAAAGATCTATAACTTTCATGTTTTACACTTTTTCTTTTGAAGTTCCAAACATTTCTTTTATATTTTTATTTATTTATACTTTTCCCTTTTTTAATCATTGGTCCATGTGGCTTCCTCTAGTTGAACCACGTGGCTCGACCCTTTGTTAACACCCGCCCACCTTCTCCATCATCTATCTTCACCCAATTTATCTGATCTGGACCGCTCGTTCCCACTTGCTCCACAACCGTATGATTTCCTGTTCAGATCCCATCTCCACCATCTGAGCTTGCACATGTCAACCCTATGATCAAATGATCAGGGTGCATCCTAACTGCTTACTCACACCTTACTATCAATCGTTGGATCACAAGATCCAATGGTTGCTGCATCGCCTTCTTCCTCCATAACAACCCCTTTCCCAGCGACAACCTCGCTGACTCCCACCTTCTCCCATTTCCTGCAACAACCCCCATCTTGTCTCTACGGCACTCCACCTCCCTGGTGTAGCCCTAAGCACCCTCTTCCAAGCGACCGTTTCCTCTCTCACATTCCGCCTCGTGTATACCATGCCCCGTCTCATGTAACTGCTGATCTCCATTCTCAAAACCACATCCACCTGCTCCATTTGTTGTGTTCCACTAATTCATGACTGACCTCATAGATTTATTCTCCCCCCCCATGATAGGGGGAGGCTAAATCAATCAAGCAACGATGGGGCTTTCATCTTCGGTGTAACCCATAGCTGTCAGACCATGATGCGACCCTATCACGACTGTTCGAGCTTCCTGGAGCGAATTTTCAGGTCAAGAGATCCCCAGGCCTCCGATGAGGCTCAGCCTAAGCCCCCGCTCCGCCCGTGACCTTCTTCATACCTTCCAACTAACCTTTTCTTCTCTCTTGCTTGTTTTTCTCTTATTTTTCTAGATATGCACAACCACCTTCTCCTTCACCTGAGATGCCTTAGAGCTTCGTCGTAGGTCAATGATCCATGCCGACGCCTCTAAATACCTCCCCGCTCTGTTAGAACCTCTCGACACCCCAGACATTTTTCTTCGGCCACTGATGAATGCTAAAATCGAGGAAGGATCCTATCGTCCGATCTTAGAGGGTCTACAATTTAAATTAATAGTGACCCAAAAGTCAACTTTTGCATCTCAATTTCAAATTAAATGAAACCATCTTCATTAAATAGATAATTAAATTTTTATGAATAATCAAGGTGAGTTTGGTGAAATTTGAATATGTATAGAGGAGATACATGTTTGGGAAGTTTTCTTTGCGGCTTTTTGTTCTGAGTGTCCCGGGTGCACTGCGTATATTTTTGAGTAAAGTAAATTTTGTATTTTTCTTTGTGTTTTTATGTACGACTTTTATGTAGAGGGTTTTTTATTGAGGTATAAAAACAGGAGAATAAAATAGGCCTCAAAAGGATATATATATATATATATATATATATATAGGGTTAAAGAATTAGTGCTTGTAGAGTGTTTTCTATGCAGTTCAGTACCCTATCTCCCACTACTTTATTTCTTGTTGACCAATCATCATGATGACTAGGTCTCAGGATCCATTCACTCAGTATCTTTGACACTTCATTCTTTTTCGTTTCTGTTCTTTCTTTTATTTTTTTATTTTGGGATTAAATATATGATTGTGAACTATATTTTAGTGTCAATTATTAAGTGTTATTTTGTATAAATTAATGCTATATACATGCACTTGGCTAGGGATTTGAGGCCAAAATGAAAGAATAAAGGTTATGAAACAGAGATTCATAAATTTTCTATGTATTTTTATGTACAAGTTTCATATAGATCATTTTAACACTTAAGGAGTATAAAATGAGAAATAAAATAGAATAAAAATTGGTATTTTTAAGAATGAAAATTAAGGTTTCTATATTATAGTATAGATCCTTATCTCTCCCTACTTTATTCCTTGTTGACCAAGTCAATATTGACTTGGTCTCGGGGTTTGGGGCCAATCAATATCTTTGATTTCCTTCTTTTTCTTTCCTTTATTCTTTTTATTTTGATTTTAAATACAAGTATTTATACAATATGTATAGTTGATATATGCATGTTATTTTATTTAAAGTTAGAGATATTTACATGCGTTTATCTAGAGATTTAAAGCTAAAATGGAAGAATAAAGGTAGATGAATGGATATTCATCGGCATGTCCTCTACATAAGAATGATGTTTTGGAAGTGTTGGAGTAATCAAGTCAAAGAAGAGGTTGAGATAAAATAAGACCTGAATCGTAACTGTGACAATCAGGCACATATCCTTTGACCTGAGACAGATATGCACTTATATGCCTGAGGATGCACATTTGATAGACCAATAGGTTGGGGACCTAACCAAGGTCCATATACTGGCAAGTTGGTGTGCATATGAAGACGTATGAGAAGTATGATCTACCAAAGAAATCATACAGGTTCGTAGTTGATGAATCGGGAGATAGAGCTCACTCTTGATATATTTTGGGATCAACATAAATTACATACATGGTCGTCTTATTTATGAAATAAGACACGAATTCGAGATATTAATACATGCTTTTGGAAAGTATATAATTAATAGTGTTACCAATTATCGAATGGGAAATCAATTGATATGTTCTGAAGAAGACAATCAAACTAGGATTTGAACTTCGGATATATCAAATTCTTTCAATGTGAAGGATGAATGAGTATTGGGAATACTCAAGGTTAAATCTATCATAATAGATCATCTACCATGATAATTTCATTTCGAGGGTATGATGAAGCAAGATGGATTTTAGTGGCTCCATTTAGCTACATGATTTGAGATTTAATTAGATTAAATCACAATTCATTTGAATCCATTTTCCAATTCCAATGTTCAAATGTTGGTAACAGAAATGATCATGGAAAAGGAAATATACAAGCTCCTTAAACTCATTTCTAAGCTTCAAGTGGTTTGGACTATGATTAGAAATGATCGAGGAAGCTGGGTTGAGCTCACGGGTGCTTTCTCGAGCTCACACAGAGTGTATTGAATTTCATTGAGCTCATTTAGATGTGAAATGTTCCACCCGAGCTCAATTGATAAGAAAATATCAATTTCAAGCTAAAATAGTATAGATCATGAAATTGGATTGATATTTAGATTTTAAGTCGTTATACATGGATAGTGTGATCCCTTGACATTATCTCTAAGCATCTACATTTTTATCTCATGACTCTTAATTGGATTAGCACTCATATATTGAGTCAATATTGTAATAATAAATGTTATTATTACATTTTATTCATAACGAGAAATTATTGTGAATATGATTCACAAATATAAATGATTAATTAATGCGAATAGTGATTCACACTATTTAACATTTATATAAATTTAATTTATATAAATATTTATGTAAATATGATTTACATAATTATTTTCAAGGTGTGAAATTGTGAGAATTTGATTCGCATTATTTTCATAGATGTAAATTGGATTTACATTTAATTTTGTGCTTGTAAATGTGATTCATTAGTTACAAGGATTATTTCTATAATTTATCCAATATAGATAATTAAATTATTCAGTTAGTTAATAAATTCAAAAAACAATGACTATTTTAGGCAATTTTGAGACATGTACATGATGATGTACACATCATGCCATGTTGTTGAGTCCTTATTGATCAAGGATTCAATGTTGTTGCCTATTTTATTAATTAATACTAATTGATGATAAAAAGGAGATAATTCCTGTTGAATAAAGACTTGATTTTATGCCCTTGATCAACAATCCAAGGGCCACAATTTCACATGCCCACTTGAAGCCTTAGTCTTCAAGAGACATGCGCTCTGTATATAAAAGGAGAGCATGCATCTCTCTTTTATTCACTTGTGTTTTTGGAGAGCCTAGTCCCTTGGAAATTTCGTGCCTTGTAGAAGAAGAAGAGTCTTGAGAGTATCCATCTCTCACTTGTCTCTTCTTGAAGTCATGTTTGTAAAGACGTCGTCCAAGTTCGTGGGAAGCATCATGATTCACCTCCGCTCCCACAAGAGAGACACTACGGATCGAACTTGATTTAGGAGGTTCCTTTTACTAGAAACTCATGTTTCAAGAGGTAACCCTAATCTTTTCTTTGTATTCATTACGGACATTAGAAATCATTTTGGAAATTATTTCCTTAGAATTAATGATTTTGAAAGATACAAATCATTGTGTTGAAATTTCTATATTCATGCGATGGACATACAGTGTTTTAAGCAAAAAGTTTGCTAAATATTCAACGTTTCCATGATGTGAAGTTCATGAATCTTCAATTACTTCACACCCATCATGCGCACACCCCTACCCCTAACTAATTATCTTCCCAATTAAAACCTATTAAGTTTTCACATGTAATTACAATAGGTTACTAATGTAAACGTAATTACTATCTTCTATCACCAAATGTTTAACGTCAACTCCAAAACATTCAATAGATCTTTGCCATGTATTCCCACAGACCTCTGACCATTACGAAGAAACATCATATCGTCCAAATCGAAGGAATCATCTGCATGATTATTTCTTTCCACCATCATCTAGATCTCTAATTAAGTGCTCCGGATCTATAGCGAAAGAACAAGCATGAGGAGATTCATAGATCTCAGATCAAGGAAGAAGATGAGTGGATTTTCTCCTACCTCTATCATTGAATGAAAGAAGCCATCGGTATCTAGTGAGTAGCCGCACTCCGTTGTTTTAGAAGCAAAGAATATTTGGATTTTTACATCATGGAGGAGGTTGTCGTGCTGCCGGGAGGGGAAGGGGTAGAAGTCTTACTTTTGTTGTTTAGAGGAAGGAGGTTACGTATTTGTAAATTCGATAAATAAAAAAAAGGTAAAATTGATATTTTTTGACGGAGTCCTGTTCAGTTAACAGTCAAATGGATGTCAGTTGACCACATGGGCCATCACGTAAAAGTTAACAAGGTTATAGAAGTCCGTATGAAGCATATATATGAATGAGCATGTAATTTGCAAACTTTATAGGGTTAGGCGTGTAAAAATCCTAATTTTTAAGAAAAAAAGAAAGAAGAATTGTAGCAGAAATGAAGCGTGGGTTTAGGAGCATTGGATAATGATTTGTCACAATAAGATGGTTCTCTACTTTTCTGTTATAATATTTTTTAAAAGACTATAAGAGTAGTCAAACTGTGTTATCACATTTTACAAGTGGCATTATAGGACATGATTTCTAACATTTTAAATCGCCTGCCTTTGGTTCAAACGTTGAACTATGTTTCCTAGATCATGGTTCGGTTTATCAAAGATTAGAACAACTAACAAACAGTTGTCACCAAGGTTTTAAAAATCGGATCAGGCATTGAATCGCTCCGTCTTCGGTTTGGTCCAACCGAGTCGAATTGTCGGTCCAAATTCTTATCGACTCGGAAAAAATCGGACCGGGCTTAATTTACTGGTCAGATCGATCGAACCGATTTTTTGAACCAATAAAACTTGATACATATGTGTAAGTATGTATTTATATATAAATGAAATAATCGTTAGAAATTTCAAATCTTTAAATAGAATAACATGATTGCCTATTTCGAGTAAAACTCTACAAAGTTAGTCGTATTTTCTAGAATTATATATGAATATAATATTGTAATCATTATAGTTGTTTCAAGAAAATTACTCTAAGAAAGTATTGACATAACGTAGTATATTCCAAAAAAGAGAGGGACATACCTTATATCACAGAAGTTAAGAAGGGCATACATGATAAAAATCCCATTATTTTATTATTTAAACCTTTATTTTTTTGAAAATTACCATACCATCAAACTTGGTAAATTCGGGTCAACCCGGTCCGACCACTGGTCGGACCCGATTTTTTATTTTTTTTATTTTTTTTGAAATTAGTTACAAAGAACCGGTCGAACCGACCGGGTCAGGGCCGGTTCCCGGTCTAACTGATCCGACCGGCCGGTCCGGTCCGGGTTTTTAAACCCTGGTTGTCACAAGTAATACACATTGTCATGGTTATCCATGCCATTTCCTAATTCATCATGCTTTACATTATCCATGCTTCCATCGTAAGATAATGGACTATCCACCGATTTTAAAGGCAAGAAATAAATAAATGCAAACAAATCTGGAAAGCTAATACATTAATTATACGCAGTTTACGGAAATTTGGCATTTGCTTGCCCAAAAAGCATCGAACCTTCTGTGATTCGGGATCAAAATCGACTAATTTTTTCTAGTATTTTCTTAATAAATAATAAATATGACCGTCATATAGAGTATAATCCAAATATACTTGATAATAGCAAAAAGAAAATAATTTCACCATGAAAACACAAAATGGGAGTGCCAATCAAAATCCATGGCGTTCAGAGATCAAAAGGCATCCCCATTATCCTGTCCATGGTTTTATTTCATTAACCAGGACATAACAGATGCACCTTCTCTTCTATGGAGTGGCGTCCCCTTTGTTCCGGGCTATGATTTTACTTAATTACCTAACTAAGAAACAACAGCTGCACCTTCTCTTCTATAAAGTGGCATCCCATCTGTTCCCACATAATCTCCATCATCCACAAATGGGAACTCCTCTCCCCTCTCATCTCCTCGCAATTCTTCTCTTTGTTTCCTTCTCTACGATATCGTCAGCGCTCTCTGGCGACGCCCAGAGATACATCGTTGCTGTGCGTCGTCTCGAGAGTGCAAGCGCCGCCTACGACGCCGACGCTCTCAAGGATTACTACAATTCCTTCCTCCCCCAGAGTACGCCTGCGGATTCTACCTTCGTCCGATCTCGGCTGGTCCACGCTTACGAGCATGTGTTCAGCGGATTCGCTGCTCGCCTTACTCCCGAGGAGCTCCGGAATCACGTCGCAACCAAGGAAGGCTTTTTGCATGCGTATCCTGACCGTACCATCCCTCTCCGTACCACCCATACTCCCGATTTCTTAGGTCTCCATGCTGGGAGTGGCCTGTGGAGCAAAGGAGGAGGAAACCAAGGCCAAGGCGTCATCATCGGCGTGATCGACTCCGGCTTCGCGCCGGGTCACCCTTCTTTCGACGATAGCGGCATGCCTCCACCCCCATCCAAGTGGAGAGGTAACTGCCCCAAGGATATCTGTAACAACAAGGTCATTGGCGCAATGTCATTCCAGCAAAAAGGCGGTACGCCAGTTGACGAGGACGGACACGGCACCCACACCGCAAGCACTGCAGCGGGGTCCTCCGTCGCAGGCGCGAGCGTTCTGGGCCACGCCAACGGTACCGCTTCAGGAATCGCTCCTCGAGCCCACCTTGCCATTTATAAAGCCTGCAGTTCCTACGGATGCTCCATAACTGATATAATCGCAGCGATGGACGCTGCCGTCAAGGACGGTGTGGATGTCCTCTCCATGTCCCTCGGTGGCCAGTCACTTTCCTTCTACGCCGATCCCATTGCCATCGGAGCGTTGGCCGCCATTGAGAAGGGAATCCTGATCAGCCTTGCAGGCGGAAACGAAGGTCCTTATGAGTCCAGTCTCTCCAACGAGGCGCCGTGGATGCTCACGGTTGGTGCGAGCTCCCATGACCGATCTGTAAGAGCGACCATGAAGCTACCCAACAGTCAGGAAGTGATTGGGGAGTCTCTCCTCCAATCCAAGGACTTCCCGCCGACACCTGTGCAACTTGTTCCTGGAGAAGACTATAGGAACATAATGGATCTGACCGATGTACGAGGAAAATTCGCGGTTTGCGAAGAAAGTGACCCAGATCTACTTGCCAGGCTCAAGGGGGCTGGTGCTGCTGGGGCGATTCTCTTTGCTCACGAGAAATACGGCGCTACCGTTGTTGAAAGATTAGATCCCGGCTTTCACGCAGTGCGTACCACCTTCACCGCAGGAAAGACCATTCTCGAGTGCATCAATTCTTCGAGAAGCGCTCCCACGGCGTCTCTTTTCTCCAACGGGACAGTGTTGGGTGTCTCTCCTGCTCCTACTGTGTCGGGCTTCTCGTCCAGAGGCCCCAGCCCTCAGAACCACCATATCTTGAAACCGGATATCTTGGGTCCCGGGCTGAACGTTCTCGCTGCTTGGCCTCCAAATCTCTACAAGGAATTGCAAGAACCCCTATTGTTCAACATTAAAAGTGGGACGTCCATGGCGACCCCGCATCTCGCAGGAGTCATTGCACTGCTAAAGGCAGCCCATCCGGATTGGACTCCTGCGGCTATCAAGTCAGCGATCATGACCACTGCCGATGAGACCGACCACGAGAAGAAACCGCTAATGAATCAGCTGCTCCAGCCTGCGAGCTTCTACGATATGGGAGCTGGTCATGTCAACCCCACGCGTGCAGCGAATCCAGGTCTTGTCTACGACACCAATCCAGACGCGTACATTCCGTTCCTTTGCGGCCTCAACTACACCGACGAGCAGGTGAGTATTGTAGCCCGCCGCAACGTCAACTGCGCTCTTGCCGGGAAGATCTCGCAATGGGATCTGAATTACCCGTCGATATCCATTTTCTTACCGCCTGGAGGCTCGGTTGCAGTGAATAGGACGGTTAGCAATGTGAGCCCGGTAGGAAAGATAAGCTACACGGCTGTGGTCGACAAGATGCCCGGCGTGAAGATCACGGTGACGCCTGACGTGCTAGAGTTCAGCGATGTCAAACAGGACAGGAGCTTCACTGTAATGTTTGAGCGTGCCCGTGACAATGGGAGGGAAAAGGCTCCCAACTTCGTGGAAGGAAACCTAAGATGGGTCTCCGGAGAGCACGTAGTGAGGAGTCCCTTTCACGTGGATTTGATCGAAAGTGCCTCAATGGGATAGGTTGAGTATTCTGGTACCAAAGTTGGACCGATGTCGCTCGCTATTATTTACAGAAATAAAGATTATATAAAGTTCTTCATTTACGTATCCTACTCATTTTATAAAGCATGTTTCTATTCTTAGTTAAACTCCTCGAACAAATCCAAAACTTACTAGAGCATACCTTTAGTTTTACAGGGGTTGTACCGTTGTTATTGGAAGATATCATATGCTATCATTAAAATAAATACATAGTTTATAATATTGGTAATGAAAAGAATATATCTTACAATAACTGAACAAAGATATATACAAGAATGACACCATCATGACAATATGTAAAAATTAAATTCTCCTATGAATTTTAAAAAAATTCTTCGAAAATAAATATAAAAAGGTGGGAGTAGCCAAGTTAGCTATACTCACGCAGCATATGCATTTTACCCTACATGTATAGAGTAAACTGCATGTACTACTAGAGAGTAGTTAACTTAACTTCTCCCACCCTTGTTCTTAATTTTTTGTGATCTTGTTTAAGAACTCATGTGCAGATTTAAATCACAAATTGTCATGATGTTGTTATTCAAATTTCATTAAAAATAGGCCTTCCTAACATGTCGATCTCATAGGGTCAATTTCAACAATCCTGGGATCATCAAATTTTGACAAGCTTGATGGATGGGATGTGAATCTCGAGTTTAGTCGAAATTTGAATGACAACATCATGTCAATATGTGATTTAAAAATAGGTGGAAGTAGCCAAGTTAGCTACTCCATAGTATGTTATAGGGCCCTTCAAATGAGGTGCACTTTTCCTCCATCAATGGAAAACCCATCATGAAATCTGTTAGATCTCAATCTAGTGGTTCTTTATCCAAAAGGGTATTTTAGCCAGTGTGTTTTCATTTTGAATTTGAATTTCACTTTAAATTTGAATTTCATTTAATCCTTTTATTTTACTATTTTAGCATGTCTGATTTAGCTTTTTATTGATATTTATTTACTGAGGTTTTGCCAATGGGTAGCATTTCCATGCTATGCAGAATGGTAAAACTCTTTGTCAAAATTCGCATTGACATTGTAAAATTGTATCTTTCTTTGTAAAAGAAAATCAAAGTTAATAACATTTTTATTGTTGTAATTGTAAATTAGGTAATGTCTTTGTAAAAGTTCGAGCTCATTTTGTAATATTTGTATGGAGATCTACAAAAAGATATAGTAGTAATTTATTAATTCTTAAGAGGAAAGAGATAAATGTAAAAAATGAGGATTATAATACACACGCTACCTTTGTAAAATTTCATGATCAATTTGTAAAACTATATTATATTCTGCAACAAAGTATATTATTAGAAATAGATAAAAGAAATGATAAATGTAAAAAATATAAGAATGTAATAAATGACCTGAGATTGTAGAAAAATGATATGAGATGGCTACAAATTGGTAAAAGAACAGATAAATGTAAAAAGTAATCTCATATTGTAAAAATGATTTGAGATTTGTTAGAATACTGAGATGATTATTCCATAGAGCCCTTGGGTCTCTTATATAGGGAGAGAGCCCTTGGGTAAATTACATGAAAGGTACGAAAAGAAACTAAAATAATAAATAACATCAAAGACTAATAACTATCTCTACACTCCCCCTCAAGATGGAGCATAGATATCTATCATGCTCAGCTTGGAAGAACATCTCTGGAAAGGTCCTCTGAGCAATGGCTTTGTGAATATGTCTGCTGTCTGGTCCTCTGAACTGACATGGGACGTGGAGATGAAGCCCTTCTGAATCATGTCCCTAGTGTAATGACAATCCACCTCTATATGTTTTGTTCTCTCATGGAAGGCTGGATTGTTGGCAATGAATAACGCTGCCTGATTGTCACATTGCAGATTCATAGGCAAGGGAACTTCAACATTCAGATCTTCTAGGACTGCTCTAACCCACATCATTTCTGTGCTTGCCTGTGCCATGGCCCTGTACTCGGATTCGGCACTGGATCTCGCCACAACAGTCTGCTTCTTGCTTTTCCAGGAGACTAAAGAGCTTCCTACAAAGATAGCAAATCCAGAAGTAGACTTACGATCCCGTGGACATCCTGCATAATCCGCATCTGCGCAGGCTGAAATAGACAAATCTGTGGCTTTCTTGAACAGCAACCCTGTGCCTGGGGAAGACTTCAGATATCTCAATATCATGTACAATGCATCCATATGTACTTGCCTCGGCTGCTCCATAAATTGACTCACCCGGTTTACTGCAAGTGCAATATCCGGTCGAGTTATAGTCATGTATAAGAGCTTGCCCACCATTTCTCTGTACCTTCTCTTGTCCACCTCCTCAGTGTCATCATCGTACAGCTTCATACTCGGGTCCATAGGTGTACTTGAAGGTCTGCATCCAGTCATTCCTGTTTCAACCAGCAAATCTGTGACATATTTTCTCTGAGTCATCACCATTCCTTGTGCATTTCTTGCAAATTCTATCCCCAGAAAATACCGTATTGTACCTAGATCCTTTGTAATGAACTGACTGCCCAACATAGACTTGGTTATCTCAACCCCCTGTGCATCATCTCCAGTAACCAATATATCATCAACATATACCATAACAACGATGGTACCTCTAGGAGTCTTCCGGACGAACAGTGAGTGGTCCGCATTAGATCTTCTGAACCCCTGTCGTTCAATAAGCTGGGAAAGCTTTTGGAACCATGCTCGAGGACTCTGTTTAAGGCCGTAGATAGCCTTATGAAGCCTGCACACCTTCTGATTCTCCCCCTCAGCAGCAAACCCAGGTGGCTGCTGCATGTAGACTTCCTCCTGTAGATCACCGTACAAGAAAGCATTCTTAACATCAAGCTGGAATATGGTCTAGTCACGTACCACTGCAACTGATAGAAGAATACGAAGTGTAGAGTGCCTCGCCACCGGTGAAAAAGTGTCCAAGTAATCGACACCATATGTCTGTGTAAACCCTCTTGCGACGAGCCTGGCCTTGTATCTGTCAAGACGACCATCTGCATGATATTTGACCGTAAATACCCACTTACAGCTCACCACAGATGCACCTGGAGGGATAGGGACAAGAGACCAAGTCCCTCTAGACTGCAAGGCACGCATCTCCTCTTCCATCGCTAAACGCCATCATTCAATCTTCATGGCATCCTGATAAGTCCGAGGTATCTCTACTGAGGACACAGCAGCGGCAAACTTCTGGAAATCCCCAGTGAGACGATGAAAGGAGACCTGAGAGGCGAGGGGATATGATGCACACTGTCTTCGCTGCTTCCGATGAGCAATAGGCCGGTCCAAGTCATCTAACACAGTGCTGACTGGTTGGTCCTCCTCCTGTGGTAAAAGCTCCTGCACAGGTGCATTATTTAACCCATCATTAGTGTTATCATCAGTATGTACCTGAGGCGTGTTGGATGGTTGACACGTAGCTTGAGCAGGGCCTGTCCGTCTCGTGTAGACCTTAGGGAACTGGACAACTGGAGGTGGTGGCGGAGGAGGTGGTGGTGGTGGTGGTGGTGGTGTCGGAGGAGAAGGTGGTGGTGTCGGTTGAGTAGAAGATGGACCCAGGCTTGGAGGTGGTGGAACAAAGACATTGGAATCTGATGATGTGGAGGAGACCAATCTGTCACCAGCAGGGGAGAAATACATGACAGGCTCGAAAAATGTAACATCTGCACTCACATAGTACTTGTCATGGACCGGGTCATAGCAACGGTATCCTTTCTGAGTCCTGGAATAACCCACAAAAACACACTTGATAGCCCTAGGGGATAGCTTATCAAGCCCCGGAGATAAGCGGTGAACAAACGCAACGGTACCAAAAACCCGAGGTGTCAGTGTAAACAAATCTCTGTCAGGAAAAAGAATAGAGATAGGAGATTTTTCCCCTAGAACAGTTGTAGGCATTCGATTGACTAAATAACATGCAGTAAGAATGGCATCCCCCCAAAACGTTAAGGGAGCACAACTCTGAATAAGTAAAGTGCGAGCAATATCAAGGAAGTGGCGATGTTTTCGTTCTGCAACCCCATTTTGTTGAGAGGTATAGGCACATGTGGTTTGGTGAATAATGCCTTTGGAGGAAAGGAAGCTAGCAAGAGAACGAGTGCAGAACTCCAATGCATTGTCAGTACGCACATACTTAACAGTAGATGAAAAAACATTTTGAACTTCATTAATTAGATTTTGAAGAACATGTCCTGCTTCAGATTTATTCTTAAGAAGAAAAGTCCATGACACTCTAGAGAAATCGTCAACGACAACTAAATAAAACCTGTGCCCCTGATGATCCGGGACACGACTTGGACCCCAAATATCAATATGAAATAGTTCGAACGGGGAGCTACTGCTCCGACTCTGACGACCGGGGAAGCTAGACCGATGGTGCTTCCCTAACTGACATGCTTCACATCGAAACGAGGAACTCGGAGATATCTGAGGCAGGAGGTGACGCATCTTTTGAAGCGGCAGATGACCGAACCGAAGATGCCAGGTGTACGGAGAAACGGAGGCCTGGGAATGCAAGGAGACGCCAGCATAGGAGTTACGAACTAGACGATAAAGGCCATTGTGCTCAGAACCACAGCCAATCACCCTGCCCGTCAGTATGTCCTGAAAGATAACAGACGATGGATCAAAAATAGCACGACAGTGCAAATCACGAGTAATCTGACTAATAGATAAGAGGTTCATAGAGAATTCTGGAGCATGTAGCACATTCTGTAAGTGCATAGATGGTAGTAAAGCTGTCTCCCCCTGACCAATGATAGGAGACTGAGTGCCATCAGCAATGAGTACAGAGCGACCTGGCTGAACAGCTCTGTATGATTGCAGAATATCTTTCTCACGACATAGGTGATGGGTAGCTCCAGAGTCAACAATCCATCCTGTTAGGTCATGACTATGAAATGAGGCTGAAGGACTACCTGAGGCACTGGCTGAGGCTGACGTACTGGCTGATGCCGAAGCCGCAACATCAGAGACGTCCGCACCCTCTGACGAAGATTGTGGCATAATGTCCCGAAGTCGTGCCACCAACTCTTCGAACCTGTGATCTGTGGCTGGAGCTGAAGGACCCTGAACATGATCCGCGACACGTGCAGAAGGGGGAAAACCGTGCTTGGAATAGCACGTATCCTCCGAATGACCAGTACGACGACAAAAAGAACACGTGGACCGTATGCGGCCTCCGCGTCCACGTCCACCATTTCCTCTGCCACGAAACGAGGACGAACCACCACGTCCCCTGGAAACTGCCATTGCAGACGGGGGTGCATTTGTTGTAGCGGATGGAACAGGTACACGACTGAGTCTCCTGTATACCTCTTCCATTGGCGGGATAGTGGCATCTGCTAAGATCTGAGAGCGTGCTGCCTCGTACTCCGGGTCTAGGGCAGCGAGTAATACGCCAACCATAGTGGCGTTGCGGAACGTCTTCTACTGGTTCGGTGTGGCTGTAAGCGGAATGGTGCTATAGAGCTTCTCGAACATTCCACGAAGCGACGTGTACAGTGAATGGAGAGGCCTCCCATTCTGCTTCGTGGTAAATATGTCATGCTGCAACTGGAGCATCTTCGTCTCATTGCGGACCTGAGAGTACGTCATAGCCAAAATATCCCACATCGCCTTAGCAGTGGGCTGGTGAAGGACATCATTTGCTATCTCCGTCGTGAGCGTACCTGAGAGCCACACCTTGGCGTACGCATCATCCGCCTCCCATGAGGCATAGATCCCTGTCTTCTCCGGCGGTTCATTCTCGGTAAGAATATGCTTCTTACCACACGACTTCATGAGACTGAGGAACTGCATCGCCCACAGTTCGTAGTTCATCCCGTCCATCTTGACGATTGGTGCCGAACCTTTGAAGGCACCTATGGCGGGCATATCTAGCTTCTGATCTGACATGATGCCGGAGAAGAGCGACTAATGATAACCAAGAATATACTGTCTACCGGAACTTTGTAGGATCCAAGTGCATAGGTAGACGATTATGCACTTGAATCAAACATAACTTCGAGTCCTAGGAAGAACTCGGAACACCGGCAACAAGTAGAGGCGGTGGGAGCCTCTACCTCGCCAAAATAGTGACTGAGAAGGGTCGGTCAGGGGCTGGACAGCAAGTGCAGGGGCCCGGCGTCGGTTGGTGGGGGGCCCGGCGGGGTTGAGGATGCCCTACAGGGGCTGGCGGTAGGTAGAAGAGGGCTGGCTGCGGCGAGGATGCCCTACAGCAGCAGCGTGGGAGGCCCGGAAGGGGCTGGCGGCGATGGAGTGCCCGGCAGGGGCTGTCGGCGGTGGTGGGAGGGGCCCCGATGAGGGTGAGAGACCCCGGCGGCGGCGTTGGAGGCTGGGAGCCTGGGAGGGAGGCGGCGAAACCCTAGAGGGGAGGGGGGTGGGGGGGGGCGGCGGTGGAAACCCTAGGTTAGGGTCATGGCTCTGATACCATGTTAGAATACTGAGATGATTATTCCATAGAGCCCTTGGGTCTCTTATATAGGGAGAGAGCCCTTGGGTAAATTACATGAAAGGTACGAAAAGAAACTAAAATAATAAATAACATCAAAGACTAATAACTATCTCTACAAGATTCTTAAAAAAATCAGATATTGTAAAAAAATACATGATATTGTAAAAAAGATATGAGATTGTTATAATTTATAAAAGAAATGATAGATGTAAAAAATAATTTACGATTTGTAAAAAAAGATGTGATAATGTAAATAAAGATATGATAACGTTAAAAATAATATGAGACGGTAAAAACAATGTTGCCCTCCTCCACTCGCACCCCCCTCTGCTCGTACTGTTAGTGACTTAGATTTTACTAACGACTCCATTGCATATTTTCTCTGTATCTTGATTAATTTTCTAAGTAGAAGCTTGTAGAAACTCTTTGTTAAAAAGTGTAGAAAAGCTAGAAGTTGGCAAAGCCTAAAATTGATTCTAAAAGACTCAGCTTTAAGGCTCAAGATTCAGAATAAAATTGATGAAAGAATCAAAGAACAATACAATAGAAATAAGTTGTGGCGACGGCTTTTAACCGACAGATTTTATTCAGACGGACTTCTGCCGCTTAAATCCGTCGCCTTAATCATAGACACAACTGTGTTTTAATTTATTTTCGTATCTAAAATGCTAAATATAAAGCTCCTAACCAAAACCCTAATCCCCACCCACCACGTTGCCCTCCCCCCATCTCCCACAAAAACCTCGACGACGCTTCCCTCCCTTCACCTCCATCTCCACCAGTGATCCCTCTTCTCCATCTCCCCGCCCTCTATCTCCGTTGGTCAAATCCGATATCTCGTTCCTCTCTCAGCTCACCAAAGTTCCCACCTCCACTCACCGTCCAACTCTCTCCGACGTCCTATATATCCCTCCTATCTTCACCCTCCTCGTCCTCTCTCTGACTCTCACTCGCAATGGGAAGGACCTCCATTCATCGTGCCCTAGTCCTGACTCTTGCGCAGGTGGAAATCCCTCGACACCGTCGTCCTCGATGCCATTTCAACCGCCGCCGCTCCCCTCTCCTTCCGCCTCCTCCCCCTCGCGCTTCCCGCCGCCTTAACCACCTCTCCTGGGTTAATTGGCATACCTCTGTCGCCATATGTGCACTCCAAAAGCTCGAACACCGTACCTCTCACCATTCCAACGCGTCCAGGACGATCCGGGGTCTAAGGTTAATCAGTGATGACGGCAGGACCTGGTCGTAGGAGGAGGTCCGCCGCAACTTTGATCGCCTCTCGCACAACAACCTCCTCGCCCGATCTGATTTCGCCCAATGCATTAGCTAGAATCTCCGACTCTTCGATCAAAATTACAACGAAACGAAATAATGGATTCCAATTTCTGATTTCCCTATTATGGTTGCTGCAACACAATAAAATAATGAATTTCCGATTTCCGTCTTCCTTGAGAGGGGTGTTATCGATCTGAGTATGAATCTACATCCTCGAATGTGTACTGCAGTTAAACGACGATAAGAAACTCATGTGTATCAATTCTCGCATAAATTTGCATCCCATTTTGATTTGTGATTCGCATGCGTATGCTTGCTTATTAAAACATAAATATATTGATTTAAATACAACAATCACACGATTCGATGGAACTTTCCTCATGGAGTTGGTGTGCCGTCTTGGATTTTTGAATCATTAGATTTTTCCATCTCTTTTCGATAAAGTTATTCAAAACTTATTTGTCGAAATGGATCACGGAAACTAATAGGGGGAGTCAATTGTGGTTGATATGATTGGGAATTCAAGATTGAATGTATTGGTGAGTGTGGGAGAAGAAGTTTACTGCAGTAATAATAAAGTGGTGGTGAGTAAAACTTTAGTGGATATATTTACGTGTTTCTCTCTATGTATGCATTCTGGATTTCTCATAAGATGAAGTCCGATGACCGTGATGGACTCTTATTGTTGAGGTTATTAATACCTTTATGAGGGTCATATACCTCCTTATTTCAGAGTATTCACCAGGGCCTTTAGGGTTGTGGCTACGACGGATTTCCAATTTTCCTATTATGACTGCTACAAGGCTGGGTTTGCCCATCTGAAGGTTGCTCCGTCTCTCTGATTTCCTTGTTATGGTGTTGCTCCTCCATCAATGCTACATTTGAAAGTTGTTCCACCACCTCCACGTCGCCTCTTTTATTGTGAGCATTTATGATTCTATCAATTTTTCAATCTGAAGGTTGTTGCCTAATAGCCCAAGCTTATCTCAAAAAATAGCTACATAGATTATATTTCAGTCCTCTCTTTCTAAATTTTATGTTATCTAGCTGAGTATCTTGAGCTTATAGGATCCAAAGGTTGCTCTAAAGAAGCAAACTCTAGTATGACACTTGTATTTTTCTGTCATCACATACCATGTTAACTGGATTTGTTAGTTTTCCAGTGTAAACTGCAATTGAAATCGATGCTTGGAACCTTTGGCTGGGATTTTTATTTTCTAGTGTAATCTCTGGCTACATCTGAAATCAATTATCTATATTGTATAGGTCAGAAGCTCGGAGTGATGGAGGGAACAAAAGAAAATATGATGATTATCTATTAAAAGTAATAGAATGAGAAATGGAACTATTAGAGCAAGATTAAGCTGTTAAGAGCGTAAAGATAAAAGGAATGATCTAAAAGCACTCATCTATTACTATCGTATGAAGGTGAAAAGGCTTTAATTTTTATATTAGGATAACTCTTTTTATAGTATTTCTTTGAACCAAATTCCTAAGTAGTACCTTGGATTTACTTAAATTTCTAGGTACTACAAAAAGTTTTTTTACCCGAAAGCTACATTGGTGTCGCATGTTGAACATGCGACACCTGAAAAGTTTTTTTTACCTCGAAACAACAACGATAGCGCATCTTAAAGATGCGAGATATAACACGCATATTAAATATGCGACCTGTGAGCTAAAAGTAGCGCATCTTAAAGATGCGATATGCACTGATCTCCCTAGATATCCATTGGAATAGCTCCAGGAACTTTCCCAGATAGTGCTTGTTGAACCTGCGCCATTTGAGTATCTTCCTGGAACAATTCCAGGAAGTATCTCATATAGCGCATGTTCAACATGCACCATATGTGGTACTCCCTAGAACGATCCCAGGAAGTATCTCATATAGCGCATGTTCAACATGCGCCATATGTGGTGCTCCCTGGAATGATTCCAGGAAGATACTCAAATGGCGCAGGTCCAACATGCGACATGTGAGCTTTTCCCTGGAAAAAATACAGTATCTTTTGCCGATTACCCTGCTTAAATACGATTTACCAATCTTCATTTAACCTAATCTTTCGTTGAATTTCTTTCGTAGTCGCATTTTAACTTGCAGAATGCCGTTCTTCCTAACTAATACACGTCTCCACAAACACAAATGTCGGTTATCGATGCACACACATTCACAAAGGATATATATTGATGCAAAAAGATAATCACACAAATTACATATATTGAATTGTCCACGGAGATACATTTTCATACTTGCATCATATTAACAACTACAACATGTACAACTCAACGCTTTCTCCTACGCTGATATGTTCTAGTTGTATCACGGAGATGGAAGGGTGATAATCGGTTCGTCTCGTCTATCATTTCGATTTGCAAGGGTCCTGCACTGTCTTCGTCGAAGGTAGGCATTGGTGGCGGTGTGAGTGTGCAGTAAGTGGGATGTGTTTCTCTAGTATCCATACCTAGCCTCAACAGTGCCTGCGGCATTGACATGTCGTCATGTGGTCGCTCGACAACCGGTGTGACGAAGTTGCTCTCTAATTCCGTTGACGTAAGATCTTCATCTGCCCCAACTGCAGCCTCATTGTCCACGGGTTCCGCTACCGGTTCACGCGCTCTTCCCCAACCTCTTCCTCTTCCTCTTGCTCTTTCTCGCCTGGCCTCCACCTGAGCCACACCAGCATGGTCTTCATGTATTGTGACAGCATCTGCAAATTGAAATGCCAACCATTGCTCCATTTCTGTTTTTTCCTGTATCGCAATCTCACGACATTCCTCGTGTCCAATATCATATATCCGGCCCCACTTGGCAAGCTGCATCCAAGGAAAAAAATACATATCGGTTAATTTGATGGAAACTTCTTTAAGTAATTTACATCAAAGTATGCTAGAGCACTTACGTTGCTTGCCAAAGTTTCACCTAGCCGTCCAAAGAATCTTCTTGTGATCATCCTATACCATTGCTCGTAAGCGGGCGTCGCGAAGATCCCATTGGACTGGTCGACGGCAACGACTCTGTCTTCCCGATCATCCCATTCGGCTATATACAACCAATGCTTCGTCCTCCAATCCACATGCACCTTTCCCCTCAAGTCGATGGCGTGGAGGTCTCGGAAGGTAAAGCATGGTTCTGGAATGTCCTAATGTTTCCAAATTGTCGCAGAAATTGGTACGGGAAGTAATACTCCACAATGTGGAAGTATATCAACGATACACAGACCCTCCAAATGCTTTCGCCTTCAAGACAGTTGGCAAGGAGACTTGCACGTATTTCATCGGTGTACGACGTTCACAAGACCTGCATAGGAAAAATGTATTTAGATAAATAAATTTATTGGGTTGAAATAGAATTAATTTGTGGATGCAAAATTACCTGCTCGGGTGATTGTATGTCAAAAGCATCGCGGTATGGTCTGACAACGTGTGTATGCTGTCGACGATGCGCAAACGTCGTTGCCCAACGAACTCCTAACGGGCGCCCTGCCAATGTTCGCATTCCCTCGCAACAGGAGCAATGTGGGGGAAATGCTCCCATGACCATAGCTGAAGCAGTATGACCGAGCCTCCAATCTCCTCGGTCGCCATGTCCGCCGCTAAACAGAGTTGTCTATATAAATGCGCAAGTACAACGAATCCCCAACTCAAAGTCCCAGAGTACTCCAGATCGTGCAGATGTGATAGCGCAATAAGGGAAACCAACGATCCTGACTTATCCGTAAATAGTACACCACCAAGCAACTGCAAGATGTAAGCACGGGCATGCCTTTGTAAGACCACCTCCCGTGCATCTTCTGTCAATTCTGCAAAATGGGTGAATAACCAACTTGCTAACACCCTGTTGCCTACGATCTCGGATGGAAGAGGCCTTACACCCAACAACTCCTTGCACATATCCGCCCATGTAGCTCCAGGTGTAGTCTCCCCCGTAACAACAAGTCCATCAATCCGTAACCCAAGGATAAACGTGACGTCTTGCAAGGTGGACATCTCTCCATTGGCCATGTGGAAAGTGTGTGTTTTGGGCCTCCAGTGTTCAACTAAAGCCGTTACCAAATGCCAATCTAGAGTGATGAATTCCAGCTCAGCTATGCAACCAAAGCCTGCTTGAGCTACATATGGCTGGAGTCGATCATCCAAAGGAATCCGACGAACATGAGTCTCCCGACGACGACAACGTAACCATGAAGATTTCTGTAAGATAATTGTTATAACCAAAAGGAGTAAAGAAAAATATTTTAAAAGACTTACATCGCCAGCCCAGACACGACGTGAATGATGTCGCTCCTGAAGAGTCAAAACAACATAAATTAAATCTTCCCTACATTTGATGGTTCTACCCTTGCGTATTTCGTCAACGATGCCATCAAGTCGAGACTTGTTTCGAATGTAGTCTTCGTACGTTGAACGAGTATTGGATCCTCTAACCCCAAAAAAGGGTAAACGGGGTACAATATGCTGCGTGCTTTGTTCATCAACTCGGATCTCCTTGTCTACCACATTATCGTCGACATCTTCACTACATTCTTCCAGGTCATCATCGGTTCCCCAAGGGATGAAATCATCCAAAGCATGATTAACCTCTCGCAGCAACGAGTCACTCATGCGCCATTCCTGATTCGTACATGGCTGCGTTATAGGCGCATCAGTGTCAAAGGAGGGTTCCACACTAGGGACAACTGTTGATTGTATGCTAGGGAAGATTGTTGGTTGTGTGCTACGGACAACTGTTGGTTGTGTGCTCGGGACAACAGACAGTCCCGTGTTAGTCACAACATTGGGGAGTTCGCTCACAGATACATCTTCAACAATAATGTCAGTAGGCATCGATTTTCCAATGGTCTAAGCATACACAAGAACTGCCTGCACATCATCATCATCGATAATAGATGAAAATGATGGTTTATCCCCCGAGCCTCGAGGGATGCGATGTAGTAATCAGATTTTTTGACTATTGGCATCCAGGTTGAACTTATGGTAAACCAAGTTCAACATCTCATCGAACGTCATATTAGGCATTAATACAAACCCCCGTACGTTGGTCGTCGAACCGCCACTAATTGTACCCTTCAAATGAAACATACAATACAACGGCTCCATTCTTACCTAATACGTGATACAACGTACAAGTAAACTAAATACATTCATTAAATGAAGAATAATATGCATATTATATAAACAATAATCTCAAGAAAAATAATACAAAGTCTCAATGTATGCAACAATGGCTAAGCCCTAGTGGGAGATGGTGGCGGCTAGGACGGTGCCGACGAAGGAAGCTACGGAAAAGGAGTTTTCGCGAGGCTATGAGTGATCAAAATATGCCTTTGTGAGAGAGGGGGAGGTCATGGTCGGTGGGTGGCAAGTGGGAGGAGTGCGGGAGGCAAGGACGGTCGTCTGGGCTATGAGATCGCGTGGGGGGAAATGCGATGCTCGCGTTTCTTATTTAGACCTCAAATCGCATTTTCAATATGTGTTTTATATATCGCATCTTTAAGATGCACTATCGCTGTTGTTCGGAGGTAAAAAAACTTTTCAGGTGTCCCATGTTCAACATGCGACACCAATGTAGCTTTCGGGTAAAAAAAACTTTTTGTAGTACCTGAGGATTTAAGTAAATTCAAGGTACTACTTAGGAATTTGGCTCTTATTTCTTTTTCTTTTATCATTATATCAGATCTTTATATTGGCAAGTTTATCTTATTTATGAAGCTGGAGGAAAAGATACCATGGGATTTTCTAGGTCATCTGAACATGATAGAAGATTGGCTTTGTGAGGAAGGAAGTGGTGCCTCTAAAGATGTTTATTAAAACAAGATCTAGGAACTGGAGGGGAAGATTGGAGATACTCTTTCAATGTAAAATGTTCTAGAGAGGCATCCTTCCTGAAGAAGGTAATAACTCGACCACATCATAATTGATGTTCTGAATAAATAAATATTCGCATGATCACCATCTTGCATGAAGATGCTTGGATTTGTTTTTTTTCCCGATTTGTCTACTCTCTAGCTATTATTTTTTTAATACTAGAAGGGGGGGTTGTGGGGGATTCAAACCCCGATGTTTTAACGTGGGAGCCACTGCTTCTACCACTAGACCATAGGAGGGTTCTCTGTAGCTATTATGTTAATCAATTCAATTGGATTTGGATGTAGTGATTTGCAAAAAAAAAAGATATGCATTAACCATATTTAAATATATTTTTAGTGGAGTATATTGTTTTTTAGTGGAATCATAGTGAAATATCATATTTACTTGGTGTTAGATTTTCAAGTTTTGATACTTGCTAGTGTGTTATGTCTTTTATAGATGTCAATCTAATGTACTTTTCTCTGCGAGATTGAAAGACATCCAAATATTGGTTTTCAGAACTTAATCATGTTGGACATTCTTTTCCTTGTTTTAGAAAATATCGAAATGAGTCTTTATGTTGTTAGGGTTGCCTTTTAAACTATAATATAACATCACACAGCTTGCAGTTAGCCATTCTTATATCCGTTATGGCTAATTTTTTCTTTTCATTTTGAACAGTTGCTTCTGCTTGGAAGCAAAAACTCAGTGTAGGTATCATTACACCATATGCTGCGCTACAGATTGAAGAAATTTTGGGTAAATTAGGAAGAAATATGATAAGAATGCACATTTTTTGTGAAGGTGAGTTCTATGGGTTTCAACGCAGTGAGGAGGATGTTATAATATTTTCCACTGTAAGACCAAACAACAATGGCTCCATTGGCTTCCTTGCCAATCCACGGCAAACTGATGTGGCTTTAACAAGAGCAAGGCATGTATCTCTTAAAAAGTCCCCCATGTCATCCCAAATTTAGTTCTTTAATTTATAAAAATGTATCCTCATCCAACAAATTCCGATATCCATTTTTTTCTCATACCTTAGATTTTGCCTGGATTGTGGGGAACAGAGATACTCTAGTCAATAGCCGCACAGTTTGGCAGCAATTGGTTCACAATGCGAAGGATCTAGGATGCTTCTTTAGCAAATATGACAGTAAAGGTATTTCTGAAATTTTGAACAACGGCTACATGGAACTTGGATCAGAGAATAGTTCATTTAAGTCGAATAATTTCCAGGTTAGTCCATTTTTCGGTGAATATATAACCTTGCATAGTTATTGGGTTTCTATGATTTACAGATTTTTTATGTACTAGTTGAAAAATTGAGTTTAAGTAATCGGTTTTGTTTAGAAATTAATATGGAATGACAAACAAGAACTTGTACACCACTGATCATATTTAAATTGTTGTAGTAAGTAATTGTATATAGAAATCTTCTTCTCAAACTCGCACTTGTTTTGATTTTTTCAGCTACGAGTGTCGGTTCCTTGTTTGCCGGCCTTGCTATGAGTGTAAGAGGGCTGACGTTGTTATGGGTTTCCCAGCAACTACATGTGCCACGGAGGTAAGTAAATCTTTACTTTAACATTATAACTTGATGGACAATTTTGAATATTTTCATGAACATGAAGACATAATGGTTCTCCACTTCATTTCCAAGCTTCGAGACTCAACTTGTCCAGGGATCCAAGATAAAATATAGAATAATGTTTCTAAGATAGATCTTAAGACCAGGTGTAGGCTTCTTTGACTTTGGGTTTAAATTTTAGGAAAAGATTTTTATCTAATTAGTTTTGATGCAAGTTAGGTGTGCTTGCTAGTACTTAATGAGATGAGTAGATGTTTACAATGTTGCGCTTTTGTAAATTTTACATGAAATCTAAAGTTTTGTCTAATGTTTGATGGAGGCATGTTGATTCAAATGTCCAGATACTCAATAGGTGAAATTGATAGGTGAATTATCTAATCTCATAATTATATCCTTACACAATCCTCTTCACTATTACTTCCATAAAGGTGTTTATCCATAGATTGACTCATTTAGAGCTGAATGAATATTAATTAGCTATTGAATGTGTGGGGATTGAAGATAATCCTAACGCATCCCAATCCTATGCGACTATGTCCAATTGTAGGTGTTACCGTTACTTAGAAAGCTACAAACTTCTATGGTCTCCAATTTACCATCTCCAATATAATCATCAAGATGTAGTTTAGATAACCATCTGATCAACTCAGCTGCAGAGCATTGGCTTCTTCCATCTTTAAAAATCACCCATTAATGGTTCATGCTTTTGAACATAAGCTTAGATAAATCTATCATCTTGAGTAGATTTTCTTAATGAATTAATGGCTCAAATAATGCTTTATTAGTCACATTCTCGCTGTCTTTCAACAAAACCAAAATTTCAATCTTAGTCAGAGTTTCAAAATCTAATTTTATCTTGATTGTTTCAAATCAATACCACCATAATCATCATCTTCAATAGATTTGGTGCAGCCTACTTTTAATCCCATTGAATCGTAGCAGCCTCTAGGAGACATATAAATTGAGTAGGTTGAAAGAAATATTTTATGAACCTTACTAAGGATAAAAGACACATCTTTTGCGATGTATGCGCTTTCTCAATCCCTTACCAAGAGTCTAGAATTTCCTGCTCCAATAGCTTTCCAGATCCGAAGTTCTTCCAAAAATTCTAACAAGTAGCAAGGAACAAGAAGGAGTTCTGCCAAATCAGTTGGAATTAATCTCGGAATGTTTTCATCTAGGAATGTTTTCTATTCTGATAAAGTTATAATTAATTAATAAAGTACGATTTGAGTTTTGATATGTCCATGAGTCGACTCTTTGGATGCATGATGTTCACGATCATATGAGAATTCCATTCCCTTTTAGAAAATGCTAAGGTAATATCATGTAAACTTTTTAATTGAGATGATTAATTGTTGAAACTTGATATATGGGTGGAAGATCATTTTATTTATATTCTATGTTGTATTATATAATACTTGTTGATGTACAACTAACTTTGTTATAAATGTCATTTATATCACCACATATGCACCATATATGTTTGTCTGTTTTGTGCATATGCATTGATGTGTATAGCATGCATGTGTCATGTGTGTTCGAATGTGTCTGTGCATTAATCTGTTTATTTGATGTTTGTATGGATGTGTATGGGTGAATTTGTGTGCATAAATGTGTGTAATTGTGTATGTGAACTTGTATGCATGTGAAAATGTTTGTGTGGATACGTTTATTTTTGTGTGCATGCACAAATATGTATTTGTATGAAGTTTAGGAGTATGCCTTTGCGTAAATGTGTGAATGCGTATGAGACTATGAGTGTGCGTATATTTGTCTGTTTATGTGTGAATGTGTACATGTACACGAAATGTGTGAGTGTGCATGCGTGTGTGCACTCGTGAATATGTGAATGTGTGTTAGATTAGTATGTCATGTTAGATGTGGGTGAATATATTAGTGTGGTTAGCATATATTAATGTTAGTAGTGATTTTTTGCTTTAGCGATTTATTTTTGTCATTCGGCTCATAATGTATTTTTTTGTCTTATAGTTCAAATCTAGATCATGTGCAACATTATATGTTTGAAAATTTCATGTATATTAATTGTGGCAATGAGTTTCATCATTATATGTTTAAAAATTTCAATTAGGAAAGTAAACATCGTGTCCTCATAATTTCATTTCCAATACTACATATCTTTCATTTATAGATTTTTTTCTCTGTTCAGTTTTATTTCAACTCGTTTAGTTCAGATTCATGTGATTTCTTTTACTCTGCTTGAATCTGATCCTTTTGTTTTATTCTTTTCGCAAACTTGGATCAAATTGTTGGTGCCATTATGAGTTGAATCTTTCCCAAATGAGATTGCAGTTGAGGAAGAACTCCATACAGTAGAGCGAAGTATCTGGAGTGGATACATTCAATAATTATACAAGAACATAATATGGAAATCAAGCATCTAGATATGGAGTGGATCTATTGCAAGAATACGTTAAGATCAAAGTCGTTCTCGAGTTTTTAGTATGGAGATGCAATGAAGATGGACTTTTGGAAATGTTTGCAAGTCATCAAAGACTTTTGATAGTACGTCTGATATAGTGAATATATGTGCTTGAAATCATGCTTATTCATGGTATTGCAACCGAATATTGTATGTGGACAACATTGCGATTTGCGATAGCCATAAGCTTCCTTATAAGAGGTATCTGATGTTTATAAGAGGGGGTAGTTCATATGGACATGATATCTAATGTTATGCTGTTTTGTTATTATTCTTAATCACTTGGCTTAATTGTGTTATGTATATTGGGGACATCATTTTTATGCTTTTTTATTTATATGTTCATATGGTTGAATTTCGGGGATCAAGTGCAAGGAACGTTGGCAGTAGGAAGTACTAGGTAAGAAGTTTTACACATGTTGGTTTTCACACTACATCAAGTAAAACTCCCTGTAGACTCAAATAGCTGACTTGATTTACTCTTAATACTTCAAGTTGGCTTTCCATATTCTCATAGAGTTATAGCCATACATAATCCAAATCCACACCAAGTGATCCAGGCTGAATAATTTCTCATCACATGTAGATCTTTCTACCTTGGTTGATGATTGTCTTTCAAACAAAGACAAATAATCCATCAAATCCCTCTAATGGTGTTCAAAAAGGTAAATTGTACTTTCTACTACCTATATATTTCTTCTGTAACTGACGGTCAATGTTGGTAACTTAGGTCTATAATTTTCTTGACTGTTTAAAGTGCATTCATAGAACCATTGAGCTTGATAGCTTGAAGCAATACAAGAACCCGATGGATGTCAAAGGTGCTAAATTGCTAGTGAAAAGGCACGGGTTCATTGTACAGTTTAAGATCCTAAGGAGCATAAGGGATTAGAACCCCGTAAGTGTGCTCATTTTGTGATCCTTGACATACTATAATGGTCGTGAATTCTGGTCAGTCCTTTAAATAAAGAGGAATAATCCAGCAAATCCCTCTACTGATGTTCAAAAAGGTAAATTGTACTTTATTTTACCTATGCATTTCTTCTGTAACTAACGGTCAATTTTGGTACCTTAGCTCTATAATTTTCTTGACTGTTTAAAATGCATTCATAGTACCATTGAGCTTGATAGCTTGAAGCAATACAAGAATCCGATGGATGTCAAAGGTGCTAAATTGCCAGCGAAAAGGCATGGGTTCATTATACAATTTAAGATTCTGAGGAGCATAAGGGATCAGAACCCCGTAAGTGTGCTCACTCTGTGATCCTTGACATACCATAATGATCGTGAATTCAGGTCTCTCGTGTACGATCACATCCCTAAAGGAAGCCTCGCTCCATGAAGAGCATGGACATCTAAATCTCTATAAGAGAATCAACATTGTTGATGATGTTGCATAGTAGCTTTTTTTAATTGAAGTTGCAGGCTCAAGAAGACGAACAAAGGAGCAGTTTTTTTGGCGGTTTTAAGTAGGATTTTAGCAGTATAGTGGATTTGTTTTGGGTCTGAGAAATTTAGTGGGTTGAAAGATGGAGAAGAAGGGAAGAAGAATAGCCCACTTTCTGAATCTCAACATTATCTTATGCTTTGAAAGTGCGGGGGATCTTTTTATTTCTCTGCACAGATCGAATTTGGGTCGTGTAACTGAGAGGATATGCGCAATGGCAATTGGTGTTGCCGTGGTTCGAATATCCTTCTCTTTGACAATTTCAAGACTCAGGTGATTAATTTAGACAATTGATTTACAAATACTATTCTTTCTATCTTTGTGACTTATACAACTATTTTTTCAACTGTCAGTTTTAGGTCTCTTGACGTGGATTTATTCTTCTGTTACCTGATATAACCTGCTATGTTCTCGATGACTATAAGATATTTGTATTTCAACTCCCATTACATGGTGAAAAGGATTGCCAGGGCCACAAGCTGTTCAAGTCTAGGAAGAATGTCAGCTACTGGTGGGAAAGCATCTCCTCTCGACCATCCTGGAAGACGGTGGTGCAGATGCAAGGCGAACATCCTAGTCCTCTTGAGAAACACTGATGATTCGATGATGGTTGTCACCTTTTGGAAACCAGAAGAATGATTGACGACAATCCCTCTCGGGGCACATGCTTGTTTTTCTTCATATTTGTCATCTTTAATAAGTGTCATTTTAGCTTCCTCATGATTGATTTGTTCTGTACTCTTGGTCGCTTTCAACGAGTTTGTTGTCCTGTTGGTCTCCTGTCTACTGAGCTTCAACTGTCGCCCTATGGCTACTAAAAAGCAACAGATTAATAAAGTTCACGTGTTCTAGCTCATGTATTTGGATTGTTTTGTGGTTTTCTTTTTGTTCTTTGCAAATTCAATCAAAGCGCCACCCTATACAGGTGAAGCTAGATTGTAAAATGGTTAATTTAAAAGAAAGTTAATGCGTCAGATTTTCTGTCGCTTGGTTCTTTGGCAACGGATTTCTGTCATGGAAGTCTTTGGCGACGAGGGTTTTGGTGGCCTCTTTTTAGTGACAGAATATCTGTCGTCATACGCAAATCTATCGCCTTACCTAATAATTCTGTCACCATAGGTCCGTCACTTAAAACCGATTTTCTTGTAGTGGAAAGAATCAATTTTAAAAGATTAAGTTTTTGAAGACTTCATATGCTAATGTGATATATTACCTAGTTTTTATTTTATGCTGAAAAACAGTCTTATAGTTTTGCATATTCTTGATAAGGGAGCAGACTTAAGCCAGAATCATCAATTTTATAGAATCAATTTTTTTGGACAAATGATCGATTACCTTGACCCCCATGATCGATCATTCTTGATTGATCATTTTGTTCTGCATAATCAATCAACCCTAATCTACCATATTTTTGAACATGGATCAATCACTTTTTGAATTTAGACCAATGGTCAAATATGATTGGTCACTTTCATGAAATGATCGATCACCCACGATTGATCACCTTATTTACATGATTGATCATTTAATAGATTTTGGAATTCAGAACGTTGGACTTTCCATTCTTGGACAACAATGACTCTTTTGATGTCAACCCTTTATAAGGAACCTTATGGCTCATTCTTTGAGACACACAACAAAGAGGAACATCTTTTGCTCTCAAAAGAAAAGAAAGAGTGATCTTTTTTATTCAATATTTGAGTTCTTGTAACATTGATGCGTTCTTGATCTCTCTTCAAGCTTCTTGCTAGTGAAGTTGTCTGTGCTCTATGTGAAGGATATGGGAGAATCCTTAAGCGCATCATGGAAGCGTGAGGATCACATCATATAGGATCGAGAGCGACTAGTCGCACTAGTTGCTCAGTGCACGAAATTTTAAAAAATCTAATCGATGAAACCACATGATCCAAGAACACTTCTTGGATCGTTTCATCTAAACCACGCACTAGATAAAGTAATACCTCTTGTAGCGTCGTTGTCATCGAGTCTCTAAGAGAAGAGACCTCCTGTCTCAAGTTCGATCTGTCGGAGGAGATGCTTGCGAGCGCAGAGGTGAGTGGCGTGCTTCTCATAATCCTAGTAGTTGATCTAAGCGATGGATCTCCTAATCTCGTCTCGTGAGATCAAACGTCTTCTTCACGAGCGAGCCGCACCAAAGAAGATGGAGATCCAAGAGTTGTCGAAGTGGAAGCACAATGACGATGCGACAACGGTAGTGACCTTCTCTCTAGGGTTAGAGTGGACGACCACTCAAGGGAGAGAGAGAGAGATGGTTTGAGAATGAGAGAGAGAGCTATAGATGTTGTAACTTGAAGAGCAAGGGGTACGTCTTCTTATATAGGGTTTTGGGAGTCCATGTATCTTAATCCATGGGCAACACACAATCATTGGATGAGATTGATTTGTTCTTCTTTCAGTGGCCATGATTTTGCTGTATAAACACAACAACAATTAATTTAACTTGAATTAAATATATATCGATAAATCAATATAAATTAATTCTAAATTAAATCAATCAAGCATGGAGATAATTGGAAGGAAGATTGCCCTCATTACATGGGGGGGGTGGACGACCACCCTTTCCTAAGAGGAGTTGGTGGCCATCCACCCTCAAGGAAGGTGGCAATCTCCATGTATTCTCATGAGATTACATTATTACATGGAAATCTCTAATATTTACAGCAACACTTGTTGTAAATTATCCGACAAAAATAATTCACAATTATTTTATGAACATTGCAATCATGCCATTGGAAATTTGTGAATAACATTCACCACCCAAAATAAAATGTAAATTATATTTTCAATAAATTATTCAATGTGAATCCTAATTAATCAACAAATATAAATCATAATAGGCTCTCTCTAGTACATTACTTATAATATATAAATAATTTGGATAATGTTATCCACATTATTCTTATCCATAATAATTAAATCACATTTAATTATATTGGATCATCATTATCATGCATCAAAATAATACCAATCAAATTCACATTTATTCATGATAATTAAATATCATTTAATTATCCATTTCTCAATGCTTAGATATAATTCAACAATGAAATTATTCTTGAACTCTTTCAAGAATAATGTGCTTTCTCTGAAGAAATTTGGAGATAAGGATAGTGCGATTGTACGTTCCACATATAGTGACTTGGATATTGAGATCACATCTCAAAATCCATATCTCATGGATCTCTCATAGATGCTTGATCAAATCAAGGCCGTAAATCTAATCTTCTCATTGCTTTTGAATCTCATTCAGATCAATGTCAACACTTGGACCAAGATCATATTACTTCTCTGCTGAGAGGAGTCACTAAAATTCAGTCCTGTTTCATCACTCCCTCGGAATGGAAGCGTCATGGTTATACAACTATTTATAATCACTTCACCCTCATATATTACTAGTACCTATACATCCTACATACCGGAAGACCTATGATAAATCCAAAGATATATATCAATTTTACACTGTCATCTTTAGGGTTTCATCATTAAGTTTCTCATTCTTGATCAGTGGGAGTTGGTATCGATCATATGCTTTCCAAAAGCATATATCATACCTACAAATTCTTGTCATACTTCCAAAGCACGACGACCATGTATGGAATTTGATCGGTCTCAATACCTCATGAGTGAGCTCATTTCTTCCAGTTCACAAGTGAACCTATATGATCCCTTTAAGAGATCGTATTACTCATATGCCATCATATGCACACCATCTCACTGGTGTATATACCTTGGTTAGGTCATCAAACTATTCATCTGTCAAATGTACATACTTAGATATATAGTAACACATCTGTCTCCGGTCAGGGGATGTGTGCCTATATCGTGATAGTATATGACATAGGACTTTGGTTATCTTGATCTCGTTAAGTCAACTCTTTGACCTAACTAATCTGACACCTCTGAATCTCTATTCCCATACAGAGGACCTACATCAAGAGGTCGGTCAGATATCAACCTATTGAGAAAGTATTGCCATCTCCTACTCAGCCTGGAGATCATATCTTAACAATCATCTGACAGTGCTTGATGAGTCCTCAATCTAACTCCTTATATATTCATCCAGGCACCGATCTCTATGATTCAACTATTGAATCAACAACTGTATGATTATTAAGATAGCCATGACCCATAACCCTAATTGTACAGAGAGACCTTGTAGTGCATTCAATCATTTAATCTCATATAGGGAGTGAAATAGCTAATAATTTTTATTGATAAATCAAATATTACATAACATTTATTGTAGGAATGGTTCGTCTAGCAATCTCCTACTATCCCTCAGAACCATTCATGTACAATCCTTAAACCATACTCATTACATGCTGGTTGAAAACCTTCTGTATCAAAGGTTTGGTAAGAGGTCAACAACGTTGTCGGCAGAGGCCACCTTGGTGTTGATGATGTCACCATGCTTTTGAATCTCCCGAATGGTGTGGTATTTCCTTTCTATGTGCTTTCTCTTTTGATGCCATCTCGGTTCCTCCGCCTCGACAATGGCTCCCATGTTATCGTAGAGTAGCGGGATGGGAGAATCAGAAGAAACTATGCCAAGTTCCAGGATGAACTTGTGCAACCACACCGCTTCCTTTGCAGCATCCGACACGGCAATGTATTCGGCTTCCATTGTTAAATCGGTTGTAGTGTCCTGCTTCTTTCTTCTCCAGCTCACAGCACCACCGTTCAACGGGAACACAAACCCTGATGTCGACTTTCAATCATCAATATCCGACCGGAGGTCTGAATCTGTGTATCCCAAGACTTGGAGATCACCATCTCCATAGACCCAGATAAAACATCTGTCTCAGATACTTGAAAATGTTCTTCACGGCATTCTAGTTTTGTTCTCCAAAGTAGGATCGATAATAACTTACCACTCCCACTGCATAGTAGATATTCGACCTTGTACACATCATGGCGTACATTAAGCTTCCTACAGCTGATGCGTAGGGGCATCGAGCCTCGGATTTCTTTTTCTCAACACTTTGAGTAGCCATCCCTTTAGATAGGTGGATACCATGTCTTAAGGGAAGGCAACCTTTCTTGAAATTCTTCATATGGAAACATTCCAAAATTTTCTTAATGTACCCATGTTGTGATAATCCCAATATCCTCTTTTCTCGATTTTTGAATAGCTTCAGACCCAAGATGTAAGAGGCTTCTCCAAGATCATTCATCTCGAAGGTATGAGATAGACAAATCTTAATACTGGTTATCTTCCTTGTATCATTCCCAATGATACGGATGTCATCTACATAAAGCACGATGAACACAATGACACTCCCACTAAGCTTCTTGTATGCATACTGTTCATCAGGATTCTGCACAAAATTATAAATCTTTATGGTTTCATCAAATATGATGTTCCAGCTACGAGAAGCTTATTTGAGCCCATAGATGGATTTCTTCAACTTGCATACTTTACCTTCCTCGGTTATGAAGCCCTGGGACTGCTCCATATAGATATCCTCCTCGAGGTATCCGTTGAGGAAAGCCGTTTTGACGTCCATCTGCCAGATGTCGTAGTCAAGAGATGCAACTATATCTAGAAGTGCCCTGATGGATTTATAGCCACAGGAGAGAACGTCTCATCGTAGTCGATGCCTTCTCTCTGTGTGTAGACCTTGGCTATGAGCCGTGCCTTGAAAGTCTCTACTTTCCCATCAGGTCCCTCTTTCTCTTGAAGATCCATTTGCACCCAATGGGTTTTAGCCCATCAGGTGGATCCTCTAGGTCCATACACCATTCTTATGCATGGAGTCAATCTCTGACTTCATTGCTAGCATCCATCTATCCATGTCATGATATGCGAGTGCTTCATCAAATGAAGCTGGATCATTGTCAGTTTCACCTGACACATGGAATCCGTACCTTTCAGGTGGTGCAACCACCCTCAAACTCCTTTGAAGAGGTACGGGTGTTTCATCTTTATTTATCTTTTAGTTTCTAGTTCAGGAAGCTGAAAATCCTCAGGGGACTCAATGAGTTCCTCTACTTCATCTTTGTCTTGACTTTTAAGGAAATCATTTTCCTAAAATTCCACATCTCTGGAGACGAAAACCTTTTGTGTCTCAGGGTCATAAAGCTGGTATCCAATACCATCCTTAACATACCTAATGAAGTAGCACTCACGAGTGTGAGATTCTAACTTACTTGCATCCATGTTCTTCACATGGACCAAGCAACCCCAAACTCACAAGTGATTAACACTAGGTTTGGTTCCATACCAGAGCTCATGAGGAGTCTTAGGTATATACTTGCTAGGAATCTTGTTCAGGGTCTATATTGCAGTCTCTACTGCATATCCCCAGAAACTAAGTGGTAAATGTGCTTTACTCATCATTGAACGGACCATATCCATGATGGTCATGTTGCGTCTTTCAGCAATACCATTAAGTTAGAGGGTTCCAGGAGGAGTGAGATTGGAGATAATTCCATTCTCTTTAAGATATTCCTTGAATTCACATGAGAGGTACTTGCCACCTCGATTAGATCAAATACGGTTAATCTTCTTATTGGTTTGGTTCTTAACCAAAGACTTGAACTCTTTTAACTTTTCAACAATTTCAGATTTATGACGTAGCAGGAAGATAACCCCTATCGCGAACGATCATCAATAAATGTCAAATAATATTGATATCCATTTCAAACCGCCGTACTGAAGGGACCACATACATCTGTATGTATTAGGTCAAGAATACCCTCGCATGGTGTAACCTTATTACGAAAAGGCATCCTTGTCATTTTACCTCGAATACAATGTTCGCAGGTAGGCAAAGATTGAATCTGTAGAAAATCTAAGGGTCCATCCTTTATCAATCTATTGATCCTATCAATAGATAAATAACTAATCCTTTGATGTCAAATCATATTTGAATGATTTCCATCCTCCCTGGATCTTTTAGGGTTTTTATTAGTGGTTGTAACCTTCATGATATTTTCATCAATGCACAATTCATAGATTCTACCAGAAGTCAAAATACCATCTACAATATGTTTATCATAACGATTTACGACTAGTTTCTTACAAAAAAGGAATGAATATCAGCTTCTAACAAGCTTAGATACAGATATAAGGTTCCTTCTGACTTCTGGTACATAAAGACACTCTTTAAGTACTAGGACTCTTCCACTAGATAATGACAGATGACACCTCCCAACTGCGACTGCTGCAACAGTTGCATCAGATCTCCTCTGGATGACTATCTCCCCTTGATCAAGACTCTTAGTTTCCTGGAATAGATGCAACAAATTGCATACATGAACAGAATCACCAGAATCTATAACCCAACTTACTTCTCGTCCAACGAGAAAATTAGTTTCAATAATGAAAGTAGATTTCATACCTGTTGGGGCATTACCTTTGTCGATGGACTTTAGATAATCCAAGCAATTACGCCGCCAATGCCTCAGCTTCTTGCAGTGATGACATACATCGGTTTTCTTCAATGCTATCAAAGTGGATGCATTGGAAGATGAGACAACGCTTTGACTCTTCTTTTTTTTTCTTCTGGGTCGGGCCCTTCCGAGAACCATGCTTCCGACCATGCTTTCCTTTGACTTGTACAACCATTGCACTGCTAGAGGGATCATCCTTCTTCATTACATCTTCTGCAGACTTTAATGCATCCAATAGCCCAACGTTAGTATAATCAACTTTACTCATGTGGTATGTGACCACAAAGTTATTGAAAGACTTAGGGAGCGACAACATAATGAAGTCAGCTTGCATATCTATGTCCATGTCAGCTCTAAGGGTTTCCAGCTCAGAAAGCTACCCAAACATTTTGAGTACCTGTTCTCTGATAGAGGTCCCCTCCTGTATCTTATAGCGAGTAAGTTCTTTCATGATATTATAATGTTGTGTGCGGTTTACATCACCGAACATTTATCTCAGATTCACCATAATATCATGGCAAGTGTTCATCTCCACATGTTGCTTTTGAAGCACATTGGACAATGAACCCAAAATGTAACACCTTGCCAAATTATGATCTTAATCATATTTTTCATTGAATTCAATTTTTTCCCGAATCTTCAGGTCTAAGTACTTGTCCTTAGACAACACATAAGAGATGTGCTTTGCAGATAGGATAAGATCCAAATTTTGGATCCAATTTGAATAATTTGGTCCGGTCAACTAATTGACCTCCAGGAGCCTGCTACGTAGATTCATGGACTTCATTTTCTGAAATTAAGAATGCACTTTATTATAACATATAAATAATTAAATATTCAATTGTAATTCTTTGATGAAGGAATTTTTAAACAAATCGGTCTTCTCTTTTCAACTTTGAGAGTTCATTCCCTTAATCACTTTCAAAGTAAGAGATACACTTACCACTATATCTCTAGCAAGAATTGGGATCTCCTCCTTACATTTGTTACATCCCAATAATATGAAAATCTGTAACTCGGATAAAAAGAAGCGGGAACACATTTCGCCTCGCAATTCCAACTTGTATTTCCCAACTCGGTCTTTAACACCCGGGCCTACCACTCGTAAGGTGATGTTGACCCGTCGTTAATTGAACCAACCATCAACATGATTAAAACTTGCTATGCGCAATCCACTATCACCCCAATAATATGAGGACCCGATATTGGGGTCACTACACATACGACCTTACTCTTTCGAGAAGCAAAGAGCCCGATCCAAATGCGATTGTATGCAGGAGCTGTCTGATGAATACCCATTCATCACTTTTTATTCTTTTATTTTAACTAAAAACTTATGCAAAACACCATGTATATTCATGTAAATAGAATAAATTACCATCATGCATGCATTGTGTAAATATTGATAATTAGCATGTTTTTGTGCATAAATAAAAGAATAAAGAAATAAAAGAAAAAGAGGGAAATATTTAGAATAAATATTGAGCGACCTAATCCCAAGGGAGGGCTCAGCATGGGCCTGACTGCAAAAGAATCCAAGTAGAGGGAGATAGGGTCAATCATGTGTGTACATATACCTATGTATATAAATAAATTTATTTTCCTCAAAGTAAAAGTTAAAATGTGTGTTTATTAATTTGTACATATTTATAAAAATAAAACTAATTAAACATGAGAAAAATAAAAGAAAAATAAAAATCAAAACCTCTCTCATCAGTATATATAGACCATGTATATAGAATAACATACCTATTTATTTTCTCCTTGTAAATAAATAATTAAAATCCAATAAAAATATTTATATATTCCATATTTCATGATGTAAATAAAGTAAATAAAAATCAGAAAAATAAAAATAAAATAAAAATAAAAATAATAAAAATCAATTTCTTCCTTGTACATATACCATGTAAATATGTATATAAACTTATTTATTTAACTAATGTAAATAAATAATAAATATAAAATAAAAATACCTTTTTATTCCAAATTTTATGTTATAAATAAATAAAATATAAAATTGGAATAATTATATAAAAATAAATATTTAAAAATAAAAATAAAAAATACATTTATGTATATACCTATATATAATAATAATATAAGGTAAATACATAATTTATATTTCAAAATAATAAATAAAAATCACTAAAAAATTATTTGAAAATAAATAAACATTTTTCATGTTTAAATCTTTTCAAAATAAAAGCATTTACTATTTTTATTGAATTTCCAAAGAATTAGCAAATGGAGGCCTCCCATTGGTCCACGGGGGAATGTTGACCTCTGGTCAACTTCCCCCTGGACTACTTTTGTCCGTGGATCTTGCGTCCGACCCGATTTCTCCGAATTTTGCTGATGCGATCCGAGCTCCAAATATCCAAACCCCGGGCTCCATTTGATCCTTGTACATCCGAGACCCTCGCCCGAGCATCATCTAGGGATCCGTGCTTCACGGAACCCTGCTTGATCCCATCTTCTCGAACCTATGCCGCTATTTAGCTCAACCTCCGCCGCACCTTTTCACGCATCTTTGGCTACGCCTTCCCATCCCAAGACCTCCACCTTCCTTCTAGAGTGACAGCTATCGAACGGAGGTGTCGCAGCGAGGAGGAGGTGCCTCCAGCCACTGATCTGGCGAGTCTATCGCCGTGCACCACCGCGAGGTGCGCTGAGCCTCGGAACCCGACGATTCCTTGAGGCCAAGAACCCCAGGAGCTCCGCCAGCTTCAACCTCGATACCCCCCTAGGTTTCTCTAATTTCCGATTTCGCCCAAATCGCTCCTCCGCCGTCGCCGGTCGATTCCCACTGCTACACTCACTCATTCGACCATCGGACCATCCAGTCACCTTTGCGAGACAACCCTCCACCTTCTGCACCCACTCACTTAACTTGGTTTTCCCCAGAACCAAGAGTCGGACCTCCCTCGCCGTCGCTTCGACGCACCCGACCACCCATTCCACCCCCCTGATGGGTCGAGGCAATTTGCCCTCGACCCAGGAGCCTTTCTGTGATGTTTTGCAGGTCGAAGGGACCCATCTGAGGGTCGAGTCGTTTGAGCACAGAGGCTCAGGACCTCCCTCATCGTCGGAGCTCCCCGGAGCTTCTCGGCCTCATCGGAGGAGCCCACCAGCTACGGACCACCGTGACGAATCTCTTCCACATCCCAGCAGCCTCATCGGAGCTCCCTACCGCACACATTGGGCCGACAAACTTCGCCGGTGGCTTGTTCTTGGAGGAGCTCCAGTTGACGTCCGATCGCACCTCTTCTGCCAGATTAGATCGTGACCCTTCATCTGCGGAGCTTTCTCAGCCGTCGATCCATCCGAGGAGCTGATCTGGACCATCCATCCCGCTGAAGAGGCGTGCGTGCACCACATCCGTCGATCATCCACATGGCGCGTCCTCGTCCATCCGCTTTTAATAAGGGGCAATTTCACTTTGGCCCATCTTTTTATTTCATTTATAGTTTAGCCATGTAAATATTTAGTATAGTTGTTTTTATTTTGGAATATTTGCAGTTAGGACCCTAGGTTTTTTTATTTGCAAATTAGCCCATGCTTGTGTGATCCACGTGCTTCGACACGTCAGGATTTGGATATTTTGCACTTTTTACCCTGTGGTTCCTAGATGTTATGGATTGATATTTTATAAATAGGAATTACTTTTATACCCCTCTGTGTCTGGATCACGTGTGTTACGCATGCATTTTGAGCTTTTTGCAAGTTTGGCCCCTGAGTTTTTAAACGTGTTATGGTTTGGCCCTGAAAATAGTTTTCTTTGCATCTAGGTCCCTGTAAAGTTGTGTGCCTTGTTTTTATTAAATAAAATAGCAAATTAAATCCAAATTAGGTGAAATTTAGATACGTGGCTCCTGCCACTGTGTAAAAATTTACCTAAAAGTTTGGGATATTTTTGAGGCTTTTTTATATTTTTAAAAATTAAAAAACAGTGTTTTTTTGCTAGTGTCTAAATTAGAAAATCAAAGAAAAATACAAAAATTTGTCTAAAAATTACAAAAAATAGGGACTGTTTGTTTTGATGTTTTCTTGTTTCTAACCAATTTTTGTGCTTTTTGGATATATAAAATCCTTAAAAATTGAATAACCCAAAAAAACTTATAAAAATCCTAAAAAATTCTATAAAAATAAAAAATATAAACTCTCTTTCTGTAGTTTACTTTTTACATATACTTTTCATGACAATTACCTCTAAAAGTCCATTTCATATTTTTTATGGATCTTTCAAGTCTGGCTGCACAGTAGCTCATTGTTTTCCTCTTTCATGATTTTTAGAAATTATATAAAAATTAGAAAATTCTGAAAAATTCACCAAAAACACTAAAAAACCTAAAAACATAAAAACATTTTATTTGAATTTTTGGAGTATTTTGAGTGTTTTTATTAATTGTAGAAATTGCTTGTTTCCTCTTTTATTTACAATTAAAAATCCAAAAAAAATTAAAAATCATTAAAATCCACCAAAAAATATTTTGTTTTTTATTTTCGACTCTGACAACTTCGTAGGGCGCAAGGCCAATTCGTGCTCCCTGAGTCCGACCCTGGTCGCTATACCAGGTTAATAATTTAGCGAGGATCGCTTTCCTTATTTTGATTGATTTTATCTCTTTGATTGGTGGTTCTTTTATTTTCTTGTTGAGCAGATTACCATGAGATCCGGGTCACAACGACCCTTGTCTACCTTTAGCCAGATTTTGTGGGATTTTGAATTTTTCGGCTCATCAGAATGGTGCCGTTACCGGGGAGCACGACTTAATAGTTGTTTTTGTTTTCGTTTTATTTGATTTTGTTTTTCACGATTTTCCGCGGCTTTTCTTTCGTCCACGGCTTTTCGCGCCTTTTTGTTTCTCTTTAGTTTTCATTTTATTTTATTTTGTTTTTATCTGTTTTGTGTATTTATTTTTATTTGTGCATATATCCTATTTTATTTTATTTGTACTGTTTATTTTTATCTTAGTTTGACACTTTGGTTCTATTTCTTGCGAGGGGCCCGAGGACCGAGGCGGCTTCTTCGGAATCCGAAACAATCGCGGGAGTCGGAGGCGACTTCTTTCTTTACGAAGCTGCAGGAGAGCGTGAGAAGGAGCCGAAGTTCGGGAGCCACAAAATAGCTACGGAGTAGCGTAGATTAGTTTAGTTTACTTTCCAGCAAATATAATTAATTTGTAATAATACAGGGACCTGAACTTGACACTTGGTAGACTTCGGGGTCTGTTTCGCCGAGCACTGGTGTGCTCGGGGAACCTCATCGAGTTTTTTGCAATTTTTCACGGTTTTGACCGTTTATTTACTGTCCTTTGATTTACGCGGTTTTCAGCCCTAGCTTAGGATTTTTACTGATTGCAACATAATAATTAGGGTCCATACACCTAATAATTTACCTGTAACGATTAGATAGTAATTGGACCAAAATAAAATCAATAAGAAAAGGCTATTTGGTCACTTGAGGGGTCCCGAGCCACTAGAGGTCGTATACAGCGATGGCAAGACCCGTTGTGGCGGGCACCGATCGGTATCCGAGACCGGACACCGACCCCTCCTGTTGACCACTTAGTTACTTGTTCTTTTGTGTAGAACTGCTTTGCTTAGGGCCGGTTTTCCGCGTGCATCATATAGGTAGTTTATATTCAGTCTTTTATTTATGCGCGGATCACTCTGCATGTAGACTGCTGGAGTTAGGTACGCATTTCTTACTCTGCATGCATCATTGATTCCCGCACATCGGCTTTTTCATCTTCTCCCCCCATTTTTGGACTTAAAATAATTAGGAGAACCGAAAAATTCGTTAGGCATTGTTTTATTTGAAAAATATCTAAAAAACAAAACCATAAAATTTGGGTCTGCTAAACAAACTTGACCCTAAAAGACACTTCACCTTAAAAATATGTCTTGAGGAGAGCAACCCCCTCATTGTTTGGTTTGTATGCGCGAGAGAGTGACCCGCACCCTAGGCTAGAGCCATATCTGAACCCTCTTCAGACTACTGCTTCTGGGCTAGTCGTTCTCCAGTGAGGATCGCTCCGATCTCCGGTAAAGTGGGCCGCGATATCCTTAACAGAGCGAGCCGATCGGGTAGCCGGTAAACGGTCCACGGCTTGTACTGGCTGGGAAAGATCTAGTTCGGGATCGGGACAGTCTCGCGGGGGAGTCGGATTCCTAACAGGTCACGTAACCGCTTTTATATCCTGACATGATCACCTAAATAAAATTGACAAGATAATTGACCGAACCCTTACGGTCTTCAGCTCGTGTTGAGTAGGTAAACTCGGGGTTTTGTTTGCTCATCTTGTTTGTTTCCAGATCTCATCCACCCAACTCGCTAGATCAAGATGATGGGCAGGAGGTCTCTTAGGCAGCCTCTGGCTGCACTGCTTTTCAGCACTCCAGCCCATTCATCTAGGTTGGTTCGCGAGAGCCGAGACCCGCTCTCCAAACCCGAGTTCGATTCCACCCTGTTCCCCCTCGACCTCCCTTCTTCTATTTCTGAGATGCCAGTGCCAGATGAGAGACAGCAGACAGATTTATCGGCACCTGAGTTTCGGTCTTTTGCCTTTCCAGAGACCATGGCCGGCAGTAGTGATGATCGCACCGGAGGTCCCCGACCAGAGCAGACATACGTCCTGGACCAGGGTGCGATCAACACCACCCTGATCGCCTCCCTTGACACGATGCAACAACAGCTTAGGGATCAGGGGGCGTTTATGATAGAGATGAGGAGAGAGATGAAGTAGATGAGAGCCGACCGCGGGCAGCGCGGGTCCGGAGACGGACCACAGAGACCCGATGAGCCGGCAGCAACAGCAGCCGCAGCCGCCGCCGCAGCAGCAGCACCAGATCAGCCGAGACTGATGCGGGAGTTGCACAACCTCGGATCGACACTGACGCACCGGTGGGTAATACTTCCAGCGATCGTGGGGGACTTCAAGTTCCCCCCGAACACACTTCAGCTCCTACCCCGTTTCCATGGGCTCGCCACTGAGGAGCCCCATCTACATCTCCAGGAGTTTCTGATGATCTGCAGCACCGTCCACGATCGACAGGTGGACGAGGACACCATTCGGATGATCGCCTTCCCCTTTTCACTGGCAGATAGAGCAACCACTTGGCTGAAGCATTTGGGGAAGTTTATGTACACCTGGGAGCAGCTCCGCACCGAGTACTTGAACAAGTACTATCCACTTGGGCGGACGAATGCAGCGAGGGCCCTGATTAGCAACTTCTCCATGCTCCCCAACGAGCAGTTTCATGAGGCATGGGAGATGTTCAGAGAGCTGACTGACAGATGCCCGCATCACGATATCACGAAGCCAAACTTAGTTCAGAGCTTCTTTTGCGGGTTGACACCAGAGCTGTAGGGCATGGTGAATGCTTCGTGTGGCGGTTCCTACTTCGCCAAGGATGAGGATCAGGTCTGGGCCATCTACAAGGAGATGACCGAGAACTATACAGTAATGTCCCAGACCTGACTCTACACTCAGGGAGGCCCCCAGCCCCAGTCCGTGCAGTTTCAGAGGATAGCACGGGTCGATGCCGGTCCTTCTACTTCGTCCGCGGCAGCCGTACAATCTGAGTTTACAGCCACAAACATGGGGATCATCAGCGAGAAGCTGGACCGGATCGAGCTGATAGAGTAGAAGCAGTGCCAGGGCATATCTCAGATGGATCACATGGCACAGATGCTGAGTGACTTGAAGACACAGCTCATGTGTCTCTAGGAGGCACAGACGGCTTCTCAGCCCCGTCTTTAGTCACGAGGAGATCCGAGTAGCAGTGGCAGCTCGTTCCAATGCTCCAGTTAGCCTAGATAGGTTCACCTTGTAAAGGCGGAGCCGTACCAGCAGCCGCATCCATACTACCAGTCGCCATCATCTCAGGACACTCAGATGGTGGTCTACCAGCCGGATCAACCACTGGCAGTACTTCCGCCACCCTCCTACGAGCCCGAGCCGTTGATGGATGTCAACGGGATTTGGTACGACCGACCCCAGCCCGGTATCCGACGAGACCATCTCGGATTCCATTGGTCAGCCGGAGGTGCCAGTTCCCAGCAATAACCTCCAGCTCAGGGTGGCCAGTACGGCCATCAGCGAGAGCACCAGCAGCCCCAGCCCCCAGTACACCAGCAGCAGCAGTAGTCATCCCAGCCACAGCACCAGCAGTATGGTCCTCGTCCCTATTAGCAGGGACATTCTTGGAGGCGAGAGCAGCCTCAGCAGTATCATCCCCAGCAGTATCCCTCTCACCCGCACCAGTCACAGCAGCAACCTCACTACCCGTCAGGTTCTCATGGGCCAGCCTATGAGAACCCTGCCTTAGACGATCTAGCCCGCCTCATGACTGAGCAACAGGCTATCTTCAGACAGGAGATGGATGAGTTCCACCAGGAGATGCAGGAGACAGTGAGAGGGAAGGCCGCCATCCCTACCCAGAGTAAGCCGAACCCGAACAATCTGAAGAGGAAGTCTGAGTAGGTAGATTTCACAGAGTTTGCCACTCCTAGTGATTCATTTGGTGATATGTCTGCATATCTGTTTGATACTGATTTTGTTACACTTAGGAGCGGTAGGATGCCAGCAGGCGGCGCCTCGTCTGAGCGACGATCCCATGCCACTTCTAGGGCGCCAGGCAAGGAGGAGCACGGTACTGATGTTGCGAGAGATGATGACGGTGGTGTTGATGCCACCATGGATGTTGATCCCGCCGACGGTACTGAGGCCGTCGCTTCACCAGTTGGAGGAGGTGGTACTGACGCCACCACAGTTGCCGAGCCAGAGCGCGGTGCTAATGCCGCGAGTCGACATGCCGAGGGTGGTACTGAGGCCACCAGTCCCAGTTCTGCTATTTCTGTTGTTTTTCCGTCTATACATGTATCTCAGGACGTTTCTGGAAATAAAGGAAAGGGTTTACTTTATTCTGACCCACCTGTGGTGATTGATGATGTATGTGTGGATTCTACCATACTTGAGTAGCCTAGACCCTCTCCTAGTCCTTCATCTGAGAAGGACCCTGTAGTCCTCTTTCCCAGAGCACTCCATTTGGGTAAGGGGAAGAAAAAAGAAAATCCCAAAAAGAATCAGCAGGTAGAGTTCAGCCAGTAGATGATCGATCGATTCCATATCCAGCTGACTCTCCAGGAGGCCTTGGAGCACATCCCTCTACTCCAGAGATCACTCAGAGACAGGACCACAGTTAGGAGGAAGAGGAGGAACCATCAGTCTGAGATCCATGTGCTTACTCGAGCCACGTGTTTCGTGATTCAGAACCATCTGCCGGCCAAGAGGCCAGATTTAGGAGCCCCGTATGTCAGATGCCACATCCATGAGCAGAGGTTCGACCGTACTCTATTAGACAGCGGTTCTTCGATCAACTTACTTCCGACAACCCTTCTCGACCGCTTCGAGTTAGGCACTCTACGACAGAGCAGGACAATCCTTCAGTTTGTTGATCGATCTGTCAAGAGGCCGAAGGGGTTGCTGAAGGACGTTGTCGTCACGATTCAAGGCCTGAAATTCCCCGTGGACTTCGTTGTGTTGGACATGGAGATCCCTGAGTCTGTGACCGATACCCCCATCATTTTAGGACGCCCGTTCTTGGCCACAACCAAGGCAGTGACCGACCATGATAGCGAGAAGGTATACTTTTGCGTCGAGGGCGAGAGTGTACAAATAGAGATGGTCGAGGACATTAGAGAAAGAGATTCAGATTGCTCGGAGCCGACCACAGATTCAGAGCAGATGACAGAGGCAGGATGAGACATCCACCAGGACTGCGATTTTGTGATTACAGATGATGAGGCAGTTTGGGCAGATCCGGTTGCACAGGCCATCCTCTCAACTTCAGAGTTCGCTGATGCAAAGATGCCAGCAAAGGAGAGCTTGGAGAGCGCATTCCTAGTACAAGATACTTTTCAGACAGCAGCCGGTTCCTGACCGTGAGACATAGTTTGTTTGTGAGTCTGATACAGATCCCTCGGAGTCAGATATTGATTGGGCAGAGTTTGATGATTTTATACCATGTCCGACTTCCACTGAGCCTACAGCTAGGGAGGAGGTTGATGCCATGCAGAGCAGAGACAATCCAGTAGAGCAACCTTCTCCAGATACTGATTATGAGCGAGAGTTTCCATTCTCCCATGCAGATTTGGCAGCATTCACTCAGACTTTTCAGAGGCCAGATCCGCCAGCACCTACTTGTCCAGAGATGAAGCCGCTACCTGCGTCACTGAAGTACAGGTTCCTTGCGGGTGAGCATGAGATGTACCCAGTCATTATCTCAGCAGATTTGACTGAAGAGCAGGAATCTTGTCTGATGGGGTTCTTGAAAAGAACCGCAAGGCGATTGGATGGAGTGTAGCCGATCTCCAGGGGATAAGTCCGGCCCTGTGCTCCCACCATATCTATCTCGAGGAGGAGGCGAAGCCGTCGCATGAGTTCTAGCGGCGGCTGAACCCGAATATTCGGGAGGTTGTCATGAAGGAGATCTCGAAATAGTGGAGCGCCGATTTTATCTACCCCATCTCCAAGTCCAAGTGGGTTAGTCCGTTGCATGTGGTGCCCAAGAAGACAGTCATCACTACAGTTGTCAGCGAGTCTGGAGAGGAGATCGCTACCCGGGTACCCACTTCTTGGCGGGTCTGCGTAGATTACATACGACTCAACCAGGCCACCAAGAAGGATCATTTCCCATGCCCTTTATTGATCAGATCATTGAGAGACTGGCATGGAAGAGCCATTACTGTTTTCTGGATGGGTACTCCGGCTACAATCAGGTGGCCATTGCGCCCGAGGACTAGGACAAGACCACCTTCACCTGTCCCTTCGGGACATATGCTTTTAGACGCATGCCATTTGGGTTATGCAATGCTCCGGCGACCTTTCAGAGATGCATGCTGCCTATCTTTTTGGACATGGTGGGGGAGTGCTTGGAGGTCTTCATGGATGATTTCTTGGTCTACGACGACAGATTCGACTCCTGTCTTGACTGCCTAGACCGAGTCCTTCGACGATGCATTGAGGTTCACCTTGTGTTGTCTTGGGAGAAGAGTCACTTCATGGTGACTCAGGGGATGGTGCTTGGCCATATCATCTCCAACAGGGGCATGGAGGTTGATCCGGCCAAGGTGGATGTCATTAGGAAACTCAATCCACCGTCCAACTTGCGGCATTTACGGTCTTTTCTGGGGCACGTCGGTTTCTACCGACGCTTCATTCATGATTTCAGTAGGATTGCCCAACCGTTGACTGATCTCCTGACGAAAGACACCGAGTTCCTTGTCGATGACAGGTGTCTATCATCGTTTGAGACTCTCAAGAGCTGTGTTGTAGAGGCTCCTGTTCTCTAGCCGCCTGATTGGTCTCTCCCATTCGAGATCATGACGGATGCCTCCGATTTTGCCGTAGGGGCCGTGCTGGGACAGAGGAGGGATGGAGTCCCATTTGCCATTCACTACGCTAGCCGTACATTGGATGCCGCGTAGCGGAACTATACTGTCACTGAGAAGGAGATGCTAGCCGTAGTTTTCACCCTAGATAATTTCAGATCTTACATCATTGGATCTAGAGTGACCACCTATACTGATCACACCGCCATCAGGTACCTCATGGCAAAGAAGGATGCCAAAGTCAGATTGACCAGATGGATCCTTCTACTCTAGGAGTTTGACATAGAGATTAAGGATAAGCCTGGAGTCAAGAATGTGGTGGCGGATCATCTCTCCCGATTAGAGAATCTTGAGGATTCTGAGCAGACTGAGCCTATTTGTGAGACCTTCCCAGATGAGGCGATCCTTGCTATCGCCTCCCTCCCGTGGTACGCCGATATTGTGAACTTTCTTGTTGCCAAGAAAGTCCCACAGGATTGGCCTAGGCAGAGGCTTGAGACCTTCCTCGCGAAGGCCAAGTTCTACCACTGGGAGGATCCCATCCTTTACCATGAAGGAGGGGATAGCGTCTGGCGTAGGTGCATTCCTCAGGAGGAGCACCATAGCGTCCTCACTTACTGCCACCAGCTTGAGGCAGGAGGATATCACTTTGGGAGGAGAACAACACAGAAAGTGCTCCAATCCGGCCTATGGTGGCCTACCCTCTTCAAGGACTCTGATGAGTTCGTGAAGAGGTGTACTGACTGTCAGAGGATGGGCACTTGTGGATAGCGTGATATGATGCCGATGCAACCCATTCACTTCTGTGAGGTTTTTGACGCATGGGGCATCGATTTCATGGGTCCATTCCCTAGGAGTCAGGGATTCGAGTATATTCTGTTGGCCGTTGATTATGTTAGTCGTTGGGTTGAGGCCATCCCCGCCCGAACCATAGATGCTAGGACTGTTTGCCGATTTTTGAGGAAGCATATCATTTCACGGTTCGGGGTACCTCGAGTGTTGATATCTGACGGGGGGTCTCATTTCGTCAACGACAAAGTAAAGGCCCTTGCTAGCGAGTTCAGCATAGACCATCGAGCTGCCACTCCATACCACCCTCAGACGAATGGTCTTGCTGAAGTGTCGAACAGGGAGATCAAGACTATATTGCAGAAAGTCGTCCGCCCTGACCGAAAGGATTGGTCACAGCTTTTGGACTCGGTCTTGTGGGCATATAGGACGTCTTTCAAGACTCCTTTGGGTACATCTCCCTTTCGCCTCGTTTATGGCAAGCCGTGCCATTTACCTGTTGAGCTGAGATATAGGTCACTTTGGGCTGTCACTGATATACTTTTAGATCCAGAGAGTGTAGGAGATCAGAGGAGGGCAGACTTAGCAGCCTTGGAGGAGCTTCTTGATACCGCCTTTTCAAACAGCCTACATTATAAGGAGAGAGTGAAGGAGTGGCATGATTCTCATATCAGCCACAAGCATTTTGAGCCAGGACAGAGAGTATGGCTGTTTGATGCTAGGCTTCGTCTATTTCCCGGGAAGCTACAGAGCAAATGGGACAGCATTTGGTGAGAAAGGTACATGACAATGGGAGTATAGATATATCTGAGTTGTCTTCTGAGAGTACCTTTCGAGTGAATGGCCAGCGGCTCAAGCCGTATCTAGATCATGAGCAGCGAGTCGTTGATGTTGCCCCGATTCACTTTGCGTGAGATGTGGTCTCTTGACTCACATCTATTGCATCTCACACCTAATTATCACTATTCTTCCGACTTGTATAGATCAAGATGTCCATATTACTCTATTCTTTAGTCCCACATCCCTTTTCTCATCTTATGATTATGCTATACTTAGGGTGTACTTTACCCTAAGTATAGGGGGATGTAGGATTCTCGGATATTCTTTTGATTCTTTCTACCCATGTTTTTGTTGCCTATACTTAGGGATATTTTACCCTAAGTATAGGGGTGGTAGACCCTGTACATTCTTCACTCGGCTTTCCCTTCGTGTACAGCCTGCTATACTTAGGATTATTTGATCCTAGGTATAGGGGAAATGCCGAGACCCTCTTGGATTTCTATTCTTTCATTCGTCTTTGTATATAGGTTCCTTTTCACTTCCCTATACTAAGCACGAGTTATGTCTTCTTCATCGCTCTTGACTCTGAGGACATTATTCGAGCTAAGTATAGAGGGGTGTGTATATATTTCATATATACTTTAGTCATAACTCGTACTTTGTGTGAGTGTGTTGATAAATAAAAATGGCTAAAACCCAAAATTCCATAAAAATTAAAAATTTTTCCTTGTAAATAAACATTCTTTTATTGCACATACATAGCTAGTGTACAAATTATTTTTGTAAAAATGTTTGTAAAAACTTTTTGTGTAAATAGTGTGTAAATATTTTGATATCAAATTTATGTATATAGTACAAAATTTTTCCAAAATGTTTTGAAAATCAAAAGTTTGCAAAAACCTTGTGTAAATTTGTGTACATATTTTACAAAACTTGCATTCATGCATACATTCATGGTTTCAAAACATTTTTCAAAAATTTTGCACATGTGTAAATATTGTGTAAATAGCATCTTTGTAAATATTTGTATAGTTTTTCCTAGATTATAGTTGACATTTAAACTAGCCTAGAATTAAATTGGAAAATGGAGTTTGGTTAAGATCTTAATCCACCTAATTATAAGAGGAACCTTATAGGGCTTAGGATTGAGACTTTTCAGGTCCATGGTGACTTAATTCTTTGAGTCCACTAGGCTATGATCATATGTCATCTCAACGAGCCTAAGTCGAGCACTTAACAACACACACATGACTCATATAGACAATGGCTTGACTTGGACCCGTACTTTACACCGAGCTCTCTACGGATGAGGTGGTGAGGAGGCAGTCTTCCTTGACTTGGGGTAGCATATGAGGGTAGTACTTCTAGGCGGAACCTTTCTTCTTCTTATAGTGAAGGAAGTGCATCTCAACTTGGTCTGGTTGCCATGAGGTCTAACGACAGGAGTTGTGGGTTGAAATAATGCTTCAAAAGAGGGATAGTCTACTGGTTCAAGAGGAAAAACTCCTTATATATATATATATGCTGCACCTTGTAAATATGTTGTGCAGATGCACATTAAAAAAATACAAAAAGAAAATAACTCCAAAAAAGTGGTGGGTCTGATAGAAAATGATAATCCCACCGGAGTGTATATAGTGCAATAAGCAAAGTTTGAGATTCATGTTCCATCTTATGTAGCTTGCAGCAGGGAGACTCAGCTACACTGGTTGAGCTCCCAAGGATACATGGCTACACTGACCATGGTCAATTCTCTTCTTTCCCCTCTTCTTGAGCCGGTTGAACTTGAACTTAGAAGGGAATACCCCGTTCCTCGAGGAAAGAGTGGACATATTAGGGTCATAGAGTTACCTTGTTGGGGAGGGTTGTCATTTTGCTACTTCTGAGGTGGAGAGCTATACCTCACTTACATTGTACAAGGAAAGATTCATGGTCTTCAAGGTTTGTGTATGTAGACTTGTTCTGATCTGGATTATTGAGGAGTCTTGACTATAGATTAGCGGATCTTGGAGGCTGTTGAGTTTTAAACCTAAGTCCAAATAAGGTTCCGACACATTAATAATCCAAAGATCTGACCGAGCTCCATATTTCAAATTAATGAAGGAAAGTTTAATAATCAACATTGAATCAACATTGATCCATGCATTTCTCCTCTTTTTCTTTTTTCGCTTCTTTTTCAAATAAGTGTTTGCTAAGGGACTAGCAAAGTTAAGTATAGGGGGGTGATGAATACCCATTCATCACTCTTTATTCTTTTATTTTAGCTAAAAACTTATGCAAAACACCATGTATATTGATGTAAATAAAATAAATTACCATCATGCATGCATTGTGTAAATATTGATAATTAGCATGTCATAAAAAAGAATAAAGAAATAAAAGAAAAGGAGGGAAATATTTAGAATAAATATTGAGCGACCTAATCCCAAGGGAGGGCTCAGCATGGGCCTGACCGCAAAAGAATCCAAGTAGAGGGAGATAGGGTCAATCATGTGTGTACATATACCTATGTATATAAATAAATTTATTTTCCTCAAAATAAAAATTAAAATGTGTGCCTACTAATTTGTACATATTTATAAAAATAAAACTAAATAAACATGGGAAAAACAAAAGAAAAATAAAAAACAAAACCTCTCTCATCAGTATATATAGACCATGTATATAGAATAACATACCTATTTATTTTCTCCTTGTAAATAAATAATTAAAATCCAATAAAAATATTTCTATATTCCATATTTCATGATGTAAATAAATTAAATAAAAATCAGAAAAATAAAAATAAAATAAAAAGAAAAATAATAAAAATCAATTTCTACCTTGTACATATACCATGTAAATATGTATATAAACCTATTTATTTAACTAATGTAAATAAATAATAAAAATAAAATAAAAATACCTTTTTATTCCAAATTTTATGTTATAAATAAACAAAATATAAAATTGGAATAATTATATAAAAATTAATAACTAAAAATAAAAATAAAAAATACATATATGTATATACCTATATATAATAATAAATATAAGGTAAATACATAATTTATATTTCAAAAAAAATAAATAAAAATCACTAAAAAATTATTTGAAAATAAATAAACATTTTTCATGTTTAAACTTTTTCAAAATAAAAGCATTTACTATTTTTTTATTGAATTTCCAAAGAATTAACAAATGGAGGCCTCCCATTGGTCCACGGGGGAATGTTGACCTCCGGTCAACCCCCCCGGATTACTTTTGCCCGCGGATCTTGCGTCCGACCCGATTTCTCCGAATTTTGCTGACGCGATCCGAGCTCCAAATATCCAAACCCCGGGCGCCATTTGATCCTTGTACATCCGAGACCCTCGCCCGATCATCCTTCTAGGGATCCGTGCTTCACGGAACCCTGCCCGATCCCATCTTCTCGGACCTGTGCCACTATTTAGCTAAACCTCCACCGCACCTTTTCACGCATCTTTGGCTACGCCTTCCCATACCAGGACCTCCACCTTCCTTCGTAGAGTGACAGCTATCGAACAGAGGTGTCACAGCGAGGAGGAGGTACCTCCATCCACTAATTCGACGAGTCTATCGCCGTGCGCTGCCGCGAGGTGCGCTGAGCCTCGGAACCCGACGATTCCTTGAGGCCAAGACCCCCAGGAGCTCCACCAGCTTCAGCCTAGTCGACATCCTCCATCAGGTAACTTCGATACCCCCTAGGTTTCTCTAATTTCCGATTTCGCCCAAATCGCTCCTCCGTCGTCGTCGGTCGATTCCCACCGCTACACTCACTCATTCGACCATCGGACCATCCAGTCACCTTCACGAGACTACCCTCCACCTTCTGCACCCACTCACTCAACTTGGTTCTCCCCGGAACCAAGAGTCGGACCTCCCTCGCCGTCGCTTCGTCGGAGGTCTCCGCTTCGACGCACCCGACCACCCATTCCACCCCCCTGACGGGTCGAGGCAATTTGCCCTCGACCCAGGAGCCTTTCTGTGATGTTTTGCAGGTCTAAGGGACCCATCTGAGGGTCGAGTCGTTCGAGCACAGAGGCTTAGGACCTCTCTCGTCGCCGGAGCTCCCCGGAGCTTCTCGGCCTCATCGGAGGAGCCCACCAACTGCGGACCACCGTGACGGATCTCTTCCACATCCCAGCAGCCTCATCGGAGCTCCCTACTGCGCACATTGGGCCGACGAACTTCGCCGGCGGCTTGTTTTTGGAGGAGCTCCAGTTGACGTCCGATCGCACCTCCTCTGCCAGATTAGATCGTGACCCTTCATCTGCGGAGCTTTCTCAGCCGTCGATCCATCCGAGGAGCTGATATGGACCATCCATCTCGCTGAAGAGGCGTACGTGCACCACATCTGTCGATCATCCACGTGGCGCGTCCTCGTCCATCCGTTTTTAATAAGGGGTAATTTCACTTAGGCCCCTCTTTTTATTTCATTTATAGTTTAGCCCTTTAAATATTTAGTGTATTTGTTTTTATTTTGGAATATTTGCAGTTAGGACCCTAGGTTTTCTTTATTTGCAAATTAGCCCCTGTTTGTGTGAGCCATGTGCTTCGACACGTGAGGATTTGGACATTTTGCACTTTTTACTCTGTGGTTCCTAGATGTTATGGATTGATATTTTATAAATAGGAATTACTTTTATACCCCTCTGTGTCTGGATCACGTGTGTTGCGCGTGCATTTTGGGCTTTTTGCAAGTTTGGCCCCTAAGTTTTTAAACGTGTTATGGTTTGGCCCTGAAAATAGTTTTCTTTGCATCTAGGTCCCTGTGAAGTTGTGTACCTTGTTTTTATTAAATAAAATAACAAATTAAATCCAAATTAAGTGAAATTTGGATACATGGCTCCTGCCACTGTGCTAAAATTTACCTAAAAATTTGGGACATTTTTGAGGCTTTTTGATATTTTTAAAAATTCAAAAACAGTGATTTTTGCTACTGTCTAACTTAGACAATCAAAGAAAAATATAAAAATTTGTCTAAAAATTACAAAAAAATTAGGGACTATTTGTTTTAATGTTTTCTTGTTTCTGACCAATTTTTATGCCATTTGGATATATAAAAACCTTAAAAATTGAAAAACTCTAAAAAATTTATATAAATCCTAAACAATTCTATAAAAATAAAAAATACAAACTCTCTTTTTGTAGTTTACTTTTTACATATACTTTTTATGACAATTGCCTCCAGACTTTTATAGATCCATTTCATATTTTTTATGGATCTTTCAAGTCAGGCTGTACAGTAGCTCACTATTTTCCTCTTTCCTGATTTTTAGAAAATTATATAAAAATTAGAAAATTTGGAAAAATTCACTAAAAACACTAAAAAACCTAAAAAACATTAAAACATTTTTATTTGAATATTTGGAGTTTTTTTGAGTATTTTTATTAATTATTGAAATTGCTTGTTTCCTCTTTTCTTTACAATTAAAAATCCAAAAAAAATTAAAAATCATTAAAATCCACCAAAAAATATTTTATTCTTTATTTTCGACTCTGACTACTTTGTAGGCCGCAAGGCCAATTCGTGCTCCCTGAGTCTGACCCTGGTCGCTATACTAGGTTAATAATTTAGCGAGGACCGCTTTCCTTATATTGATTGATTGTATCTCTTTGATTGGTAGTTCTTTTATTTTCTTGTTTAGCCGATTACCGTGAGATCCAGGTCGCAACGACCCTTATCTACCTTTACCCGGATTTTGTGGGATTTTGAATTTTTCGGCTCATCACTGTCACTTCGGAGAGGCGTCTCTTATGCATAATCCTCGACGACGGAACCCTTCACCTTGACGGGAGACCATGGATGTCACTTATGTGATCCTCCACCTCATATTCAAATTCTAATTAATTATATGAATCATATTCACATAATTAATTCTTTCAAGGGAAATACACATCTATTCATAATAGAGTGTTATAAATGGATATAATTCATTTAATCATATTAAATCAATTATCAATCAAATTCAATCAACCAACAAACTTGATTATTACTTGAAGTATGGTTTTATTTCAAAATACGTATTATTCAAAATTTTAATGATTAGAAAAATACATCATGATCCCTTCAGACATTATCCCTTCCTTACCCGTTGTCATGGCCAGTACTGACGGGGGTGGGACAGTCCGCTCACGGAGCAACCTACTACCCCAATGCTCCCCGACTAGACACCATATCCACCTCAGGTTAGGATAATGCCAATTGATTATTTTGTACTTGAGATGATAATCGGTCTTTCAACTGAAGTTATACCATATAATAATAATCAAAACTATTTTAGTTAATATTATAATGAGATTTGCTAAACAAATCCCCAATCCTATTCAAGCAACCAAGTTTTGCATGTAGAGATTGTCCTACAACTATTGTAAGATATCCTAGGATTTTCACAAAACACTCATTCATTGATGATTGATGTTCATAAATAAATATTAAACATTAATTAATAATGGTAAATTCTCAATTTCCTTGATTGACATTGAATGATAAACGAATTAAGAAAGGGATCTTGATGATCCGATGATCATCCGACCCATCTCCACTAATATGTAATATCTAGCGCAAACAGAGTTAGAATCATGTGAATAAAATCATGTGATTTACTGGTTTGATTATCTACTTAATTCAAGTATTTATTTCATATTTCTTGAGAGTAAATAGTAAGCAAAAATAGTTTTGTTACAGATCCGTGAGTACATGCAAAACAATTTTCTTAGCAGGAACTATTCGAATCAATTTTTTGCACTTTTAGTACCAACTAAAGCTTACTGCTTTTCGGACATATTTAGAAATTCTAAACACATTTATAAACAAAAAAAACATGTCCAAACAATACGCAAATAATAGGTTTTTATTTCATCAAAAACCGATTCGATTCGTTCATCCAATGTAAAAAACAATGATTCTCGTGCAACCAAAACAAGAACCATGATCGCCTAGGGTTTTGAATCATATTCAAGAACTAACCTGGCTTTGATACCACTTGAAGGATATGGGATAATCCTGAAGCACATCACGGAAGCGTGAAGATCGCATCATATACGATCGAGAGCGACTAGTCGCACTAGTTACTCGGTGTAGCGGAATTTAAAAAAATTTAATCGATGAAACCACTTGATCCAATAATACTTCTAGGATCGTTTCATCTAAACCACATACCAGATAAAGGAATACCTCTTGTAGTGTGGTTGTGATCGAGTCTCTAAGAGAAGAGACCTCATGTCTCAAGTCCGATCCGTCGGAGGAGACACTTATGAGTGCGGAGATGAGTCGTATGCTTATCGCAATCCAAGTAGTTGATAAAAGCGATGGATCTCCTGATCTAGTCTCACGATATCAAACATCTTCTTCACGAGCGAGGTGTGCCAAAGAAAATCTAGATCCAAGAGTTGTCGATGCGACAAGACAACGGTATTGTCACGACGACGACAACCTTCTCTCTAGGGTTGGAGTGGGTGACCACTCAAGGGAGAGAGAGATGGTATGAGAATGAGAGAGAGAGAGCTATAGATATTGCAAGTTGAAGAGCAAGGGGTACCTCTTCTTATATAGGTAACACACAATCAATGGATGAGATTGATTTGTGCTTCTTTCAATGGCCATGATTTTGTTATAAAAACACAACAACAACTAATTTAACTTGAATTAAATATATATTGATAAATCAATATAAATTAATTCCAATTTAAATCAATCAAGCATGGAGATAATTAGAATAAAGATATATTGCCCTCATTCCATAAGAGGGGGGACAACCACCCTTTCCTAAAAGGAGTTGGTGACCGTCCACTCTCTCAAGAAGGAAGGTGGCAATCTCCATGTAATCTCATGAGATTACATTATTCGATGGAAATCTCCAATATTTAGAACAACACTTGCTGTATATTATTGCATAAAAATAATTCACAATTATTTTATGAACATTGCAATCATGCCATTGGAAATTTGTGAATCACATTCACAGCTTAAAATAAAATGTAAATTGTATTTTCAATTAATTATCTGATGTGAATCCAATTCACATCAATAATTAATCAACAAATATAAATCATAATAGGCTCTCTCTAATACATTATAAATCACATTTATAATATATATATATAATTTGGATAATGCTATCCATATTATTCTTATCTATAATAATTAAATCACATTTAATTATATTGGATCATTATTCTCATGCATCAAAATATGAATCAAATTCACATTATTCATGATAATTAAATCTCATTTAATTATCCATTTCTCAATGCTTAGATATAATTCAAAAATGGAATTATTCTTGACCTCTTTCAAGAATAAGGCGCTTTCTCCACAGATATTTGGAGATAAGGACATGGATATTGTACGCTCCATGTATAGTGATTTGGATATTGAGATCACATCTCAAAGTCCAGATCTCATGGACCTCTCATAGATGCTTGATTAAATCAAGTCCATAAATCTAATCTTCTCATTGCATCCAAGTCTCATTTAGATCAATGTCCAACACTTGGACCAAGATCAGATTACTTCTCTACTTAGAGGAGTCACTAAAATCCAGACATGTTTCGTCACTCCCTCAGAATGGAAGCGTCATGGTTATACAATTGTTTATGATCACATCATCCTCAGGTATTCCTAATACATGTTGATGATGCGGAATTCACCTCTTTAATAATGATGAATTGTAAGATAGGAGGCGAAAAATGGTCGATCAAAAACCACAATCTTTGAATGTTGTGGAATATTTATACTTGGAAAGTCTACCAAGGTCGAACACAGGGACATGAGCTACTCTATCTATTTATGAAATTTCGATCAATTAAGAGCAAGTGTGAATTATTTCTCAATTTCATGTCTTAATGCAGATGCCTAAGGTAAAATGTAGAATAATGCAGATATATGATACATGCAATTTTTTAGTTAATTTTCAATGTAAATGTAGGAGTGTGCATGGAAATAATGCCAGGTTAAATGTATGCAATTAACTATTACAAACATATCCTAGAAAGATCGATAAATTGAGCAACATAAAGTAGATTGAAATCTGGATCATTTTGAGCGTAATATCATGAGAAAACATCTATTTTATGATAAGGCATTAGAGCAAGAGACATAATCTAACATTAAAAATTCATCATATTAAAAATGGCATCAGATGAGAAAATTAAACATGCCATAAGATAGATGAAGAAACAAGGATCAAAATGACACTAAAATCATGCAATTTGGACCTACAATGCTCAAGTTATTTTGAAAATAATACAAGGGCATAAATGTAAATAAAATGCAGGAAATAAAAAGATAAATATTACAAATACCAAAAACTGCCTAGGCCCTTATGTAATTTTCCCATTGCACGCAGGGGCATGTATGCAATTCTTGAAACCTACGAGGGCATCTATGTAAATAACCCAATAGCATATATGAGCCACGCGCCTGGGGACCAAACTGTAAATTCCATAACATTCAAGGTCTTCCTCGCAAATATTTTTTTAGAAACTCACCAAAAATCTCAAAAATATTTTTTTGTCTTGTATTTTTATTTATACATATTGTTATATATTAAAATTGATTTGGAAAATTTTGAGGCCTTTTGTTATTTTTAAACCCCAAATCAATTCGACCTATTTATTTAATCCCTGATTTGGGATATTTTAGACTTTAAAAATAAGTAAAAATTGGCAAAAATACTTTAAAAATCACAAAAATAGTCGAAAACTATAAAAAAACATAAAAACATTTTATTTATTATTTTTTATTATTTTTACCTATAGTTATAATTATAGTACCATATAATGTATTATATCTATATATAGTTATATAAGCTATATTATTCATTATTATTATTATTATAAGTATTTTATAATTATTTTAAAAATTAGTAAATATATATAATAAAGAAATTAAAAAATCCACAAAAACCTAAGTAAATAGTATGCATACCTATATACATCTATACATATATTGTTTATTCATTTTTATTCATAAATAATATACCCGTGCTATACGTGGGTTCCTTGAGTTCGACCCCCAACTTCTTGTCCGCTATACACATTCATCGTAGGGTATAATAAATTTTGATCAACATCTCTTACTTTTATTGCTTCATTATTATTTGTGGGTTGATTGTTGATATAGCTGATTGGTCTTCGATAGAGGTTGACACAACAATTATTGGTCTCGTCTTGTGTGGACCACAAGACTGCTCTTAGGATTATATCTATGTCTATTTCAATTGACTGTTACAAGAGGGTGTACGCAGGGATTGTCAACTTTAGAAGATTTCGTGCTCGGATCATCAACTCGGATTATGGGAAGCATGTGTCTCATCCATGCACCTACAAGTACTCACTTCATTGGATCAGATTTGAGACAGGAGGTCTCTTCGTTTAGAGACACGAGGATCACGACCACACTAGAAGAGGTAACCCTAATACTTGTTTGTGATCAAAGATGAAACAACATGGGAATGGTTCCCATGTCATGTGATTTCATTGAATTTTTTTTTAATTTCGATTGTCCCTCATGATTAGTGCAACTCATCGACCTGAATCGCATGCAATACGATCTCAACGCTTCCATGATGCACATACGAAAACCCTCGCCTTCAGTATGTAGGTGCTCTGATGTAATTACGTATGTGATCTATTGATCAGACATCTCTAGGTGGCCTTTGACGACACGAAAACCCGAACAACTGAGGTAAAGGTATAAAATAAGGTCGTTGCGACCTCAGTCACTCGAATGCGTCAATCAAGAAAATGAACCACACATGCAGATAAATCAATCAATACACAAAGTAGAAGTGGTCCTGCTATAGGTTTAACCTGGTATAGCTCCCAGGGTCGAACTCAAGGAGCACAGATTGGCCTTGCGGCCTACGATGTAGTCACTAATCCAAAAGAATCTTTTTTATGGTTTTTATTTGTTTTTATATTTTTTTAGAATTTTTAATTAATGAGAAAATGAGATACAAAGAATGCAATGCAACTTCAACAATTTATACAACACACAAAAATGATGCAAAAATTCCAGAAAATTGGTTTTTATGTTTTTCAAGTTTTTTACTGTTTTTGGTGAATTTTTGAAATTTTTCTAATGGGCAAATTAATTATTAAAAATCAAACAATGCAAAGAATGTAGGGTACTGTCCAGCAAGGTTTAAGACCCAAAAATAAAATAATTTTGGATCTCAAAAAGCCCTAGAGGTAATTTTCCTATATTCTAGAAAGAATAAGGAAAATTTAGGCACCCTAATTATTGTTTTTGGATTTTTAATTTATTTACTACAATTTTTATGAGTTTTTAGGGGTTTTTCAATTTTTAGGGTTTTTAAATGATGAAAATTAGCCAAAATTGGCTAGAAAATCAAGCAACCAGTAAACAACAAGTCCTAATTTTTTTAGAATTTTTGGTGGAGTTTTTATATTTTTTTGGTATTTTTTTAAGTCAAACAGTAGCAAAATTAGGGGTTTTTGAATTTTTAAAAATAATAAATGAAATCCAAAATGTCCCCAAAAATCATAGAAATTCCTACACCATGGCAGGAGCCATGTGTCAAAATTTCATTGGATTTGGAGGTCGTTTGATATTTTATTCAAAAAGAACAAGGGGGCACTGTGCACAGGGACCTAAGTGCAAATACCCAAAAGTTCTGGGGTCCTGGTGCAATTTACCCAAGAAGTCACGTGCCAAGCACGTGTCTGGGGCACACAGGGACCAAAATGTAATAAAAATAAGTTCCGAGGGCTTATTGGTAACAAGTACCAAAAGTCCAGGGACTTATATGCAATTTACCCAAAATAATTCGCACATGTGCAAAAACAATGCTCACAGGGGCATAAATGCAATTAATCAAAAGTATTCATTCATTCAACAACATTCCAGAACTACAGGGCTAAAGATGCAAAAATCCCAAAATACACGTGACAAAGCACGTGGGTCTCTACTGGCAGGGGTATAAGTGCAATTAAAAATAAGTGCGAGGTCCTTAATGCAAATATCCCAGAAAATAAACAACGTGAATTAAAAGTTACAGGACTAAACTGAAATAAACAAACTACGAGGGGGGTCTACGATATTTACCCCTTTATTAATAATGACGGCCCGATGGTGACGCGTGGATGATCGGACGGTGGAGATGCAAAGCGCCTTTAACTAAGGAAGCGCCGGCCTGATCTGACGGTGGAGGGTCCGCCACGTGGAGATCGAACGGTCCGCGTGCGTTGTGGACGAACCCTCGGTGAATCAACGGCTGAGATCACGCTGCGGCTGATCTGACGATATCTGCTGCTCCCCGAACGAACGGTTGAGATCTGATCTGGAGCGCCACGGCTGATCTGACGGCGATGGAGGGTCCTCGAAGAACAGGTGGCCGGCGAACTTCGCCGGCCTCGTGAAGGTGCCTCCGGTCTCCTCTGCTGCGCCTGAAGGTCGGAGAAGCTCCGGCGTTAAGTTGCGCAGCTGCTGCGGGTCTCCAGTGCCTCGGCCGAGCCCTGGAAGGCTCCGGCGAGGTCGGGGAAGAAGAAGCTCCTGGCTGAACTGTGAAGGAGGCTCAGACACCTCCTCTGGACCTGCAAGGTGGTCAAGAAGCTTCGCGGGTCGAGGGCAAAGTGCCTCGACCCGGTTAGGTGGCGTGAAGGTGGTCTGTGCGGCGTGGCGGAAGAGCTCCGGCGAAGCGACGGCGAGGGAGCTCGATTCCCAGATCCTGTGCGATCTGGGTTGTGTGGAGGGGTGAAGAAGGTGCATGAGGGTACGGCGGAGGTGATGGTCGGGTCGGATGATCGAGAGGTTGCGTGAGGTGGCCGGAATCGAAGTTGTGCGTCGGAGGTCGGAATTGGGCGTAATCGAAAATTAGACTAAATTAAAAGGAACTAAGGGTACCTGATGGAGGCTGGAGACTGTGCTGGAGATGGGCTATCTCCGGGTCGTAGCTTCGAAGGGCGTCAAGGCCTGAAGCTCGATGCTCGACGCTGGCGGCGGAGCAAGGACGGCGAGGTTACGCCGGATCGATGGGTACGCTTCCTCGCCTCACTGCAACAAGGGCTGACGCTCGCTGTCACTCAGGCGGAGCCAATGGAGGTCACGGGGAAGGAAGAGAAGGGCCAAAGATGCGGCGCGGAGGCGGCGGAGGTGATGGTTTTATAATGTGACCGGGCGATTAGGGTTGCGTGAGGACAGCAAAGGAAAGCATGGATTCGATGGCGGAAGATCCGGCGAGGGAGAGGGATGTGCGGCGAAGAATCTGGGCGCGGGGGTTGAGTGGAAGACAGCCTGGTGCGCGTGGGAAAAATCGGGGAAGATGGGCTGGCGCACGCATTCCAGAATAGGAAGGAGGTCGCGGGGGAGTTGACCGGGGTCAACATTCCCCCGTGGACCAACCAGGGGCGGCCACGTGTGCCCGGATTTTGTTTTATTTTTTTAGGGTAGAAATAGGCTGAATTAAGGAAAACTCAAAACATGAAATATTTTTCTTTTATTTTTTTCTATTTTTTGGTGATTTTTATTTAATTTTTGGAAATAAAAATAGGTTAGCTCTATATATAGGTATATGTACACTATATGGATTTTTATTTTTGATTTTTTATTTGTTATTTTTATGTGTTTTTATGCTCATTTTGTATTTTATTTATTTACAAGATAAAATATAGAATAAAAGAATATTTTTATTTTAATTTTATCACTTATATACAAGGGTGAAATAAATGGTTGAATATATTTATATACATGGTATAAATACAATGTATTTTTGTATTTTCAATTTTGTGATTTTTATTTGATTTTTGTTTTGTTTCTTTTTATTTATTTTATTTACAAAATGTGACATAGAATATTTACAAAAAGTTTGGAAAATAAATTCATTTATTTATAGGGTTAAATAAATACAATAGTGATGGTTTATACACATGGTGAAAGGGTATTTTTGTCTTTTTGATTTTTATCTTTTTATTTTGTTTTTAATAGAATATATACAATATGTACAAACACATTTTTGGGTGAGGAAAATATATAGTTTAATTTATTTACAAATGTGTACACATGTGAGCCCCTATCTCCCTCTACTTGGCTTTTATGCGGTCAGGCCCATGCTGAGCCCTCCCTTGGGTTAGGTTGCTCAATATTTATTCTAAATATTTCCCTCTTTTTCTTTTTGCTCTTTATTCTTTTATTTTGTGCACAAAAACATGCTAATTATAGGTTTTTACACAATGCATGCTTTTGATAATTATTTGTATTTACACATATCTACATGTATTTGCAAAGGGTTTTTGTAGCTAAAATAGAAGAATAAAGAGTGATGAATGGGTATTCATCAGCCTTTTAGAGCTGGATATGAGATTAGATCTCAGTATCCAAGTCAGTGTACATGGAATATACAATCAACATGTCCTTATCTCCAACTATCCGTGGAGAAGGCACATTGTTCTTGAAAAGAGATCAAAAATAATTCCATTATTGACAATATCTGAGCATTGAAAAATTGATAATTAAATATGATTAAATTATCATTAATGAGATGGATATGATTTACATTATTTGGACATATGTAGAGAGATAACTAAGATAACTTAATTAGATTTAGTTATCATAGATGTGATTAATATGGATAGCACTATCCATAGGTACCATAAATATTTGTGAATTTGATTCATATTGTCATGGAAGATTTAATTGTAAACGTGATTTACAATTTATAAGTTAATGTGAATTGGATTCACATTATACAGTTAAATGTGAACCGGATTCACATTATATAATTAAATGTAAATATGATTTACATTTAATATTGGGTAGGTGAATATGATTCATAATTATCCATGGCATGACTGGAATTGTCACAAAAAATTCTAAAATTATTTCGATGAAAAATCTAAGCAATAAAGGTTGTTGCAACATGTGGAATATATGATTGAGATTTATATCTCATGAATTAAGAAAGAGAAGGGTGTTCTCCAATTCTCATTAGGAGTGGACAGCCATGGAATTGATTCCATGGTGGTCGTCCACCCTAAATGAGAAGGAAGCTCTTCTCCTTCCAATTTATTCCTCATAAAATTGATTTAATTGAAATTGAATTTGTTAAAGAATGTCTTCAACTTATTTATTTCTTTTTAAATTAATTAATTATTGTTGTAAATAATTGCAACAAAATCTAGGCCAATTATTTCAATTAGAAGTGCATCCTAGCCATCCAATTTTGTATAAGAGAAGGGTCAGGCCTAGGCTTTTTTTTAACAACATATAAGATGAAGCAACAAAATATCTCTCTCATACATATCTAAGTTCTCTCCCTCTCAAGCCTAATGGTCATCCACTCTAGGATTTCTTGAGAGCCTCACAGTTGTCGCGTTGCTATTGTGCTGCTGGTGCGAGGGCTACAAGAGGGTGTAAGCATAGATTGTCAACTCTAGAAGGTTTCGCGCTTGGATCATCAACTTGGATTGTGGGAAGCATGCATCTCGTCCACGTGTCCGTAAATTGCTCACTTCGTTGGATCGGACTTGAGGAGGTCTCTTCATTTAGAGACACGAGGATCGCGATCACGCTACAAGAGGTAACCTTAATACTTGTTTGTGATAAAGATGAAACAACATGTGAACCCATGTCATGTGGTTTCAACGAAATTTTTAAAATTTCCGATGCCCCTTACGACTAGTGAAACAAGTCGACTTAGATCGATGTGCGAGGCGAAAGCCATCGCCTTCAGTATGCAAGTGCTCTAACGTATTTTACAATAGCAAATATGTAACTATCTTGCGCACAAACACGTCATATTTACATAAATACATACACTTATATATAACATTTTTTGTTTCTTATCAATGCATATACTTGTTATTTTCTCTTTAGTTTTAACATCATTGTCCAAAATTCTGGTCCGCAGGGATAGAAAAGAAACCTATCTTTTGACATCGTTCACCTTCCTTTGGTTTTCCGATGCATCCAAAGATTCCAAACCCAACTTGCCGCACCGCTATAAATTTATCGCAGAGGGATGGGAGGCCCGTGCCAACAAACTACCCCCGCATGCATCCTATTCACGACCAATTCCTCTTGTGTAGATCGCCCCCCACCCCTTGCAGAGGACCGCAGATCATCTCAAGGACACCCTGCTTACTCCGTCTTCTCCTCCTTTGCCTCGCCATTCTTCAGCATCAATGGTCGTTCTAACCGAATCCGCTCTAGATCACATCTCTCTCTTAAGTGTCCACAATCCCAGTTGTTACAAGTCCGTCATCCCCGTCATCGACCTGTCGAAGTCTGATTCCAAAAGGCTCCTCGTAACGGCATGCGAGGAGTTGGGGTTCTTCAAGGTCGTCAACCATGGTGTTCCCTTAGACTTGGTGTCAAAGTTGGAGTCCCAGGCTTTGGAATTCTTCGGAAGCTCTTCGTCGGACAAGGAGAAGGCCGGTCCTGCCGAGCCTTACGGCTATGGCAATAAGAAGATTGGCCGCAACGGGGACATGGGTTGGCTGGAATACCTTCTCTTTCAGATCAATTCCGGCCATCCTTCCCCGAATATACCCCCTTTCCTCGTAGATGATGATGCGCAGACTTTCGGGTACGATCAAAACAAGTATGTCCGTCCGTCGTTTCTTTCGCTTCAGACTAACATCTCAGCATGGTGTGCTCTTTCAGTTCTACAATTGTGGAATACGTAAAAGCTACAAGGAAGTTGGCATCTGAGGTACTTGAGATGCTAGCGGAAGGACTGAAACTTCATGCAAAGGACGAGTTGAGCAAGTTGGTGATGAACGAGGACAGCGACTGTGTGTTCAGGCTCAACTATTATCCACAGTGTCCACGGAAGAATGATGCCGAACGCAATGTGATCGGCTTCGGAGAACACACTGATCCTCAGATCATATCGGTTCTTATGTCTAACAACGCCCGCGGCCTTCAAATCTCACTCAAGGATGGGTCCTGGACAGCTGTGCCCCCCGATCCCGCCTCCTTCTTCGTCAATGTCGGCGACTCCTTGCAGGTGGGTACCTTGTTTTCTTCTAACCCTGGATCACTTTTAATTTCATAATCCATACTTATCTTTATTACACGTTAAAAGATTGGTGTTGCAGTCGTGCTGTCATCCGAATGTGTAAGGAAGAGTAATGAAGGAAGAGAAGCAAGTTGTGCATGTTGGCATGTTGCATTCCCAGTCGATGGAATAGGTTCCATGAATGGAAAATAAAATATTTGAGCAATTGCCCGCATTCATATCGGTGGTCACTGGCGACACAAAGGAAGCGTGTACATGTTGGTTTTCCGAGAATCAAATAATATTATAATAAACTGCAACAGCCAACAGGAATCACACCCGCCGCCTCTCAAAACCATCAGACGTCTCTTTCTCGTTATTTTTTATGCTAAAAGAAGAAGTTGATGCACATGCACGACACCCTGGTTAAATTTTCTGTCTCCGGCCTTCTGTCTGAATGGACACGCGTGTTATAAATAGACCATATTATTCTACACTTGGTGGAGTTAGAATGTTCGAATGGAAGCTTTTTATATCGAGCCCACACGATAGCATATTGATGTGAATTTTTGTGGCATGCAGGTCCTGACAAATGGGAGGCTGAGGAGTGTGAGGCATAGGGTGGTTGCCAACAGCATCAGGTCGAGGCTGTCGATGATCTTCTTTGCAGGGACACCCTTGGGACACAAGATCTTACCCCCACCAGAGCTGATGAGAGAAGGAGAGCAGAAACTCTACAGGGAGTTCACGTGGTCCGAGTATAAGAGCTCTGTGTATGAGTCCAGGCTTGCTGATGACAGGCTTGCACTGTTTGAGATATAAAGACAAGTTCCCATGAGTATCTCATCAGTCGATACCGATCGATCACGGATAATAATTATTTACAGTTTCTTTTAAGATCTCCAATCTATAAACTAGTGTTATCTGACCAAGCATTATTTTCATTGCTATTATGTGTTGTAATCATCGTACCTTTTCTTTAGTGACCTCAACATGATCAGTAGGTATTATAGATTGTATGTCTTGCTAATAACTCAGAACCTAACTAACTACCACATAACTATGTTCCAATCTTGTATGTCTTGCTAATAACCCAGAACCTAACTAACTACCACATAACTATGTTCCAATCTGAATCGACTTTAATGATTTAAATTATCCCTGAAAATCACTTAGTCTTAACTCAATAACTCCATATCAACTTGAACATCCTTAACCTTATTTTGGCATCATTAATGACATCAGATGGTCCCATGACTAGTTAACAAGATTTTTCACATGAGTAATTTGGTTTTCATTGAACCCAATCGGCTCAAACTATCCATCCAAAAATCTCAATCCAATCTACTTTGGTCAGGTGATACCTCCCCATAAACTAAAAACCCAAGACCGTCCCATGGATACTTCCATCGCAACCACAAATGCATGTCCCCTCTGCCTGAGCGACGAAGAAACCATATCTCATATGCTTCTCCATTTGTCCCTTTACTATTATTGTTTTTAACTCTTTACATATTTCACTGATAAGGACTATTGAAAGATTTTTTGATCAACATAGTACCTCCCCTCACCCCTTATCTCATTGGCATATAGTCGCTTCCCAAACATCAATCTGGTGGTTGATCTGGAGGGAGCGATGTTCGAGGATGTACCAAGGTACCTCTCACCATCCACTCAAAATCTTTAATGAGTCTTAATTCATTTTAGATCATTCAAGCTAATTTCCTATGTTATCTGATTCACCCCCAAAGCCTTTGTCGATATATTCTCATTATTTAAATTACTCACACTCCTCTTTGCAACCAAGAACTGAGCATTCCCCACAGCCAATGCCCGTACACTAGGCGTTAGCAAGCCTCTTTGGAGACAAAAAAGTGATCCCCCACCCTTCCCCCTCACTTTTCCGTAGCACCAGACTATCCACCAGCCTCACCTTAACCTATTGTTTTTTTTCTGTTTTTATCCAAAACAAACATTATCCTGAGTTTTTGGTCCATTTAGGGATACTCACCGACTGTACTAAATGTCGGGGCTTTTAGGTTTTTTTATTTCCTGTGTCTCTCACTTTTTTGTTGGTATTTGCTCGATGTTTTCTTATTTGTTTGTAGGTTGCTCTTTTGATGAATGAAATTATTCCAATATTTCATCAAAAAAATAGTCAGGTAATGGATGGAAATTTTTTAATCCAAGTCAAAATTAAATCAAAGTAAATAACCCAAACACAATCAAATCAATCGAATGCCTGCCCTAGCGAGGTTCCATTTTAACAAGTCAAGATTTCCTTATTGGACGATGTTGCAAACGGAAAGAGATTTTTATTCGACGAAGCTTATTTATATCTAGTTAGTAAATGATCAAAAATCAAGACTCGAATACATAATTTTTTTCCTTTTTCCGGAGGACTCTCCTAATTTTCTAAGAAATTTTGACCTTCTCTCAATTGAGAATTGAGTCCACCCTAGAGGACCCCCCTGAAAATCCTCCACCCATATACTATACACTCTTACCCCATGATCCTTGCAATCCTGCTGCATTTAACACGTACAACCCTTGGTTAATTTATTCTCGTTAACTCACCCATCATCGAGTTTATCTAACAAAAGGAACATTAAAAGAACAATCTAACAACCTAAAGACAATCTAACTATCTGCAAGTAAAGTTTGTATTAATTTTATTTGGTTTTTATTTCAAAATCATTCTCCTTGGAGCGTCAATGGCTAAACAACAGCATGAGAGGGATCCCTTGCAGATCTTAATGGTGTCATGAAGGGGCACATTCTGGACCTTCATAATCTCAATGCTCTCCGAGAAGCCAAGCTTGCAGAGAACGTCCCGGAACTCGACATCGAAGATGAAACCATTTCCGTTCTCATTGAAGACCTTGAAGGCCTAGTAGAGATTGACTTCCTCCATTTCATTGTGTTAGTATGATTTGAATACTAATTAAAAGAGATTCATTTGGATTCTAATTTATATAAAGATCCTTCCAGATTCATTTATTCAAATGATCCATCTAGGTTCTAGTTTATTTAATCCTGGGAGGATTTAATATCTTCTCGTTTAGGAAGATCTAGAAATTTTGCTCATTTAAGGAGACTTTAGAATCTGCCGGTTAGCGAGATTTGTCTGTATGGGCATTGTATGAGTCTCGAGGAGTTAGTATTTTGAATCACCTTTCATACTACAATTCATCCACTATATTGAGTGAGAACCACTGCAGCCACCAAGTAGCCTAGTTAAGGTTTGACCTTTTAAATAGTGTCTCACAACTGTCTCATGTTTGTTAATATACATGGTTTCATTCGCATTCTACTTCTGCTATGTGCAATAAACTAGTATCAGAGTCAGTCGGGTTCATCTAAAGCAATTAGGAGATGACGTCGTACAACATGAAGATCAGAAGTTCGCCAGCAAGACCAGCTTTAGGCCATGGCAGGCCAATATGTGTGTCCTTTTCAAGCAACAGGCATCTGGGCATTATTGGACAAAGATAGGAAAATGCACTTGAGCCCTTGAAGTTGTTGGTACGGAAGAAAAGGTGCACTAGATGATCATGTGATGTCTAGCGGACAAAATTATCGTAGAGGTCATCAATGAGAAGACATGCGCTAGTCTATGATTGATGCTAGAAAGTCTATAGATGATAAATATCAGTATTTTGCTCTATGTTTATTAAGTTGATTGTAGCACATGTGCGAAAACCATTATTAGAAAATCAAACAAAAATATATGATTTAAATGGTGGTATTTATTTTACTTGGCAAGTCTAAAGTCAGGAGACAAGGAGGCAATTGTTGGCTCAGGAATGCAACACCAAACAATATTACAATCAAGCCATCCGAAGGTGATTGGATTTTAAATTGTATATGCAAAGCTGAAAGAAAGATTAATGCAGTATGTTGAGTAAAACTATGGGTTACAATATGTACGCAGATCTTGTAAATTACAAGCCGAGGGTCAAATCAAGTAAATAAAGGATAGAAATGTTTTGGAGTTCAGAGAGAATAAAAACTGCACTGAATTTGTTTGGGTAGTTTTTAAATTGGTTAAAAATGAATTGAAAATCACTTATTGGAAAATATGAGAACACTACATTATTTAGGTTCCAATATATCTAGAAAATAGAAAGGGTATACCAGATTACAAGTTTTCTTACGTAGAGTATTGAAAATACTATAGGGAATGTGATTTTTTTATATTTTTTATTTAATATGCAGCTAATAAAAATTTAAAAAATATTTGGGTTTTTTATTTTTGATTTTTTGAGCCACATACAATGAAAATTCGTGACATTTTAACATTAAATGCATCACAATTAAATACACCTATTGTTGCTTTTGAGATTTTTTTTACAAAGAATGAATTTATGGTGAATGGGTTGTTAAGAAAGGCTAACTGAATGTATTTAATTCATGAAAAATAGCAAATAAACATAATTTTGCAAGTTAAAATTTTCACATGTTGACAATTGAATGAGGTACACAGTGGCATAATTTACTTCGTAAAATATTGAGAAGTGGATATAATATATGAATTAATATCAAACTCGCTAAACTAATTATTTAATGCATAGGAAACAATATGTTTATACATTTTGGATGTGTTGCAGAGAAGACATATAGCACAATTTTTTTTGAAATTTTTTCAACACTAACAAAAAATACTATAATTTAAATAACTAAAATTGGGCAAATTAGGACGAATTTCACCATTTTTATTTTAACAAACCACGGAACATGATAGAAATCCAAATGAATGCTCATCGTATATACTATAAAATATGAAATATTACAGTATTTTTAGAAATTAAAAATGATAAAAATAAATGTTCAATAAATGCATGAATTGAATCTCTCTAATGGTCTGGTGGTAGATGCAGTGGCTCCCACTTTAAAGGAATACGGTTTGAATCCCCCAACCCCCTCCCCTCCCCTTCAACTAGTAAAAACATAAATGCATGAATTGAAAGTTTTAGCTGCAATTTAAACATAAATTAAAATGATCAAAATGAAGACAGGAAAATGTAATGAGGCGGGAGGGTGGGACTGTAATTTCACGAGGTGTACACGTAGAATAGATGAAACTAGAGGGTCTATGTGCAATTGGACCACTCACATGTCTCATGCATGTGTGTTTTCTAGAAATCGACGGTGGATATACATACATGGTCTCAATGATATACTGGCTACAATACAACCACATGGCAAGGCATAGCATAGTTGATGGAGGCAGATCAGACGGTAAAAGAGATGAAGCTCCCTTTCGTCTGTTGTGGAAGGGTGGACCTGACCCAATGGTTGAGGGTCCCTCTCCTTTTAATGGTCTTTATTAACCCAAAGAGGGTCAATCGATGATTGGGGATGGTTCTTCTTTTTTGGTAGGTGATCCAATGGTTGTGGGACCCTCTCCTTTTAATGGTCTTTATTGATCCAAAGTGGGTCGATCGATGGTTGGGGATGGTTCTTCTTTTTCAGTAGGTAACTCCAGACATAGTGTGTGGAGCTTCAACTTGAGCTCAGACGATGAAGGTGGAAGCTTGTGGCAACGCTCCGATGATCAATAGAAGTACATGTAGGGTTGGTGAAGCCAAACACTAAGAAAATGGATCTATAATGTGCGTAAGGAGATTGTGGTGTTGTTGTGTGTGCATGAAGCAATAGATTGCAAGGTCGAGCTTTTACAAAGCTGAGGGGTTCAGAGTGAGTGAGTTTGAGTAGAAGGGAGGAGGACAGTGATCTAAGATTTTTACCAGGTATTAAGAACATGGACGAGTTGACTAGTGACATTTAAGATGAGATACCTTGTTGTATGTTATTCTTTGATGATATTTTGTTGATTGAAGAGACTAGAGATGGAGTAAATGAGAAGCTTGAGGTTTGGATACATTCCTTAGAGACTAAAGAATTCCGTATAAGTAGGGCTAATACTGAATATATGGAGTACACATCTGGTGGAAGCAGTGGTGAAGGAATTGAGGTGAAGGGAGGAGATTGGTCTAGATATTGTGTCAGGTGCCTTGAGGGGCCTTGGCAGTGACTTGCGGTGAAGAAGGAGGCCCTATTGATGAATAGCCATTCATTCACCTTTATTATTTTATATTGATTTTATAACCCTAGTACAATACATGTAAATATCATTGACTTGCATGAATTAATACCGTAACATTGATGAATTAAGTACATGTATTTAAACCCAAAAAAAGAATAAAGAAAAAATATAAAGGAGGTATCTATGATATTGACTGACCCTGAACCCCGAGGCCAAGTGAAGTATTGACTAGGTCGATCAGGAATAAAGTAGTGGGAAATATAGTGAACTAATGTACAGAAAACCCTAATTATTCTAAGTACAAAATATTGTGTAAATATCCCAAATTTATAGCATTTTATTCATCACCATGCACACCTCAAATAATGATGTGATGAATATAAAACTTGTACATAATAATGTATAGAAAATAAAAAAATATTGGAAAAAGTAAATCATGCACAAGTTACTCAGTAAACTCAATTGAAAAGCTGTAAACAAAACTCCATTAATCAATCTCTTCTCCATGTGAATTCAAAATTAATCAAACTCAACTCCATTACATTTCAAATCGAATTATACATAGAATGAAGGTGGTTTCATTGGAATTGGAATCAAGATGTAAAAGTTTGGTAATTGGGGTATTGATAGATTGACTCCTTTCCTCAGATAGTGAGCCAGCAAGCCTACTCTTGGATCTTTCTAAGGGCTTAAGGCATAGTATAGATAGCTTCTGATACGTGCCATTAGTGGATTAGGCTCATGAATTTGGCTAGACCATTTCCTGGCTAGTTTGCCTTTTTCCATCTTAAGAGCTACTTTCAGCCTATTACTAGAGGACGTAGGATTGGCTCGAGGTCCCAACCTCGTTCACTGCTTCAATCTCTCTCAATACCCAAACTATAGACTTCCTTAAGAGCTTCACATGGTGGTTAGGAGAGGGACCGATGGTGGGGTATTTAAATCCTTAGCAAAACACATGTAAATAATGTCAATATTACAAATTATCATTCATTATATCTTTATAATTAGTCTCTAGTTACTATAAAAATACATGTATTTAAATTCAAAATAAAAGAATAACTGAAAGAAAAGAAAATTAAATGAAGTATCGAAGATACTGTCTAACCATGAGCCTTGAGACCAAGTCAACTATTGACTAGGTCGACAAAGAATGAAGTAGGGGGAGATAGAGCCAATTAATGTGCATAAAACCCTAATTATTTACCCTAAAATGCATATTTTGCATTATTTTATCTATCTTTATACACACCAAATAAATATGTTTTTTTACATGAAACTTGTAAATATAAATATATAGAAAATAATAAAAATATTGGAAAAATATATGATGCTCAAGTCACCATGTATACTCATATGAAAAAGTTGTAAGAAGAACTTCAATGAGCAATATCTTATCCATATGAACTCATATTGAACCAAGCTCGCTCCGTTATCCTTAAATTATATTATCTTTCAAAAGAAGGTAGTTTCATCTAAATCGAAGTTAAGATGCAAAATCCGGCTATTTATGGTACATGGGTACTTGTATAATTGTATTTTAGCCAATATATTTATTGTACATATTTTCAATCTCTTTATATTTTTAAATAACTTTACATATTATATACTATACATTAAAAATATAAATAAAAATAAAAATCATTAAAAAGACTGAAAATATTTAATAAGTATAAACATATGGGTATAATAGACATGGGTTTCCTTCTAGTATAACACGGTTCTTCCTGAATTCAGGAAGGCCGGCCCTTTTTTTGTAAAAAACACATGACTTTAGTATAATACATATACAGTTTAATCCATATATAGTTTGTATTATAATGTACAATTTTAATGTTTGTGTTATAATGTACAGTTTTGTCTACAGTTTTGTATTTATAATATGCAGCTATAATACAAATTGTATACGTGTTCTAATAAATTGCTCGTGTTTCCTACAAAAAGAGGGCAGCCTTCCTGAACTCATGAAGGACACAACCTATTGGAAGAATCCCCTAATAAACCTATAATGTAAAATATATGTATTTATTTAAGTATATAATTAAAATGTAAAATCGTAAATAAATATGTTAATATGTATTGAATAACATTGTATATAAATAAAATATTTAATTATATAATTATGTATATAAATAATAAAATATAAATATAAATATATATATATATAATAGTATATAAATAATTATATCTATTATAAAAGTTATAAAAATAAATAAAATCATAATAAAGAAGTTATAAAACAATAAAAATTTTTCATATTTTAAATTTTTATAAATAAAATATATTCCTTTTATTTTTTATTTAATTCTTATTTTTGTATCTATTGTATCCTCACTTGGTCTGACGTGGACAAATGAGGGCCAAGGGTTTGTTGACCTCAGGTCAACTGTACCCTTCCTAAGTCTGTGTTTGTCAGAATGACCAACCACCTCCCTTCGTCAACTTCTTGTTGGACATGCGAGCCCACGACGAGCCATTATGAAATAAATGTTATTGCAAATCATTCCCTGATCTGAAATGGAGAATAACTAGTTTGCATAAGAGGTCCCTTAGTACAATTAGGGTTATGTATCATGACCATCTTAATGATCATACAGTTGTTGAATCATAGAGGTTGATGCTTGGATGATATCTAAAGAGTTAGATTGAGGACCCATCAAGCACCGTCAAGTGATTATTAAGAGAGGTTGTCCAACTTAAGAAGAAGTTGGCCAATTCTTCTCTAAAGGTTAATATCTAACTGACCTCTTTGAGTAGGTCCTCTGCATGGGAATAGAGATTCGAAGGTGTTAGATAAGTTAGGTCAAAGAGTTGAATGAACGAGATCGAGATAACCAAGAACTATATCGTATGCTATCACAATATAGGCATGCATCCTCTGATCGGAGACATATGTATTTCTATATGTCTGAGTATGTACATTTGGCATATTGATAGGTTGATGGCCTAATCAAGGTCTATACACCGATGAGCTGGTGTGCATACAAGGGTATATAAGTAATACGATCTCTCAAAGGGATCATACAGTTCACTTGTGAATCGGAAGACATGAGCTCACTCATGAGGTATTGTGACCGACCAAATTACATGCATGTTTGTCTTGCTTCGGAAGCATGACAAGAATTTGTAGGTATGATATATGATTTTGGAAAGCATATGATCATAAACGATTATGTAACCATGATGCTTCCATTCCTAGGGAATGATGAAATAGGTCTAGATTTTAGTAACTCCTCTCAGTAGAGAAGTAATCTAATCTTGGTCCAAATGTTGGAAAGTGATCTGAATGTGATTCAGGTGGAATGAGAAGATTAGATTTACGGCTTTGATTTAATCAAACATCTATGTGGGGTCAATGAGATCTGGATTTGAGATGTGATCTCAATATTCAAGTCACTATACATGGAACGTACAATCGCCTTGTCCTTATCTACTAGTATCCGCAGAGAAAGCGTATTATTCTTGAAACAATTCAAGAATAATTCTATTGATAAATATGTATCCAAGCGTTGAGATATAGATAATTGAATATGATTTAATTATCGTGAATAATGTGAATTTGATTTATATTATTTAGATGCATGAGAATGATGGTCCAATATAATAAATGTGATTTAATTATCATGGATATGAATAATATGGATAAAACTATCCATATTAATCATATATATTATAAATGCTATTTATAATAGATTAGAGAGAGCTATTTGTAAATAACACTTATAATTTAAATGTTGATGTGAATTGGATTCACATTGGATATTTAATTGAAAATATAATTTACATTTATTTTGGATTATGAATATGATTCACAAATTTCTAATGGCATGATTAATATTTCACAAATTAATTTTAAATTATTTATGTGAAATAATTTACAACAAAAGTGATTGTAAATATTGAAGGATTATATGAGATACCATATCTCACATAATTGAAAAAGGAAGACACCTTCCTTGTGAGGAGGTTGGATGGCCACCTTTAGTCCTAATTCAAGTGTGGTTGTCCACTCCTCAATAGGAAGGGGCTTTACCTCCTTATTATTTCTTCCTTGCTTATTGATTTGATTGAATTAATTTATATTGATAATTATTCAATATAATTTTAATTTAATTAAATTATTTTTTGTTGTATTTTTACAACAAAATTATGACCATCGAAAGAAACACAAATCAACCTCCACAATTGGATTGTGTTGTTCATGGATTGAGATCCATGAACTCTCAAAATATTATAAAAGAAGAGGCATCCCTAGCTCTTCTTTTACAACAATTGAATAGCATCTCTCTCTCTCTCTCATATTCGCATAGACACCCCTTCTCTTCATTAAGAGTGGTCACCCACCTCTTGCCCTAGAGAAGATCTCTATCGTCACCACATTGTTGTGTCGTTATTTCGATCGCTCATGGATCTCCGTCTCCTTCAATGCACCTTGCTTATGAAGAAGACGTTGGATATCATGTGATGAGATCAGGAGATTCGCTACTTGGATAATCAACTTGGATTGCGAGGAGCGTGCATTTCATCAACGCGCTTGCAAGCGTCTCCTCCGTTGGATCGGACTTGAGACATGAGGTCTCTTACTTTAGAAGAACGATCACAACCACGCTTCAAGAGGTATTCCGATATCTAATTTGTGGATTAGATGAAACGATCCGAGAAGTGTTCTTGGATCATGTGGCTTCGTCGCTTTTGAAAAACTTTTAACTCCGCCGCATCGAGCAATTATTGCAACTAGTTGCTCCCGATCACATATGATATGATCTTCACACTTCTGTGATGTACTTAAGGTTCTTTCCATAACCTTCAAGTGATATGATCTGAAACCTTAGGTGATCAAGGTTCATATTTCGGATGCGCGGGAATCATTGTTTTTGCATTGGATGCAAGATTTGAATTGATTTTCATCTAAAATAAAAACCTAATGTTTGTGCATTGTTTGGACATGTTTTTTTATTATTAAAATGTATTTGTAATTTCTAAATATGTCCCATAAATATTAATCTAATATTGGTACCAAAAGTACATGAATATGATTCGTAGAGTTCCCGCCATGAAAACTATTTTTGCATGTATTCACGGATCTGTAAGAAAATTAATTTTGCTTACTATTTTCCTGTCATGAAACATGAGATAAGCAATTGTATTAAGTAGAGAATCAAACCAGAAAATTGTTCGAATTTAGTTAGTATGATTCTGACTCTGTTTGCTCTAGATATTCCATATTTAGTGGAGATGGTCAGATGATGATTGGATCATCAAATTCTCTTAATTAATGTGTTTATAATTCAATGAAAAACATGAAAATTATGAATTTTCCTTGATTAATTATGATGTCTAATAATTACAAAAAATAATTGATTAATAATCATGGGCCAATGAATGTATGTTTCATGAAAATCCTAGTTTATTCTACAATAGTTGTATGACAGTCTTTACATGCAAAACATTGTTACTTGAATAGGATTAGGGATTTGTTTAACAAATCTCTTTATAATATTAATAAAATGATTTTGATAAATATTACATGGTATAACTTTGGTTAAAAGGCCGAATATAAACTCAAATAAAAAAAATGATCAGATCACATTATCCTGACCTGAGGTAGATATGGTGTATAGTCGGGGATCGTTGGAGTAGCACGTTGCTCCATGAGCGGTCTGGCCTGCATCCTGTGCGTATTGACCATGACAGCGAGTAAGGAAAGGATAATGCTTGAAATGATCATTATGTATTTTTCTAATTATTAAAAATTGAATAATACATATTTTGAGATTATACCATCCTTCAAGTAACAATCAAGATTGTTTGTTGGTTGATTGAGTCGGATTGATAATTGATTTAATATGATTAAATCAATTATATCTAATTAAAATGCTCTATTATTAATAGAGTAGTATTTCTCTTGGAAGAATTAATTATGTGAATATGATTTATATTAATTAATTAAATTTTGAATATAATATAGAGGATCGCATAAGTGACATCCATGGTCTCCCATCAACATGAAGGGTTCTGTCGCCATGGATTGTATGTAGGATACGCTTGTCCGAAGTTACAACTCATGCATATAAATGCACATGGATTAGGCTCTTTGCTTCTAGAAAGAGTAAGGTCATATGCATAGTGACCCCAATATCAGTTCCTCATATTATTTGGGCGAATTGGATCGTGCATAGCGAGTTCTAATCCTGTTGACGGTTGGTTCAGTTAACAACGAGTCACAATCACCTTAGGGGTGGTGGGCTCGTGTGTTAAAGATCGACTTGAGAATGCAAGTTGGACTTGCAAGACGAAATGAGTTCTCGCTTCTTTTTATCCGATTTATAGTTTCTCATATTATTGGGATGTAACAAAATGAGAAAGGAGATCCCAGACCTTGCTTGAGATATAGTGGTAAGTATGTCTCTTACTTTGAAAGTGAATAAGAGAATGAACTTTCAGAGTTGACAAGGCAAGTCAACTTTGATATAAAATCCTTAATCAAATTAAAATATGTATTTATGCAAATATTTCTTATTTTAGATAGCCTGTATTAAACCCACTCAAAGCTATACTTAATAATAACCAGTAAAATATCATGGATTGGATCCATGATCGAGATATTTTACTTGCAGTTGGACACATAATGTATGTGGTTGCACTGTGCACGTTTCCTCATAATAATGAGGAATAACAATTCAATAGACAATAGGACAACAACCAATGGTTTGTATGTCTCTATAGTCTTGATCTCTCATCGAATGTGCTTTGGAAGTATCATGTCGATGATAATCATAATTATAGAAAATCATTATAAAATCAAAGAAGATGTTTTGGCATACATATATGCTCTCGACATTTAATCATGAATGACATGGCTCGCTCCATTATGTAGAATGGTGGCTCGATAAGAGATGATGTACTCAAAATATTTGAGTACCTGCATGAACCAAAGTCTTTAAGAGTTGAGATGGATGTAGATATGATGAGTGTCATCATTCTACTATATATACTCTAGTCTTCATGAAGCTTCATAATATTCATATTGTGTGAATTGAATGAAGCATATATAAATGTTGAAATTCTCTTATATTGGAATCTTTTGAGTTGAACATAAGAGACCCTTTGTCTTAAGCAATGGTTGTTTATAGATGAAGGAAGCATAGTAGAAGCATGGGTCTAACGCAAGTAAGAAGGAAAGTCAAAGAGTTGATTGTACTTCTGTAATTGCCACACATATGACATCCAAGGAGTTGGATGAATGCCAATATTGTAACAAGGTGATGTATTGATGGTATGACTATCTTGACTATCCGGGATCCTTAGATAAGGACTCGGATAGTGCATTGGTATATTATACATCTATATATAATCATTGAAATTGACTTACTTATTAGATAAGATCAAAGTCTAATAATTGTATCTCGTTCTTCTAATAACATTTGCAATTGGTTTCATATGTTTTAGAAGACTAGAAAATTTGATCTTAGGGTTTAATAGTCATCCATATTGATGTTGATGCAATTGTTGCAACAATCTTCATTGGATAGATAGATTACATATTTTCAGTGGGAGAGCCCTTCGTCTCAGATAATGTCTCTATGTCCTATATATTAGAATACATTCATTGTTTATTTCTAAATGTTAGAAATAAGCATGCATTCTGGAATAGACCTATCATAAAAAGTTATGATGGATATATTTCAGATAGTCATCTACCATCTAGAGGACTCTACTAAATTAAAATATTAATGAATGGTTCATTAACATTTCTAGCACTGAAAATTAAACCTTAAAAGATCAATGGGAGGATGAAGATCATTTGACAATGATCTGGCATCAAGCCTGGACATATGTCTTTTGATGAAATCAATAGACTAGTAAGAGATGAAAGTTTAGATTGTCTGAAATTTCAAATCTTACATACTTGTGAATATTGTATTCGAAGTAAAATGTCCAATTCACCCTTCTCTGGAAATGGTGTAAGATTCCAAGGTATTCAAGTTCTCATACATATTGATGTATGTGAATCATCCATGTCATAATAAACATTAATGATATGTGATATATATTAATGATTTTTGTGATATGATATTTCTTTCCTTAAACTTGGAAACCTTTGAAATATTCAAAGATTTCATAATTTTGGTTGAGAATCAAAGTTTGAAGGAAGATGAAATGAATTTGATCTAATCAAGGTAGCAACTACCTATTAGATGAATTCAAGGAATACCTTATGGAGAAAAGAATAATATTCTTATCTCACTCCTCATGATATGCCTTAACTCAATAGAGTTGTAGGGAGATACAATTGGATCATGTGTGACATGATTTGTTCAATGACGACTCTTAGCATAATTACTTCTTAGTTTCCAGGTATATATGTAGTAGAGACTACAATATATATCCTTAATGAGATTCCATGCATATGTGAACCCCAAAACCCTCATAAGCTACAGTTTGGAACCTAGCCTAGTATTGGACACTTGAGGATTTAGGGTTGCTTGGTCCATAACCTTGTCATGGATGCAAGTAAGCTGGAATCTTGCACCATAGAGTGCTACTATATTAGGAATATAAAGGACGGTATTGGATACCTACTTTATGAATTTGAGATTCTTAAAAGATTTCATCTCTAAGGATATGATTCTTATAGGATGACTCTCTTGAGAATCAAGATGAAAATGAAGTTAAGGATCTTATTGAATCTTGAGAAGATAACGAGGCTCCTGAAATCGGAAACTAAACGGATAATTAAAGATGAAATATTCATACCTATTCAAATTAGTTTGAGGGTGCTAAGGCCACCTAAAGAGTATGGATCAATGTGTCAGTTAAGTCTGACAATGATCTGACTTTATACGATGAAGCTTCCGAAGATCATGGCATGGAAAGATGGATGTTAGCAATAAAGTCTAAATTAGACTTCATATACAAGTGTTGTCTATGGATCCTCGAGGATCCACCTATAAAGGTAATACCCATTAGGTGTAAATGGATCTCAAGAGAAAGAGGGAACCTGACTTGAAGATAGAGACCTTCAAAGCACGACTCGTATCCACAAGATACACACAAAGAGAGGACATAGCTTGCGATGAGACTTGCTCTTTAGTGACCATGCTTAAATCCATCAGAATATTACTAACTATAGCAACATAACTTGACTATGACATTTACAAGATGGAAGTCAACATTGTGTTCCTCTATAAATTCCTCACCGAGGATATTCATATGATGTAGCCTCATGGCTTCATGGATGAGAAATGCAAGGTGTGCAAGCTAAGGAACTCCATAGATAGACTCAAATAAGTTTCTAGTAGTTGGAACATCATATTTAATGAAATTATAAAGGTTATGATTTCATATAAAATCTTGATGAACCGTATGAAGCTTAGTGGGAGTGCCATTGCGTTCATAATTCTAAATGTATATAATATCCAAATCATTTGGAACGATATAAGGATGATAATAAGTGTTTTATAATCTAGTTATTCCATACATTGAAAGATGATCTCAAGGATGCCTCTTGTATCTTTGTTTTTGAACTTGTTCAGAAGTAAAGAGAAGAGGGTATCGGGACCGTCACATTAGTGGTACATGATGAATCCTCATTCATCACTCTTTATTCTTTTATTTTAGCTAAAAACCTGTGCAAAACACCATGTATATTTGTGTAAATAAAATAAATTGACAAAGAGCATGCATTGTGTAAATAACAATAATTAGCATGTTTTTGTGCAAAAATAAAAGAATAAAGAAATAAAGAAAAAGAGGGAAATATTTAGAGTAAATATTGAGTGACCTAATCCCAAGGGAGGGCTCAGCATGGGCATGACCGCAAAAGAAACCAAGTAGAGAGAGATAAGGTCAATCATGCTTGCACATACACTTATGTATATAAATAATTTTATTTTCCTCAAAATAAAAATAAAAAGGTGTTTCTCATATTGTGTATATATTTATAAAAATAAAATAAAAATCAAAAAATAAAAAAAAGAAAAATAATAAAATTCGTTTCCCACCTTGTATATATACCATGTACATATGTATATAGATCTATTTATTTAACTAATGTACATAAATCATAAAAATAAAATAAAAATACCTTTTTATTCCAAATTTTATGTTGTAAATAAATAAAATATAAAATTGGAATAATTATACAAAAATAAACAAATTTAAAAAAAATACATATGTAATATACATATATATAATAATAATAATAATATAATGTAAATACCTAATTTATTTTTCAAAAAAATAAATAAAAATCGCAAAAAATTTCTTTGAAAATAAATAAATATTTTTTATTTTGTAAATATTTTAAAATAAGGTCATTATCTGTTTTATTTTGATTTTCAAAATAATTTCCAATGGAATTATTCCATTGGTCCACGGGGGATTGTTGACCCCCGGTCAACTCCCCCCCCAGGACCACCTAGTGACGGATCTTTGCTCCCGACCCGACTTTACCTATTTTTCCAAGCATGATCCGATCACCAATCATCCAAACCCCGGGTCCCGATTACACTTGATCCATCCATGATCCACGCCCGGGGATTTGCCTAGGGATCTTAGCTCCGATTCACTCGCCCGACCTCCATCTTGTCGACCCCTACGAGTACATATCATCTTCTTCCCCCTTCATTAGCCGCATCTTTTGGCCATCGTCTTCCAGTCCCAGGACCTCCACCCTTCTCCCTAAAGTGACAGCTATCGAGAGAGGGTGTCGCAGTGAGGAGTATAGGGCTGCAACCACTGATCCGGCGAGCTTCGCGGCCGTGCTCCGCCACCGAGCGAGCTTGAGCCTCTGGCCTCGCCGAGCCATTGAGGTGAAGACCCCAGGAGCTCCCTGATCTCCAGCACAGTCGATTACATCCATCAGGTACCCTCGATTCCCCTTAGGTTAGGCAAATTTCCGATTTGCCCCATTTGTGCCGTCGGCCTTCGCCGGTCGATTCACCTCGCTCTGTCCACCCATTCGATCATCCGACCCGACCATCACATCCACGAGACCTCTACCCACGTTCTCTGCACTTTCGATCACTGTGGTTCTCCCCGGAACCAAGGCTCGGGTCTCCTCCGTCGTCGCTTCACCGGAGACCTCCGCCCCGCCTCATCCGATCACCGATTCCACCTCTCACAGGGTCGAGGCACTTTGCCCTCGACCCAGGAAGCGTTATGTGCAGCTTGCATGTCAAAAGGACCCCATCTGGGGGTCCAAATATTCAGGCACAGCAGCTCCGAGCACCTCACACCGTCGAGGACCTTCAGACGTCCGTAGCCTCATCGGAGCCACCCATCAGCTGCGGACGACCGAGACATTCATTTCCCAGCTTCGAGCAGCACCGGAGGAGCCCTCCATTGCGTGCATTGAGCCGGCGAACCTTGCCGGTGAAGTGTTCTTGCAGGAGCTTCTGCCACCGTCCGTTAAAGCCCCTCGCCTAGTTCAGATCTTGACCGACCATTTGCGAGGAGCTAGCAGCCGTCGGATCGCCCGAGGACCTCATCTGGAGCGTCCATCGACGAAGGGGTACTACGCATCTTAGCCGTCGATCATCCACGTGACGCTCCCTCGTCTGTCGATCGTTAATAATAGGGGTAATTTCACTTAGGCCCCTCCTTTTTTTCTTTTTGTCGTTTAGTCCTTTAAATATTAGTTTCAGCTCTTTTTATTTTCGAACAATTGCATCTAGGACCTTAGGTTTTTGTTATTTGCAAACTAGTCCCTGTTTATGTGAGACACGTGCATCGACACGTGAGGCTTGGGTTATTTGCAGTTTTAGTCTTAAACTTTCTGTGTGTTAATGTTTGCTTATTTTTAAATAAGAATTACAGAAATGCCCTTGTGAATGCCAGTCACGTGTATTGCTCGTGTGTTTTTGGACTATTTGCAGTATCGAACCTGGTCTTTTTATATTTGTTATTGTTTGGCCCTTAAAGTATGTTTTCTTGCAAATAGGTCCTTGCTTGCTGTGTGCCTTGTTTTTATTGAAGAAAATATCAAATCAAACCCAAATTGAATGAAATTTGGAAACATGCCCTCCTGCCACTGTGTAAAAATTTCCCTAATATTTTGGGACATTTTCGTGGCTTTTTGTTATTTTTAAAAAATCAAAAACCTTGATTATGTTACTGTCTAGCATACAAAACCAATTAAAAATATAAAAATTCATTTAAAAAATTCTAAAAAAATTTATATTTGTTTGTTGTGTTGTTTGCTAGCTTCTACCCAATTTTTACCTCATTTGGACTTATAAAACCCAAAAAAATTAAAAAAACGCTAAAATCCTTAAAAAAATTCTATAAAACTCAAATAAATGCAAACTCTTTTTCTGTAGTTTAGTTTTTGTATTTTCTTATCATAAAAATTGTCTTAGATTTTTATAGGCCAATTATATATTTTTAATTGGCCTCTCAAATCTGACTGTACATATTGCCACTGTTTTCCCTTTTCTTGATTTTTATAAAATCAACTAAAAATCATAAAATTATCAGAAAATCACCAAAAACACTTAAAAATATAAAAAATATAAAAACAATTTTTATTTTATTTTTTGACTTTATTTGGTGTGTTTTATAAATACTTGTTTGTTGGCCTTTTCCTTTGTTTTATATTTTCCTTGTTATTAAAAATACAAAAAAATAAAAAGATTTAAAAATCCACCAAAAATACATTTGTTTATTTTATTTTTCTTTTTGACTACTTCGTAGGCCATCAAGGCCAACCCGTGCTCCTTGAGTCTGACCCTGGTCGCTATACCAGGTTAATAAAATAGCGAGGACCGCTGTTTAATTTTCTTGATTTTATCTTTGATTTTGGTGGTTCCTTTATTTTTCTTGATTGAGCTGAGTCTCAAGATCCAAGTTTCAACGACCCTTGTTCTTATACCTTCACCCAGGTCTTGGTCATTTTCAGTTCATCAGAATGGCACCGTTGTCGGGGAGTACGGCTTAGTAGTCTTTGTTTTTCATTTTCATTCGGTTTTGTTTTCGCGGCTTTTTCCACGGCTTTTCGGTTTTCCGCGGCTTTTCGTGAATTTTTGATTTTCTCTGTTTTCTTTTTGTTTTTGTTTTAATTTTGTTTTGTTTTGTTTTTATTTGATTTTATTTTGTGTGATTATTTTATTTTATTTTTGTATATATTCTGTTTCTTTTATTGCTTTTCTTTTATTTTTATAATAATCTAGTTTGACACCTCTGTTTGTTTGCTTGTGAGGGCCCGAGGACCGAGGCGGCTCTTCTCAAAGAACCGACGCAACCGCGAGATTTGGAGGTGGCTCTTTTCTGCATTGAGCTGTGTGAGGACGTGAGGAACCAAGCAGAAGTGCGGGAGCTGCGAAATAGCCGCGTAGATAGTGTTGTGTAGTTTAGTTTTCTTTTCAGACTATTATTAATTGTTATAATAAAGGGACATGACTTGGACATGATCGGTGATCTACCAGGATCTGTTTCCCCGATCACCGGTGTGCTCGGGGGAACCTCACCGAGTTTTTCGCCGGTTTTTCGTGTTTCTCGATTTTTCTTTTCTTTTTAACTACTTATATGATTTTCGTGGTTTTGGCCTTAGCTTAGGATTTTTGTTGATTGAGCCGTAATTAATTAGGATCCAAATACCTAACTATTTTCTTGTGCCTATTAGAGCGTAATTGGACCTAATTAAAATTAATAAAGAAAAGGCTAACCTGGTCACTTGAGGGGTCACGCGCTGCTAGAGGCCATATACAGTGCTGGCAGGAACCATTGTGGCGGGCATCGATCAACATCCGAGATCGGGCACTGACCCCTCCTGTTGACCCGTTAGTCATTGGTTCTCTCTGTGTAGAAATTGCTCGTTAAGGCCGATTTCCTCATGCATCATATAGGTAGTTTATTTTCAATCTTTATTTTATGCGCGGATCACCCTGCATGTAGAGTGTTGGAGTCAAGTATGCCTTTCTTACTCAGCATGCATCATTGATTTTATCTTGCATCAGCTTTTTCATCTTCTCCCCTCATTTTCTAGACTTAAATAATCAGGAGAACCTGAAAATTTCGTTAGGCGTTGTTTGCTTGAAAAATACCTAAAAAAGAAAAACTATAAAATTGGGACTACTAAACACACTTGACCCTAAAAGACACCTCACCTAAAAAATTTATCTTGGGGAGAGCAACCCCCTCATTGTCTGGTTTGGATGAGCGAGAGAGTGACCTGTACCCTAGGCTAGAGCCACATCTGACCCCTTTTCAGACTACTGCTTCTGGCCTAGTCGTTCTCCAGTGAGGATCGCTCCGATCTTCAGTAAAGCAGGTCGCGATATCCTTAATAGAGCGAGTCGATCGGGTAGCCGGTAAACGGTCTGTGGCTTGTACTGGCTGGGAAAGATCTAGTTCGGGATCGGGACAGTCTTCTGGGGGCGTCGGATTCCTAACAGCTCACGTAACCGCTTTGATATTTTGACTTGATCACCTAAATAAGAATTGACAAGATAAATTGATCAAACCCTTACGGTCTTCAGCTCTGTGTTGAGTAGGTGAACTTGGGGTTTTTTTGCTCATCTTGTGTGTTTCCAGATCGCATCCGCCCGACTTGCCAGATCAGGATGATGGGCAGGAGGTCTCTTAGGCAGCCTCTGGCTGCATCGCTTTTTAGCACTCCAGCCCATTCATCTAGGTTGGTTCGCGAGAGCCGAGACCCGCTCTCTGAACCCGAGTTCGATTCTGCCCTATTCTCCCTTGACCACCCTTCTACCTGTCCTGATATGCCAGTGCCAGATGAGAGACAACAAACATATGATTTATCGACACCTGAGTTTGGGTCTTTTGCCTTTGTAGAGACCACGGTCGGCAGTAGCGATGACCGCACTGGAGGTCCCCGACCAGAGCAGACATACGTCCTGGACCAAGGTGCGATCAACAACACTTTGATAGCCTCCCTCGAGACGATGCAGCAACTGATTAGGGATTAGGGGGCTTTCATGGTCGAGATGAGGAGAGAGATGGAGTGGATGAGAGCCGACCATGAGCAACGTAGGCCCGGGGGAGACGGACCAGAGATACCCGATGAGCCAGCCCAGCCGGGAACAGTGACCGCAGCAGCAGCAGTAGCAGGAGCCAGAACGATGTGGGAGTTGCATAACCCGGATCGACACTTACACACCGGTGGGTGGTGCTTCTAGCGGTCGTAGGAGACTTCAAGTTCCCCCCACAGACACTTCAGATCCTCCCCCGCTTCCATGGGCTCGCCACTAAGGAGCCCCATCTACATCTCCAGGAGTTCGAGATGATCTGCAGAACCGTCCACGATCGGCAGGTGGACGAGGACACCATCCATATGATTGCCTTCCCTTTCTCCCTCGCCGACAGAGCAGCCAACTGGCTGAAACATTTAGGGAGAGTTGTGTACACCTGGGAGCAGCTCCGCACCGAGTACTTGAACAAGTACTATCCACTCGGGTGGACCAATGCAGCGAGGGCCCTGATCAACAACTTTTCCATGCTCCCCAACAAGCAGTTTCACGAGGCATGGGAGAGGTTCAGAGAGCTTACAGACAGATGCCCGCACCACGACATCACAAAGCTGAACCTAGTTCAGAGCTTCTTCTGTGGGTTGACACCAGAGCTGCAGGGCCTGGTGAACGCTTCTTATGGCGGATCCTACTTCGTGAGAGATGAGGATCAGGTCTGGGACATCTACGAGGAGATGGACGAGAACTATACAGTGATGTCCCAGACCCGCCTTTACACTCAGGGATGCCCCCAGCCACAGACCGTGCAGTACCAAAGTATAGCATGGGTCGATGCTGGTCCTTCTACTTCATCTACGGCAGCCGCACAGGCCGAGTCCTCAGCCGCAGACATGGGCATCATCAGCGAGAAGCTGGACTGGATCGAGCTGATAGAGAAGAAGCAGTGCCAGGGCATGACGCAGATTGATCAGATGGCACAGACGCTGAGTGACATAAAGACACAGATCATGTGACTCCAAGAGGCACAGACGGCTTCTCAGCCCCATCTTAGGTCACGAGGAGATCCGAACAGCAGTGGTAGCTCGTCCCAGCACTCCAGGCAGCCTCGACAGGTTCACCATGTCCAAGTGGAGTTGTACCAGCCGCCGCCGCAGTCTTACAGTCACCACCATCCCCAGACACTCAGATGGTGGTTTACTAGCTGGATCAGCCTCTGGCAGTACTTCCCTCACCCTCGTACGAGCAGGAGCCGTTGATGGATGTCAACGGGATTTGGTACTACCGACCTCAGCCCGGTATCCGACGAGACCATCCCAGATTCCGCTGGTCGACCGGCAGTTCCCAGCAGCAGCCTCCATCCCAAGGTGGCCAGTACGGCCAACAGCGCGAGCAGCACTAGCACCAGCAGCCCCCAGTACACCAGCAGCAGCAGTCATCCCATTATCAGCAGTACGGTACTCATCCCTATCAACAGGGACAAACTTGGAGGCGAGAGCAGCCTCATCAGCAGCAGTATCATCAGCAGCATTACCCCTCTCACCCTCACCATCAGCAGCAGCCTCATTACCAACGAGGCTACCCGTCAGGTTCTCATGGGCCGACCTATGAGAACCCCGTCTTGGATGATCTTGCCCGCCTCATGTCTGAGCAGCAGGCTACATTCTGACGGGAGATGGATGAGTTCCGTCAGGAGATGTGTGAGATCGTGAGAGGGAAGGCCGCCATCCCTGCCCAGATCGAGCCGAATCCGAACAACCTCAAGAGGAAGTCTGAGCAGGTAGAGTTCACTGAGATTACCACTCCTAGTGATTCACTTGGTGATATGTCTGCATACATGTTTGATGCTGATTTTGTTACACTTAGGAGCAGTAGGATGCCAGCAGGCGGCGCCTCGTCTGAGCGACGACACTATGCCACCACGGACGTTGATCCAGTCGACGGTACTGAGACCGTCATTTCACCTGATGGAGGAGGTGGTACTGATGCCACCAGATGTGGTGCCGAGACAGAGCACGGTATTGATGCCGCACGTGCGGATGCCGAGGGTGGTGCTGAGGCCACCAACACTTATATTGCTAGTCCTGTTGTTTTTCCATCTGTTCATGTATCTCAGGACGTTTCTGTAAATAAAGGAAAGGGTTTGTTTTATTCTGATCCACCTGTGGTGATTGATGATGTATTCGTGGATTCTGCCGTACTTGAGCAGCCATACCCTCTCCTAGTCCTTCATCTGAGAAGGACCCAGCAGTCCCCTTTCACCAAGCACTCTGCTTGGCTAAGGGGCAGAAAAAAGAAAATCCTAAAAAGAACCATCAGATTGAGTTCAGCCAGCAGATGATAGATCGATTCCACATACATCTGACTCTACAGGAGGCCTTGGAGCACATAACTCTACTCCAGAGATCACTCAGAGACAGGACCATTGTCAGGAGGAAGAGGAGGAACCACCAGTCTGAGATCCATGTGCTTACTCGTACCACTTGTTTCGCGATCCAGAACCGTCTGCCAGCCAAGAGGCCATATGCAGGAGCCCTGTATGTCAGATGCCACATTCAGGAGCAGAGGTTCGATCGTACTCTATTAGACAGCGGCTCTTCGATCAACCTACTTCCGACAGCCCTACTCAACCGCTTCGAGTTGGGCCCTCTACGACAGAGCAGGACGATCCTTCAGTTTGCTAATCGATCTGTCAAGAGGCCTAAGGGCTGAAGGACCTTGTCGTCATGATTCAGGGCCTGAAATTCCCTGTGGACTTTGTTGTGTTGGACATGGAGATCCCTGAGTCTGTGACTGATACCCCCATCATTTTAGGACGCCCGTTCTTGGCCACAGCCAAGGCAGTATCCGATCATGATAGCGGGAAGGTATACTTTCGCATCGAGACCGAGAGTGTACAAATAGAGATGATCGAGGAGACTAGAGCCCGAGATTCAGCTTGCTCCGAGCAGACTTCGGATTTATAGCAGATGATAGATACAGGGTGAGACATCCACCAGGACTGCGACTTTGCTATCACAGATGATGAGGCAGTTTGGGCAGACCCAGCAGCACAGGCCATCCTCTCACTTTCAGAGGTTGCTGATGCACAGATGACAGCAAAGGAGAGCTTGGATAGCGCACCCCTGGTCCAGGATACATCTCAGGCAGCAGAGTTGGTCCCCGATCGCGAGGCAGAGTTTGTTAGTGATTCTGATATAGATCCCTCGGAGTTAGATTTTGACTGGGTTGAGTTTGATGATTCGATACCTTGTCTAACTTCCACAGAGCCGACAGCTAGGGAGGAGGTTGATTTTACACAGTCAGAGAGATACCAACAGAGTAGCCTTCACCTGATTCAGATTGTGAGAGAGAGTTTCCATTCTCCCACACAGATTTGGCCGCATTCACTCAGACCTTTCAGAGGCCAGATCCATCGGCACAGTGTTGTCCAGAGCTGAAGCCGCTTCCTTCATTGCTGAAGTATAGATTCCTTGCGGGCGAGCATGATATGTACCCAGTCATTATCTCAGCAGATTTGACTGGAGAGCAGGAATCCCGTCTGATGGGGGTTCTTGAAAAGAACCACAAGGCGATAGGATGGAGTGTAGCCGATCTCCAGGGTATAAGTCCGGCCATGTGCTCCCATCATATCTATCTCGAGGAGGACGTGAAGTCGTCGCGTGAATTCCAGCGACGGCTGAACCCGAACCTTCGAGATGTTGTCATGAAGGAGATCTCAAAATGGTGGAGCGTCGATTTTATCTATCCCATCTCTGACTCCAAGTGGGTCAGTCCATTACATGTGGTGCCCAAGAAGACAGGCATCACTACAGTTGTCAGCGAGTCTGGAGAGGAGATCGCTACCCGGGTACCCACTTCTTGGCGGGTCTGCGTAGATTACATACGACTCAACCAGGCCACCAAGAAGGATCATTTCCCCCTGCCCTTTATTGATCAGATCATTGAGAGACTGGCAGGGAAGATCCATTATTGTTTCTTGGATGGGTACTCCGAATACAACTAGGTGGCGATTGCGCCAGAGGACCAGGACAAGATATCCTTTACCTGTCCCTTCAGGACATATGCTTTCAGATGGATGCCCTTTGAATTGTGCAACGCTCCGGCAACATTCCAAAGGTGCATGTTGTCCATCTTCTCAGACATGGTAGGGGAGTGCTTGGAGGTCTTCATGGACGACTTTTCGGTCTACGGCGACGTATTCGATTCCTATCTTGACTGCCTAGACTGCGTCCTCCAGTGATGTATTGAGGTGCACCTGGTGCTTTCTTGGGAGAAGAGTCACTTCATGGTGACTCAAGGGACGGTGCTTGGCCACATCATCTCCAATAGGGGCATGGAGGTTGATCCGGCCAAGGTGGATATCATTAGGAAACTCAGTCTACCGTCCAACTTGCGGCAGTTACAGTCTTTTCTGGGGCACGTCGGTTTCTACCGACAATTCATTCATGATTTCAGTCGGATTGCCCGACCATTGACTGATCTGCTGACGAAAGACCGAGTTCATTGTGGATGATAAGTTTCTAGTGTCATTTGAGACTCTCAAGAGTCTAGTTGTTGAGGCTCTTGTCATGCAGCCGCCTGATTGGTCTCTCCCATTCAAGATCATGACGAACACCTCCGATTTTGCTGTAGGGGTCGTGCTGGGATAGAGGAGGGATGGAGTCCCCTTTGCTATTCACTACGCTAGCCAGACTTTGGATGCAGCTCAGAGGAACTACACAGTCACTGAGAAGGAGATGCTAGCCGTAGTGTTTGCCCTAGATAAGTTCAGATCGTACATCATTGGATCTAGAGTGACCATCTTCACTGATCATACCGCCATCCGGTACCTTATGGCAAAGAAGGATGCCAAAGCTAGATTGATCAGATGAATCCTTCTACTCCAGGAGTTTGATATAGAGATTAAGGACAAGTCTGGAGTCAAGAATGTGGCGGCGGATTATCTCTCCTAATTGGAGTATCTTGAGGATTCCGAGAAGACTGAGCCTATTTGTGAGACCTTCCCAGATGAGGCGATCCTTGCTATCGTCTCTCTTCCGTGGTATGCCGATATTATGAACTTTCTTGTTGCCAAGAAAGTCCCACAGGATTGGCCCAGGCAGAGACTTGAGACCTTCCTCGTGAAGGCCAAGTTATACCACTGGGAGGATCCCATCATTTATCATGAAGGAGGGGATAGCGTCTGGCATAGGTGCATTCCTCAGGAGGAGCACCACAGCGTCCTCACTTACTGCCACAAGCTGGAGGCAGGAGGACATCACTCTGGGAGGAGAACGATACAGAAAGTGCTCCAATCTGGCCTATGGTGGCCTACCCTCTTCAAGGACTCAGATGAGTTCATGAAGAGGTGTACTGACTATCATAGGATGGGCACTTGTTGACAGCTTGATATGATGCCGATGCAGCCCATTCACTTCTGTGAAGTTTTTGACGCATGGGGCATCGATTTCATGGGTCCATTCCCTAGGAGTAAGGGATTTGAGAACATTTTGTTGGTCGTTGATTATGTTAGTCGTTGGGTTGAGGCCATCCCCACCCGAACAGTAGATGCTAGGACTGTTTGCAGATTTTTGAGGAAGAATATCATTTCACGGTTCGGGGTACCTCGAGTGTTGATATCTGACGGGGGGTCTCATTTCGTCAACGACAAGGTAAAGGCCCTTGCTAGCGAGTTCAGCATAGACCATCGAGTAGCCACATCATACCATCCTCAGACCAATGGTCTTGCTGAAGTGTCGAACAGAGAGATCAAGACTATATTGCAGAAGGTCGTCCGCCCTGACCGAGAGGATTGGTCACAGCTTTTGGACTCAGTATTGTGGGCATATCGGACGTCCTTCAAGACACCGTTGGGTACGTCTCCCTTTCGCCTCGTTTATGGCAAGCCATGCCATTTACCTGTTGAGCTTAGACATAGGTCACTCTAGGCAGTTACAGACATCATCATGGATCCAGTGAGTGTAGGAGACCAGAGAAGGGAAGAGTTAGCAGCCCTGGAGGAGCTTCGTGATGCATCCTTTTCGAGCAGCCTACAGTATAAGGAGAGAGTGAAGGAGTGGCATGATTCTCATATTAGCCACAAGTAGTTTGAGCCAGGACATCGCGTATGGTTGTTCGATGCCAGGTTGAGATTATTCCCAGGGAAGCTACAGAGCAAATGGAAGGGCCCCTACTTGGTTAGAAAGGTACACGAAAATGGGATTATTGATATATCTGAGTTGTCTTCTGAGAGTACCTTTCGTATTAACGGGCAGCGGCTCAAGCTATATCTATATCATGAGCCGTTGGTCGTTGACGTCGCCCCGATTCATTTTGTGTGAGATGTGGTCTCTTGACTCACATCTATTGCATCTCATGCCTGATTATCACTGTTCTCCCGACTTGTATAGATCCATTTGTCCATATCACACCATTCTTCAGTCCAACACCCCATTTACATCTTCGACGTTGCTATACTTAAGGTGCACTTTACCCTAAGTATGGGGGGTGTGAGACTTTTGAGTTTCTTTTGATTCATTTTACCTCTGTTTCGATGCTTATACTGAAGGATATGGTTAGATCCTCAAGCGCATCACGGAAGCGTGAGCGTCGTATCGAATACGACGAGGAGCGACTAGTCGCACTAGTTGCTCGATGTAGCGGAATTTAAAATTTTTTTAAACGACGAAACCACATGATCCAAGAACACTTCTCGAATCGTTTCGTCTAAACCACAAACAAGTAATAGGATTACCTCTTGAAGCGTGGTTGCGATCGAGTCTCTAAACGAAGAGACCTCCTGTCTCAAGTCCGATTCGACGGAGGAGACGCTTGCGAGCGCGGGGATGAACCGCGTGCTTCTCGCAATCCATGTTGATGATCCAAGCGACGGATCTCCTGATCTCGACACACGAGATCCATCGTCTTCTTCACGAGCGAGGCGCACCGAAGGAGACGGAGATCCACGAGCAGAAGAACGGGCAGCATAACGACGATGCCGCGGCGATGGAGAACTTCTCCATGGCATCCATGGTGGACGGCCATGAGAGGGAGAGAGAGGGCTGACCTCCAAAGAGAAAGAGAGAGAGAGAGATGCTTCTCAAGCATTATGTGTAAAGAGAGAGCATGGGTATGCCTCTCTATTTATAGGGTTTTGGGATCCATGGATCTCAATCCATGGGACATATAAAATCAATGGGTGAGATTGATTTATGTCAATCCAATGGCTAAGATTGTTGTTGGTAAAACCAACAAATTTAGATCAAAATATATTTGACAAAATCAAATATAAATTAATCCAAAATCAATTCAATAAATAAGGAGAGAATGTGCATGGAGATTTCATCTCCATGCACTTTCCATGTGGACGGCCACACATTCCTTTTGGGAATGATGTGCCGCCCACCCTCTTTCCATGGAGGGAGCAATCTCATGGAAATCCATGAGATTGCATATCTCCTTGAAAATCTCCTCTATTTATTTCCAACAACTTTTGTTGGCTTTTTATTCTTCAAAAATAATTCACAATTATATTTGAGAATATTGCAATCTTGCCATAGAAAAATTGTGAATCAAATTCACAACCCAAAACAACATATAATTTACATTGTCAATTAATTACACAATGTGTATCCAATACACATAATAATTAATCAACACATATAAATTATAATTAACTCTCTCTAATACATTATAAATCACATTTATAATATATTATGAATAATTGGATATTTCTATCCACATTATTCTTATCCATAACAATTAAATCATATTTAATTATATTGGATAACTTATTCTCATGTACTCAAATAATATGAATCACATTCATATTATCTACATCTTTGATAATCAAATCACATTTAATTATCTAAGATAACTCTCTTTATAATATGAATCAAATTCATATTATTCATGATAATTAAATCACATTTAATTATCCATTTTCTCAATGCTCGGATACATATATCAACAATAGAATTATCCATGAACTCTTTCAAGGATAATGCGCTTTCTCCGCGAATACTTGGAGATAAGGACAGGGCGATTGTATTGTTCCACGTATAGTGACATGGATATTGAGATCACATCTCAAATCCAGATCTCGGGCCTCCCATAGATGCTTGATTAAATCAAGACCGCAAATCTAATCTTCTCATTGAATCTGAATCACATTCAGATTAATGTCCAACATTTGGACTAAGATCAGATTACTTCTCTACTGAGAGGAGTCACTAAAATCCAGACCCGTTTCATCACTCCCTAGGAATGGAAGCGTCATGGTTATACAATCGTTTATGATCACATCACCCTCAGGTATTCCTAATACCTGTACATCCTGCATACTGGAAGACTCAGATTAAACCAGAAGTATTAGATCAACTTTACACTGTCTACTTCAGGGTTTTATCAGTAAGTTTCTCATTCGATCATTGGGAGTCGGTATCGATCATATACTTTCCAAAAGCATATATCATACCTAGGTCTTGATCATATACTTTCCAAAAGTATATATCAAACCAACAAATTCAGTCAAGCTTCCAAAGCGAGACGACCGTGCGCACGGAATTTGATTCTTCCCAATATCTCATGAGTGAGCTCATGTCTTCCGGTTCAGTAGTGAACCTGTATGATCCCTTTGAGAGATCGTATTACTCATATGCCCTTATATGCACACCAGCGCGCCGGTGTATAGACCTTGATTAGGTCATCAACCTATTGGTCTGCCAAATGTACATACTCAGACATATAGTAACACATCTGTCTCCGGTCAGAGGATGTGTGCCTGTATCGTGACAGCATACGATATAGGACTGTGGTTATCTCGATCTCGTTAAGTCAACTCTTTGACCTAACTTATCCGACACCTCCGAATCTCTATTCCTATGCAGAGGACCTGCATCAAGAGGTCGGTCAGATATCAACCTAAATGAGATAGGATTGCCATCTCCTACTCAGGCTGGAGATCATCTCTTAATAATCATTTGACGGTGCTTGATGAGTCCTCAATCTAACTCATTAGATATTCATCTAAGCACCAGCCTCTATGATTCAATAATTGAATCAACAGCTATATGATCATTAAGATGGCCATGGTACATAACCCTAGTTGTACTAAGGGACCTATTATGCAAACTATGTACTCTTTATTTCAGATCAAGGAGTGAATTGCAACAACATTTATTGCAAAATGGCTCGCCGTGGGCTCGCATTTCCAAAAATCTCCCACTAGCCCAAAGAGCCATTAATGGGCTAATCATTTAAACCCACACTCATGTGACAATCATAGGCTATTTAGAAAATAGCTAGGTAAGCTGATCAGTCACTCCGTTACCAAGAGACTACGCCAAGTCCTTTTACGGCACTTGCATATCTCCTAGTAACAGTGCTCGCATCCAATGCGAATGTTGCATCTCATGCAACTGATACTCAATATTGTCGGTTATAGTGTCCTTGACACTACATCTTATTAATTATCATAACCAGTATTCCCATAATCCTTTTAGAATACCTTCATTCCTGGAGATCTTTATCTCCTAAGGTATCTACAGTCAAGACCCTTATAGATCACTATCTACAAGGTCTTAAACCTTTGAAGATAAGACTTTGAGATCACTATCTCTAAGTTTCATCATCTTTGAAGATATTGTTATTACTGCAATCAAGTGTTTTATCTCCATAGTAGGATTAGTAACAGTTTACTATTCCCACTGCATGGCAGACATCTGGCTCTTGTACACATCTAGCATATACCGAGCTTCTCATAACTGATGCACAAGTGCAAGCAGTTCTAGCATTTACTTCCTCAACTCTTTGAGGTGCTATCCCTTTAGACAGGTCACTACCACATCTTAAGGGAAGGAAGCCTTTCTTGGAATTTTTCAAAATTGGAATAAGTCCAAGGTGTATTAATAATGTGACGGTTCCAATAACCTCTTCTCTTTGCTTCTGAACGACTTCAGAATTAAGATCTAAGAGGTATCCTTGAGATCGTATCTCAAGGTATGGAACAACCAAATTATAAAACACTTATTATTTATTCTTATATCATTCCAAATGATTAGAATAATATCTATATTTAGCATGATGAACACAATGGCACTCCCACTAAGCTTCACATGGTTCATCAAGATTTTATCTGAAATTACAGCATTTATAATTTCATCAAATCTTATGTTCCAACTACAGGAAACTTAATTGAGTCCAAAGATGGAGTTCTTCAGCTAGCACACCTTGCTTTCCTCAACCATGAAGCCCTGGGGCTACTTCATATGAATATCCTCAGAGAGGTATTCATAGAGGAATGCAATCTTGACTCACACCATGAAGATGTCATAGACAAGTTGTGTAGCTATAGTTAGCAATATTCTGATGGGTTAAAGCAAGGTCACTGGAGAGCAAGTCTTATCGCAAGCGATGCCTTCTCTTCGGTGTGTAGCTCATGGCTACGAACCGTGCTTTGAAGGTCTATACCTTCTCATCAGGTTCCCTCTTTCTCTTGAAGATCCATTTACATCTTAATGGGTCTGACCCATATAGGTGGATCCTCGAGGGTCCATATACAACACTTGTATATGAAGTTTACATTAGACTTTTATTGCTAACATCCATCTTTCCATGTCATGATCCTCAGGAGCTTCATCACATGAAGTCCGATCATTTTCAGATTTAACTGACACATGGAATCCATCCTCAAACTTATTTGAAGAGGTATTAATGTTTTCATCTTTAATTATCTATTTTAGTTTCCGATTTCAGGAGCCTCATTATCTTTTCAAGATTAAATGAGTTCCTTTACTTCATTTTCATCTTGATTCTCAAGAGAGTCATCCTATAAGAATCATATTCTCAAAGATGAGATCTTTTAAGAATCTCAAGGTCATAAAGTAGGTATCCAATACCATCCTTTATTTTCCTAATGAAGTAGCACTCTCTAGTGCCAGATTCCAGCTTAATCACATGGAACCTTATTAAGGATATATAATGCGGTCTCTACCACATATATATACCTGGAAACTAAGAGATAATTATGCTATGATTAATCATTGATCAAATCATATCACACATGATCAATTGTATCTCCCTACAACTCTATTGAGTTAAGGTTCATTAGGAGGATTGAGATGGGAATGATATTCATATCTCCATAAGGTATTTCTTGAATTCATCTAATAGGTACAGGCTACCTTGGTTAGATCAAATTCATTTCATCTTCCCTCAAACTTTGGTTCTAAACCAAAATTACGAAATCTTTGAACATTTCAAAGGTTTCTTAGGTGAAGAGAAGAAATCTCATATCATACATAATCATTAACATATATCACATATCCATAATGTTTACTATGATATAGATGATCTGCATACATCAATATGTATGAGATCCTTAATACCTTGACACCTTACACCTTTCCCAAGGAAGGGTGTATTGGATATTTTTACTTTGAATACAATATTCACAAGTATGTGAGATTTGAATCTTTAGACAATCTAAAGTTTCATGTCTTACCAGTCCATTGATTTCATCAACAGACATATGTCCAAAATTTGATGCCAGATCATTATCAAATGATCTTTATCCTCCTATTGATTTTTAATTTTCAGTATTAGAAATCTTAATGAACCATTCAATAATTTTCTAATTTAATAGAGTCCTCTAGATTTTAGATCACTATCTGAAATATTTCCATCATAACTCTTTATGATAGATTTATTACAGAATTCATGTTCATATCCAACAATTAGAAATAAACAATGAGTGTATTCTAATATCTAGGTCATAGAGACATTCTCTAAGACTAAGGGCTCCCACTGAAAACATGAAGTCTATTGATCTCATGGAAATTGTTGCAACACTTGCATCACTTTCAACATGGATGACCAATAAACCTTAAGATCAAATTTCTAATACATATGCAACCAATTGCAAGTGTCATTAGAAAATTTGAGATACAATTATTAGACTTTATCTTATCAAATAAGTAAGTCAATATCAATGATTATATGTAGATTATACTGATGCTCCATCCGAGTCCTTTTCTGAGGATTCTAGACAGACTTGATAGTCATACTATCAACACATCAACTTATTGCAGTATTGGCATTCATCCAACTCTTTGGATGTCATATGGAAGTCACAGAAGTACAGTCAACTCTTTGACTATACCTCTTACTTGGGTCCAACCCATGCTTCCACTGTGCTCCCTTTGTCTATAAGCAACCTTTGCTCAAGACCAAGGATCTCTTATGTTAAAATCAAAAATTTCAATATAAGAGTATTTCAACATTCATACAAGCTTCATTTAAGTTCATATAATATGAATATTATGAAGCTTCATGAATGACTAGAGTATAGACAGTAGAATGATGACACTCATCATCTACATCCATCTAAACTCTTTGAAGTATCGGTTCAGGTAGGTATTCAAACAATTTGAATACATTATCTCTAATAGAGCTACCATTCTACATGATGTAGAGAACCATGTCATTCATGATTAAATGTCAAGAGCACATATGTATGCCAGAATATCTTTATTGATTTTTTACAAGGATTATTTGATAATTACGATCATCATCGACATGTCACTTCAAAAGTACATTCGATAAGATCAAGACTTATAGAGACATACAAACCCTAGGGTTTTAGTCCTATTGTCTTATTTAATTATTATGAGGAAACTTGCACATTGCAACCACATACATTATGTGTCCAATCGCAAGTACAATATCTGGATCAAGGGTCCAATCCATGATATTCTACTGGTTATTAATGAGTATAACATTGAGTGGGTTTAATGAAGGATTATCTGAAATAAGTAATTTGCATAAGGGTATATATTTATATATATACACATATTATACTTTGATTTAGGAGTTTTTATATCAAAGTTGTCTTGCCATGTCAACAATGAAAGTTCATTCCCTTAATCACTTTCATTGTAAGAGATATACTTACCATTATATCTCAGCAAGATCTGGGATCTCCTCTTTATCTTTGTTACATCCCAATAATATGAGAAACTGCAACTCCAATAAAGAGAAGCGGGAACACATTCCGCCTTGCAAGTCCAACTTGCATTTCCCAATTCGGTCTTTAACACCCGGGCCCACCACCCCTAAGGTGATGTTGACCCGTCGTTAATTGAACAAACCGTCAACAGGAATAGAACTCGCTATGCGCAATCCAATATCGCCCCAATAATATGAGGATCCGATATTGGGGTCACTACGCATACGGCCTTACTCTTTCGAGAAGCAAAGAGTCCGATCCAGATGCGCTTGTATATAGGAGCTGTCACTACGTACAGGCGTCTCCTATATACAATCCCTGGCGACGGAAACCCTTCGCCTTGACGGGAGACCATGGATGTCACTTATGTGATCCTCCACCTCTTATTCAAATTTAATTAATTACTATGAATCATATTCATGTAATTAATTCTTCCAAGGGAATTATTAACTCTAATCATATTAGAATATTCTTAATTGGATATAATTAACTTAATCATATTAAATTAATTATCAATCCAATTTAATCAAACAAACTTAATTTTATGCTTGAATATACATATATGATATTATTCTCAAAGTACGTATTAATTCGAATTTTAATAATTAGAAAAATACATCATAATCCCTCGGACATTATCCCGGCCCTACCCGCTGTCATGGCCAGTACCGACGGAGTGGGGCGGACCACATACGTTGCAACCCGCTGACCAGCGATCCCCGACTAGACACCATATCCACCTCGGGAAAGGATAATGCCAAATTGATTATTTTGTACTTGAGATGATCATCGGTTCTTCAACCGAAATTATACCATATAGTAATCAAAACAATTTTGATTTTAAGGAAATTTGCTAGGCAAATTCCCAAGTCCTATTCAAGCAAGAAGTTTGATGATTGTAATTCCAATTAAGGTTTAGATCAAATCTAATCAATTAATTGGTTGAGGCCAAGTCAATTTGGCAAATAATCATGTTTCAATATTTCATAAATATTTTTCAAGATTATTTCACGAAATTAACAATTAATTTCACTAATTGACAATCACTTGGTTCTAGATTAGGAAAGCAATTTCAGCAGTGACCCCTACTTACTAAAATTGGCATATCTCAATCATATTAAATCCAAATTAAGCAAAGTCAATTTCTAAAGTTTGCTAATTTGATTTAGGACAGAACCTAAGTGATGTTTCACGCATTTCGAGGCAAGTCTAAACAGTAATTAACATTTTAATCACGTTCAGATTCACAGTTCCCGCAACAGTGCATACATGTTCATTAAAACGACCATATCTCGAGCATACGAAATCCGATTTACGCAAACTCAGATCCTATGGTTTCCTTATTTAATGGGGAACATAATCCAAGTATAAAATTCTTGTTTAAACAATTTAAACAGTGTCGAATTTATTTACTAAACAGATCTGCGAAATCAAATGCGATGAAAACTTTCGCGACCTTAGCGAACCCAAGTCGTCCTTGGTTAACGAATCACTATTCGAAACCGTCAACCTGGCTCTGATACCACTTGAAGGATATGGTTAGATCCTCAAGCGCATCACGGAAGCGTGAGCGTCGTATCGAATACGACGAGGAGCGACTAGTCGCACTAGTTGCTCGATGTAGCGGAATTTAAAATTTTTTTAAACGACGAAACCACATGATCCAAGAACACTTCTCGAATCGTTTCGTCTAAACCACAAACAAGTAATAGGATTACCTCTTGAAGCGTGGTTGCGATCGAGTCTCTAAATGAAGAGACCTCCTGTCTCAAGTCCGATTCGACGGAGGAGACGCTTGCGAGCGCGGGGATGAACCGCGTGCTTCTCGCAATCCATGTTGATGATCCAAGCGACGGATCTCCTGATCTCGACACACGAGATCCATCGTCTTCTTCACGAGCGAGGTGCACCGAAGGAGACGGAGATCAACGAGCAGAAGAACGGGCAGCATAACGACGATGCCGCGGCGATGGAGAACTTCTCCATGGCATCCATGGTGGACGGCCATGAGAGGGAGAGAGAGGGCTGACCTCCAAAGAGAAAGAGAGAGAGAGAGAGATGCTTCTCAAGCATTATGTGTAAAGAGAGAGCATGGGTATGCCTCTCTATTTATAGGGTTTTGGGATCCATGGATCTCAATCCATGGGACATATAAAATCAATGGGTGAGATTGATTTATGTCAATCCAATGGCTAAGATTGTTGTTGGTAAAACCAACAAATTTAGATCAAAATATATTTGACAAAATCAAATATAAATTAATCCAAAATCAATTCAATAAATAAGGAGAGAATGTGCATGGAGATTTCATCTCCATGCACTTTCCATGTGGACGGCCACACATTCCTTTTGGGAATGATGTGCCGCCCACCCTCTTTCCATGGAGGGAGCAATCTCATGGAAATCCATGAGATTGCATATCTCCTTGAAAATCTCCTCTATTTATTTCCAACAACTTTTGTTGGCTTTTTATTCTTCAAAAATAATTCACAATTATATTTGAGAATATTGCAATCTTGCCATAGAAAAATTGTGAATCAAATTCACAACCCAAAACAACATATAATTTACATTGTCAATTAATTACACAATGTGTATCCAATACACATAATAATTAATCAACACATATAAATTATAATTAACTCTCTCTAATACATTATAAATCACATTTATAATATATTATGAATAATTGGATATTTCTATCCACATTATTCTTATCCATAACAATTAAATCATATTTAATTATATTGGATAACTTATTCTCATGTACTCAAATAATATGAATCACATTCATATTATCTACATCTTTGATAATCAAATCACATTTAATTATCTAAGATAACTCTCTTTATAATATGAATCAAATTCATATTATTCATGATAATTAAATCACATTTAATTATCCATTTTCTCAATGCTTGGATACATATATCAACAATAGAATTATCCATGAACTCTTTCAAGGATAATGCGCTTTCTCCGCGAATACTTGGAGATAAGGACAGGGCGATTGTATTGTTCCACGTATAGTGACATGGATATTGAGATCACATCTCAAATCCAGATCTCGGGCCTCCCATAGATGCTTGATTAAATCAAGACCGCAAATCTAATCTTCTCATTGAATCTGAATCACATTCAGATTAATGTCCAACATTTGGACTAAGATCAGATTACTTCTCTACTGAGAGGAGTCACTAAAATCCAGACCCGTTTCATCACTCCCTAGGAATGGAAGCGTCATGGTTATACAATCGTTTATGATCACATCACCCTCAGGTATTCCTAATACCTGTACATCCTGCATACTGGAAGACTCAGATTAAACCAGAAGTATTAGATCAACTTTACACTGTCTACTTCAGGGTTTTATCAGTAAGTTTCTCATTCGATCATTGGGAGTCGGTATCGATCATATACTTTCCAAAAGCATATATCATACCTAGGTCTTGATCATATACTTTCCAAAAGTATATATCAAACCAACAAATTCAGTCAAGCTTCCAAAGCGAGACGACCGTGCGCACGGAATTTGATTCTTCCCAATATCTCATGAGTGAGCTCATGTCTTCCGGTTCAGTAGTGAACCTGTATGATCCCTTTGAGAGATCGTATTACTCATATGCCCTTATATGCACACCAGCGCGCCGGTGTATAGACCTTGATTAGGTCATCAACCTATTGGTCTGCCAAATGTACATACTCAGACATATAGTAACACATCTGTCTCCGGTCAGAGGATGTATGCCTGTATCGTGACAGCATACGATATAGGACTGTGGTTATCTCGATCTCGTTAAGTCAACTCTTTGACCTAACTTATCCGACACCTCCGAATCTCTATTCCTATGCAGAGGACCTGCATCAAGAGGTCGGTCAGATATCAACCTAAATGAGATAGGATTGCCATCTCCTACTCAGGCTGGAGATCATCTCTTAATAATCATTTGACGGTGCTTGATGAGTCCTCAATCTAACTCATTAGATATTCATCTAAGCACCAGCCTCTATGATTCAATAATTGAATCAACAGCTATATGATCATTAAGATGGCCATGGTACATAACCCTAGTTGTACTAAGGGACCTATTATGCAAACTATGTACTCTTTATTTTAGATCAAGGAGTGAATTGCAACAACATTTATTGCAAAATGGCTCGCCGTGGGCTCGCATTTCCAACATATACTTAGGGATATTTTACCCTAACTATAGGGGAGGTAGACCATGTACATTCTCACTCGGATTTCCCTTCATGTACAGCCTGTTATACTTAGGATTAATTGATCCTAAGTATAGGGGGAAACCCCGAGATCCTCTTGCATTTCTATTCTTTCATTCGTCTTTGTAGATAGCCTTCCTTTTCACTTCCTGATACTAAGCACAAGTTATGTCTTCTTCATCGCTCTTGACTCTGAGGACATCGTTCGAGCTAAGTATAGGGGGTGTGTATATTTCATATATACTTTAGCCATAACTCGTACTTTGTGTGAGTGTGTTAATAAATAAAAATGGCTAAAACCCAAAAATCCATAAAAAAAAAATTAAAAATTTTTCCTTGTAAATAAAAATTATTTTATTACACATATATAGCTAGTTGTACAAATTATTTTTGTAAAAATGTTTGTAAAAATCTTTTGTGTAAATAGCTTGTAAATATTTTCATATCAAAATTATGTATATAGTACAAAATTTCTGTAAAATGTTTTGAAAATCAAAAGTTTGCAAAAACCTTGTGTAAATTTGTGTGCATATTTTGCAAAACTTGCATTCATGCATACATCCATGTTTTCAAACATTTTTCAAAAATTTTGAACATGTGTAAATATTTTGTAAATAGCATCTTTGTAAATATTTGTACAGTTTTTCCTGGATCATAGTTGACATTTAAACTAGTTTGGAATTAAATTGGAAAATGGAGCTTGGTTAAGATCTTAATCCACCTAATTATAAGAGGAACCTTATAGGGCTTAGGGTTGAGACTTTTCGAGTCCATGGTGACTTAATTCTTTGAGTCCACTAGGCTATGATCATATGTCATCTCGATGAGCCTAAGAAGAGCACTTAACAACGCACACATGACTCATATAGACAATGTCTTGACTTGGACCCGCACTTTACACCGAGCTCTCTACGGATGAGGTGGTGAGGAGGCAGTCTTCCTTGACTTGGGGTAGCATATGAGGGTAGTACTTCTTGGCGGAACCTCTCTTCTTCTTATAGTGAAGGAAGTGCGTCTCAACTTGGTCTGGTTGCCATGAAGTCTAACGACAGGAGTTGTGGGTTGCAATAATGCTTTAAAAGAGGGATAGTCTACTGGCACAAGAGGAAAAACTCCTTATGTATATATGCTGCACTTTGTAGATATGTTGTATATATGCACATCAAAAAATGCAAAAAGAAAATAACTCCAAAAAAGTGGTGGGTCTGATAGAAAATGATAATCACATCGGAGTGTATATAGTGCAATAAGCAAAGCTTGAGACTCATGTTCCATCTTATGAAGCTTGCAGCAGGGAGACTTAGCTACACTGGTTGAACTCCCAGGGATACATGGCTACACTGGCCATGGTCCATTCTCTTCTTCCCCCTCTTCTTGAGCCGGTTGAACTTGAACTTAGAAGGGAATACCCCACTCCTCGAGAAAAGAGTAGCCAGATTAGGGTCATAGAGTTACCTTGTTGGGGAGGGTTGTCATTTTGCTACTTCTGAGGTGGAGAGCTATACCTCGCTTACACTATACAAGGAAAGATTCATAGTCTTCAGGGTTTGTGTATGTAGACTTATTCTGATCTGGATTATTGAGGAGTCTTGACTATAGATTAGTGGATCTTTGAGGCTGTTAAGTTTTAAACTTAAGTCCAAAAAAGGTTCCGACACATTAATAATCCAAAGATCTGACCGAGCTCCATACTTCAATTTAATGAAGGCAAGTTTAATAATCAGCATTGATTCATGCATTTTCCCCTCTTTTTCTTTTTCCTTTCTTTTTCACTTCTTTTTCAAATAAGTGTTTGCTAAATGACTAGCAAAGTTTAGTATAGGGGGTGATGAATCCTCATTCATCACTCTTTATTCTTTTATTTTAGCTAAAAACATGTGCAAAACACCATGTATATTTGTGTAAATAAAATAAATTGACAAAGAGCATGCATTGTGTAAATAACAATAATTAGCATGTTTATGTGCAAAAATAAAAGAATAAAGAAATAAAGAAAAAGAGAGAAATATTTGGAATAAATATTGAGTGACCTAATCCCAAGGGAGGGCTCAGCATGGGCCTGACCGCAAAACAAACCAAGTAGAGAGATAAGGTCAATCATGCTTGCACATACACTTATGTATATAAATAATTTTATTTTCCTCAAAATAAAAATAAAAAGGTGTTTCCCATATTTTGTACATATTTATAAAAAAATCAGAAAAAGAAAAAAAGAAAAATAATAAAATTCATTTCCCACCTTGTATATATACTATGTACATATGTATATAGATCTATTTATTTAACTAATGTACATAAAACATAAAAATAAAATAAAAATACCTTTTTATTCCAAATTTTATGTTGTAAATAAATAAAATATAAAATTGGAATAATTATACAAAAATAAACAATTAAAAAATAAAAATAAAAAATACATATGTATATATACCTATATATATTAATAATAATATAATGCAAATACCTAATTTATTTTTCAAAAAAATAAATAAAATCACAAAAAATTTCTTTGAAAATAAACAAATATTTTTTATTTTGTAAATATTTTTAAATAAGGTCATTATCTATTTTATTTTGATTTTTCAAAATAATTTCCAATGAAATTATTCCATTGGTCCACGGGGGATTGTTGACCCCCGGTCAACTCCCCCCCCCCCCCCCCGAGGACCACCCAGTGACGGATCTTTGCTCCCGACTTCGCCTATTTTTCCAAGCATGATCCGATCACCAATCATCCAAACCCTAGGTCCCGATTACACTTGATCCATCCCTGATCCACGCCCGGGGATTTGCATAGGGATCCGAGCTCCGATTCACTCGCCCAATCTCCATCTTGCCGGACCCCCTACGAGTATATATCATCTTCTTCCCCCTCCATTAGCCGCATCTTTTGTCCATCATCTTCCAGTCCCAGGACCTCCACCCTTCTCCCTAGAGTGACGGCTATCGAGAGAGGGTGTCGCAGTGAGTAGTAGAGGGTTGCAGCCACTGATCCGGCAAGCTTCGCCGCCGTGCTCCGCCACCGAGCGAGCTTGAGCCTCTGGCCTCGACGAGCCATCGAGGCGAAGACCCCAAGAGCTCACTGATCTCCAGTACGGTCGATTACATCCATCAGGTACCCTCGATTCCCCTTAGGTTAGGCAAATTTTCGATTTGCCCCATTTGCGCCGCCGATTGATTCACCTCGCTCCGTCCACCCATTCGATCATCCGACCCGACCATCACATCCACGAGATCACTACCCATGTTCTCCGCACTTCCGATCACCTTCGTTCACTCCGGAACCAAGGCTCGGGTCTCCTCCGCCGTCGCTTTGCCAGAGACCTCCGCCCCACCTCATCCGATCACCGATTCCACCTCTCACCGGGTCGAGGCACTTTGCCCTCTACCCAGGAAGCATTTTGTGCAGCTTGTAGGTCAAAAGGACCCCATCTGGGGGTCCAAATGTTCAGGCACAACAGCTCCGAGCACCTGCCGAGGACCTTCAGGCGTCCTTAGCCTCATCGGAGCCACCCATCAGCTGCGGATGATCGAGACCTTCATTTCCCAGCTTCGAGCAGCACCGGAGGAGCCCTCCACCGCACGCATCGAGCCGGCCAACCTCGTCGGTGAAGTATTCTCGGAGGAGCTTCAGCCACAGTCCAATAGATCCCCTCGCCCAGTTCAGATCTTGTCCGTCCATTTGCGAGGAGCTAGCAGTCGTCGGATCGCCCGAGGACCTCATATGGAACGTCCATCAACGAAGGGGTACGACGCATCTTAGTCGTCGATCATCCACGTGGCGCTCCCTCGTCCGTCAATCGTTAATAATAGGGGTAATTTCACTTAGGCCCCTCCTCTTTTTCTTTTTGTCGTTTAGTCCTGTAAATATTAGTTTCAGTTCTTTTTATTTTGGAACAATTGCATCTAGGACCTTAGGCTTTTGTTATTTGCAAACTAGTTCATGTTTATGTGAGACACGTGCATCGACACGTGAGGCTTGGGTTATTTGCAGTTTTCATCTTAAACTTTATGTGTGTTAATGTTTGCATCTTTTAAAATAAGAATTACAAAAATGCCCCTGTGAATGCCAGTCACGTGTATTGCTCGTGTGTTTTTGGACTATTTGCAATATCGGCCCTGATCTTTTTATATTTGTTATTGCTTGGCCCTTAAAGTATGTTTTCTTGCAAATAGGTCCTTGCTTGTTGTGTGCCTTATTTTTATTGAATAAAATATCAAATCAAACCCTAATTGAGTGAAATTTGGATATCTGGTTCTTGCCACTGTGTAAAAATTTCCCTAATTTTTTGGGACATTTTCGTGGCTTTTTGTTATTTTTAAAAAATCAAAAACCTTGATTTTTACTACTGTCTAGCATAGAAAATCAACTGAAAATAAAAAAATCATTTAAAAATTTCTAAAAAATTTGTGTTTGATTGTTGATTGTTTGCTAGCTTATGTCCAATGTTTACCTCATTTGGACTTATAAAACCAAAAAAAATAAAAAACGCTAAAATCCTTACAAAAATTCTAAAAAATTCTATAAAACTCAAAAAATGCAAACTCTTTTTCTGTAGTTTAGTTTTTTATTTTCTTTTCATAAAAATTATCTCCAAATTTTTATAGGCCAATTATATATTTTTAATTGGCCTCTCAAATCTGACTGTATATATTGCCATTGTTTTCCTTTTTCTTGATTTTTATAAAATCAACTAAAAATCATAAAATTATCAGAAAATCACAAAAAACACTTAAAAATATAAAAAAACATAAAAACAATTTTTATTTGATTTTTTGACTTTATTTGGTGTGTTTTATAAATACCTGTTTATTGGCCTTTTCCTTTGTTTTATATTTTCCTTATTTTTAAAAATACAAAAAAATTAAAAAGATTTAAAAATCCATCAAAAATACATTTGTTTGTTTTATTTTTCTTTTTGGCTACTTCATAGGCTATCAAGGCCAACCCGTGCTCCTTGAGTCCAGCCTTGATTGCTATACCAGGTTAATAAAATAGCGAGGACCGCTGTTTAATTTTCTTGATTTTATCTTTGATTTTGGTGGTTCCTTTATTTTTCTTGATTGAGCTGAGTCTCGAGATCCGGGTCGCAACGACCCTTGTTCTTATACCTTCACCCGGGTCTTGGTCATTTTCGGTTCATCAGTACACCTTGGATATGTTCTATTTTTTGGAAAACCCCAAGGAAGGCCTCCTTCCCTTATGATACGCTATTGACCACTCTGAAGGGATAGCACCTCAAAGAGTTGAGGAAGTGAATGCTAAAACTGCTTGCCCTTGTGCATTAGTTATGAGAAGCCCGTTGTGTGCTAGATGTGTACAAAAGCTAGATGTCTGCCATGCAATGGGAGTAGTAAACTATCACTATCCTACTATAGAGATAAAATGCTTGATTACAATAATAATGATATCTTCAAAGATGAAAAGACTTTTTAGATAGTGATCTCAAAGTCTTATCTTTAAAGAACTTAATACTTTATAGATAGTGATCTAGAAGGTCTTAACTACATATGCCTTATAAGACTTAGCATTGGGCCTTAGTTGTAGGAGATAGAGATCTCCGAAAATAAGGGTATTCTGATAAGGATAATAGAAATTACATACCTGTTATAAAGATTATTGAATTATAATGTCAAATACACTATAATCACTTTAACAATATTGAGTATTGGTTGCATAAGTTGCAACATTCATGTTAGATGCGAGCACTAGGAGATATGCAAGTATCGTTAAAGGACTTAGTGTAGTATCTCGGGAACAGAGTGACTATTCACCTTACCAAGCTATTTTTCTAAATAGCTTATGATTAGAACATGAGTGTGGGTTTAAAGATTAGCCCATTAATGGCTCCTTGAGCTAGTGGGAGATTGTTGGACATGTGAGCCCACGATGAGCCATTATGCAATAAATGCTATTGCAAATCATTCCTTGATCTGAAATGAAGAATAACTCATTTGTATAATAGAATCTTTAGTACAATTGTTATGTATCATGGTCATCTTAATGATCATACAATTGTTGATTCAAATGTCGAATCATAGAGGTTGGTGCTTGGATCATATCTAAAGAGTTAGATTGAGGACTCATCAGGCACCGTCAAGTGATTGTTAAGAGAGGTCCTCCAGACTGAGAAGAAGATGGTAATTCTTCTCTAAAGGTTGATATCTAACTGACCTCTTGATGCATGTCCTTTACATGGGAATAGAGATTCGGAGGTGATAGATAAGCTAGGTCAAATAGTTGACTTAATGAGATCGATATAACCGAGACCTATGTCGTATGTTGTCACGATATAGGCATGCATCCTCTGACCGGAGATATATATATTGCTATTTGTATGATATGTACGTTTGGTAGACCGAATGGTTTATGGCCTAATAAAGTTTTATACACTAGAGAGATGGTGTGCATACAAGGGCATATGAGTAATACAATCTCTCAAAGGGATCATATAGGTTCACTTGTGAATCGGAAGACATGAGCTCACTCGTGAGGTACTGGGACAGACCAAAATCCATGCATGGGCATCTTGCTTTGGAAGCATGACAAGAATTTGTAGGTATAGTATATGCTTTTGGAAAGCATATGATTGATACCAACTCCCAATGACCTAATGAGACACTTATTGATAAAACCTTGAAGATGATAGTGTAAAATTGATCTATATCTTCAGGTTTATTCTAGATATTCCAACATGCAGGATGTGCATAATACCTGAGGGTGATGTGATCATAAATGATTGTATAACTATGGCGCTTCCATTCCGAGGGAGTGATGAAATAGGTCTGGATTTTAGTTACTCCTCTCAGTAGAGAAGTAATTTAATCATGGTCCAAATGTAGGATAGTGATTTGAATGTGATTCAGATGGAATGAGAAGATTAGATTTACGGCTTTGATTTGATCAAACATCTATGGGAGGTCCCCGAGATCTGGATTTGAGTTGTGATCTCAATATCCAAGTCACTATATGTGGAACGTACAATTGCCATGTCCTTATCTCCCAGTATCTGTAGAGAAAGCGCATCATTCTTGAAAGAGTTCAAGAATAGTTTCACTGATAAATGTCCATCCAATCATTGAGATAAAGATAATTTAATATGATTTAATTATCATGAATAATGTGAATTTGATTCATATTATTGAGATGCATGAGAATAATGATCCAATATAATTAAATGTGATTTAATTATCATGGATATGAATAGTGTGGATATCAGTATCCATATTAATCATATATATTATAAATGTAATTTACAATATATTAGAGAGATTTATTTGTACATAACACTTATAATTTAAATGTTGATGTGAATTGGATTCACGTTGGACATTTAATTGAAAATGTAATTTACATTTTATTTTGGATTGTGAATGTGATTCACAAATTTCCAATGGCATGATTGATATTTCACAATAGTTATGTGAAATAATTTACAATAAAAGTTATTGTAAATATTGAAGTATTATGTGAGATACCATATCTCACATAATTTAAAAAAGGAAGACACCTTCCTTGTGAGGAGAGTGGGCAGCCACCTTGAGTCATAATTCAAGTGTAGCGGTCCACTCCTCAATAAGAAGGGGCTTTGCCTCCTTCCTATTCCTTCCTTGCTTAGTGATTTGATTGAATAAATTTATATTGATGATTATTCGATATAATTTTAATTTATTTAAACTAATTGTTGTTGTGTTTTTACAACAAAATCATGACCATTGAAAACACAAATCAATCTCCACCATTGGATTTGTGTTGTTTATGGATTGAGATCCATAGACTCCCAAAATATTATAAAAGAAGAGGCAACACTAGATCTTCTTTTTTACAACAATTGAATAGCATCTCTCTCTCTTATTCTCATACACACCTCTTCTCTTCATCAAGAGTGGTCTTCCACCTCTTGCCCTATAGAAGATCGTCGTCGTCGCCATGTCGTAGTGTCGCCGCTTCGACCGCTCATGGATCTTTGTCTCCTTCAGTGTACCTCGTGAATTTTATGGGAAAAAATCTTAAGTGCACTAGGGAAGCATGAAGATCACATCATATGCGATCGGGATCGAGTACGCACACTAGTTGCTCGTGGCAACGGACTTTAAAAAAGTTAAAACGATGAAACAACATAATCCAAGAACACTTATTGAATCGTTTCATCTAAAACACATGCAATATATAGGAATACCTCTTGAAGCGTGGTTGCAATTGTGCCTCTAAAGTAAGTGACCTCCTATCTCAAGTCCGATCTAAGGGAGGAGATGCTTGCGAGCATGTTGATGAAACGCGTGCTCCTTGCAATCCATGTTGATGATCCAGACCGGGAATCTCCAGATCTCTTCTCATGAGATCCAGTGTCTTCTTCACGAACGAGGTGCACCGAACGAGACGGATATCCACGAGTGGTTGATCCGACAGCACGTCAGCATCGCGAGGACTACAAGATCCTCTAGGTCAATAATATGGATGGCCATATTATTGAGAGAGAGAGAGAGAGGATGGCCATGAGAAAATGAGAGAGAGATTTTTCATTTATTCTCTATTCAAATAAAAGGCTAGGAATACCCTTCTATTTAAAATTTTTTGGATGTCCACGGATCCCAATCCATGTGCACACAAATCCAATGGTTGATATTGATTTAAACTTTCAATCAATGGTCATGATTTTTTTTGTCTTTTAATTACCAACAACAAAGTAATAAACTTAAAATAAATCAAATATATTGAATTATATTCAATAAATTTAAAATCAATTAAATCAACAAATGTGGAATACTATGGAAAAGAGTGTAGTGTCCTTCCATACATAGAGTGGGTGGCCACCACTGAGAGATTGTCTTGGTGGTCATCCATGCCACGTATGGTATGGTGGCCATCTCCTTCCAATTTGGTGAGAATTCATATCTCGCCAAATATTCCACATGTACAACAACCATTATTGCAAAATTATTCACTAAAATCATTCCAAATTATTTTGTGATAACTTCAATCATGCCATCGATAAATTGTGAATCATATGCACACAACAAAAATAAAAAGTAAATTGCATTTACAATTGATTGTTCGATGTGAATCCAATTCACATCAATTATTAATTCGTAAATACAAATGGCAATTATCTCTCTCTAATATATTATAAATCACATTTATAATATCCATGAATAATATGGATAATGCCATCCCATTATTCACATTCTTGATAATTTAATCAGAATCAAATTCATGTTATTCATAATAATTAAATCACATTTATTATATATTTTTCTTAATGTTCAGATACAATATCAATAATGGAATTATTCTTGAACTCTTTCAAGAATAGTGTGCCTTCTCCACGGATACTTGGAGATAAGTACAGGGCGATTGTACATTCCACATATAGTGACTTGGATGTTAAGATCATATCACGAATCCAGATCAAGGGGACCTCCAAAGATGTTTGATTAAATTAAAGCCGTAATCTAATCTTCACATTGCATCTGAATCTCATATTCAGATCAATGCCCAACATTTAGACTTAGATCAGATTACTTCTATATTGAGAGGAGTCGCTAAAAGCCTGGCCTATTTCATCACTCCCTTGGAATGGAAGCATCATGGTTATACAGTCGTTTATGATCACATCACCCTCGAATATTCCTAATACCCGTATATCCTGCATACTGGAAGACCTAAAATAAACCCGAAGTTTTAGATCTTATTTAGATTGTCTCCTTCAAGGTTTTATCATTAGGTTTCTCATTTTATCATTGGAAGTTGGTATCGATCATATACTTTCCAAAGGCATATATCATACCCATGTATTGATCGTATACTTTCCAGAAGCATATATCAAACCTACAAATTCATTCAAGCTTCCAAAGAGAGATGATCGTGCATGGAATTTGATTCCCAATATCTCATGAGTGAGATCATATCCTTCGATCTCGCTAAGTCAACTCTTGACCTAACTTATCTGACACCTACGAATCTGTGTTCCTACACAGAGACCTTGCATCAAGAGATCAGTCAGATATCAACGAAAAGAGAAAGGATTACCATCTCCTACTTAGGTTGGGGATGATTGATGAATCCTCATTCATCACTCTTTATTCTTTTATTTTAGCTAAAAATCTTTGCAAAACACCATGTAGATAGTTGTAAATACAATAAGTTATCAATTAGGCATGTTTGTGTAAGTATCAATAATTAGCATATTTTTGTGTAAAAATAAAAGAATAAATAAATAAAGAAAAAGAGGGAAATATTTAGAATAAATATTGAGTGACCTGAACTCAAGAGAGGGCCCTAGATGGGCCTGATTGCCAAATAAACAAGTAGACAGAGATAGGGCCATTCACCATATATCCCTCCTTCATGTATATATTTCATTTTATTGGTTTTTATTAATATATTTATAAAAAAATAAAAATCAGAAAAAATAAATAAAGACAAAAAGTAATAATTTCTCTCTCTTAACTGTACATATACCATGTATATAGAAATAATACATCTATTTATTTTACCCATGTAAATAGACAATAAAAATCAAATAAAAATTATTTTATACTCTCAATTTTATGTTACAAATAAATAAAATATAAAATTAGAGTATTTGTAAAAAAATAAGAAATTAAAAATAAATATATAAAATACATAGGTATTTCATACCTGTATATACAATAATATAATGTATATAACATTATTTTTTTTCAAAAAAATAAATAAAAATCATTAAAAATGGTTAAAAATAAATAAACATTTTTTATTTTGTAAATATTTTTAAATAAAATTGTTTTCTATTTTATTTTTGATTTTTAAATCTTTTTGACCCTGGAATTACCTGATCGGTCCACGGGGGATTATTGACCCACGGTCAACTCTCCCCCCTGGACCACATATCATCTGGATCCATTTCGAACACGACTTCTCCAAATTATCATGAATGGATCTGATCGTCCTTCACCCCGATTTTTGCGTCTATCTCTTCCTCATGGATCGTGCATCCTCGTGGATCCCTAGGAGGGATCGGATCCTCTTCGATTCGCGCGCACGTGCCTGCTCGACCTCGTAACCTAGGATGCGTATAAATTCCTCATCTTTGATTCCTAGAGCCCTAGCTCACATCGCAAGCCCTAACTCCACCCTAAAGAGCTTCCTCTCGGTGACAGCGATCGGAACCACTCCTTGGTGGCTGGATTGGGCGCTTGTAGCCGGTGCTCGACGAACGTGGCCAGAGCGCCGCCACGTGAGAGCCTCCCAGCCCACTGCAGCTCGGTCGAGGTGACGACCCCCTTCACCGCACCCTCATGGAGCTCAAGATCGATTTGCGATCATCAGGTATTCACTTCATCGACCTTAGTTTCGTTTATCGTCGATTTTCCATCTTTCGCTCCGCCAGCTCCGCCCTAGTGGCCGGAGCTCCGCCGACCATATCTAGCCACTTAGATCAATACCCCGCTCCATCGTCACCCTTCGTCCATCATCTGATCACCTCGAGCCTGGCTAATCGAGCCAGGACTGAGCTCGGCTCCTTCCTCCGCATACACCAGAGCTGCCCTCTCACCCCACCATCGCTTCATGTTGCCTTTCATTCAATAACCACTGCCGGAGAACTCCTCCGAGCATAAGCTTTCCTCTGCAGGTCAATAAGAGCCCGAATACCCCCCACGTCGCATTCCACCATCCTCGTCGGAGTCGCTCAGGCCCTCTTGCCCTCACCAGACCATCCAGCCGCTGGGAGCTCCATCCACCACCGCCATCGGATGCGGAGGGTCGAGGCGAGTCGAAGCCCTCTAGTTGATCATCCATCGGACGCTCGGATCGTCGCCAGCTCGCCGGTGAAGTTCGTTGAGGAGGTGTTCATCCGGAACCCTCCTCCACCGTCGGATCGCACGTCATCTCCAGACGCCATCTGAGCCGTGCAGCGCCTGTTCTGACAGGCCGCTAGATCTGATATCTAACGGCCACCGTACACCCACGTCTGCGCCCGAAGGACCACCGTCAGATCTGCCAGGTGGTTGTACCAGAGTCGCGTGTCCATCAACCACTGACCGCCTGCCACCTGGCCCCCACGTGACCCGCACGCGCTTTGGCTGGGTAATTTGCGCCAGACCTCCCTGCAGTTTATTTTAGTTCTTGTTTAGTCTATTAAATAAAGTAGTACTATGGGACAATTTGCATATTAGCACCTGTTATTTCCTTTATTTGCACTTTAGTCCTTCTCTTGTGGACGAGCGTGCTTCGTCACGTGCTTATCGGGGATAATTGCATGTAAGCCCTTAGGGTTTCTTAATGTTATGCTTTGATTAAATAGTTTTACATATTTGCACTTATACCCATGTGCGTGGCTTTTTGGACATGTGCTGAAAATCTTGTGAAATTTACAGTAGGGCCCTTGGACTTTTGAAAAGTGTTAATCTTTAGTCCTGAAACTTATTTTATTTGCATTTCAGTCCCTGTGTGATGTGCATCTCTTATTGGTTGAATAAATAACAATGGCCCCTGCCACTGTGTAAAAATTTCACTGATTTTTGGGACATTTTTGTTTTTATTTTATATTTTTAAAAATTCAAAAACCCTTATTTTCTCTACTATCTAACTTGAAAAATCAAATAAAAAAATTAAAAAGCTTCTAAAGATTATAAAAAAATGTGGTTTGTGTGTTTTATGGTCTTTTTGAATCTTTGTAATTTTTGTGGCTTTTGGATATAAAAAACCCCTAAAAATCTAAAAACCCTAAAAATCTTATAAAAATTGTTAAAAATTCAAAAAAATTAATTTTTTTTGTAGTTAGCTTTTCATTTATAGTTTTTCATAAAATTGTTACTAGATTTTTAAAGGCTATTTTTATATTTTTAAATAGCCTTTCAAATCTGGATGCACAGTAGCTTCTATTTTTAGCCTTCTTTCATTTTTATAAAATCAACTAGAAATTATAAAAATCTGAGAAAATTACCAAAAACATCTGAATATTCATAAAATCCATAAATATTTTTATTTTAATTTTCTGACTTATTTTTGTGTGTTTAATAATTCCTTGATTGTGCCCTTTTCCTTTTCTTTTATATTTTCTTTATACTTAAAAATCACAAAAAAATTAAAAAGATAAAATCCACCAAAAATTTTTGTTTCTTTTTATTTTTGATTTTTGATTACATCGTAGGCTTTTTAGCCAACCCGTGCTCCTTGAGTTTGACCCTGGTCGTGTTACCAGGTTAAATAAAATAGCGAGACCGCTATTTCAGCTACTTGTTTAATTTTTCATTTGGTGGCCTTCCTTTCTTGTTGAGTCCGATTCGAGAGGTTGAGGTCGCAACGACCCTTGATACCTATCTCCCTTAGCCACTAGTGTCTTTTCGACTAATCAGAATGGCGTTGTTGCTGGGGAGCACGGCTTAGTAGTCACTTTTTGTTTTCGATTTTTGTTTCTTTCGCAGCTTTTCGCAGCTTTTTCGTCTTCTTTTGTTTTCTTTTATTTTATTTTCTTTTATTTTGTTTTTGTTTGTTTTATTTTATTTGTTTTTATTTTCATTTTTTTCATATATTTTCTTTTTCTTTTTCATTATTATAATAACTGTGGTCTGACACATTTCTGTTTACCTTTCCTGTGAGGGCCCGACGATCGAGGCGGTCTTCTTTGGGAAGCCAACGCAACTACGGGGATCGGAGGTGGCTCTCTTCTTTACGGAGCCGCAGGACAGCGTGAGAGGAGTCGGGCAGAAGTGCTTGGGAGTTTAGCTGTAGACTTAGAGTAGAACACTTAGTTTTTATTTTCATATTATTATTATTGTAATAATACAGGGACAGACAGGACTCTCAGACTTGTGGATTGTCGGGGTCTATTTCGCCGAGCACCGATGTGTTCGGGGGACCCCACCGAGTTTTTCGCCGATTTTTATTTTTATGGCTTTTTATTTTATTTTGTTTCTCGAGGATTTGGCCTTAGCTTAGGAATTTTTATTGATCTGTGACGTAATTGATTAGGACCCTAACCTAATTAGACCGCATGTTCCTATAGACCGTTTAGTTGGACCTAATTAGTTAATTAATAAGAAAAAGCTAACATGGTCACTTGAGGGGTTACGTGCCGCTAGAGGTCGTATACAGCGCTGGCAGGATCACCGATCGGCATCAGAGACCGGACTCTGACCCCTCCCTTTGACCCGTTAGCTCTCGTTCTTCTCGTGTAGAAATTACTGTTAAGGTTGTTTTCTTCGCTGCATTATTTAGGTTAGATTTACTTTATGTCCTTCAATTATGCGCGGATCATATTGCATGTAGAGAGCTGGAAGAAAGGTACACATTCTTACTCAATATGCATCATTGATTTCATTGCCATCGGCTTTTTCGTCTTCTCCCCCCGATTTCTAGACTTAATAAAATCAGGAGAATCGAAAAACTCGTTAGGATATTGTTTTTATTTGAAAAATACATAAAAAGTGAAACCATAAAATTGGGACTGCTAAAGCAAACTGGACCTAAAAATCACCTCACCAAAAATTTTGCATTGGGAGAGCAATCCCCTCATTGGATGGTTTAATTGGACGAGAGAGTAACCCGTACACTAGGATAGAGTCACATCTGACCCCTCTTCAGACTACTGCTTCTGGGCTAATCGTTCTCCAGTGAGGATCGTTCCGGTCTCTGGTAAAGCGAGCCGCGATATATCCTTAACAGAGCGAGCTGATCGGGTAGCCGGTAAACGGTCCGCGGCTTGTATTGGCTGGGAAAGATCTAGTTTGGGATAGGGACAGTCTCCAGGGGGCGTTGGATTCCTAATAGCTCGCTAATTGCTCTGATAAACTATTTTATTACCAAAATAAAAACGACAAGATAAAAGACCGAACTCTTACGGACATCAGCTCAACGTTGCGTTGGTGAATTTGGGGTATTGCTTGACCATCCTATTTGCTTTCCAGATCTCATCTGCCTGACTCGCTAGATCAAGATGATGGGTCGGAGGTCCCTTAGGCGGCCTCTTGTTGCACTGCTTTCGAGCACTCTAGCCTGCTTATCTAGGTTGGCTCGCGAGAGCCGAGACCCGCTCTCCGAGCCCGATTTCAATCCCATCCTGTCCCCCCCCCGACCACCCTTCTACTTTTAGTCCTGAGGTGCCTGATCATAGAGAGCAACAACTAGATGATATTTTGGCACTTGAGTTTGGGTCTTTTGCCTTTACAAAGACCATGGCCAGCAGCGAGGACCGCATCGAGGGACCCAGACAGGAGCCGACATATGTTTTGGACCAGGGTGCGATCAATAACACCCTGTTAGCCTCCCTGGGGACGATGCAGAGACAGATACGTGACTAGGGAGCTTTCATAGTGGACATGCGTTGGGAGATAGAGCATATGAGAGCCGATAGAGAGCAGCGCAGACTCGGTGGAGGGAATGGACCAGATATACCTGAGGGAGAGCATCCAGTCCAGCCAGCAGCAGGAACATGCTCGATGAGAGAGTTGTACATCCCTGGTGCAACTCTTACCCATAGATGGATTGTTCTGTAGGCTATCGAGGGAGACTTCAAGTTCCCACCACAGACGATTCAGTTGCTTCCCCGCTTTCACGGACTCGCCACCGAGGAGCCACATCTTCATCTCCAAGAGTTTGAGATGATCTGCAGTACCGTCCATGATTGCCAGGTGGACGACGACACCATCAAGATGATGACATTTCCCTTCTCCCTCGTTGATAGAGCAGCCAACTGGCTGAAGCACTTATGGAGATTTGTGACGACATGGGAGCAGCTCTGGAACGAGTACCTCAACAAGTACTATCCACTCAGCCGGACTAATGCAGCGAGGGCCCTAATTAGCAACTTCTCCATGCTCCCCAATGAGCAGTTTCATGAGGCATGGGTTCGCTTCAGGGAGCTTACCGGCAGATGCCCGTGCCATGATATCTCGAAGCCGAACCTAGTTCAGAGCTTTTTCTACGGACTGGCACCCTAGCTGTAGGGGTTGGTGAATGCATCTTGTGGAGGATCGTATTTCACCAAAGATGAGGACCAGATCTGGGCCATCTACGAGGAGATGGACGAGAACTACACGGTGATGTCACAGACCCGCCTCTATACACAGGGGAAACCCCAGCCAAAGGTTGTGTCCTATCAGAGGATAGCACGGGTCGATGCCGGTCCCTCTACTTCGTCAGCGGTAGTAGTACAGGCTGAGTCGACAGCCGCCGACATGGGAATTATCAGCGAGAAGCTGGACCGGATCGAGTTGATCGAGAATAAACAGTGCCAGGGTATGACACAGATAGATCAGATGGTACAGACGATGAGTGACCTAAAGACACAGATCATGTGTCTCCAGGAGGCACAGACGGCTTCTCAGCCCCATCTTAGGTCACAGGTAGACCCAGGCAACAGCGGTACCCAGCCCTCTGCCCAGTACCGACAGGTCTACCATGTTCAGGCAGAGCAGTATCAGCAGTAGCCGCAGCTGCAGTACGTGCAGCCGCCACCATCTCAGGACAGCCAGATGGTGGTGTATCAGCCTGACCAGCCCTTGGCAGTACTCCTCCCACCCACCTACGAGTAGGAGACGTTGATGGATGTCAATGGGATATGGTATGACCGACCCCAGGCCAGTATCCGACGAGATCATCTCAGATTCCGTCGGTCGACTGGAGGCACCAGTTCTCAGCAACAGCCTCCAGTTCAAGGTGGCCAGTACGGCCAGCAACGAGAGACTCACCAGCAGCCCCAGTTCCCATCACACCAGCAGCCATCACAGCAGCAGCAGCATGGTGCTCGTCCCTATCACCAGGGACAGTCTTGGAGGCAGCCTCAACAGCCTCAGCAGTATCACTCCCAGCAATATCAGCCCCCTTACCTCTCTCACCAGCAGCAGCAGCCTCATTACCAGCGAGGCCACTTGTCAGGTTCTCATGGGCCCGCCTATGAGAACCCCGCCTTGGATGACTTAGCCCGCCTCATCTCCGATCAGCAGGCTATCTTCAGACGGGAGATGGATGAGTTCAGACAGGAGATGCGAGAGATAGTGAAGGGGAAGGCCGCCATTCCTGCACAGATAAAGCCGAACCCGAACAACCTGAAGAGGAAGTCTGAGCAGGTAGAGTTCACAGAGACCACTAGTCCTAGTGATTCCCTTGGAGATATTACTGCATATATGTTTGATGCTGATTTTCTTACACGTAGGAGCGGTAGGATGCCAGCAGGCGGTGCCTCGTTTGAGAGGTGTTGATGCCGCTCATGACCAGGATGATACGGTGGTACAGACGCCACCGCGAACGTTGATCCAGCCGACGGTATTGAGGCCTCGCTTCACCAGATGGAGGAGGTGGTACTGATGCCACCATACCAGTTGCTGAGCCAAAGCACGGTACTGATGTCGCGATACCAAATGCCGAGGGTGGTGCTGAGGCCACCATTTCCAACTCTATTCCTGTTTTTTTTCCTGCTATTCATGTACACCAGGACATTTCTGTGAATAAAGGAAAGGGTTTGTTATTTTCGGATCCACCTGTGTTGATTGATGATGTATGTGTGGATTCTGCTTTGCTTGAGCAGCCCAGACCCGATCCTAGTCCTTCATTTGAGAAGGACCCAACCGTCCCCAATCCCTAAGCACTCCGCTTGGATAAGGGACCTAAAAAAGAAAATTAGAAGAGGTCCCACTAGCAAGAGTTCAGCCAGCAGATGATTGATCGATTTCATATACAACTGACTCTTCAAGAGGCCTTGGAGTACATACCTCTCTTCCAGAGATCCCTCAGAGACAGGACCACAGTTCGGAGGAAGAGGCGGAACCACCAGTCAGAGATCCATGTGCTCACTTGCGCCACATGCTTTGCGATCCAAAACCATCTTCTAGCCAAGAGGCCAGATGCAGGAGCCCCGTATGTCAGATGCCACATTCAGGAGCAGAGGTTCGATCGGACTCTATTAGACAGTGGTTCTTCGATCAACTACTTCCGGCAGCCTTACTCGATCGATTCGAGTTGAGCCCTCTTCGACAAAGCAGGACGGTCCTTCAGTTTGCTGATCGATCTGTCAAGAGGCTGAAGGGGTTGCTAAAGGATGTTGTCGTCACGATTCAGGGCATGAAATTCCCCGTGGACTTCATTGTGTTGGACATGGAGATCCCTGAGTCTGTGACCGATACCCCCATCATCTTAGGACGCCCGTTCTTGGCCACGGACAAGGCAGTGTCCGATCATGATAGCGGGAAGGTATACTTTCACATCAAGGGCGAGAGTGTACAAATAGAGACGATCGAGGAGACTAAAGCCATAGATTCGGCTTTCTCAGAGCCGCCATCAGATTCAGAGCAGATGACAGAGGCAGGGCGAGACATCCACCAGGACTGTGATTTTATTATTACAGATGACGAGGCAATTTGGGCAGATCTAGCAGCACAGGTCATCCTATCACCTTCAGAGTTCGCTGATGCACAGATGTCAGCAGAGGAGAGCTTGGAAAACACATTCCTGGTCCAGGATACATCTTAGGCAACAGAGCAGGTTCCCGATTGTGAGGCATATTTTTCTTGTGATTATGATACAGATCCCTCGGAGTCAGATATAGACTGGGCAGAGTTTGATGATTTGATACCGTATCTGACTTCCACAGAGCCTACAGCTAGGGTGGAGCCTGATCCCACACAGAGTAGAGACACACCAGCAGAGCAACCTTCACCAGATTCAGATGCATATTTTTAGCGAGAGTTCTCATTCTCCCATGCAGATTTGATCGCATTCACTCAGACCTTTCAGAGGCCAAATCTGCCAGCACCGAGTTGTCCAAAGCTGAAGCCTTTACCATCATCGCGGAAGTATAGGCTCCTTGCGGGTGAGCATGAGATGTACGCAATCATTATCTCAGCGGATTTGACTGGAGAGCAAGAATCCCGTCTGATGGGGGTTCTTGAAAAGAACCGCAAGGCGATTGGATGGAGTGTATCCAATCTCCAGGGGATAAGTCCAGCCCTGTGCTCCCACCATATCTATCTCGAGGAGGACGCGAAGCCGTCGCATGAGTTCCAACGGCGACTGAACCCGAACCTTCAAGATGTTGTCATGAAGGAGATCTCGAAAGGGTGAACCCCCGATTTATCTACCCCATATCCGACACCAAGTGGGTCAGTCCATTGCATGTGGTGCCCAAGAAGACGGGCATCACCACAGTTGTTAGTGAGTCTGGAGAGGAGATCGCTACCCGGGTACCCACTTCTTGGCAGGTCTATGTGGACTACAGACGATTGAACTAGGCCACCAAGAAGGATCATTTCCCGCTACCTTTTATTGATCAGATTATAGAGAGGCTAGCTGGGAAGAGCCATTACTGTTTCTTGGACGGGTACTCCGGATATAATCAGGTGACCATTGCGCCCGAGGACCAAGGCAAGACTACCTTCACCTGTCCCTTTGGGACAAATGCTTTCAGACGGATGCCCTTTGGATTGTGTAACACCCCGGCGACATTCCAGAGGTGCATGTTGTCCATCTTTTCAGACATAGTGGGGGAGTGCTTGGAGGTCTTCATGGACGATTTTTCGGTCTACGGTGATGGGTTTGATGCTTGTCTTCACTGCCTAGACCGCGTCCTTCAGCGATGCATAGAGGTTCACCTTGTGCTTTCATGGGAGAAGAGTCACTTCATGGTGATTCATGGTATGGTGCTTGGCCATATCATCTCCAATAGGGGCATGAAGGTTGATCCGGCCAAGGTGGATATCATTATGAAACTCAGTCCACCGTCCAACTTGCGGTAGTTACGGTCTTTTCTGGGGCACGTCAGTTTCTACCGACGATTCATACATGATTTCAGAAGGATTGCCCGACCGTTGACTGGTCTGCTTACAAAAGACATCGAGTTCATTGTGGATAGTAAGTGTCTAGCCTCATTTGAGACTCTCAAGAGTCTAGTTGTTGAGGCTCCTATCCTCCAGCCGCCTGATTGGTCTCTCCCATTCGTGATCATGACGGATGCCTCCGATTTTGTTGTAGGGGCAGTGCTGGGACAGAGGAGGGATGGAGTTCCATTTGCTATTCACTACGCTATCTGGACTTTGGATGCCGCTCAACGGAATTACACCGTCACTGAGAAGGAGATGCTGGCCGTAGTTTTTGCCCTAGATAAGTTGAGATCGTACAAAATTGGATCTAAGGTGACCATTTATACTGATCATACTGCCATCAGATACCTCATGGCAAAGAAGGATGCCAAAGCCAGATTGACCACATGGATCCTTCTACTCTAGGAGTTTGACATAGAGATTAAGGATAATCCTGGAGTCAAGAATGTGGTGGCGGATCATCTCTCCCAATTGGAGTTTCTTGAGGATTCTGAGCAGATTGAGCCTATTTGTGAGACCTTCCTAGACGAGGCGATCCTTGCTATTGCCTCTCTCCCGTGGTACACCGATATTGTGAACTATCTTGTTGCCAAGAAAGTTCCACAAGATTGGCCCAGGCATCGACTTGAGACCTTCCTCGTGAAGGCCAAGTTTTACCATTGGGAGGATCCCGTCCTTTATCATGAAGGAGGGGATAGCGTCTGGCTTAGGTGCATTCCTTAGGAGGAGCACCATAGCGTCCTCACTTACTGCCACAAGCTTGAGGCAGGAGGACATCACTATGGGAGGAGAACGACAAAGAAAGTGCTCCAATCCGGCCTATGGTGGCCTACTCTCTTCAGAGACTCTGATGAGTTCGTGAAGAGATGTACTGATTGTCAGAGGATGGACACTTGTGGACAGCGTGATATGATGCCGATGCAGCCCATTCACTTCTGTGAGGTTTTTGACGCATGGGGCATCGATTTCATGGGTCCATTCCCTAAGAGTCAGGGATTCGAGTACATTCTGTTGGCCGCGGATTATGTGAGCCGTTGGGTTGAGGCCATCCTCGCCCGAACCACAGATGCTAGGGCTGTTTGCAGATTTTTGAGGAAGAATATCATTTCACGGTTCGGGGTGCCTAGAGTTTTGATATCTGACGGGGGGTTTCATTTCGTCAACGACAAGGTAAAGGCCCTTGCTAGCGAGTTCAGCATAGACCATCGAGTAGCCACACCATATCATCCTCAGACCAATGGTCTTGCTGAGCTGTCGAACAGGGAGATCAAGACTATTCTGCAGAAGGTCGTCTGCCCTGACCGAAAGGATTGGTCACAGCTTTTGGACTCGATCTTGTGGGTTGATGAATCCACGATTCATCATCTCAATATCTTGATCATAGTAAATCCCTGAGTAAAATCCCAGAAAAATGTCCATAAAATCAATAAATTAACAAAATAACTCTTGTAAATAAAACACACTAATTATTGTATATTAGATTGTACAACATAAATTAACAATAAAAAGCCACAAAATTAAAGGAGTTTTCGCATGTAAATAACCCAACATTTCATGTATTTTTAATAATTTTATTTCAATTCCTTTTTGTCTAATTCTTTCTCTAACTTGTTTATAAAAATGTATATAAAAATACAAAAACACAATCCTAGATCCCAAAGGGAAAAAGCCGTAAAGACCAACTTCCAAGCCAAATTCCCGCTCTGTATGAACTACAAATTCACCAAACTCACTTTTAAAGTTCAAGTTAGAAAATTATCTATCCAACGGAAGTGGTTTCATTAAAGTCGGAGCTTGTTTGCAAAAGTTGGATTTGGGACCTAGTTGTACATTGTATATTTTTTGTACATATTCATTCTTTCCTCATTTTTTATTTTACCTTTCCTAATTATTAAAAATCCAAAAAAAATCATTGTTGTGTTGTATTTTAATTGTAGTATTTTATTGTATTTTTCCGTTGTAAATATCTCTTATTAAAAAGACAAAAAATATATATAATAGAAACGCAAACAAAAAAATGTACAAGTTGTATGTATTCCCTTGTAAATTCTCCACTATTTTTTTTCTTCTTTATATATTTTGTTGTATTTAAAGTAGCCTATTTTATTTTATTTTATTTATTTATTTATTTTACATTCTCTACAATAACCACCATTCAACTCATTATACCACCAACCTCCATTCCACCCCATCATTTTTAAACCTCCATTCAACTCCATTAATAAAATAACCTCCCACCATTTTAATAACCTCCCATTTCCTCTTCTTTATATACATCCCATCCTCCTCAATTTTGCACTTGATCCATCTTTATGTGAGGAGATCCTAGTTCCTGGAGTTGAATCGGTGACAGCGACACAACCGTGGTCGAGCGACGACGGCCCTCTCTCCGGTGAGATCCGTTGGCTTTTTGGCCAACATTGCAGCCGCACCCGCGAGCTGCTCGAGCTCATCGCTCGTTGGTGATTTGAGCGAAGACCGTGCTCTCGTGAGCACATCATAGGCGACCATCTCCATAGTAGGTAATTTTTCTTCTCATTTTATCATCGTATTATTTGTGCAATTTTTTATTACATCATATCATCACCATTCACCCTACATTTGTTCTACATATTTATCTCCACCACCATCATCCCATTTTTTTTTTCTTTTCTTCACACCATTTGCATTCCCTGTTTAAACAAAATCATAAAAAAATTAAAATCTAAAACAAAACAAAAAATACAACCGCAAAAAAATTGAAAAAATAAAAAAAAACGGACAAGGGAAGCAGCAGCGCCGCCGCCGCTGCTCCCCATGCAACCTCGCAGCCCACCACCAACGGCTGGAGGCGCTCCCGCCTCCGACCCAGCCGGTCACGGCCCCCGCTCGCGGTAGCGCCGCCAATAGCGGTCGCGCCGCCGTGCGCACGGAGCACTTCCGCCAACCCCTCTCCTCCGCGGGAACACACAGTCCACGACCTACGGCCAGCCCTCGGCGAACCGCCGCCACACGGTCATCCGATCCCGCCTCTGCCGGAGCGTCGTCGTCTCCGCCCTCTCGTCGCGCCACCGCGTCCGCGCCGCCCGCCACTGACCCCTCACTTTGGGTTCATCTCCACCGTGCAACAAGGAAGAAGAAAGGTTTATTTCTTATTTTTTATTGTACAAATTGCATACTTTTCTCGCATATTTTCTGTAACTACAAACAAGTCCTTGTACATAGTTTGTACTGTTTAAGTTCATTTCTGGTTTGCACGGATACCCATGTGTTCGTACTTAAATTTGGACTTCAATATTGCATCTTTTTATTCAATAAAAAATGTCTTTGTATTGAGCAACTAGTTGTCTACATTCTGAAAATTTATTTATATTTTTGTGAGTGGTGGATAATTAATTAAAATTTTTTAAATACCCATTTGTGCTATTAAATTCATATGTAACTCACGGTTGCTTTAAAAATTCCACAAAAATTTACAATGATGCCTTGAAATGTGCTTTAATTATTATCCAAATTTCATCTAAATTAGAGTTGTCTTGTACCTGAAATAAATTGTAGAGTGATTTTAGTATTTGATTTTTAATTAAATCCACGTACATCATTTTTGTGAAATTTCAAGTCTCCTGGATTCTATATGAAAATATATTTTTGAGATAATTTGAACTCTGATTAATTTGATAACGCGGATTTATTAGGAATTATTTACTCACTGTCACTCTGTTTTCACTAAAAAGTCCATAAAAAATCAAATTTTGTCAAAAAAATCCAAAACAATACGGTAGTATCCGTGCATTATGTTTTCATTCCAGTAATTTTTTCATTATTTTTGCTTATTGTTTGTGTGAAAAATTACGAAAAACCCCATAAAAAGTGTGCATTTCTAATTGTTGCATTTTAATTCTTAAAATTTCAAAAAAAAATGTGTCTTGCATTCATCACTGGATTAGGATTATAGGAAAAATATAATTTGGCTAAATTAGATTAATTTTATATTAAAAATAATTTGGCTAAGTTGTGTGTTTTCTTAGTGCATTAATTCAACCGTATTCACATTTGGCATTCATTTTGCATTAATAAAATCTAGAAAAATACAGCTTGGAAATCTAGACCTAAGTTTTCAAATTAACCCGAAGTTGATCCTTTGCCTCCCTGAGTTCGACCCCGGACTTGCCCGGGATATAAATTAAATTGAGAAACTCTTCACGGAGATCCTTCTCTCGGTTCTGATTGAATCGCTAAGTACACGTACTACAACGTGTCCGAATTAATCATAGTATTTAGCGACTCGTCAGATGGCGCCGTTGCTAGGGAGGCAAATAGCTTAGGGATTAAATTGAAAAATTAGATTTAGATTTTCTCTACTCGGGTAGTTTGACCCCCGAGCCACTTGTATATATTACATTTTTTGCAATTATTTTTGTTCTCATTTTTGTATATATTTTATTGTTTATCTCTCTAATATAAATTCTATTTTCCTTGCGAGGGCCCGGTGGACTTGGAGTGCATCGGAGGTTGACGTACGTGATGCGCGCCGACTGCTGAAGAGCGAGGAAAAGTAATTTATTTTTTAGAGAAATTTTGTAAATTTTTGTAATTATTTAGGCAGTTTTTTCTTTATAGCGGCTCTTATTTGAGAGCTCGTGCATGTAAAAAAAGACTTGGACATTATTTGTGGTGTGTCGAGACATGTTTCACTCTCCGGTGAAGGTGGGGCTCGACTTGAATGGCGAATTAAGGATTAGGCACACGGTAGTATAGAATCAAATTTATTTGTGCCCATCATAATTAGGCCACACATATCTTAGAAGATTTACACATCTTATAAGATTCATAATGAGACGCACATAGACACGTACTACTTAGCTCAAATCAAATCAATTCTTCCCCGCTAATAGTATACTGTTTAGGTGCGGTTTTCTCGATCTGCATGCACTTAGTGTAAAATTTACAAATTAAGTTTTGCATAACGCATGGAGAGTGCTGGGATTCACTGTAAGTATACCTTATTCTGAGCATGCATCATAGTTTATCGTTTGCATTCTGATTTTTGACTCCCTTCTTGTTTTACAACATAAGGTCAAAAAGGAAATTGGGACTGAACGGTAGATGTGATTTTGTGTTCAGATTAATTTCAAGTGATAACTCTAAAATTGGGAATGAATTGAGCAGGTCGATCAAAAAACTGGAATAAAAAGAACCCCTGTTCTCGGGTGCATAAAGCCCTCATTGTTTGTTTTACTTGCAAGTGAGAGAGAGATGACCCTAGGATAGAGCCAAGCCTGGATTTCTTACTTACTACGGGTTCTTTATTTTTAGGCGATTAGCTACTCTTCAGTGAGGAATACGGGTAGTCGGTAAACGGTCCGGACTTCCTTAGCAGAGTGGGAGGTTTAGAGGACGCCTTAGTCCTCAAGGAACGGGTAGCCGTATTTATATGGTCCGTACTTACTCCTATACTGGCTGAAAGTAGGTCAAACTAGTCGTAAGAACCGGGCCAGTCTGTAGGAAAATATGGGCACCTAACAGCTCGTTAATCTTTCCAAGATTGTATTCTCACAAACTAAAATTGACCAGATAATTCGGCCGAACCCTTACGGCCACCACATGTTGAGTTGGTGAAATTGAGGGTTTGAATTGCATTTGTATTGTGTGAGTTCACTCCGCACATTTAAGTGCACCGTAAAACTAGCGCCTCATTGAATATCGTGTTCGAATCAGTTCTTTTGACATCGAAGATGGCCGATTGGGGGGATATTTATTCGGACTTTGCAAATCTCTCGTTGAACCCTCCAAAAAGTACGTCTTCAAAGGTCTAAGCGCAACTTGGATCAACCTGGACTCATGACCCTCTTGAGCCTAGGATCACCCACTCTCGGGATGGTTACTCTCAAACCATTCCATTTCTCTCTTCCCACCTCACCGAGGAAGACCTTCGTTATCTTGATTCATAAATCCTCTTCTAATCAAGAGCACCTTGCTGATTCAGGATTTAAAGAAGATACAAGAAAAATGCCTCCAAAGAAGAAAGAATAGGAAGAAGAGAACCATGAAGACCCAATGAGAATGATACTTGCCAGATTAGCTGCATCTGAGCAGCAACATGCATTACTGAGAGCTCAGTTAGGATAGTTAAATGTTGGGGTCGAACCACCAATGGATGCGGCATATAACCTCAGACAATATCAAATTCAGAACTACTTGAGTCCGGCCAAACCCACTGTTGATTTTGAATTGAAGCCGCATTTTCTTAACATGCTGCCACATTTTGATGGGAATGCTTCTGAGGATCCATATGCATACCTAAGGGACTTTGAGCTCATCTGCGCTAACCTCAAACATCATAATGTTAGCCAGGATTATATTAGGCTCAAAGCCCTTCCATTTGCCTTGGGTGGCAAAGCTGACTACTGGGTAAAGAACTTGGGAGTTATAGTCACCACTTATGCCCAGTTCAAGGACCTATTTCTGAAGAAGTTCTACCCGTTAAGAAGAACTAATATGATGAGGACGCGCATTACGAGTTTTTCCCAGTTACCCCATGAAGCCTTTTGTGATGCTTGGGAAAGATTCAAGGACATCCTACAGAAGTGTCCCTGTCATGGTTTAGATGATAACATCTTGGTCCAGTCATTTTTCACTGGTCTCAACCCTGAAATGCAGGGTTTAGTGAGCGCTGCCTGTGGAGGCAGCTATACATCAAGAGGAGCGGATACCGTCTGGAGGGTATTCGAGCAGATGGCTGAAACTAGCCGCTCACAGATGGCCAGCATGGCCTATACACCATCCCCCAGTTCACTCTCATCTGGAGGGGGAAAATCAGTTGTTGTTGATATCTCTCAAGACGTGATCCCTAGCATGGGACTCATTACTAACAAGCTTACTGTAGTCGAGAGGATCGACAGGAGGATTGATGAGTTAGACCGGAGCGTCTCCAAACTTCCAAAACAGATGGAGGAGTTGACTAAGAAGGTATCTAAGATAAAGATACCTGTCGTGACTGCATCCACTGCTCCCGTTTACCGAGTTCACCATGTTCAGGAGCAGTTGGTGTCAGGAAAACCCCAGCCGTGGGAGCAGGACCAATCCTACGCCCACTCTTTCCAGCAGCCACCTCCATTAGCAGAGACAGTTCAGGGGGAGCCTCCACAGGTTTGGGAGGTGAATGGAGTATGGTATACTCAGAATCCTGCCAGGCAGGGAAGTACGGGAGACCGACAGACCTATCAGCGTCCCCCGACCTTTCACAACACCGCATTCACCTCCGCACCACCTCCTTCACAACAGAGCCTTGGATTCCAACCACCCCAGCAGCCGCGGCAGCAGTACCAGTAGTATGGCCGATAGGGCCATTACCAGATGGGCCAGCAAGGCCCGCAACCCCAGCAGCAGTAGCAGAGGCAGTACCCTGGCCAGCAAGGCCAGTCTTCCCATTCTTCTTCCCAGACTTATCCACTTCCTTCTTCGTCTAGTCCCGTGGATATACAGCAGCAGATACTCGACGAGCTCCATTCCTACAGGAACGAGATTAATGACTTACGGGTGGATGTCAACCGCCTGGCCAGATGGCGAGACGAGCAGACTGCACCCTCTACCTCAATCCCAGCCCAAGTTCAGGCTAACCCCAATAGCCTGAACCGATCTAGTTCTCAGCAACACTTTGGTCAGGTACACTATTCAGCATCTCCTAGATCTGAACATGAGATTCTTTCGTGTGATGAGGCTAATCATATGTCACTCAGGAGCAGAAGGACCGTGATCGTACCTGACCGGGCGAGGGACACTAGGAGGGGCATCTCTGGAGCTCTACCTAAGGAGTCTTCAGAGGAGGAGAGGCATCATATTTCGGATCCCCATCAGCACCATTCGAGGATTTCTACTCAGGGAGCCGAGAGGAGAAGGAGAGCACTTATGCAGCATCGGCAGCATGGATATTCATCTGTCTATGGAGGACCTTGCATCTCTGGTTGTGGCGGATACCACTCCAGCTTCTATTCCACAACCTATAGTAGATAGTTTAGATTCCGATTCCATGTTGCATCAAAAAGATTCATGTATGAAGAACTCTGTTTCCATTAATGCAAAGAATGATCTTTCAGTTCATGATTCAGACTCTTCATCCTCTATATCTCTAGCTTCAATCCCTTTCCCCTGTGCTCTTACGACAGGAAAGTGCATCAAAAAGATTCAGAAAGATGACCCCGATGTGGTACAGTTTTGTAAAGAGAACATCATAGTTAAGGTGCCATTTGATGAATATGTGGCTAACCATCCTGCATTCCAAAAATACCTTAAGGTGAGATGCACACCTACAAGGGTTAGCAGGAAGAAAGATAACCGAAATATAAAGACACATGTCTTATCAGTAGCCACAACCTATTGTCTCAAGAATCAGACTTTGCCAAGGAAAAAGAGAGACATGGGTGCTCACTATGTGGAGAGTCGTATTGACGACATTGCATTTGCACGCACACTCTTAGATAATGGTTCTTCGATCAACTTACTTCCCTTAGCATTATATCAGAAATTGGAGTTGGGACCACTTCGCAAATCTAGAGCTTTACTCCAATTCGCAGATCATTCAGTGAAGAGACCTAAGGGAGAAGTGAAGAATGTTGTTATCTTGATTGAGAGGTACAACTATAAGGTTGAGTTCACAGTCTTGGACATGGAGACCCCAAATCATTGGAGAGAATCTCAGATCATTCTCAGACGGTCCTTCCTTAGGACCACAGGCGCAACTTTCGATTATGGTACGGGAATGATGAAATTCTATTCTCCAGGCGGAGAAGTGAACCTTGAGATGAATCAAACCAAATGTCAGCGACCCGATTCAGAGAGTAGCACAGAGTACTCATCTTCAGAGGCAGATTGCAGTATGATTAGCACAGTTGGGATTTGGGGACAGATTCCTTCAGGACAGAGCGAGTTCCTTTCATCTGGAAAGGGCATAGTGGATGATGTAGTTTGCCAGGTGTTGTTTGATCTTGTGATATATGCATCGACCTATTCTCATGATGACATAGAGATCCAATCGGATCTGTCAGTTCCATCCCCTTCGGAACGATCATGGGACATAGATGATGAGTCGGACGCGGCTTTGGTTGAATTACCGCGCTTCTATGGCGATCTGACTCCCCTTACTTATGAGTTGGTGACGAGTACTACTCAGCTTAGCCTACCTTCATGCAGCACGGAACCAAATTCAGATTCAGTTCAGCCAGATTTGATTGATGATACCACATTTCCAGAACTGAAATCACTACCTCCTACACTCAAGTACGCCTTTCTTGCGGGACCCAAAGAGAGATATCCTGTCATCATTAGCTCAGACTTGACTTTAGAACAGGAGTCTAGGTTGTTAGAAGTCTTAGAGAGGAACCGCAAAGCAATAGGCTGGACAGTGTCGGATCTCGTGGGCATCAACCCCGCTCTCTGCTCGCACCACATTTTTACTGAGGATAATGTGAGACCTTCCCATGAGTTCCAAAGGAGACTTAACCCCAATCTACGGGAACTGGTGAATAAAGAGATTGAGAAATGGTGTAAAGCAGGGTTTATATACCCTATTTCTGACTCCAAGTGGGTGGCCCCGCTTCATGTTGTCCCGAAGAAGTCGGGAATTCAGATGGTCACCAACGAGGAGGGGGTAGAGATCGCGACACGAGTACCCACGTCGTGGCGTGTCTGTGTTGACTACAGGCGCCTGAATGCCGCGACCAAGAAAGATCACTTTCCCTTGCCCTTTATTGATCAGATCTTGGAGAGACTCGCAGGGAAAGAGTTCTTCTGTTTTCTTGATGGGTACTCAGGCTACAACCAGGTAGCTATAGCCCCTGAGGACCAGGAAAAGACCATATTCACATGTCCATTCGGCACTTATGTTTTCAGGCGCATGCCATTCGGGCTCTGCAATGCCCCGGGCACATTTCAGCGGTGCATGATAGCCATATTTACCGAGATGGTGGGAGATTTCCTGGAAGTGTTCATGGATGACTTCTCGGTCCATGGTGATTCTTTTGATACATGTTTAGCGCACATAGACAGAGTCCTCACGAGGTGTAGAGAGGTGAATCTGGTACTCTCCTGAGAGAAGAGTCACTTTATGGTGACGGAGGGTATCGTGTTGGGGCATGTCATCTCCAAAAGGGGAATGGAGGTTGACCCTGCCAAGGTGGAGGTGATCAAGAAACTCGATCCGCCTACCAACGTGAAGTCAGATAGGTCTTTTTTAGGGCATGTTGGATTCTATAGAATATTTATTCATGATTTTTCAAAGATCGCCCGCCCGCTGACTGGGCTCTTAGGGAAAGACACAGAGTTTGTTGTAGATCACAGGTGTCTGGAGGCCTTTGAGCTCTTGAAGAGGAAGATTTATGCCTCGCCTATCCTACAAGCTCCTGACTGGTCTCTCCCCTTTGAGATCACGACTGACGCTTCAGATTTCGCTATAGGAGCTGTGTTAGGACAACGGCGAGAGGGGATCCCGTTTGCGATCCACTACGCGAGCAAAGTATTAGATCCTACACAGAAGAAATATACAGTGACTGAAAAGGAAATGCTCGCTGTAGTATGGACCCTCGAGAAGTTCAGATCATATATTTTGGGCTCTAAGGTGACAATCTACTCTGATCATACAGTCATTCGATACTTAATGTAAAAGGATGCGAAGGTGCGTCTTCTTAGGTGGATTTTACTCCTCCAGGAATTTGATTTGGAGATAAAAGATAAACATGGAGTGAAGAATGTTGTGGCTGATCACCTTTCTCGGATTGAACTTAAGGATTCTCCTGATCATGAGCGGATTAGAGAGACCTTCCCAGACGAGTCAATTTGTGTTATTGACTCACTCCCGTGGTATGCAAACATGGTGAACTATCTTGTCTCCAAGCAGGTTCCCCATGGTTGGACTAGGAGCTACATTGACCGACTGAAGTTGGATTCAAGGAGATACCACTAGGACGATCCTTTCCTTTTCTTCAAGAAGGACCGGATTGTGTTTGGAGAAGGTGTATTCCTCAGGAGGAGTACCGGAGTGTCCTCACATATTGTCATTCACTCAAGGCCGGAGGGCACCATTTGGGAAAGAGAACCGCTCACAAGGTACTTCAATGTGGATTGTACTGGCCGACCCTATTTAGAGATGCTATTGATTTTGTACGGTCGTGCCCGATCTGTCAAACGATGGGAGGGACAGTTGGACAGAGAGATGAGATGCACATGCAACCGATGATTATTTGTGATGTTTTTGATGCATGGGGCATAGATTTTATGGGTCCCTTTCCCAACAGCCAAGTACATGAGTACATATTGTTGGCGGTTGATTATTTATCCAGGTGGGTGGAGGCTATCCCAACCCGAACCGCAGACAGCAAGAATGTCTGTAAGTTTGTGAGAGACCATATTATTGCTAGGTTCGGGGTGCCAAAAGTTTTGATATCTGATGGGTGTAGCCACTTTGTGAACAGAGATATGAGATCTTTAGCTAAGGACTATGGATTTGAGCATAGAGTTACTAGTCCTTACCACCCACAGTCCAACGACATGGTAGAGGTTTCAAATAGAGAGGTGAAGAGTATTTTGCAGAAATTGGTTCGTCCCGATAGGAAGAACTGGTCTCAGCTCTTGGACCAAGTTCTGTGGGCTTACAGGACAGCCTACAAGACTCCATTGGGTACTTCACCATTTAAAATGATCTATGGCAAGCCATGCCATTTGCCCGAAGAATTGATTCATAAATTGGAATGGGCAATTAAGAAGATTAATTGGAGTTGTCACCTAGGGAAGCTTTGTCGAGACTTGAACTTGAACGAGCTCGTGGAAATCCGAAATAAGGCATATGACAACAGTTTGATTATAAGAACAAAGTAAAGAGATGCCATGATCAGCACATTAGGTGCAAAGACTTTGTCCCTGGACAAAAAGTATGGTTGTTCAATGCCCGGTTGAAGATGTTCCATGGAAAGCTCAAATCTAAATGGGCGGGTCCCTTTATTGTTAAGAAAGTGCACGAGAATGGAAGTGTAGAGATAGTTGATCTCACAGATGGTGTACAGTCTCATGTGGTAAGTGGACAACTGTTGAAGCATTTTGTTGATTCAAAAGAGCAGTTAGTCCAAGTCGAGGCCATCAACTTCATGCAGAGTGAGCATAGAGCATATACATCATATCACTCGTCATGAAGATGCAGCATCAAGATCCAGCATCTTAGAAGATTCATTGTGCTTGTACATTCGCCCTTCTTTGTATATTCTCCAGATCACATCGGTTCTTAGACTTACTCGTGTCCTATACTTAGGCTTACCAAGAGCTTAAGTATAGGGGGAGTCGATGCCCGCCATGTGTATATACTCATCCATTTCTCCTCTTGACCTCGTCCGCCCCATGTTTGCTCTTCTTCTACACTTAGGCTGACCAGAGCCTAAGTATAGGGGGACGGATCGACTTCTATACTATTTATTATTTTAGCCATCCTACGCTTAGCACGAGCTATGTCTTTTTCTTGCTTCTTGTGCTCTGAGGACATAGCACATGCTAAGTATAGGGGGTGTGTGTATATATTACATATATACTTTAACCATAGCTCGTACTTTCATGTATTTTTGTATATATTATACAATAATTACGAGATGGGTAAATTTAGTAAAAAAACTTTTTCCAAAAAAACTTTTTCTAAAAAAATTTTGTCAAAAAAACAAAAAATCTTTTAAAAAATTTCAAAAAAATCCCTTATTTGCTTTTAAAAAAACTTTTTCAAAAAAACCTTTCTTCTTTTCCTTTGTTTTTCAAAAAAAACTCTTGAAAAAAAAAGAGCAAAACTTTTTCTAACAAAAAAAATATCTTCTTTGCCTTTGTTTGTAAAAAAAACTTTTTGAAAAAAAATCTTTTCTAAAACTTAAAAAAATCATCAAAAAAACTAATTGATAAGTTGGTTTAATCCCTGATACTTACACTTTCACATAAGACTAGTGATGTTCAAGAACACTTGGTTTATGAGGTCTTGAGATTTTGAGTTAACCAGCCTTAGTCATTAGGGTCTTGGACTTAATTATTCACATTTCCCTAGTTTGAAAGATTTGTGTGCTATATTGCATACTTAGTCTCTACCTTAAGAATATGATCAGCACCTCACATACACGACTACAGTTATGATGAGATGAGTTGAAATTTCACTTGAGGTGCTGGGATGAGGGATTTGAGTTTGGAATTGATTTGATGATGCTCAAGGATGGGATAAAATCAATGAAGGCTTCATGAAACCTGAGTGTCAGCATCTTTAGCCAGTATGAGAACATGGTTCTTGTACTATCTTTTGACATTTACCTATATGCCAGGGTGTGATAAAATAAAAAAATTGTTGATCAATGTGCGCCAACTCTTGGTAAAAGCAGTGGAGCTAGCCAAAATATTACAAAGCAATGAAATGTCAAAGAAAAGCTCTCATTCCATACAAAGTCAAATTTCAAAAGAGCTTACACCAAAGGCGAGTGCTCCCAACCATTTCAAAGTGTCCACTTGGACCACCTCTATTAGGACCAGGAGTCGGGCGTGCACCAAAAAAGGGCTTTGCATCGTAAATGCTACAAGTCTGGGTGTAGAAGGTATAATAGATACTCAAAAAAGACACACCCCGGTGTACTCCCAGGAAAACAAGTGCAGACGGCTCCAACTTCTCTTGACGGACGCACTGATCAACACCAAAAAAATATGTGTTACGTAATAAGGTACTTGAGAGGATCCTTGTTCCAATTAGAGGGAGAGAAGAAATGACACAATCCTATGCCCTCCATCAACTAGCCTTCCATCTACACTTTCAAGTCTGACAACTAAAGAGACGGTGAATGGGACGCAAGAAAAGGTTTATTCCCTAGTGTTGAGGATCGAGTTCTTAGGAGAGTCTCTTGGACTGGAACCTTGTGTGACGTTGTGACTCTACTCTTGTAACTACGGTCAACACTTAAGTCATATCCTTACTATATATGTATACAAAGAGAGTCTGATGATTAGGGAAATTAGGTACCTTTTCACTAGAGCTTGGTTCAGCTTAGAATTTTAGGATCTCTAAAACCAAAAGTTCTTGAACGGATCAAGTCTTGTATTCACATGCACAGTCAGGGGGTTAACCCAACTTATTCATTCTTTATTTGCTCGAGAACTAGCAAAGTTTAAGTATAGGGGGTGATGAATCCACGATTCACCATCTCAATATCTTGATCTTAGCAAAATCCCCGAGTAAAATCCTAAAAAAATGTCCATAAAATCAATAAATTAACAAAATAACTCTTGTAAATAAAACACACTAATTATTTTATATTAGATTGTACAAAATAAATTAACAATAAAAAGCCACAAAATTAAAGGAGTTTTCACATGTAAATAACCCAAAACTTCATGTATTTTTAATAATTTTATTTCAACTCCTTTTTGGCTAATTCTTTCTCTAACTTGTTTATAAAAATGTATATAAAAATACAAAAATACAAAACAAACTTTACCTCAAATAAATGCTCCTAGATCCCAAAGGGAAAAAGCATTAAAGACCAACTTCCAAGCCAAATTCCTGCTCCGTATGAATCCAAATTCGCCAAACTCACTTTTAAAGTTCAAGTTAGAAAATTATCTATCCAACGAAAGTGGTTTCATTAAAATGGGAGCTCGTTTGCAAAAGTTGGGTTTTGAGACCTAGTTGTACATTGTATATTTTTTGTACATATTCATTCTTTCCTCATTTTTTATTTTACCTTTCCTAATAATTAAAAATAGAAAAAATCATTGTTGTGTTGTATTTTAATTTTAGTATTTTATTGTATTTTCCATTTTAAATATCTCTTATTAAAAAAGACAAAAAAATACATAATAGAAAAGCAAACAAAAAATGTACATGTTGTATGTATTCCCTTGTAAATTCTCCACTATTTTTTTTCTTCTTTATATATTTTGTTGTATTTAAAGTAGCCTATTTATTTCATTTTATTTATTTATTTATTTTACATTCTCTACAATAACCACCATTCAACTCATTATACCACCAACCTCCATTCAACCCCATTATTTTTTAAACCTCCCATTCAACTCCATTAATAAAATAACCTCCCACCATTTTAATAACCTCTCATTTCCTCTTCTTTATATACATCACATCCTCCTCAATTTGCACTTGATCCATCTTTATGTGAGGAGAGCCTAGTTCCTGGAGTTGAATCGGTGACAGTGACGCAACCGCGGTCGAGCGACGACGGTCCTCTCTCCAGTGAGATCCGTTGGCTTTTTGGCTAACATCACAGCCGCATCCGCGAGCTGCTCGAGCTCATCACTCGCCGGTGATTTGAGCGAAGACTGTGCTCTCGTGAGCACATCATAGGCGACCGTCTCCATAGTAGTTAATTTTTCTTCTCATTTTATTATCGTATTATTTGTGCAATTTTTTATTACATCATATCATCACCATTCACCCTACATTTGTTCTACATATTTATCTCCACCCACATCATCCCATTTTTTTCTTTTCTTCACGTCATTTGTATTCCATGTTTAAACAATATTATAAAAAAATAAAATCTAAAACAAAACAAAAAAATATAACAGCAAAAAAAATTAAAAAAATAAAAAAATAAACGGACAAGGGAAGCAGCAACAGCAGCGCCGCCGCCGTCGTTCCCCCTACAACCTCGCAGCCCACCGCCAACGGCTGGAGGCGCTCCCGCCTCTGACCCAGCCGGTTGCGGCCCCCGCTCGCGGCAGCGCCGCCAACAGCGGCCGCGTCGTCGTGCGCACACAGCACTTCTGCCAACCCCTCTCCTCCGCGGGAACACACAATCCACGACCTGCGGCCAACCCTCGGTGAACCGCCGCCACACGGTCGTCCGCTCCTGCCTCCACCGCAGCACCGTCATCTCCGCCCTCTCGCCGCGCCACTGCGGCCGCGCCGCCCGCCACTGACCCCCCACTTTGGGTTCATCTCCGTCGTGCACCAAGGAAGAAGAAAGGTTTATTTCTTATTTTTTTATTGTACAAATTGCATACTTTTCTTGCATATTTTCTGTAACTACAAACAAGTCCTTGTACATAGTTTGCATTGTTTAAGTTCATTTCTGTTTTGCACGGATACCCCTGTGTTCGTACTTAAATTTGGACTTCAATATTGCATCTTTTTATTCAATAAAAAATGTCTTTGTATTGAGCAACTAATTGTCTACATTCTGAAATTTTATTCATATTTTTGTGAGTGGTGGATAATTAATTAAAATTATTTAATTGAAATTCTGCATATTTTATCCATTCTATGCTATTAAATTCATATTTAACTCACAGTTGCTTTAAAAATTCCAAAAAAATTTACAATGATGCCTTGAAATGTGCTTTAATTATTATCTAAATTTCATCTAAATTAGAGTTGTCTTGTGCCTGAAATAAATTGTAAAATGATTTTAGTATTTGATTTTTAATTAAATCCACATACATCATTTTTGCTAAATTTCAAGTCTCCTGGATTCTATATGAAAATATCTTTTTAAGATAATTTAAACTTTGATTAATTTGATAACATGGATTTTTTAGGAATTATTTACTCACTGACACTCTGTTTTCACTAAAAAATCCATTAAAAAATTCGTATTTTGTCAAAAAAATTCCCAAAAAATACCGTAGTATCCGACGCATTATGTTTTTATTCCAGTAAATTTTTCGTCATTTTTGCTTACTGTTTGTGTGAAAAATTACAAAAAATCCCATAAAAAGTGTACATTTTTAATTGTTGCATTTTAATTCTTAAAATTTCAAAAAAATATGCCTTGCATTCATCGTTGGATTAGGATTATAGGAAAAATTAATTTGGCTAAATTGGATTAATTTTATATTAAAATTAATTGGCTAAGTTGTGTGTTTTCTTACTATCTTAGTTCACCCGCATTTTGCATTGGCATTTGTATTTGCATAAAAAATTAAAAAAAATATCTGCATTGCAAATCTCAATCTTCATTTTTCGAATTAACCCGAAGTTGTTCCTTTGCCTTTCTGTGTTCGACCCCGGACTTGCCCGGGATATAAATTTAAGCCGAGACACTCTTTACGGAGATTCTTCTCTCGGTTCTGACTGAATCGCTAAGTACACGTATTACAATGAATACAAATTATTTATCATATTTAGTGACTCGTCATGGGCATATCGAACATCCTTCAAGACACCTTTGGGTACATCTCCCTTTCGCCTCGTTTATGTTAAGCCATGCCATTTACCTGTTGAGCTGAGACATTGGTTACTTTGGATAGACAGTGATATACTTCTAGATCCAGTGAGTGTAGGAGATCAGAGGAGGGCAGAGTTAGCAGCCCTGAAGGAGCTTCAGGATACAGCCTTTTCGAGCAGCCTACAATATAAAGAGAGAGTGAAGGAGTGGCATGATTCTCATATCAACCACAAGCAGTTTGAGCCAGGACAGCGAGTATGGCTGTTCGATGCCAGGTTGAGATTATTTCCAGGGAAGTTGCAGAGCAAATGGAAGGGACCCTATCTAGTCCGAAAGGTACACAACAACGGAAGCATCGACATATCTGAGTTGTCATCTGAGAGTACCTTTCATGTTAACGGGCAGCGGCTCAAACCATATCTAGATCATGAGCCGTTGGTCGTTAACGTTGCACCTATTCATTTTGCGTGAGATGTGGTCTATTGACTCACATCTATTGCATCTCACGCCTGATTATCACTGTTCTCCCGACTTGTACAGATCCAGTTGTCCATATCACACTATTCTTCAGTCCAACACCCCATTTGCATCTTTGATTATGCTATACTTAGGGTGCACTTTACCCTAAGTATAGGGGGTGTGAGACTTTTGATTTCCTTTTGATTCTTTTCTATCTATGTTTTGTTGCCTATACTTAGGGATATTTTACCCTAAGTATAGGGGAGATAGACCCTGTACATTCTCCACTAGGATTTCCCTTTGTGTATAGCATGCTATACTTAGGATTACTTGATCCTAAGTATAGGGGGAAACTTCGAGATCCTTTTCATTTCTATTCTTTCATTCGTCTTTGTATATAGCCTTTCTTTTCACTTCCCTATACTAAGCACGAGTTGTGTCTTCTTCATCGCTCTTGATTCACTCTAAGGACATCGTTCGAGTTAAGTATAGGGGGTATCGTATATATTTCATATATACTTTATCCATAACTTGTACTTTGTGTGAGTGTGTTAATAAATAAAAATGGCTAAAATCCATAAAAATTAAATATTTTCCTTATAAATAAAATTCTTTATTGCACATACATAGCTATGTACAAAACTATTTTTGTAAAAAAATGTTTATAAAAATCTTTTGTGTAAATAGTTTGTAAATATTTTCATATCAAAATTATGTATATAGTACAAAATTTTTGTAAAATGTTTTGAAAACAAAAAGTTTGCAAAAACCTTGTGTAAATTTGTGTAAATATTTTGCAAAACTTGCATTCATGCATACATCCATGTTTTAAAACATTTTTCAAAAATTTTGCATCTTTTTAAAATTTTGTAAAAATTGCATCTTTGTAAATATTTGTACAGTTTTACCGAATCATAGTTGGCATTTAAACTATCCCGGATAAATTGAAAAATGGAGCTTGGTTAAGATCTTAATCCACCTAATTATAAGAGGAACTTTATAGGGCGTAGGGTTGAGACTTTTCAGGTCCATGGTGATTTAATCCTTTGAGTCCACTAGGCTATGATCATATGTCATCTCGATGAGCCTAAGTAGAACACTTAACACCGCACACATGACTCTTACAGACAATGGCTTTACTTGGACCAGCACTTTACACCGAGCTCTCTACGGATGAGGTAGTGAGGAGGCAGTCTTCTTTGACTTGGGGTAGCATATGAGAGTAGTACTTCTAGGCGGAACCTCTCTTCTTCTTTTAGTGAAGGAAGTGCATCTCAACTTGGTCTGGTAGCCGTGAGGTCTAACGACAGGAGTTGTGGGTTGCAATAAAGCTTCAAAAGAGGGATAGTCTACTGGCTCAAGAGGAAAAACTCCTTATGTATATATGCTGCACTTTGTAGATATGTTGTATATATGCACATCAAAAAAATACAAAAAGAAATGAATAACTCCAAAAAAGTGGTGGGTCTGAGAGAAAATGATAATCCCACCGGAGTGTATATAGTTCAATAAAGCAAAGCTTATGTTATCCATGTTCCATCTCATGAAGCTTGCAGCAGGGAGACTTAGCTACACCGGTTGAGCTCCCAATGATACATGGCTACACTGGCCATGGTCCATTCTCTTCTTTCCCCTCTTCTTGAGCCAGTTGAACTTGAACTTAGAAGGGAATACCCCGCTCCTCGAGGAAAGAGTTGCCAGACTAGGGAATTAGAGTTACCTTGTTGGGGAGGGTTGTCACTTTGCTACTTCTGAGGTAGAGAGCTATACCTCACTTACACCGTACGAGGAAAGATTCATGGTCATCAGGGTTTGTGTATGTAGACTTGTTCTGATCTGGATTATTGAGGAGTTTTGACTATAGATTAGTGGAACTTAGAGGCTGTTAAGTTTTAAACCTAAGTCCAAATAAGGTTCCGACAAATTAATAATCCAAAGATCTGACTAAGCTCCATACTTCAATTTAATGAAGACAAGTTTAATAATCAGCATTGATTCCTTTTTCTTTCCCTTCTTTTTCTTTTCTTTTCTTCTTTCCACTTCTTTTTCGAATAAGTGTTTGCTAAGGGACTAGCAAAAGTAAAGTATAGGGGGGTGATGAATCCTCATTCATCACTCTTTATTCTTTCATTTTAGCTAAAAATCTTTGCAAAACACCATGTAGATAGTTGTAAATACAATAAGTTATCAATTAGGCATGTTTGTGTAAATATCAATAATTAGCATGTTTTTGTGTAAAAATAAAAGAATAAAGAAATAAAGAAAAATAGGTAAATATTTAGAATAAATATTATGTGACCTGAACCCAAGAGAGGGCCCCAGATGGGCTTGATCGCCAAATAAACAAGTAGAGAGAGATAGGGTCATTCACCATATATCCCTCCTTCATGTATATATTTTATTTTATTGGTTTTTAGTAATATATTTATAAAAATAAAATAAAAATCAGAAAAATTAAATAAAGACAAAAAGTAATAATTTCTCTCTCTTCATTGTACATATACCATGTATATAGAAATAATACATCTATTTATTTTACCCGTGTAAATAGACAATAAAAATCAAATAAAAATTATTTTATACTCTCAATTTTATGTTGCAAATAAATAAAATATAAAATTAGAGTATTTGTACAAAAATAAGAAATTAAAAATAAAAATATAAAATACATAGGTATTTCATACTTGTATATATAAAAATATAATGTATATAACATAATTTATTATTCAAAAAAATAAATAAATATCACTAAAAATAGTTTGAAAATAAATAAACATTTTTTGTAAATATTTTTAAATAAAATTGTTTTCTATTTTATTTTTGATTTTTAAATCTTTTTGACCCTGGAATTACCTGATTGGTCCACGGGGGATTGTTGACCCCGGTCAACTCTCCCCCCTGGACCACATATCATCCGGATCCATTTTTGAACACGACTTCTCCAAATTATCATGAACGAATCTGATCATTTTTCGCCCCGATTTTTGCGCCTATCTCTTCCTCATGGATCGTGCATCCTCGCGGATCCCTAGGAGGGATCGGATCATCTTCGATTCGTGCGCCCGTGCTCGCTCGACCTCGTCACCTGGGATGCGTATAAATTCCTCATCCTTGATTCCCAGTGCCCTAGCTCGCGCCACAAGCCCTAACTCCACCCTAAAGAGCTTCCTCTCGGTGACAGCGACGGAACCACTCCTTGGTGGCCGGATTGGGCTCTTGTAGCCGGTGCTCGACGAACGTGGTCGGAGCGCCGCCACGTGAGAGCCTCCCAGCCCGCCGCAGCTCGGTCGAGGCGACGACCCCCTTCACCGCACTCTCCCGGAGCTCAGGATCGATTTGCGATCATCAGGTATTCACTTCATCGACCCTAGTTCCTTTTATCGTCGATTTTCCATCTTTCGCTCCGCCGGCTCCACCCAAGTGGCCGGAGCTCCGCCGACCACATCTAGACACTTAGATCGATACCCCGCTCCATCGTCACCCTTCGTCCATCATCTGATCACCTCGAGCCTGGCTAATCGAGCTAGGACTGAGCTCGGCTCCTTCCTCCACCTACGCCGGAGCCGCCCTCTCACCCCATCATCGCTTCCCCTTGCCTTTCATTCAATAACCACTGCTGGAGAACTCCTCCGAGCATAAGCTTTCCTCTATAGGTCAATAAGAGCCTGAATACCCCCAGGTCGCATTCCACCATCCTCGCCGGAGTCGCCCAGGCCCCCTTGCCCTCATCGGACCATCTAGTCATCGGGAGCTCCATCCGCCACTACCATCGAACGCGGAGGGTCGACGCGAGTCGAAGCCCTCTAGCTGATCATCCATCGGACGCTCAGATCGTCGCTATCTCGCTGGTGAAGTTCGCTGAGGAGGAGTTCATCCGGAACCCTCCTCCACCATCGGATCGCATGTCATCTCCAGTCGCCATCTAAGCCGTCCATCGCCTGCTTCTGACAGGCCGTTAGATCTGGTATCTAACGGCCATTGTACACCCACGTCTGCGCCCGAAGGACCACCGTCAGATCTGTCAGGTGGCTGCACTAGAGCTGCACATCCATCAGCCACTGATCGCCTGCCACCTGGCCCCCACGTGAACCGCACGTGCTTTGGCTGGGTAATTTGCGCCAAACCTCCCTGTAGTTTATTTTAGTTCTTGTTTAGTATATTAAATAAAGTAGTACTCTGGGAGAATTTGCATATTAGCACCTGTTATTTCCTTTATTTGCACTTTAGTCCTTCTCTTGTGGACGCGCGTGCTTCATCACATGCTTATCTGGGATAATTGCATGTAAGCCCTTAGGGTTTCTTAGTGTTATGCTTTGATTGAATAGTTTTACATATTTGCACTTATACCCCTATGCGTGGCTTTTTGGACATGTGCTAAAAATCTTGTGAAATTTACATTAGGGCCCTTGGACTTTTGAAAAGTGTTAATCTTTAGTCCTGGAACTTATTTTATTTGCATTTCAGTCCTCGTGTGTTGTGCATCTCTTATTGGTTGAATAAAATAGCAAATTAACTCCAAATTTCATGAAATTTGGAAACGTGGTCCCTGCCACTGTGTAAAAATTTCACTGATTTTTTGGGACATTTTTGTTTTTATTTTATATTTTTAAAAATTCAAAACTCTAATTTTATCTACTGTTTAACTTGAAAAATCAAATAAAAATATTAAAAAGCTTCTAAAAATTATAAAAAATTGTAATTTGTGTGTTTTATTGTCTTTTTGAATCTATGCAATTTTTGTGGCTTTTGGATATATAAAACCCCTAAAAATCTAAAATACCTAAAAAACTTATAAAAATCATTAAAAATTCCTAAAAAATCAAAAAAAACTAATTTCTTTTTTTGTAGTTAGCTTTTCATTTATAGTGTTTCATAAAATTATTGTTAGATTTTTAGAGGCTACTTTTGTATTTTTAAATAGCCTTTCAAATCTGGTTGCACAATAGCTTCTATTTTTAGCCTTCTTTCATTTTTATAAAATCAATTAAAATTATAAAAATTTGAGAAAATTATCAAAAACATCTGAATATTCATAAAATAAAAAAAAATATTTTAATTTTAATTTTTTGACTTGTTTTTGTGTGTTTAATAATTCCTTGATTATGCCTTTCTCCTTTTCTTTTATATTTCCTTTATACTTAAAAATCACAAAAAAAATTAAAAAGATAAAATCCACCAAAAATATTTGTTTCTTTTTATTTTTGATTTTTGACTACTTCGTAGGCTTTTTAGCCAACCCGTGCTCCTTGAGTTCGACCCCGGTTGCTATACCAGGTTAAATAAAATAGCGAGACCGCTATTTGAGCTACTTGTTTGATTTTTGATTTGGTGGTCTTCCTTTCTTGTTGAGTCTAATTCGAGAGGTTGAGGTCGTAACGACCCTTGGTACCTATCTCCCTTAGCCACTCGTGTCTTTTCCGCTCATCAATTATCTCTTAATAATCATTTGATGGTGCTTGATGAGTCCTCTATCTAACTCTTTAGATATTCATCCAAGCATCAATCTCTATAATTCAACAATTGTATCAACAACTATATGATCATTAAGATGGTTGTGGTACATAACCCTAATTGTACTAAGGTACTTATTATGCAAATTAATTATTCTTCATTTCAGACCATGGAATGAATTGCAATAACATTTATTGCATAATAGCTCATCGTGGGCTCGCATGTGCAACAATCTCCCACTATCCCAAAGAGCCATTAACGAGCTATTTTCAAACCAACATTCATGTGCTAATCATAAGCTATTTTAAAAAATAGCTTGATAAGTTTACTAGTCACTCTGTTCCCAAGAGACTATGCCAAGTCCTTTTACGGTACTTGCATATCTCCTAGTAACAATGCTCGCATCCAATGCGAGTATTTCATCTCAAGCAACCAATACTCAATCTTGTTAAAGCAATTATAGTGTCTTTAACACTACAATTCAATAATCGTTATAACTAGTATTTAATTTCTATTATATCAAAATACCCTTATTCTGGGAGATATCTATCTCCTAAGACTAAGACCCAATCTTAAGTCTTATAAGGCATCTGCAGTTAAGACATTTTAGATCACTATCTATAAAGTCTTAAGTACTTGAAGATAAGACTTAGAGATCACTATCTCTAAAGTCTTATCATATTTGAAGATATTGTTATTTCTTCAATCAAGTGTTTTATCTCCATATTAGGATTAGTAATAATTTACTACTCCCACTACATGGCAGATATCTGGATTTTGTATACATCTAGCACACATCAGGCTTCTCGGAATTGATGCGCAAGGGCTAGCAGTTTTTGCATTTACTTCCTCGACTCCTTTAGGTTCTAACCCTTCATATAGGTTAGCACCATGTCTTAAGGGAAGGAAGTCTTTATTGAGATTTTTCCCAAAAATGGAACATGACCAAGGTGTATTGCTAATGTGACGGTCCCAGCACCCTCTTCTCTTTGCTTCTGAAACATTTCAGAACTAAGATCTAAGAGGTATCCTTGAGATCTTTCATCTCAAGGTATGGAACAACCATAATATAAAACACTTATTATCATCCTTATATCATTCCAAATGATTAGGATATTATCTACATTTAGCATGATGAACACAATGGCACTCCCACTAAGCTCCACATGGTTCATCAATATTCTATCTGAAACCATAACATTTATAATTTCATAAAATCTAGTGTTCCAACTATAAGAAGCTTTTTTAGTCCATAGATGGAGTTCCTTTAGCTATCACACCTTGCATTTCTCATCCATGAAGCCATGGGGCTACTTCATATGAATATCCTTGTTGAGGTATTCATTGAGAAATGCAATCTTGACTTCTATCTTATATATGTCATAGTCAAGTTGTGTAGATACAGTTAGCAATATTCTGATGGGTTTAAGCATGGACAATAGAAAGCAAGTCTCATCGCAAGTGATGTCTTCTTTCTATGTGCATCTTATGGATACGAGCCATTCTTTGAAGGTATCTACCTTCTCATCAGGTTCCCTCTTTCTCGTGAAGATCCATTTACACCTAACAAGTTTTACCCTTATAGGTGGATCATAAAGGGTCTATATACAACACTTGTTTATGAAGTCTACTTTAGATTTTATTGCTAACATCCATCATTCCATTTATGATCCTTAGAAGTTTCATCATATGAAGTCAGATCATTGTCAAACTTATATGACACATGGAATTCTTCCTCAAACTAATTTGAAAAGTGTTTCAGCTTTAATTGTCCTTTTAGTTTCCGTTTTCAGGAGCCCCATTATCTTCTCAAGATTCAATGAGTTCCATTTCTTTATTTTCAGTTTGATTCTCAAGAAACTCATCCTATAAGAATCACGTTCTTAGAGATGAAATCTTTTAAGAATATAAAGGTCGTAAAGTAGGTATTTAATATCATCCTTTATTTTCCTAATGAAGTAGCACTCTCTGGTGCTAGATTCTAATTTACTTACATCCATGATATGGTCATGGACCAAGCAATCATAAATCCTCAAGTGTCCAACACTAAGCTAGGTTCCAAACCATAACTCATGAGAATTTTCGGGTTCAGATTTGCATGGAATCTTATTAAGGATATATATGTAGTCTCTAGTACATATATAACTTATGACATGGATTTAGAGAGGGTCTAGAAATCTCACAAGGTGAGAAATCAAGTCGATGAATTGAACGCTCAGGAAACCCTAATCAATCAACAATTAACCCACGAAATAATAATAGCAATGAATAGCAAAAATGTGGAGTTAAAATTTATTATTCTCTACAATTCAAAATGTATAGCAAGCAAGCATGTAGAGGTCGAACTACAGAGAGAAAGACATGTAGCTGAGATTATTTATAATCAAAGTACATTGCATACATATATGTCTTTATTCATTATGTGGGTTTATATATATATATATAGTTTTTTTATTTCTGATTTTTTATTTTTTTTATTTTTCCCTTTTTTTATATTACAATGTTTATTTTTCTTTCTTTCTTTTTAATAATAAAGATATATATATATAAAGATGTGTACATACAATATGCATAATATAGATAATATATATATAGAAAATGTATAATAAATAAACAAAATCAGGGAAATGCTATAGGTATAGTCCTTTTTATATTTTTTATGGTTTTAAAAATATGTTAAGGTATTTATAATATTAATAGTGATATAGAATACATATAGGTATATATTCCCTATATAATCTATTGTATATATAAATATATGTAAAAATAATCATCAATCAGAAAATAAACTGTTTTTATATTTTGCAATTTTATAATTTTTTATTTTTCAGGTATTTTTGCTAATTTTTTGGAGTTTTAAAATCAAAAATATCCCAAAACAAGGAATAAATAAATATGTGGATTTGATTTGAATATTAAAAATAGCAAATAAGGTCCAAAATTATCCAAATCAATTTTAATAAATAGATAACAATGAAAATAAAATTCAGAGATAGAATAGCATATTCTAGGGATTTTTCAGAATTTTTAATCTTTTTATAATGGATTTTAGAGTTTTTTTAAATTTTTATCTATAATATTTAAAATAAACAACCTATGATTTTTTTGGAATCTTTCAAGAATTTTTTATTTTTTTGTATTTTTAAAGCTTAACAAAGCAAAATTGTGCTATGTTTGATTTTAATAAATACTAAAAAGTCCTAAATTGCATAAATAAAAATAAGTCGTAAAAGTGTATTGCAACATAAACTTAACCCTAAGTTTTGTAATTTTTGAAGCATGAACACTATATTCAATAAATAGAAAAATGTACAAAAATACACGAACTATGAAGGGCCTATTTGTAATTAAAATAAAATCTAAGGGTTCACCTACAAATATGCCAAAAATATACTACTAGTATTTAAACTCATAGGACTAAAAATAAATACAAAAACCATCATAGGTTTACATGCAATATTTCCCTTCCCTATCGGCTGACGTGGACTAGGACCAAAATGTTATATTATATAAGTCTAGGGTCCTACATGCAAATTTTCTACATTTATTTACACCACATTTTATATATAGCACTAATAAATAAATACAAAAACTGATGGGGCAAAATATGCAATTTACCCCTTATTACCAAGAAGATGGACGATTCGGATCATTTCACTTGCCATGTGTCCACCTCTCCATGCCCGATGATTCTTCAGCAATAAAAGGGTGCAATTAGACTTGACCCCAGATCTGACGGTGTTGTGGGGCCAAGATCGCACGGTTGTGATATGATCTGGCAGTGCCTTCTTCATCTGATGGTAGCTGTTGTCGACGAAGAAACGGGAATAAGGTTCTTCCCTTCGAGCTTCGTTCCTTGATTTCTCCTCTGTCTGGCGATCTTCTTCTATCATTTGTATCTCCACACGACCGGGGAGGTTGTCCGTAGCCGATGGTGTCCTTCAGAAGGTCCAGGACCCAATAATGGGGTCCTGGAATGTCGAAGAAGATATGGCACTTGGTGGGTCTCGTCCAAGATCAAATCTTACCCAAGAGGGGTTCGTTGAACGCATAACCTGCATGAGAAGATACTAGGGCTCGAGATGAAGTCCCTCAACCCGTTATGAAGCTGCAATGCATGATGGTGGGAGTGGGCGGAGAGGCTCCGACGAAGGGTGGAAGGGGATCCTCGATTCGTCGATCAAGCGAGGATCGAGGGGTCCAGATGGAGTGGTTAGATGAAGAACATGATGGGGAGTGAAGTGGGGTGCACAGCGAGGTTGCAAACAGTTAGGAAACACAATGAAACATGGTCGGAACTTGAGAGCTCCTGCGAGGGAATTGTCCTAAGCTAAACTACTGACATGGTTAAAATCTGGAATAAAATGCATAAAACTAAGACTACGAGCTACATCTACCTAGGAATGATGAAAAGATGCATCTCCTACCTGAGGGTTTCTCAGGGAGCAGAGGTGGTAGGAACATCGTCGTGGGGTGCACCTCCTCCTCTAGCCGATTCAGACCTCAGGGGACCTCCCCCTGTCACTGGGATGCACACTAAGACAAGGCTGAAAGGTTAAGGGACTCGGAGAATGACCAAAATGAGGAAGAAGAAGAGGTGTTTTATTTATACTCGGTGTCAAACGCTTATTATCTGGCAATTTAGAAGAATCGAGGCTCTATACAAGGGATCTGAAGTTTAAGCATGGATGACTGATGATAGAAGATGATCGTGGCGTGAAGAATCGATGAAAAATAAGGATTAGATGCCCACGAAAAATCGGGGATGCGACTTTTCTGACGAGTCAGAACGCTTGGGGAGGTAGTTGACCGGAGGTCAAGAAACTCGGGTTGTGATTGGTCCACATTAGACACAAGAAGATAAAACAGCATGATTTATTATAAATTAATAATAATAATAGTAAATGTATTTAATAAGTTTTTATTATAAAATAAAAATGTTTATTATTTTATGAAGTATTTTAGTATGATTTTGATTTATTGTTTGATGTGTTTTATTACAAGTTGTTTTTTAGGGTTTTATTTATAGGTATATTTAGCTATGTTGTGAATCTTTTATTTTCATTTTTTTTTGGTTTTATAATTTTATTTTCTTATTTTATGTATTATAACTTATTTTTATATACATAAATATATTTTTATTATGTTTTTCTGATATGATATGTACACTTAGATAAATAAGGGAGTTTATTATATAGGTATAGTTATTATATATTCATCTATGTATTTAGTATACATGTTTCATTTTATTATTTTATTTATGCTTTTATTTTAGTTTTGATATATTCATATGTTATAAGCAATGTTTACAAAATTATAAAAAAATATAAAAACAATAAAGAATAAATAAATTGAATATTTTAATTAGGTGTATTGTACAATAGGGGCCCAAAATCTAACTTTCACACATTATCTCCAAAAAATATGAAACCACCTTCATTAAATATCTTATTAAAATTTATATGCAATTAAAGGTGATTTTGATACATTTCGAGTTTTTATTTAGGAGATATGGGTCTGGGAAGTTGAGATTTTGGATTCTTATTTTGAGTATACTTTGTACATTGTATATTATTTTTGTGTAAACTCAATTTTGTATTTTTCTATTATCTACAACTTTCATGTACAAAGTTTATTGATTTGATGAATAAAGAATAAAGAATAAAATATGTCATAAAAAGATGTATTGATGAATAAAGAAATATGATTTCTATTGTGTATTTGGCCCTAATCTCCCCCTACTTTGTTCCTTGTCGACCAACTCAATTCTTGACTTGGACTCAGGGTTTAGGGTCATAAAATACCTTTGGTATTTTATTCTTTTTCTTTTCATTTATTCTATAATTTTGGCATTAAAATAGTAATTTATATACAATAGTTGGAAAAAAATAATGAATGTTAATATGTACAAAGAAATTTTATTTACATGCATTAGTTAGGGTTTTAAGGCCAAAATGATAGGATAAAGGTGATGAAATGGAGATTCATCACCCCCCCCCCCCCATACTTGCCTTTGTTAGTCCCTAGCAAACACTTACAGAATAAGTGCGGAAAATGATAAATAAAGAAAAGAAAAATAAATAACTTGGAATAGTTGTTGACTTTTAAACTAGTCTTTAATAAAGTCAAAGTTTGGAGCTCGGGAAAGGCCTATGGATTAATGGTGTGTTCAGAACCATATTGAAGTCGGGAAGTGTGACATAACAGCCTTCAGATTCCATACTCCAATCATTCAGTCCAATTCACAACTAGGTCAGAACCATCCTCCCAGTCGCATACCCTTGCTATCTTGAAATGATAGAACCATGTGCGTTGATGTGTTCAGTTCTTCTCAGATAAAAGCATTGAACCATAAAGGTGTATGCTCTGCTGGTAACTCATCCTCGTAGAGACAGATATTCCCTTCTAAGGTCAGGTACTCCCGATCTTTACAACCGAATGGGGGAGGAAGTGAGAAGAATGGGAAGAGAAGTGGGAATGGACCAGTGTAGTCTTTATTCCCTTGTGAAGTCGGTCAGTGTAACTGATTCTTCACCAAGAAACGGACTTTTTCTTAAGCTCAATTTTCGGTGCATTTTTTGGTATAGGCTTCTAAGGATATTTTCTTTGACTTTGTACAGCTTCTGCATTCTTGTTTATGCCCCGGTGGATATAGCATCTTTTGTTCCACATACTATTTTGGGGTCTTGGAAAAGTTGCACTAGTAGACCATTCCTCATCCTAAGCATTGTCTCAATCCATCTCCAGTCTTTAGGTATCATTGTTACCAAAAGAAGTGGGTTAGAGTATCAGTGTCAGCAATCCCCAAGAATGGTTCTTGAGCCACCCTTGAGGAAGTGGCCTTGCATCGTCTTGACTTAGACCCCCAAGATTTTTCAATAGTCCATCTGGGTTGAGCTAAGTGCTAAGTGTGAGGTCTCCAGTCAAGTCACTATCTCAAGAGTCGTACGGATGGTATGAAGGGTTCTATTTAAGCACATTGAGTTGACTCCTGAACATAGTCTTATGTAACCTAAATAATTAAGTCAACGTGACTTTAAACATCTCCACTTCCAGTCCTCTATAGGTTCCTCTGAAATTAGGTGTATTAAGGACTACTCCAAGCTCCATTCTTCGGACTTTATTTTGACTTGTTCAATTATCTATGTTATTCTGAAAAATGCGAATGCTATGTACAATGGACTAAAAATATTTTTTATGCCATTTTCTAAATTTGAGCTTTTTTATGGATTTTTGAAAAAGGTATTGAAAATTTTTATGCAGATTTTTGATGAAGATTTTTGCAAATATTTTTGGAATTTTAGTATTTTGCAAATTTTTAGGGATTTTTCAAAGCAAAAAGACTTTTGGCATAAAAAGAAAGTATTCACAGATATCTACACAGGTGTGCCTCTTTTTATTTGCAAGAATTGAGGTTGGAGGATTTACAAATTGAATGTGAGTTATTTTTTATAGGTATGTTTATACAATTTATAAAGAATTCATTTGAAGGATGTATATATTCCTCAAACTTATTTGAAAATGCTTTTACAAAAAATTGAAAAATATAGTCCAAAATAATTTTTACAAATAACTTTTACAAACATTTATAAGAAATTAAAATCATTTTGCAAAGGTTTTTCGAATAGTATATATAGATTTTTCAAATATTTTTTCAACCTTTTTCCAAATCATTTGCAAATAGATTTCAAAACATTTTTATTTCACACAAAAAAAAAGAAATTTTTACAAAACCAAACATTTTTACAAAGGTTGAAAACATTTTACAAAATATTTTTTAAACAGTTTTTCAAATAGATTTTCAAACTATTTTTCAAATATTTTACAAAATATTTTTTCCTAATTTATTAATCAGTATATACAAAAAGACTTTGAGGAATAACGAAGATCTTTTTATTAATTGGTTTAATGAATTGGATATGTATAATATTTTAGCCATATTTATTTTGAAAATATAAAAATATGAGTTATGGCTAAAGTAAATACATCGTATATATGACCCCCTATACTTAGCTTGAGTTTTGTTCTCATAGATCAAAGAGAAAGCGAAGACATAACTCGTACTAAGTATAGAAAAGCCTAAAGAATAACAAAGAAGGAAAGAAGGAGGAAATTAATAACTGAGAAGTTGATCGTCCCCCTATACTTAGAACAAAATAATCCTAAGAATAGCAGACTGCACACAAGGCAGGGAGGGTCAAGGGTGGGAATGAAAAAATCACAACTCGAAATACATCCCCCTACACTTAGGGTAAGATATCCCTAAGTATAGACAAGAAGAGGAGACAGTGGAGGGGATCAAAGAATGAAAGAACTCGGGGCATACACCTCCATATAGCAGTCTGTCAAAAAGGGAAACACCTTTTCGGTAGAAAAAGAAAAATGAAAGAAAAAAGAAGAAAAGAAGAAAAAGAGAAAATAAGCAAACTAAAGGAAGAGTTTCTGAGTAACATTATCTGAATCTTCTGATGTTGTTGAGGTTGTGGATGCTTCTTTCTTGCGTATCAATTGAACTGAGTCGACAATGGTCAAGAAAGTGTCATGCTCCAGATAAGGCTTCAACAACTAGCTGTTGATGACGAAAGGTTGTGTGCTAGGCAACAATTCTGATACCACAATACTTCTGTTGTCACACACATCTTCCACTCTGAATGGTCATGTCCATTTGCTCTTAATTTCTCGAGAATATCTTGCATCAAATAGCTACACTCTCTGTCCAGTCTTGAAGGTCTTTTGTCAATTGTGCCGGTCATGCCAGCATTTAACCTTCTCCTTGTACATCAATGTGTTATCATATGCATAGTCTCATAATTACAAGAGTTTGTTCAGATCCTCTTTCCTTTTTAGATCACATTTATGTGGGTCCAAGTTGTAGATGTTGATTGCCCATAATAATTTCTGGATCAGTTCTATGGGCAGATGTTAGGGCTTTTCGTACACAAGACGGTAGGGTGCCCAAAGAAGACTTGTAAGTGGTTCTGTATGCCCAAAGGATAGAGTCCAAAAGTTGGGACCAGTTCTTTCTGTCTGGCTTCACAAGCTTCTGCAAGATCGTCTTGATTTCCCCATTTGATAATTCAACCATGCCATTGGTCTTAGAATGATAAGGAGATGTGAATCGATGTTCGAAGTTGTACTCCATTAATTTCTTGACCACTCACTTGATGAAGTGACTACCCCCATATGATATGAGTATCTTCAGAATCCTGAACCGCGAGATGATGTTTTATCTCAGAAATCGATAAACTGTACGACTGTCTGCAGCTCGAGCGGGGATCGCTTCAACCCAGTGACTCGCATAGTCAACGACAAGAAGGATGTACTCGTATCCCTGACCATTAGGGAAGGGCCCCATGAAGTCGATGCCCCAAGCATCAAATACATCTGCAATCTGAATGAACTTTAGGGTCATGGAATCTTTAGCTGTAAGGGTGCCTCCCATTCTGTGATAGTTAGTGAAGCGCTTAATGTATGTTGTAACATACTTAAATAGTGTTGGCCACCAGAGGCCACACTATAATACTTCCACTGTTGTTATATCTCCAGAGTGATGTCCACCAGATTTGAGAGAATGACAATGCTTGAGGAGACTATAATGCTCCTCTTGAGGGATACACCTTCGCCAAATGCATATTACTTCTTGATCCTTCCCTTAATAAGAGAGGATCTTCCCATTAGTAGAAATGGATAGTGGACAAGAACTTGTCCTTCTTGATCTTCGTCAATTTTTGTGGGACTACACCGGAGATGAGGTAGTTCACAATATCGGCATACCAAGAGAGTGAATCCACTGCCAAAATTGACTCTTCATGAAAGGTGTTTGTGATGGGTGCACTGTTCAGTGGAGGCTCTTACTTCCAATTCTAGAGAGGTGGTCTGCAACCACATTCTGAACCCCAGGTTTGTCTTTGATTTCCAAGTCGAACACCTGGAGAAGAAGGATCCATATGATTAGTCTAGTCTTGACATTCTTCTTATGTTGTAAGTATCGGATAACAGAGTGGTCAGTGTAAATGGTGACTTTTGATCCAAGCAGATAGGATCTGAACTTCTCTAGGGTAAATACCACAACCAACAACTCTTTTTCTGTGGCAGTATAATTTCTCTGAGCTTCACCTAACGTCTTGCTGGCATAGTGAATGGTGTAGGGTGCCTTGTCTTTTCTTTATCCCAGAACGGCCCCGACTGCAAAGTCTAAAGCATCTCTCATTATCTCAAAAGGAAGAGACCAATCTGGTGGTTGTAGGATGGGAGCTTGAGTGATGAGCTCCTTCAGCTGATTAAATGAAAGGAGAACTTGTTGATGAACATTGAACTCAGTCTCCTTACACAACAAGTCAGTAAGAGGTCAGGCAATGCGATTGAAGTTACTAATGAATCTCCTGTAGAAATCCACATGCCATATAAATGACCTCTTTTGTACAATCTGAGGTGGCTCTAAATTGGCAATCAGATCCACCTTTGCCGGGTCGACTTCCATGCCACATTTGGAAATGACTTGACCCGGCACAATCCCTTCCGTGACCATGAAGTGGCTCTTTTCCCAAGATAACATGAGATTGACTTCATAACATTTCTGAAGTACTCTATCCAGGTGCTCAAACTATCGCCATAGATGGAGAAGCCATCCATAAACACCTCGAGAAAACTATCAAGCATCTCAGCGAAGACTACAATCGTGCATCTTTGGAATGTAGCAGGCGCGCTGCACAAACCAAAGGGCATTCTCCTGAAAGCATAGGTGTGGAACGTGCAAGTAAAAGTAGTCTTCTTTTGGTCCTCAGGGGCGATTTTCACTTTGTTGTACATGGAGTACCCATCTAGAAAGTAGAAGAACTCCTTATCGACTAGTCTTTCCAACACTTGATCAACGAACGACAAGGAGAAGTTGTCCTTCTTTGTTGATGCATTGAGATGATAGTAGTCGACACATACACGCCAGGATGTCGGTATCTGAGTAGAAATCTCCTCGCCTCTGTCATTGGTAACCACGATGAGCCCAGATTTCTTTGGAACTACATGCAGAGAGCTCACCCATTTTGAATCAGAGATGGGATAAATGAAGCAAGTGTCACACCATTTTACAATTTCTTTCATGACAACATCCCACAAATTTGGGTTCAACCTTCTTTGGAATTCTTAGGATGGCTTGGCATCTTCTTCCAGATAAATATGGTGTGAGCATAGAGCATGATTTATCCCGCGGAGATCTGAGACGTGCCAAGTGCCTTGCAGTTCTTTTCTAGAACCTCGAGAAGTCAAGATTCTTGATTTGGGGTCAGCCTGCTGTTGATGATGATTGGACACTTGTTCTCTACACCCACAAGGAAAGCATACTTAAGGCCTGCTGGAAGTGCCTTTAATTCAGGCTCTGACCTAGCATGCTTCTCGGTCACTTCAGAAACTATGTTGGTTGGAGGATTCTCTGTCATAACTTTAGAGGTAGGGATGCTCACCTCAATGGCTAGTTGTTCAACAGACAATGTGTCAAACAGATCTACATTGAATTCATCATGTTCGGACTAGCATGAATTGTCAGAATCAAAGAGATGCATCATTAAATTGGATTCTGTCTCCCAAGCATTATCAGAGATTGTAACGACTATGATTTCCCAGTCCTCCTAAGGAGAGAGGATTTCTTGGGTCCACATATTGTTTAAAGAGAGTTTTGTATCTCTTATTTCCATAATAAAATCACAATCTACTTCAGCTGGTACTACATGATTTTCGTCCGATATGACTTTCAGCTCGCTAACTATGTTTATGATAACTATATGATTGCTCGAGCTGAACGTGATCTTCCTAGACCCATAGTCAACTACGGCCTTTGTGATGCGCAGGAACAACCGTTCGAGGATAATAGGGGTCTGAAGTAATGGTGCGGAGGAGTCCATATAAAGGACCACAAAATCAACGGGAAACTGCATATCCTGCACCTTTACCACAATGTCTTCCAATAAGCCTCGGGGTCACTTGATTGATCGATCCACGAACTGAAGCATCATACGTGTTTGCTTCAATGGACCCAATCCGAATTCTTGTTGTAATGATGAGGGCAAGAGGTTGATAGAAGAACCATTATCAAGAAGGGTTCGCTCGAAGACTTTGTCAAAAATCTCGCATCTGATCAAAGGTGCACCTTTGTCTTTCTTCTTTTTGGGAGAGCTAATAGTTGTTACTGTGGCCATGGTGAGGTCATGCTTCTTCAAATGTTGGCATTTGTTGTTACGGGTTGGCCGATGCTTGTTTGTACATTCCTCCTTCATGCCTTTCTTCACAACGGGCATGTATTCCATGGCTTCCATCAAAGGTATCTCAATAGTAAGATTGCTAAGAATATCCACAACTCTAGGATCAAATAATGCACTTTTTCGTATTTTTTTTGATATTTTTCTATTGCATCTGAAAAAGGAATAGTTACAGGGCTGAAATCAAAAACAGAGTTCTTATTTACAACAAACTTCTTGTCCACAATATTATGTACATCCGGATCGCAAAAAGGTGTACATGCTGGAGATGAGGGTGTTGGTGGTGGTGGACAAGCAAAACGTATGGTCTCTGCTCCGTCAGATGGTGTGGCTTCACTTTGATGGCGAGCATCTTTTTGGCCTTTTTGCTTTTTCTGATTTTTTTTTGTTCTTTTTGTTGGTAGAGGTGATGGTGGGTGACAGTTGGCATGGCTCCTCCTCCTTCTTCTTCCTCACCCGAACCTATAGCTAGCGCAATTGATGCAGAAGATGATGATTCACCTAATAGAGCTTTATTTTTCCCTTTCCTTGTGGCAGATGGAGGCAATGTCCTACCGCTCATGAGAGTGATAGCATTAGATAAAGCAAAATTACATTTATCTGACTCTACAGGAACAGACTGGGCATCATATTCTACCTACTTTTTCCTTTTTAAATTATTGGGATTTGCTTCGACCTGAGCTGGAATAGGAGTTTTTGTGGGCTATCAGGTCGTCTAGCTTCTTCGTCATCTCTGCTAGACCCTTCACGAGTTGGGCCAAGCAGTCTAGGCTGGGGTTCACTAGAACCACCTCAGAAGTTTCAGCATACAGACCATGTTGAGGCTGATGGTTGGGAGGCTAAGGTTGGGATTGCTGATGTTGCTGAGAAGGAGGAGGAAGGTGATACTGCTGATACGGAGGAGGGGGATACTACTGTTGTGCAGTCGCGTACTGGTGATACTATTGTGGGTGGCGGTACTATGGTTGTGGGTACTACTGAGATTGTCTCCAGTATCCTTGGTACTACGGAGACGGGTGGTGTTGGTACTGAGGCTAAGGTTGAAAGGACGGTGCAAAACAACCACCCTGAGGTTGGTGGTAAGGCTGATTGGCTGGTAGCAGGCCCTGGTGTTGTCTCGTAGAACAGGTCAGTTGTGCATCATTACTCCATGCACCATTGACTTCTTGGATCAGTGGTGGTGGTGGAAATGTTGGATTATAAGATGGAAGGTAGTCTGGCTGGTAGACCACCATCTATTGCTACGACGGCGGCTGCTCGGGTGTCTGCATGTAGTACACATGTTGGATCGTAGGCTGCTATGGACTCGGTTGAGGCTGTTGTGACCGTGAGGGCTCATCCTTCTTCTCAGTGGGAGTCTCTAATGATGGTGTCTCCGATTTACACAAACTGATGGTGCTTACTAGCAGCTCCAACTACTTGGTGATTTGGTATAGCTTGTCTAAATTCCACGTCCTTTATTCGATCTCAACGAGCTTTTCGAGATCCTGTGACCATTTCGTCTGCCAAACCACATCTTTATCCTTGTTAAAGTGGTTCCCCCACATTCAACATTAACTAGTCTCCGGCTCTCAATATTCAGGCCCTTGAAAAAGTGTTGGACCAGACTAGTCCTTGGTATCTCATAGTGGGGGCATTTCGCCTACAGATCTGTAAATCGCTCTCAGGCTTCATGGATAGACTCGTAGGTGGCATGGGATAAGTTGTTGATCTTGACTCGCATCTGGTTGAGCCGACCAAGAGGTAAAACTTGTGAAGAAACGCAGAATTGAGTTCCTCCTAGGTCATCACAACCTTTCCCAAATGATTGACCCAATAGAGGGCCTTGTATTGTAAGTTGAAGGGAATGCAGTCATATTTACTGGACCCAATTGGATGTTAGGATAACGAGTCATCCTATAAATGTGAGAGAACTGTTGTAGGTGAATGTACAGCTCCTCATTGGTGTTCCCATGAAATGAGGGGAGGAGGGTAAGGAACTGGGGCTTGAGCTCAAAGTGAGCATGGATCGGCGAGATGCAGATCCATTTAGTCATCTGGCTGTCTCCAGGATTATATGTCTCTTTTAGTGTAGGTTTAGGGTTCCCATTATATGTCCCATCCTCTTGGTCTGGATCATCACAGGGTATTTCCCCACCTCCTCCTCTTGCTACTATGTTCATTACATCGTTCAGCATATCCTGAAATGCAATCTGACCTAGTTCTTACTCATCCAGTTGTTGTTGTTGTATGGCTTGGATGGAAGCCAGCAACTAAGCATTCACCTAGTTATGATCGGGCACCTGATTCTGCTCTGGTTGGGGTGGTTGTTTCCCCTTGCACTTCCCTTGGGGAGCCATCTCCCGATCTGAGTCTGAAGAAATGATTTCTGTATTGGGATCCAGGATCGAGGTTGGCTTCTATCTTCAATATGAGAGAATCCCAATCTGACCATTTGAAATTGAATGTCCAGCTGTCGAGACGAGTCTGAGATTAGGTCAATCTCAGATGGTTGTGAACGGAGAAAAATATGTAGACTGAAATCGACTTCCATTCCCAACGGGCAGTAGTGGGATAAGAGTGGTCGCGGTTTATTGGGGATAAAGGGGGGTGGATAAAAAACGAAGAGTCTAGAGATTGGTTCGCAAAGTCTGAATTGGATTCTCGGAAATCACCTCGAATTATTGACGGTGCCAAGACCATGGAATCGATGTGGATGTCAGCGGAGTCCCGAGTAAATCATCCCATGGATCGTCATCGTGGAGAAGGAGAAGACCGATGTAGAAAGAAAGATATGGTGGTCAACGAGGAATAAAAAGGAGTTTAAAATAGTAGAAAGGATCAAAATGAGCAGGGGGACAAAGAGAAGGCACATATGACAAAATTTGTGCAACTATGTGGGACTTTATCTTTGAACCTTAATCTAGATCCATACAAATGCAATACAAAATTAGGTTCACCGACTCGCATCATGTGAAGTCGTAAGGGATCAACTATTTATTATCTTTTCATTTTTAGAGTAGTTATTTCAGTCATATCTTATAACAAGTCCTTAGCACGCTAACCCTATAGAAGAGAGAGTACTACCAGAAAAGTATTCGTACTTGTCCTCCTCCTCTGTAACTTGTAGTCTCCACTTTTTAAGGTCTTGTAACCCTTCTTGGATCCCTACTCAGTCAAAGAAATAGAGGGAGGATGTCGAATAAGCAAAACCACTACTTCTAACCTCACTCGCAACGGAATCACTCGTGAGTGTTCAAGGACCTACTCGGATGCAAACTAATGAGATAGACACCCCCGTGAAGACGTGGCCTAAGCTCAGTACTTCGAACCAAGTCGATGTTCCACACAAGGAGGGGAACACCATCGCTGACAAGGCCCTACTCGATCATGTACGATAAAAGCGTCATTACTTTGGAAATCCATGTGATACACAAGGCAATTACAGACTGGGTTGTTGGCTCTAATCCTCAGCGGGGCGTGCCTCGCTCATGGGAGGGGTTTTGGTCCCCTCCTAAGGTATATGAAGAGCAATGAGGGATTATGAACCTAAGGCAGTGATAGTCCATTACAGATATTAATTAAGGTCAAAGTTTATTTAGTAGTCACCTTGTTTTATTTTTTTAGTTTTCACTTTTGGTGGGTATTTTGCATATAAGCGCCTAACGATTTTGTAGATTTTCAGTTAAGTCCTAGGTGCTCTAAATTAGAGGAAGATAGCAAAAAAGACGTACAAGTGAATCGATGATGTAAATCTCGCCATTGAATCTAATCATGCATGCTGAGTTAAAGGACTTATAGTGCTTCCTAGCTCTCTCCATGTGGTATGCAAAACAGAATTTTTAAACATATCTACGTGATGATGTGCAATTGACAAAATCACCCTAAACAGTAGCTGCTATTAGACGTGAAGAACCATATGTTAATTATTCATGAATAAACCCTAGGATACGATCTTGGAGACATCTCGGTGCCCGCTACAACCCTAGGATACGCTCAGATCTGCTCCTCTGCTTTCTCTTCTTGGGATGAGGAGTAGATAAATCAGTCGTGGCCTGCTGAAGTGGGGCACGGATAATCTCATGTATGGTGGCCACCACTTCGGGTTCAGTCAACATTTTTTTGAATTTTTGGACCTCCTCCATACAAGGGAGGAAGTCAGAATCACATATACATGAGGCATGCCAAGAGCAGTCTGTACAGCGGCATCCTCAGGGTAAAAGGTGGGACCGGGTGTGAAAGGTTGTGTGGTCAAATGGTCTGGCAAGTGGACGCTCTCCTCACAGTCTGACTCGATCATGTGTCTCCCGAAATCTTTTTGTGTTTTTAAATTTTTCTCATTTTTTTGTGTTTTGGGCGATTGCAAGCTCTCATGGTCGTCCTCAAATGAATCCATATCCTCAAGAATGGAGAGACAATTTTGTTCTTATTTAAACTAGTAAGGTCGGTAATCCTCGAATTCATATGCTCCATCATCTGATTCAAAGTCTCAAGTGTGGATACCAAGAAAGGTGACTCCAAAATCTCAGGGATCGGGTGTGTCGAATGTGGGTGGAGGGTATGGGCAAAAATCACATTCCGGATCGGGATACTCAAGGAAGAGCGGGTTGTCGAAATATGTAGGAGATGGTGGTGGAAATGATTGGTGAAGATCAAAGTCCAAATCCTGAAATAGTGGGTTGGTCGGATATGTACAAAAATCAGGAGCAAAGTCCTCCTGGAAAAAGTGAGGTGGACCGGCTGGAGTGAAGGAGGGATCCGCAAAATCCGAACAAAATATGCTCCAGTCAGCCATCTCGAAACAAAAGGAAACGATCGGGAGAGCACGGTGGTCAAGTCAAGGGAGTGGAGAAGAAGGCGCAAATGCACAGGAATGATCTAGAACACACACAAAACAGTTACAAGCAAAAATGAAATAAGGCAAACCCTCAATTCACCTACTCAACTCGGTAGAGACCGTAAAATGCGGTCTTTTAATCTTGTCTGTTTTAGAGTTAGGTGAGAAGTCAAAGAGTTGCACACACACTTAGGGGCTGAATATGGGATTTGGGCACTAACCTTAGTGTATGCGCGAGCAAGTAAAAATGAAGACAATGAGGGGATTACTCGCCCCAATACAAGAATTTTTCTTTTTGATCGGTTTTAGGGTCAAGTAATATTAGCAGTCTCAATTTTATTGATTATCACTTTTTTGGATTTTTAATAAAAATGCACGATCCTATCGGGGAGTCAATTCCTTTAAGCTCCTAGGTTGGCAAAATCAGAGGGAGAGTCGGAAAAGCAACGCAAGCGGCAAATCAATGATGCATGCTAAAGAGAAATGCTCACCTTGCCTCTAGCACTCTACATGCAAGGATGCTCAGCAGAATTGAAACCTATCTATATGCAAATGCAAAGCCGATGAAATCGCCCTAAGTTCAAAAATTGATATTATCGTGAAGAACCACAAGTTGACCACCAATCCTCAACCCTAGAGTCCGGTCTAGGCTCACCCTCCTCCTCTCGACAAATCGAGTTCAGGAGAAGCGCTTGGAGGGATGAGCTCGCGGCACGGCGGATCAAAGACAGCGAATCAACTGTTTAAATGTGACTAAGTCCAAACGATGCTATAGGCACATGCAAGGATGATTAATGTGTTTGGACCTAATTCTATCGCAAGCAACTCCTAAGACTAAGGGCTCAATCACACAAAAGAAATAAAATCGGAAAACAAAATAAAATAAAATTAAAAAATGCGAAGAAAAACCGTAAAAAGCCGCAGTGAGCCCCCATGTGAACAAACACCTGGAAATTAGGCCCGAGAGTCTTGAATGTCTGGGGTACCTATATTATTACAAATATAGGTCGCTCTCTCACTTAAATTACAAAAATAAATGCAGGAAATAAATTCTACAACTAAAGGTGGAGCTCAGTCTCAAAAATCTCTCCTCTTCTCCTCGGTGCTAAGCTGGCAGAAGCCGGCTTCACGTGGGTGCGTAGGCGCCTAGGGTAGAGTGCCTCCCTCGATCTGTGGTACCTCGCACAAAGTCAAACAGGAGAGGGGGTTAGACAGCTCAACAGATATATCAAAATAAAGAAAATAAAATAGCAAAAATGAAAGTCGCAAAATAGACAATCAATCATAATCACAAACAAGACCCGAACTAAGGCGTTGTTGCGCCCCGGCAACGGCGCCATTTGTTGAACCGAGAAAATAGAGGGTCGTACGGTTTCACAAGCCGAAACCGCAGTCGATGCAGTGACCGCTCAAAAATCCTGATTCAAACAACAATTAACCCACAACAAGTAATTCAAGCAATGAAAGTAAATGTGCAGAGTTAAAATTTATTATAACTCTACAAAGGATGTGTATAGTGTGCAAGAGTGTATAGGTCGAACACAGGGAGCAGACAGGATAGATCGGGGCAAAATTGCTCAAAAGTGTAATTGTGATCAAGTTGTCTATTATGCTATTTTTTGTGGGTTGTTAATTTTATAAATTTTTTATTTATTTTTTGATTTTATATTTTTGTATTTTGATTTTTAATTTTCTGATTTTATATTTTCCTTTTTATATTTTATATTTTTTTACTATATTTTTTCAATAATAGAATATACACAATATAAGAAATGAGAGGATAAAGGATTTATAAAAATGATCAAAAATGCTCAAAAATCAGAAAATAAATTGTTTTTGGTCTTTTTATATTTTTTTTACTGTTTTGTGTTTTTTTGGGGATTTTTCAGAATATTTTGATATTTTTAAAAGGTGAAAAAGAGAAAACAGTGAATAAAATACAAAACTGAAACTAAAATAGAGAAATAAAATAAAAAACAGTAACAAAAATTCTCCAAATTAATTTTCACTTAAAGATAATGAAACAAAGAAATTCAGAGATAAAGTTTGTATTTTTAGGATTTTTGTAGAATTTTTAATATTTTTATAAAGGTTTTTGGGGTTTTATGATTTTTAGGAGTTTTCTTTTTATAATTTTTAGTGAATTTTGGACTGAAGTTGAAACACACTAAAAGAAACAAAATATATTTTTTTTGGGATTTTTATGGAGTGTTTTATTTTTTTTAGGGATTTTATAATGCAAACAGTGCTGAAAATGGCTATTTTTTATTTTTAATAAATATTAAAATGCAATAAAAATAAAAAACAAAAATATTTGTTAAACTACTATGAAACAGGAAGCTATGTGATTTTTTTGGGATTTTTTAGAGTTTTATAGATGCGTGCAAAAGTTAGAGAGAACGGCAAGAAAATACATGCAAGCTAGGGGTATTTTAGTAAATATAGCAAAGTTTAGGGGCTTGCCTGCAAATTTCTCACAAAAATATACACTGAACAAAAATATCTCTAGCTTGAAGTGAAATAGATGAATCCCCAGGAGCCTCGATAAAAAATAACCAAGGGCCACGTGACTAGCACGTGCGCCGCTGGCGGGGGTACAACTGTGATCTACAAAAACCAAGGGGCTGAAATACAAAAGTGCTAGAGATATAATCACTCAACTTAAAATTTTCTAAATTAACTTCAAAATAAGAAAAATGCCCGGGTATTCCTGCAAAAAGGCCAAGTCACGTGCGCGGAGCACGTGACCTGGCGGGGGTCAAAAATGGGGAATAACATAAAGTCCGGGGAGCTATTAATAAATATCACAACAATAATGACATTGCCAATGAAGGTTTATGCAGTAATAATAAAGAACAAAATCGGCTGGGAAATTACTGCAAAATACCCAGACAATAGGCGGCCACGGACGGCGGATCTTCTCCCACTTATACACGTGGCGCCCTTACGGCACGCGATACCCGTTCGGCCTTGGACAACCAAGATTAGACGAGGGACTGGCTATCGACGGCTGGCAGGGCTTCACATCTGACGGCGGCTGCTCCTCAGGATGAACACGACCAGATCAACGGCCCTGAAGGTGCTTGGATGAACGTGGATGAACCGACCTCCGGCGAGATTCGACTCGATGATCCAAGCTCCTCCGACGGTCGAAAGCTCCTTCGATACTCCCCGACGCTGCCTGGAAACTTCCTCCAACAGATGATGGCCCCAAAATGGCGGATCCTCCGCCGGCGCACCACCACGGCGATGTGAGGAGGGGGACATCCCAGGCTGCTCGGGCTGCGGCAAAAACGCTCCCAAAAGGCGAGCTTCGGCACCTAGACCTGCAAATAACGTTCACGTGCAACAGTAGAATGTTCCAGGCCAACAAAAAAGGGGGGTGGACGGTGGTTAATCGCAATGGTCAGGTAGTCGCTGGAGCGAGCTCCGGCGAACTACAAATGAGGGTGAATCGAATGATTACTGTCGAAACAGAGATTCTCAATAGACTCAGAATGTATACTAAGCAAGGACTGCAAGCAAACGAAGATAAAAAGACCTCACTTGGCCGGAACCAAGGAGATGGGTACCTCGACGATGACGGCCCGCCGAAGGTGGTGGAACACACCTCCGCCCACTTCTTAGGATGCCTCGACGGAGCTGGAGAATAGCTCTGTCACTGCCTTCATCCGGAGCTCCAGAAGAGACACCTAAAACGGGTCAAAAGTGGTTCAAGGATTAAAGGGAGGTGATGGGTCCCTTTTGAAAATGTGGTCGAGGCGTGACTTTCAAGGGGTGATCACGGGCGGGACATGGATTCATTCCCCTATGTAAACATTGGGCATGTAAGGTCAACCATAGGGGAGAAAAAACGCAGAAGAAATCTAGGCCAAACGATGAAAGGATCGTCCTAGAAAAAAGGGAGAAGAAGGCGACAAAACGCATTCTGACACTGAACAGGCTGGGGTCAAAGAGTTGACCGCAGGTCAACTCTCCAACCCCCCTGGTTGGTCCACGTGGACCAACCAGGAAAAAGCCTGAAAAAAGGATTTCAAAATTCATTTTAAAATAGTAAACTATTTTATTAGATTTAGGTTATTAGTAAAAAATCTTTCTAATTTTATGAATTATCTTATGGTAATTTTTATTTATTTTAGGAGGTATAATTTTACAAGTTGCCTTTTATGCTCTTTATAGGTATATTATCTATATATTTTAGTCTTTTATTTTTATTTTGTATTTTTAATTTATTTAATCATGTTTATTATTTTATAAAATTATAAAATACTTTTATTCACTTAAATATATTTTTATTTTATTTTATTGATGTGTTTTGTATATTTAATAAAATAGAAGTATGTATCATATAGGTATATTTATAGGTATAATACCTATGTATTTTATATAGGTATTTTTATTTTGTATTTTATTTAGGCTTTTATTCTAATTTTAATATACATAATTATTATAAGTAATATTTAAAAAATTATAAAAATATAAAAATATAAAAATAATGAATAAATAATAAATTGAATATTTTAATCTGTACAATTATACAATGAGGGTCCAAAACTCAACTTTCAAACCGTAGCTCCACCAAATGCGAAACCACCGCCATTAAATAGCTTATTTTGAATTATATACAATTAAAGGTGAGTTTGATGCATTTGGAGTTTTCATTTGTGAGATACGGGTCTGGGAAGTTGGGATTCTGGATTTTTATTCAGAACATAACTTTTTATCTGTGCATTATTTTTAAGTGAAATCAATTTTTTATTTTTCTTTATTTAATTATCTACAACTTTCATGTACAAAGTTTCTTCATTTGAGGTATAAAAAGTGGAACCAAAAATAGGTCCCAAATGAATAAAGAATGAATGGAATAAAAGGAATTTGTGTTGTATTTTGGCCCTTATCTCCCCCTACTTTATTCCTTGTTGACCTAGTCATCGAGATGACTAGGTCTCGTGGTTTCGGGTCATAAAATATTTACAATATTTTATTCTTTTTCTTTTCTTTTCTTTATTCTATAATTTTGGCTTTAAAAACCGCCTTTTATGCATAATTTGTACACAAATGCATGGATGCTAAAATGCCTAAATTAAGCCTATTTACATGCATTTACTAGGGTTTTTAAGGCCAAAATGATAGAATAAAGATGATGAAACGTAGATTCATCAGCTATCAAGAGCGACTAGCCGCACTAGTCGCTCACCAGAGTGGGATTTAAAAAATTTAAAATGATTAAACCACATGATCCAAGAACACTTCTCGAATCTTTCATCTAAACCACATACAATATATAGGAATACCTCTTGAAGCGTGATTGCGATCGTGTCTCTAAAGTAATAGACCTCCTGTCTCAAGTCCGATCCAACAGAGGAAACGCTTGCGAGCACATTGATGAAACGCGTGCTCCTCTCAATCCATGTTGATGATCCAAGTGGCGAATCTCATGATCTCATTTCACAAGATCCGACGTCTTCTTCAAGAGTGAGGTGCATCAAAGAAGATGGAGATCCACGAGCAATTGATCCGGCAGCATAACAACGTCACGATGACTGCAAGATCCTCTAGGTCAATAATATGGACGACCATATTACTAAGAGAGTGTGTGTATGTGTGTGGATGGCCATGAGAAAATGAGAGAGATTTTGCATTTCATCTTTGTTCAAATAAAAGTCTAAGTCTACCCTTCTATTTATAATATTTTAGATGTCCATAGATCCCAATCCATGTGCACACAAATTCAATGGTTGAGATCGATTTGTGCTTTCAATCAATGGTCATGATTTTGTTGTGTTTTAATTACCAACAACAAGATGATTAATTTAAAATAAATTAAATATATTGAATTATATTCAATAAATTAAAATCAATTAAATCAACTCATATGGAATATTATGGAAAGGAGTGTAACCTCTTTCCATACATATAGTGTACGACCACCATTGAGAGACTCTCTTTGTGGTCGTCCATGCCATGTATGGTATGGTGGCCATCTCCTTCCAACTTGGTGAGATCTCGTATCTCACCAAATATTCCACATGTGCAACAACCATTATTGCAAAAATTTTCATCAAAATAATTCCAAATTATTTTGTGATAATTCCAATCATGTCATTGATAAATTACGAATCATATTCACACATCCAAAATAAAAAGTAATTTACATTTACAATTAGTTGTTCAATGTGAATTCAATTCACAAACTATTAATTCATAAATGCAAATTACAATTATCTCTCTCTCTCTAATATATGATAAATTACATTTATAATATCCATGAATAATATGGATATGGGAGGTTAAAAAATATGGAGGTGAATGGAAGTTATTGTAGAGAATAGAAAATAATTAAAGGAAAATAAATAAAGTAGGCTACTTAAATACAATAAAATAAAAAGAAGAAAAAGAGTGGAGAATTTACAAAAGTAAGCCCACAATATGTACATTTTTTACTTTTTTAATTTTACTTTTTGTATTTTTAATAAAAGATATTTACAATTTAACAATAAAATAAAATACTAGAAATAAAATACAACAAAAAAATGATTTTTTTGGATTTTAGTGATTAAGAAAAAGGAAATAAAAAATGAAGAAAGAATGAATATTTACATTTTATATAATGTACACCTAGGTCCCAAATCCATATTTTACAAACGAGCTCCGATTTTAATGAAACCACTTTCATTGGATAGATAATTTTCTAATTAAACTTTAAAAGTGAGTTTGGTGAATTTGGAGTTCATACGGAGCGTGAATTTAGCCAGGAAGATGGACTTTATGGCTTTTTCTCTTTACGATCTAGGAGCATTTATTTGAGAAAAAAATTATTTTATTTTTTTTATTTTTATATACATTTTTATGAACAAGTCAGAAAAAGAATTAGGCAAAAAGGAGTTGAAATGAATTTATTAAAAATACATGAAGTTTTAGGCTATTTACAGGTGAAAAACTCCTTTATTTTGCGCCTTTTTATTATTAATTTATTTTGTATAATATAATATATAATAATTAGTGTATTTTATTTACAAGAGATATTTTGATAATTTATTGATTTTTGGACACTTATTTGAGATTTTACTCAGGGATTTTGCTAAGATTAATATATTGAGATGATGAATCACGAATTCATCACCCACTATACTTAAACTTTGCTAGTCCCCGAGCAAATAAAGAATGAATACGTTGGAATAACCCCTGACTACGCATGTGAATACAAGACTTGATTTGTTCAAGAACTCTTGGTCTTAGAGATCCTAAAATTCTAAGATGAACCAAGCTCTAGTCAAAAGGTATCCAATTCCCTAATCATAAGACTCTCTCTGTATACATATATAGTAGGGATATGACTTAAGTGTTGACTGCAGTTACAAGAGTAGAGTCAAAACGTCACCCAAGTTTCCAGTCCAAGGAACTCTCCTAAGGACCTAATCCTCAAGACTAGGAAATAAATCAAATATTGCGTTCAGTCCACCGTCTCTTTAGTTGTTAGACTTGAAAGTGTAGATGATGGCCAGTTGATGGAGGGTATAGGATTGTGTCATTTCTTCTCTACCTCTCATTGGAACAAGGATTCTCTCAAGTGCATTATTACTCAACGCATATTTTGGTGTTGATCAGTGCGTCCGTTAAGAGAAGTTGGAGTCATCTGCATTTGTTTTCCTGGGAGTACACCAGGGTAAGCCTTTTTTGAGTACCTATCGTACCTTCTACACCCAGACTTGTAGCATTTACGATGCCGAGCTCTTTTTTGGTGCAAGCCCGACTCCTGGTCCTAATAGCGGTGGTCCAAGTGGACACTTTGAAATGGTTGGGAGCGCTCGCCTTTGGTGGAATCTCTTTTGATGATTGACTTTGTAGAAAGAGAGCTTATTTCAACATTAATATTTCTTTACTTTATTTTTGGCTAGATCCACTGCTTTTACTAAGAGTTGGCGCACACTGATCAACATTTTTTATTTTATCACACCCTGACACTTAGGTAAATGTCAAGAGATGGTACAAGAACCATGTTCTTATACTGGCTAAAGGTGCTTCCACTCAGGTTTCATGAAGCCTTCATTGATTTTATCCCATCCTCGAGTATCATCAAATCAGGTCCAAACTCAAATCCCTCATCCCAGTTCCTCAAGTGAAATTTCAACTCATCTCATCATAACTACAGTCGTGATGTGAGGTGTTGATCATATTCTTAAGGTAGAGACTAAGCATGCAATATAGCACACAAATCTTTCAAACTAGGGAAATGTGAATAATTAAGTCAAAGACCCTAATGACTAAGGTTGGTTAACTCAAAATCTCAAGACCTCATAAACTAAGTGTTCTTGAACATCACTAGTCTTGTATGAAAGTGTAAGTGTCAGGGACCGAACCAACTTATTAGTTAGTTTTTTTTTATTTTGATTTTTGTGATTTTTTTTGAATAGGAAAGGAAAGGAATAAAGATGTTTATTTTCAAAAGTTTTATTTGAAAAACAAACATTTTTTTATTTTTCTAAAGCAGATAAAGAAAGAAAAGAGATTCTTTTTGTTTTCTTTGAAAAAGTTTTTTTAACAAATAAGGAAAGTCAAAAGTTTTTTTTGGAAAGTTTTTTTTGAAAAAGAAAGGTAAATAAGAAAGGATACACATTTTTTTGAAAAAGATCTTTTTATGAAAAGAAAGAGGAAAGAGAAAAAATTTGAAAGTTTTTTTTTGAAAAGAAAAAGGAAGAAAGACAAAAAAATGAAAGTTTTTTTATAAAAAATTTTGAAGATAGTTTTGTTTTTTTGAAAACTTTTATTTTTTTTGAAAAAGGAGAAAAGTTTTTTTTGAAAAAGTTTTTTTATGAATTTTTTGTTACACCTCTTATTTACAACAATTTATCCATAACCCCTTATTTTAATTACAAACAAGTCGAAGTACAAGCTATAGGTAAAGTATATATGTAATATATACACACCCCCTATACTTAGAATGTGCTATATCCTCGTGGCACTATGTGACAAAAAGCCATAGCTCGTACTAAGCTTAAGTGGGTGAAAAAGAATAGAAGAGAAAACGAATATAAGAGTGTGGATAATACACAACGGGCATCGCCCCCCTTATACTTAGACTCTGGTCAGCCTAAGTATTGGAAAGAACACAAGAATGGGGGACCGATGAGGATGGGAAAGAATGTACAAAAAGAAAATAAAAAGAAGAAATGGGGCAACTCGGGTCACTCACCCCTCTATACTTAGGATCTAGTCATCCTAAGTATATCTACAAAATGAAAACTATACAGAACTGGGGCGAGTGATGCGAATCATGGGGGAGGGAGGATAATAAAAGAAAGAAAAACTATACTAGGAGGAATTTGAATATATAAGGATCAAGAAGGTTTGTGACGGACCTTCTTGCGGGAGCGAGGGGGTGTGTAGTATACACATGTGTCGCTATCAGAATCGTCCTCAGAGGAATAATAGTGAGGGTTAGGGAACGTCCAACGAGGGTCGACACACGGCTGCTTGCTCAAATATGGCTTCAGAACAACTGAACTGAGCTCACTCATATAAATCACCTCATTCGGACCTGATGAGGACTCCTCAGAAAGTTCCTTCTCTGGTAAGTCGAAGGTAACTTTCTTAGCTGATTTTCTAGAACCTGAAGCATCAACAGGAAGAGGAGAGTGATACGTCATGAGGTGTTCGGGGGAACACCTCGAGGAATCAATACTCTTCTTCTCCTTGCCAGATGACCGACTAGAGGATGGAGCAACCGATTTATCAAGATTGGTCAATTTGGTCCCGGTTGTCTCTTTTGATTTAGATCCTGGATGTAGTGTGTGTGAGAGGTACTGACTAGAGGTTCATCATCAGATGAGTCACCATATGCATTATAATACTCCTGCAGGGTCAGCACACGTCTCTGGTATGTCATAGTGTTCTCAGTTGGCTTGGCATTTTTCAGCTCATGCATCGGATCATCTAAATAGTCGAGGAAATCAGATAATCTAGTTGTGAGTCCTCTCTAGAAGCTGTCACAGTGGTGGTGATGCAAGCAGTGTGTGAGTGGAGGTGTAGGGAGTCTCTGAACCAATGGTCGTCTGGACAGTCAGTATCTCAGGTGCAGTAGAGAGACGGGACTCAACTAACTCTCGAAGGTCACGACTGTCTGTGACTGTATGGGTTACCTTAGGATATCGCGTGTCCTCAAAGATTGGGCAAGGTCAGAGTGCTCCCAATGCAGAGAAATCGATCTCCTGAGTCTCACAATCTATAGTTGCCTTATCCAAGGCTAAGAACGGCTTCCCGAGAATGATCGGAGACTGGGTGAACTCTCCTTGATGCTCAATGTCGATGACCGTGAAGTCTACCTGTAGTAGAGCACCTTGGAAAGTAATGATGACTGAAATAGTTCCTCTCGACCGTTTAATGGACTAACCGACCAACTGAACTATCTCTCTTGACTTCGTAGCAGATCCGAGTTTGAGCTTGGCAAACACAGAGGTCAGAAGGATATTAATCGGTGAGTCATCATTGATTCTTGCATGGGTGAAGGTGGTATGTTTGATTTCACATTCAAACCTAGGCAACCGCTTCACTCTGCAACTCTTGGTTTTTCTCCCTATCACCAAAGAGGTGGCTATAGACACTACATGTTTCTCAGTCCTTGTCCTCTTATTACCCAACTTTTTAGGCATCAATTTACTTCTCACAAATCTTTTAAGGTCGGGAAAGCGTTCAATGGCCATTATTAAGGGAAGCTCAATAATCAACTCTCTATCAAGTGCTTCCCTAACTGCAGGATCCAATTTTTTTAGATCTTTTCCTTTTTCAATTTTTATGGTATTTTCCGATTTTTCCATTTTTTGGTCTTTTTGATAGGTGGAGGAGTAATAGGAGAATGTACAGACTCAAGTTTGGAGGAAAAGTGGTTAGTAGAAGAGGGAGGTAGAAGGGACTCCACCTGTACATGATGTGTGGTCAATCCGGTGTCTTCCAGGTTTTCAAGTTTCAATCCATTGAATCCATGATCCACATTCCTACTCGGACTCTTGATCGGTCTACAAATGTCATCCTCCAATAAGTTCTCATGACACCTCATGAGAGAAGTCTGCACAATTGGAGGATACTGCAGAGAACTCGAGCTCTTATACTCAACACACCTTGACTCATGCATGTAATGCTAGGTTGAGTATGGCCCTTCTGTATGGCAGATGTTGGTTGAAGCCTCATAAGGCGGAGTTAGTAGACAGGGGGTCTGTAAATCGGTCGCATGAATCCAATCCCCTGTATATGTTGGCTCTCTGAATGGTTGATATGAAGGATGGTCAATGTTGGCTTGATAACTCAGGTCAATCAAGTCAGGAAGATCATGTAATGCAGACCTCTCCTTTCGGTCTATTTGGTCGACCATGTTGTACCCTAGGGTCAAGTTGGGATGTTATAGGTCAATTGTTGTCCGATCCCACCTCGAGGTAAAAATGATGTCCCTGGGGGAAACTGATTCTGCCAGTCATTCATCTCAGCAGTCGCTTACTCTTCGATTTGTTCCTTGATTCCAGCAAGCGGACGAGAATATTGTGAGTCAATCCAGGGTAGATGCGGGTCAGGGGTGTAAGAATGCGGGGTAGGTGAGAAGGACGGAGAAGTGGGGAAGTCAGTCGGATTTCTGACTTCGCGGTTGGGGTGTGGGTATGAGGAGGAATAAGAGGGTGGACATAGTCGGAATATGGTCGAAGAAGAGTGACTTGGATATGATGACCAATATTCTAACATCTTGGAAGGGAGATGGGAGAATGAAGCGGATCGAGGGAGAAAATGTGCAAGTGCACCGAATAACACACAAAACAAACAAACACAAGAGCAAACCCCGAGTTCACCTACTTAACATAGTGGTGGTCGCAAAAGTTCAACCGTTTATCTTTTCAGTTTTAATTAGTTGATAAATTAATGTATAAGTCCAATTACGCAAGGCTTAAAAGTAGGTTTTGGGCACTATCCTAGGGATGTGTCCTGTCCTCACCTCTCAACAATCACAATAGCTAAGCATACAATGAGGGTTTTGCTCTCCCAAAAACAAGTGTTAATTTTAGTCATTTTTTGGTCAACTCTGCTTAGCAGTACTGATTTTAAGTTAGGTTATCACTTGATTGGTCCACTAAACAAGGCACGCCTAACAATCAGTCCCGATTTCCTTTTAACCTAAGTTTCAAAAACCATGGCGGAAGGGAGTCGAGAAAAATCGATGCAAATAATGAAATCAATGATGCATGCCCAGTTCAGAAGACTTACAGTAATTCTCATGCTCTACATGCGGGATGCAGGGCAGAATTGAATTTTATACTATATGAATGCGAACGAGAAAATCGTTCCTAGACAGGCAGTTCTATTAGCGAGTGATGAACGAATTAGTTTGAACTAATAGATCTATAGCCTAAGTGCGTCTTGTTAAAAGTGACATGTGGTCCTAAATATTATGAGTACAAGCAAAAAATATAATATAGTAAAAATGCTCTAAGAGCCGCTAGTGCAAGTCCTATTCTACGCCAATCAACCACATGACCACGAGAAGGTCCAATGTCCAGGTACAATAATTACAAAAAAAATATAAAAATGCTAATGCTCTCGAAAATAAATTAGATTTTCTTGCTCTTCACCAGCGGCCGCACGTGGGCCGCTCCCTCTGCCGGTCGCCACGCGCGTCACCACCGCCACCACTATAACCTACTCTGCTGCTCCATCACGCCGCTGTCAGACCATCAGTTCCCCGATAACGGCGCCATCTGATGAGACGCTGAGCACGTGGTTTAATTTGCGCTCATTGTAATAGGGGTACTTAGCGAATCGTTCAGAACCGAGAGAAGAATCTCCGTGAAGAGTGTCTCGGCTTTAATTTATATCCCGGGCAAGTCTGGGGTCGAATACAGGGAGACAAAGGAACAACTTCAAGTTAATTCAAAATAATTAGGACTAGGTTCCCAAATAGTATTTTTTGTATTTTTTATGCAAAAAGAATGTGAGATGCAATATGCGAGCGAATTAAAACACCAAGAAAGCACACAACTTAGCCAAATTAATTTTAATATGAAATCAGTTTAATTTAGCCAAATTATAATTTTCCTAAAATCCTAATCCAGAGATGTATGCAATTCATTTTTTTAGAATTTTATGGGTTAAAATGAAACGATGAAAAAAACACATTATTATGGGTTTTTTTCACAATATTTCACACAAATAGTATGCAACAATTATGAAAATTTTACTGAAATATAAACATGATGCAAGGAGATTACAATAATTTTTTTGGATTTTTCTGACAAAATATGATTTTTTATAGATTTTTAATGGAAACAGAGTGACTGCAAGTAATTAATTTCTAGTAAATCCACATTAACGAATTAGCCAGAATGCGAATTATCTCAAAAATATATTTGTATTATTAATCCAGGAGAGTTGAAATTTCACAGAAAAGATGTCTGTAGATTTAACTAAAATTCAGTTACCAAAATCACTCTAATAATTATTTAAGGCACATGACAACTCCAATTAAGACGAAATATGGAAAGTAATTCAATCACATTTCAAAGCATAAATTCTGATTTTTGTGGAATTTTTGGAGATACTATGAGTGAAATATGAATTTAAGAGCACATAATTGGTAAGTATGCAATATTTCAGTTGAACAATTTTAATTAATTAAGAACATCTCACAAAAATCCAAATAAATAGTCAAATGATAGACAATTAGTTGCTTAACATCATGCTATTTTTCATTAAAATAAACTATGCAAAATTGATGTCCAAATTAGCGTGTAAACATAGGGATGTCCATGCAATACAGAAAATCAACTTGAACAGAACAAAAAAGCACAAGGATATGTTTGTAATTACTGAAACTTAGAGGGATACATATGCAATTTTTACAAAATAAAAAAATAAACAAAAAATGGCCTTCTTCCTCATGAGCAGTTAGGGAGGTTTGGGATAGGGGCGACGGTCTCGATGGCGCAGCCTAGCGCGGGCGCGTGGAGGAGGAGGGATTGGCGGCGACCAGCGGAGCTTCCGGAGTGAGGAGGGGCGACCGGTCCATGCGGTGCGGCTGCGCGTGGTCGCAAGGAACTGGCGGTCTGACGGTGGCTTTATGGAGCGGCGGAGCGGGCTGGAGTGGTGGCGGTGGCGGCACACATGGTGACCAGCGAAGGGAGCGGCCCCCGCACGGCCGCTGGTGGAGCTGGAGGAGCGGCCACCAGCTGTGGAGGGGCGGCGGGCGACGTCGCCTGCCTGTGGAAGAAGGGGGCGGTGGCGACCTGCTACCTTTATTTATTTATTTATTTTGTTGCTGCTGATTTTATTTTTTCTAATTTTTTATATGGAACAAATGTAAATATATACAAAGGGGAAAAAGATGGTAGAGGAGAATGATGAAGAAGATGAAAATGACGGTGATGTAATAACAAAGTAAATAAGTGAAGGGTGATAATGGTGTGGTGTGATATAAAAAACAAGGAAAAAATGTTAGATAAAATAAAATAACAAGGGATATGATAGAGAAATACGTACCTGAATCTTCGCCGGAATTGCAGAGCAGCTACGTTGGACTCCTGTCGTGGCCACATCCGATTGGAAAAATAAAAATCGGAGAAGCTATGCGAGCTCGATGGGGACTCGTGATGCAGAGCGGAGCTCCGCGGATCTCGCCTGAAGGAGGTCGTCGCTTGAGGAGGATGCTTAGCCGTTGTTGCCAACAAAACATTCCAAGCTCTCTCCTTTTTCTATTATAATGGCGGATGATGAAAAATGTGGATGAAGAGATGAATATAAAGAAGAGGAATGAGAAGTTTGAGAAAAAATGAAGGTTGAGGAGATGGAGTGGAATGGAAGGTTATTGGAAAAAATGGTGGAGTTGAATAGAATTGAATGGGAGGTTAGAAAATATTGAGTTGAGTGGAAGTTATTGTAGAGAATAGGAAATAATTAAAGGAAAATAAAATAAAGTAGGCTACTTAAATACAATAAAATAAAAAGAAGAAAAAGAGTGGAGAATTTACAAAAGTAAGCCCACAATATGTACATTTTTTACTTTTCTAATTTTAATTTTTTTGTATTTTTAATGAAAGATATTTACAACATAAAAATAAAATAAAATACTAGAAATAAAATACAACACAAAAATGATTTTTTTAGATTTTAGTGATTAAGAAAAAGGAAATAATAATGAAACCACTTTCACTGGATAGATAATTTTCTAACTTAAACTTTAAAAGTGAGTTTGGTGAATTTGGAGTTCATACGGCGCGGGAATTTAGCCGGGAAGTTGGACTTTACGGTTTTTTCTCTTTGCGATCTAGGAGCATTTATTTGAGAAGAAATCTATTTTTTATTTTTGTATTTTTATATACATTTTTTATGAACAAGTCAGAGAAAGAATTAGCCAAAAAGAAGTTGAAATGAATTTATTAAAAATACATGAAGTTTTAGGCTATTTATAGGTGAAAAACTCCTTTATTTTGCGACTTTTTATTATTAATTTTTTTATATAATATAATATAGAATAATAAGTGTATTTTATTTACAATAGACATTTTATTAATTTATTGATTTTATGGACATTTATTTGAGATTTTACTAAGGGATTTTGCTAAGATTAATATATTGAGATGATGAATCACAGATTCATCAATCATAAACTTGGATTGTGGGAGCTTCGCGTGTCATCAACGCATCAACAAGTGCTTCTACATCGGATCAAACTTGAGACATGAGAATCTCTTACTTTAGTGATTACTCATTGCAAATACGCTTCAAGAGGTATTCCTTTGACTCATTTGTAATCTTGATAAAATGATTTGAAAAGTGTTCTCATATCATATGATTTCATCTATTTAAATTTTTTTAGATCACGTCACCACATGCAAACAATATGACTAGATAACTGAGATCGTATTCGATGTGATCTTCACACTTCCGTGATGTGCTAAGGCCAAAATCCTAACCTTAAAGTGGTATCAGAGCTAGGCTAAAGGTCTTGGATGTGATCCAAAACCTTAGATGAATGAGGTTTTGTATATCCAATGCACGTGGACGCGTTGTTTCACATTTGATGCATGTTTCAAATCATTTTTTTGCTAAAATGAAAAGTCCATGTTTATGCAATGTTTGGATGATTTTTTGGATAATAAAATATATTTAGAATTTCTAAATATGTCCCCAAAACAATAGCCAATTGTTGGCACGAACGGTGCATAAATTATAAACAATAGTCAATTGTTAGCACCAAAACAATAGTCAATTGGACGTGATGGAGGAGAGTGTTGTGATGATGTTTTGTAAGGAAGCTCAGTTCATTGAGCATTGAATCATGCATGAGAAATGAAGGTTATGGAAAGAACCTTAAGCGCATCATGGAAGCGTGAAGATTGTATCATATGAGATAGAGAGCGACTAGTCACACTAGTAGCTCGATGCAACGGAATTAAAAAATAAAAGCGATGAAACAACATGATCCAAGAATACTTCTTGGATTGTTTCATCTAAACCATAAAGTAGATATCGACATAGGAATAGAGATTCGAAGGTGTCAGATAAGTTAGGTCAAAAGGTTGACTTAGCGAGATCGAGATAACCAAGACCTATGTCGTATGCTGTCATGATATAGGCACACATCCTCTAACCAGAGATATATGTGTTATTGTATGCTTGACTATGTACATTTGGCAGACCAATAGGTTGATGATATAATCAAGGTCTATACACCGACGAGCTGGTGTGCATATAAGGGCATATGAGTAGTGGCATCTCTCAAAGGGATCATACAGGTTCATTACTAAATTGGAAGACATGAGCTTACTCATGAGATATTGGGAATCATATTCCATGCATGATCGTCTAGCATTGGAAGCTTGACTGAATTTGTAGGTTTGATATATGCTTCTGGAAAGTATATGATCAATACATGGGTATGATATATACCTTTGGAAAGTATATGATCGATACCAACTCCCAATGATCAAATGAGATACTTAATGATTAAACCTCGAAGGAAACAATCTAAATAAGATCTAAAACTTTGGGTTTATTATAGGTCTTCATGTATGCATGATGTACAAATATTAGGAATACTCGAGGGTGATGTGATCATAAATGATTGTATAACCATGACCCTTCTGTTCCGAGAGAGTGATGAAACATGACTGGATTTTAGTCACTCCTCTCGATAGAGAAGTAATATGATCTTAGTCCAATGCAATGAGAAGATTAGATTTACGATTTTGATTTAATCAAACATCTTTGGGAGGTCCCCTTCATCTGGATTTGAGATATGATCTCAATATCCAAGTCACTATACGTGGAACGTATAATCACAATGTCCTTATTTCCAAGTATCCGTGGAGAAGGCGCATTATTCTTGAAAGAGTTCAAGAATAATTCCATTGTTGATATTGTGTATGAGCACTAAGCAAAATAGATAATTAAATGTGATTTAATTATTAAGAATAATATGAATTTGATTCATATTATCTGGGCTCATGATAATGTCCATTCAAAATGATTAAATATGATTTAATTATCAAGGATGTAACCATTTTTTCCAATAACCTCCTATTCACTCCATCTCCTCCACCTTCATTTTTTCTCCAACTTCTCATTCATCTTCTTTATATTCATCTCTTCATCCACATTTTTCGTCATCCACCATTCTAATAGAAAAAGCAGAGAGCTTGGAGTGTTGTGTTGGTGACAACGATTAAGCATCATCCTCAAGCGACGACCTCCTTCAGGCGAGATCCGCGGAGCTCCGCTTCGCATCATGAGTCCCCATCGAGCTCGCATAGCTTCTCCGATTTTTATTTTTCCAATCGGATGTGGCCACGACAGGAGTCCAACATAGCTTCTCTGCAATTCCGACGAAGATTCGGGTAAGTATTTCTCTATCATATCCCTTGTTATTTTATTTTATCTAACATTTTTTCCTTGTTTTTTATATCACACCACACCATTATCACCCCTCACTTATTTACTTTGTTATCATATCACCATCATCTTCATCTTCTTCATCATTCTCCTCTACCATCTTTTTTCCCTTTTGTATATATTCACATTTGTTCCCTGTTAAAAACATTAAAATCAGCCGCAGCAAAAAAATAAAAAATAAATAAATAAAGGCAGCTGGTCATCGTCGCCCCTTCTTCCACGGGCAAGCGGCGCCTCCCACCGCCCCTCCACAGCCGGCAGCCGCTCCTCCAGCCCCATCAGCGGCCGCGCGCGAGTTGCCCCCTCCGCTGGTCGCCACGTGCGCCGCCACCGCCACCACTCCATCCCACTCCGCCGCTCCATCACATCGTCGTCAGACCGCCAGCTCCCTGTGGTCGCGTCGCATGAACCGCCGCCCCTCCTCGCCGCGCAAGCTCCGTCGGCCGCCGTCAATCCCTCCTCCTCCGCGCAGTCGCGCCGCCAAGACTACCGCCCCTCTCCCAAATCGCCCTAACCTCCCAGGAGGAAGAAGGTCATTTTTGTTTATTTTTTTATTTTATAAAAATTGCATATTTATCTCTCTAAGTTTCAGTAATTACAAACAAGTCCATGTGCTTGTTTTGTTCTGTTCAAGTTGATTTTCTGTATTGCATGAACATTCCTGTGTTTACATGTTAATTTGGACATCAATTTTGCATCGTTTATGTTAAAGAAAAATAGCATGATGTTGAGCAACTAATTGTCTATCATTTGGCTATTTGTTTGGATTTTTGTGAGATGTTATGAATTAATTAAAATTGTTCAACTGAAATATTGCATACTTTACCAATTATGTGCTCTTAAATTCATATTTCACTCATAGAATCTCCAAAAATTCCACAAAAATCAGAATTGATGCTTTTCAAATGTTATTGAATTACTGTCCAAATTTCGTCTTAATTGGAGTTTTCATGTGCCTTAAATATTTATTAGAGTGATTTTGGTAACTAATTTTTAATTAAATCTAAAGACATCTTTTCTATGAAATTTCAACTCTCTGGATTGATAGTACAAATAAACTTTTGATATAATTTGCATTCTGTCTAATTCGTTAATGTGGATTTACTAGAAATTAATTACTTATAGTCACTCTCTTTCCATTAAAAAATTCATAAAAATTCATATTTTGTCAGAAAAATCCAAAAAAATTAGTGTAGTCTCCTTGCATCATGTTTATATTTGAGTAAAATTTTCATAATTTTTGCATACTATTTGTGTGAAATATTGCGAAAAAAACCCATAAAAATGTGCATTTTTCATTGTTGCATTTTAACGTATAAAATTATAAAAAAAGTGTCTTGCATTTATCTCTGGATTAGGATTCTAGGAAAATTATAATTTGGCTAAATTAAACTGATTTCGTATTAAAATTAATTTGACTAAGTGTGTGCATTCTTAGTGTCTTAATTCGCTCGCATATTGCATCTCACATTCTTTTTGCATAAAAAATACAAAAACAATTACCAATTGGGAACCTAGAACTAATTATTCTGAATTAACCTGAAGTTGTTCCTTTGCCTCCCTGTGTTCGACCCCGAACTTTCCCAGGATATAAATTAAAGCTGAGACACTCTTCACATAGATTCTCTCGCTTCTGAACGATTCGCTAAGTACCCCTATTACAACGAGCGCAAATTAGACCACGTGCTCAGTGTCTCATCAATAATCAAACGTGGAGTCTTCTAATTTCGTTGCATGAAATTGATGTCCTTCCTCACGAGCAAGATGCACCGAAGAAGGCAGAGATCCACGGGTAGTCGATCCGGTAGCACGACGGCGTGACAACGACGGTGATGCCCACAACAACCCTAAAGTGGTCGACCATTAGGGTTTGAGAGAGGGAGGCTATGGACGTGTATGAGAGAGAGAGAGTTTGTTGCTCTTACAATTGTATGTATGTAAAAGAAAAGGCTAGGTCTACCCTTTCTTTCATACTAAATTGGATGGTGGAGAAGCACTCCTAATTCAAATCAGTGGTTGAGATTTTGTTGTGACAATTTACAACAAAAATTAATTTAATGTGAAACAAAATAAATATGTTGTAAATAATCTTAACATATTAGTTTCAGTTAAATCAAGATTCTCATGAATGAAATAGGACTAAAGAGCTTCCTTCTATAAAAGGTGAAAGGAGATAGCATCCTTCCCCTTTTAATCAAGGTGACGTCCAAGTCCAAATTGGAGAGAGAAATTCTCTCTCTAATTATCATCTAATGTAATCTTATTACATTATGTCTTAACTCATGGAATCTTTTGTCAATAAAATATCACCAAATAATTATTGCAAATTATTTGTGATAATTGCAAACAAAAACCATTGACAGTTATAAATCAAATTCAACCACCCAATATAAAATATAAATTACATTTACAATTAATTGTACAATGTGAATCCACATCACGTCAACATTTATTTCATAAATTTTATTTACAATTAAATCTCTCCACCATGATATAAATCATATTTACAATATTGATAATTATTATGGATAGTAATATCCACATTAATGACATCTCTGATAACTAAATCATATTTATTTATCTTAGATGTCAATTCTCATGTGTCCAAAATAATCTGAATCATATTCACATTATTCATGATAATTAAATTATATTTAATTATCCATTTCCCATTGCTCAGATATGTTGTCAACAATTGAATTATTTTTGAACTCTTTCAAAAATAATGTGCTTTCTCCGTGGGTACTTGGAGATAAGGATAGAACGATTGTACATTCCATGTATAGTGACTTTGAGTGAGATCATATATCAAATCCAGATCTCGAGGACCTCTCATAGATGTTTCATTAAATCAAAATGTAATTTAATCTTCTTATTACATTCGAATCATATTCAAATCAATGTCCAACAATCGAACTGAGATCAAATAACTTCTCTGCTTTTAGGAGTCACTAAAAATCAAATCTATTTCATCACTCTCTCGGAGTAGAAGTGTCACGGTTATACAATCATTTACAATCACATCACCCCCGAGTATTCCTAATACCCGTACAACCTGCATACTGGAAGACCTAGATTAAACCCAAAGTTTTTGATCATATTTGAACTATCTTCTTTAGGTTTTTATCATTAAGTTTCCCATTAGATCATTAGGAGTTGGTATTGATCATATACTTCCCAAAAGCATATATCATACCTATAAATTTTGTTGAGCTTATACAGTGAGACGACCATGCATGGAATTTAATCCCAATATCTTATGAGTAAGCTCGTGTCTTCGTCTTCAGTAATGAACATGTATGATCCCTTTGAGATATCGTATTATTCATATGCCCTTGTATGCACACCAGTTCACTGGTGTATAGACGTTGATTAGGTCATCAACCTATCGGTCTTCCAAATGTACATACTCAAAAGTGACACATCTGACTCTGGTCAAAGGATGCACGCTTATATCATGATAGTATACGACATAGGTCTTCATTATCTCGATCATGTTAAGTCAAATCTTTGACCTAACTTATCTAACACCTCCGAAACTCTATTCATATGCAAAGAACCTACATCAAGAGATCGATCAGATATCAGCCTTTAGAGAAGGATTGACATCTCCTTCTCAGGTTGGAGATCCTTTCTTAACAATCATTTTACGATGCTTGATGAGTCCTCAATCTAACTCTTTAGATGTCATCCAAACACCGATCTTTATGATTGAACATTTGAATCAACGGGTGTATGATCATTAAGATTTCCATGGTACATAAACCTAATTCTACAGAGGGGCCTATTAAGCAAATTAGTTATTCTTTATTTTAGATTAGGGAATGATTTGCAATAACATTTATTACATAATGGCTTGTCGTGGGGGCTTGCATGTCCAATACTACCTTTTAAAATTCATTCATACTATTCATTACAAATCTAAAAAATATTGCATTGATTATCTTACTTTGCATTTATTTTCTTTCATAAATATAAAAAAATCATTCATTATATTTGTTTACATTGTTTGCATCTCTATTTTTAAAATCCATAAAAATTTGCAAAAATATAAAAAACCCATAAAAATCCTCTCTTAAAAACATAACCCTAAGTTGTCTGAAAAATTGATTCTTGACCCTCACATTACCTCCCTGAGTTCAACCTTGGGCCTTGCTCAAGTAAAACAAACAATTGTCATATAGAATTAATTGCATAACTATTTTTGTGTGGTTTTGATTACTCGCTCTTTATCACCTGCTACAAACAACGTAAATTTATCAAGTTGAGAGTGGTAAAGGGCACGTTTTCATCTGCCCACTAGCGAATCTGTGTCATCCCTCTAGGAGATCATATTACTCATATGTCCTTATATGCAAGACAACTCGTTAGTGTATAGACCTTGATTAAATCATCAACCTAATAGTCTACCTAATGTACATACTTAGACATATAGTAATACATTTGTCTCCAGTCAGAGGATGCATGCCTACATCATGACAACATATGACGTTGGTCTTAGATATCTCGATCTCACTATGTCAACTCGTTGACTTAACTCATACAACACCTTTGAATCTCTATTCTTGTGTAGAGGACCTACATCAATAGGTTGGTCGGATGTTAGCCTTTGGAGTAAGGACTACCATCTCCTTTTCAGGTTGGAGATCCCTTCATGATAATCACTTGATAGTGCGATTGAGTCATTAATCTAAGTATTTAGATATTCAACCATGCACCCACTTATATGATTCAACCTTTGGATCAACATCTATATGATATTAAGATGTTCATGGTACATTAACCTAATTGTACTAAGGGACCTATTATGTAAATTGTTTATTCTTCACTTTCAGATTACGGAGTGATCTGGAATAACTTTTATTGCATAGTGGTTCAACGTGGGCTAAGATGTCCAACAATCTCCTTCCTTCTTTTTTACCCGACAAGTTCGGGTTTGTACCTCTTAGACCAAACACGACGATCCTACAATTTGTTGACAGATTGGTGAAGAGTCCGAAGGGGATGATTGAGAATGTTATTGTCATTGTTCAGAGATCGAAATTCCTTGTGGAAGTCATCATATTGGACATGGAGGTCCCTGAATGTGTGATTGATGACCCAATCACACTCAGAAGACCTTTCTTGGTGACTTCCACGGTTGTGTTCGATTATGGGATTGTAAAGGTGTACTTTTTCGTCGAGGGCGAAAGTATACAAATAGAAATGATCCGGGATCTCAAAGCTAGATCGAATACATCGATAGCATCAGATAATGGGCCAGACATTCACCATGACTATGAATTTGTGGACACAAATAATGAGGTAGTTTGGACATATTTTATTATACGGTCTTGAAAAATGACAAGATGGGAGTAGCTAAAAAAATAGCCTGACAAATCAGGCTCACTGTCGTTGAGGCGACTACTCGAATCCTCTCGTTATTCAATATTTAACCAATACAAATAATTAAGCAATTAGGAGCAAGGGTTAAAATTTATCATACCCTACTAAGAATGTATAGAGGCAAACAAGTAGGGATCGAACAAAGGAAGCAACGGAATAGAACAGACAAGATAGAAATTAAAGCACAAATTATCACTCAACCACTTAGCTAAATTGCAATTTCTGGTGGGTTTTTTTATTTTTTTTATTTTTTATTTTGATTTTTTAATTTTCTGTTTTTATATTTCTTTTTATATTTTTATTTTTTAAATTATCTTTCTTTTAATATATATATTACTATATATATAGGATAAATATATATAATAAGGACTGATATATTTAATAAAAATAATCAAAATAAAGAAAAAAATATTTTTGGGTTTTTATTAATTTTTACTGTTTTTGTGATCTTTTAGGAATTTTTGCAAATTTTTGTATATTTTTAAAGTCAAAAGCACCCTAAAACAGGGAATAATTAAATAGCTGAGATTAAAATGGAGATGAAAAATATATAATAGTATCAAAATTTCTCCAAATTAATTTCAAATAAAGATAATAATATAAAGAAAAATATAAAATGGCAAATAGATTTTTTGGGTATTTTGAGATTTTTATGTATATATATATATATATATATATGTTATAACGGTTTTTAGGATTTTTCTATTTTTTTGAGTTTTCTTTTATATTTTTAATGATTTTTGCTCTTAAGGTTAAAAATACATAAATACAAAAAATATATTTTTTAGGAATTTTTCAAAATGTTTTTATATTTTTCTGGGTTTTCTATTAGAAACAAGGATAAAAGGTGAGTTTTTGATTTTTTATAAATACTAAAAAGCTTCAAATTGCAAAATAAAAATATGTGAATGAAACCAGATGCAATCAGGAAGCTACAACTATTTTTTGAGAATTTTTTAGAGTAATGTAGCTATAAGAAATAAATATAAGAAAAAAAGAGAAACTATAATTCTTGATAGGGTATTTATGTAGATATCAGAAAGTTAAAGGGCCAAATTGCAATTTCACAAAAAATACTAAACTAAATTAAAATGTTTCAGGGTTAAACATAAATACACAGAAGCCCAGGGGGTCCACTGCAAAATGTCCCCTCACATGGTGTGTCACGTGAGGTGATGTGGCTTGGACCTAGATGTAAATATGCAAAAGGCCGCGGATCTATTCTTAAAATTACAAAATAATATGAGCTGCAAATGAAAGTTTTAGAATGCAATATTAAATACAAAAAATGTTTGGGTTAATGTTGCAAAATACCCAAACAAAGGCGCAGACGGACAGTGGATCTTCATTGACTTGCCACGTGTCACGCTCTAGTGGTCCGATACCCCTTCGGTGATCTAAGGCTACGATTAGATGGCCACCGCGGATCTGACTGTGCTACGTGGAGATGATCGGATGGTCACGCTCAAAACTAGGTCGTTGTTCTTGATCCAACGGTGGAGAATGAAGGCAAAAGAACAGGGAAGAACGTCGGGGAAGACAAACTTCGATCCTTTCTCCCTTGCATCTCTGGCATTCTATGAAGCTCAAAAACCGACCAATGGCTCCTGGGAGGATCCTCTATCTGCTTGGAGGAACAAAGTGGCGCGAGATGCATCGGAGCTCTTCCACGGGGTGGGGGAAGTTGCGGTGCTCTAGGTGCTTCTGGCGAACTCAAAATCGCTCCAGCCACGCGCGAAGCCAGGTGTTCCTGCAAAAAAGATGTTATAGTGTCGAGTACAAAGTGCCTCGAGCCTGTAGCAGGGTGTAGAGACTCAATCCAACAATGATCGGTTGATTTGGAGGCACGTGGGATGATCACAAAGTGAAGGGGATGCGAAGGGAGGTGATTAGGTGCGGCAGGGTGACTAGATAACAAGGAATGGGGTTCACCGGAGGGCAGCTCCGGCGAACTACGAACTGGCGATTCTACAGCTAAGGGCGTGAATAAAGAAGCGGGATAGATGCGAGATGTAATTCTAGAAGCTACAACTACTTCAAAATGCAAGAAGAAAGGGCCTCACCGATCGAAGAACCAGGAAGAAGATCTCAACGGCGGTGCTCTGGCAAGGAGATGGAAGCGCTCTTCGACAAGCCTAACCGCGCCTCCGAGGAGCTGGAGAGCTAACTTATTGAGGATGAGGCCTGCGTTTGGTAGTACATGCATCATTCAATCCTTTCTTTACAGCAAGCATGTACTCAAGAGCATTCATTAAAGGCATGTTCAAGACCCAATTTTCAATTATTTCAATGATAGCGGGATCAGACAAAGCATTTTTCAAATTTTTCATTTTTTTTGTGTTTTTCATTGCTTCTGGAAAAGAAATATTTACAGCATCTGAAACAATAGCATTCAAAAGATTGTCTCTATCACTGTATACAAGTAGATGGCAAAAAGGTATAGAATCATCTACAATCTGTGGACCAGAAAATGTAGGCTCGGCGTCGTGTGCAGGCTTTGGGTCCGCTGCAAGTGTTTGGCTTCTTTTGCTCTGGTACTGCTTCTATGGCATGTGCAGGTGTCTCCAACGCTGGCTGGTATCCACCGAGGTTGTTGTTATCTTTTTGAGATTTCTTCATTTTTTGTAACTTTTTTGTTGGTGGTGCTGCTCCAAAAATATTGTTCAGCCCTTGTGTTGGCTGGACTGACGATTCCTCGTCAGATGCATGATGCTTCCCCTTCACCATCGCCAATGGCTGGAGTGTCCTACCACTCCTGAGAGTAATAGCATTAAATAAAAAGCAATTTAGTTTACCTGAATCGGGTTGGACACTACCGGCAACCTACTCCTTGCGTCGGAAATTATTCGGGTTAGCTTCGACCTGAGCTGGAATGGTTGTTTTTGCAGCCGTCAGATCGTCGATATTCTAGTTCATCTCAGCCATATTTTCATTAGTTGCTTGAGGCAGGAAAGGGTCGGGTTTACTGGTACAATCTCAAAAGATTCCCCCTGCTGGGGTTTCTGATGTTGATATGACTAATGAGATTGTGGCTGGTACCCCTGAGAAAATTGGTGAGGAGGAGGATTGGAGGAATATTGTGAGTTCTGATGAGGATATTAAGCAGCTGGTTGTTGATGGTACTCTTGACTACGATATCTGGATTTTTGAGGACCATGCTGGTAGTTCTGCCTCTAGGTATTGCCTTGATAAGGAGGCTGCTGCTGATACGAGGGCAGGAAGGGTCTCCCACCCTGATGCTGCTGGTGATGGGGCATGTTGCCCATGTTCTGACACGAAGAATGTCCCTGAGGACAGGTTAGTTGTGCCTCATTACTCCAAACACCATTGATTTCTTGAATTAGTGGCGGAGGTGAAGAGAACTGCCCGGAATAAGCTGGCCGGGGCTCTGGTTGATATACAACCATCTGTGTTTGAGGTTGTGGGGGCTACTTCGGAACCTGCACGTAGTACACGTACTGAACAGGTTGGGGTTGCGGTGGACTGGGCTGAGGCGTATAGTTCGATGGCAAATCCTTCTTCTCAGCGGACGTCTCAGCAGTGGCAGACACAACGTCGTACATATTGGAATTCAACGCTCGGACGAGCTGCTCCAGCTGTTGGGAAATTAAGTCGAGCTTTTCCAAGCCCCAAGTCCTCTTCTCGATCACTGACAATTTTTTGAGGTCATGTGACCCCTTCGTGATGATATAAACCTTGGACAGATGGCTCCTGATGATGCTAAGGGCGGAGCTCTCGTCCCTGTCCTCGACGTGAGCAGCCATGTTCACATGCTATTTGATGGTGGCCGGCATCTTCATGTAAGCACGCGACGAGGATTGAGTGCCTTCTCCTTCAGCCATCTCTTCAAAGATATTCCAGACAATGTCCTCGTCCTTGTTGAAGTGAGAGCCACCGCAAGCGGCATCAACGAGATTTTGGCTCTCAAGTGTCTGTCCACCCAAAAAATGATGCACGAGACTAGTCTTTGGAATCCCGTGGTAGGGACACTTTTTCTGTAGATCGTTGTATCTTTCCCACGCTTCATATATGGTCTCGTAGGGTTGCTGACAGGAACTGGAGATGTGAGCGTGCATCTGGTTCAGGCGACCGAGAGGGTAGAATTTGTGGAGAAATGCAGACTTTAACTCCTCCCAGGTCATGACTACCTTCCTTAAGTGGTCGACCCAATACAAGGCATTGTCCTGTAGACTAAAAGGAAAGGCGGTCTTCTTGACTACCCCAAATGAGATACCGGGGTAGTGAGCGGTGGTGCAGATGCGACCGAATTTCTTGATGTGTTACCATGGAATGTGTGGAGCATGGACAGAAATTGTGGCTTAAGCTCGAAGTGGGCAAATCCACTCTGTGATACGGCCCGCTCCAGGATTGTATGTATGCTTTAATGTAGGCTTCGGCGGCGGCGGTCTGTTATCCCTTCCCTCGAAATTGGATCCACCAATAAAAATTCATCTCCAGCACCTCCTGGATTGAACTCTTGATTTGGATCTGGTCCATCCTCTCTTCTACCATCTCTTGCATCAGCCCTCCTCCTCAGATCGTTTAGCATGTCTTGGAAGGCGATCTAGGCCAAGGCTTGGTTAGTCAGCTGCTGATGGATTGCTTGTATTTATGCAAGCAGTTGGTTGTCGACCTCATTTTATGTGGTGTATTTCCCTTCCCATGGATTGACTTCTTCTTCTAGTTGGGACTGCGGTCCCTTTCCTCTTCCACTGGCCATCTCAGATGTTGCTTGGATCTCTGGCTCGAAATTAGTTTCTTGATCTGTACACAGAAGAATACCTCGATGAGTCTGAATCGCAACACCAGATGGAGAGAATTGTTATGTGTTAAGGTCAACAGAGAACCTTGTTAAGGATGGTGATGTATAAGGAGTGAAATCAATGGCCATCCAAAAACAGGCGAAGTTCGGGACATGAGTGATCCCGGTTTAAGGGAGTTTGGAGATCTATTCACAGAGTTCAAACTGGGTTCTCGGGAATCGCCACGAATTATTGGAGAAAGCGAGTGTATGGAACAGGTATGAGTGTCGACGGAGTCTCGACTCAACTATTAATTCATCACCATCTCGAAGATGAAGAGGGAGATCGATGCGGATGAAAAATACGGAGGTCAACGAGAAACAAAAGGAGTGCAAAACAGTAGAATGGCTCAAAGTGAGCGAGGGTCAGCAAGGAAGGAAGCAAAATTGCGCGATTACGTGATGTTTTTGATCTTGACCTCAATCAAGCTAATCAATCAAACACAAAGCAATGGGTTCACCAACTCGACCCGTGGAGTCGTGAAGGTTCGACAATTATCTTTGTAATTTTTATATTTTATTTTCAGGCAATTAGTCTTTGAACGAGTCCTTAGAGTGATACGCCTATAAGAGAGAGAGTACTGCCGGAAAAGTATCATGTACTTGTCCTCCTACTTTGTAACATGTTGTCTGTACTTTTTTAGGTCCTTGTAACCCTTCACGGATCCCTACTCAACCAAAGAAATAGAGGAGTAAGCCGATAGGCGAAACCACTACTTCGAATCTCACTCGCGGCGGAATCACCCGTGAGCGTACGAGAACCTACTTGGATGCAAGATGATGAGATAGACACTCTCGTGAAGGCGTGGTCTATGCTCAATACTTCAGTCAGGGTGATGCTCTACACAATAGAAAACATCATTATTGACCAAGCCCTACTCGTCTACGTACAATAGAAGCGCCATTACTTCAAAATCTAGGTGATACACAAGGCATCCATAGATTTGGTTTTGGGATTTAATCCTTACAAAGTCGCTCTCTCACTGAGAAGGAGACCTTCCAGTGCAACATGAAAACAAATGAGGACTTTGCTCAACCAAGGTTAAGAGTCCAATTAATCAATTTTATTTAGGTCAAGTATTTTTAGCAGCCCTTTTTTTAATTTTTTTTTGTGTTGTCACTTGCTTTGAGTAGATTCAATACAAGCGCCTGATGTTTTTGTGTTTTCTTTGATTCCTAGTTGATCCAAAAACAGAGGAAGAAGATCGGAAAAGCAATGCAAGGCGACACTAAGATGTAAATCTCACCTTAGTGCCTAAATGATGAATGCTCAATGATGGGTCCGATATTGCGTTGTTTAAGATATATTTCATCGTGAATTTGATCATTCGTAAAAAAATATAATGAGTCATTTCGTTGTAGGCGGCAATTGGAATCGGTCAAGAAATAACCACACAAAATATTTGTCAATTTTAATTAATACGGTTTTTTTGTTTATTTTACTTGGGAAAGTCCAAAGGTCGAACACAAGGTGGCAAAGAAACAACCTAGAATTATGTCTATCAAAAATCGTGTATGATTTTTGAGACGGTCTTTTCCAAATGCAATTTTGGCCTATTCTAGGGACTAAAATGCAATTATCAATCAAAAAATATCCGAAAAAAATGAAACTTGGTCAGACTGATAATTATGATGAAATGAATGCACAATAATTTTTTTGGAATTTTTGGATGCAAGATGAATTTTTTAAAAATTTTTAAATGCAAACAAAATGAATTTCAATATTTGATCATAATAAATATTAAACCTGATTATTTTCAAGGGATAAAATTATCTAAGATCTATCACTAGGTGATTGATCTCAGAAAAATCCTAAACCTCGAAATACCAGATTCGATACCTATTAAAAATTAAATACTGAAATTCTACAATCTGTGATTTTTTGGGAATTTTTATAGCAACGGTTAATCAATTATGAATTTCAAGGCACGAAATGGGCAAAATATGCAATTTTCCACAAAAGAATTAATTATTAATTAACCATTGATCACAAAAATGTCTACAATATGGCACGATGTAGAGAATTAAATGTGAAACTAAATGTTGTTTTTGGATGAATAAAATAGCATAATGTAGCTATCCAAAACAAAGGGGAAAGATAGGGGTATAACTGCAATTACAATAAATAAAATAAATATAAAAATGTAGTAGGGGACCTAGGTGTAATTACTAATAAAAGCGGGGGCCTCTTGCAAAATTTCCAGAGGGGCACGTTCGCAGCACGTGACCTCTGGTCGGCGGGGGTTGTGGCGTAAATAGGCGAACTCCTGGGGGCTTTTCTACAAAATTCCTAGATCGCACGTGACCCTTGGGTAAGGTGGACTGATATGCAATTCGGGGGACTCTGGAGGGCTGCTTTGTAAATTACCCAGCGGGTCACGAGCATAGCACGTGACCACTGGGATGCTGGGACACGTTCCCCCGCGCATGTGCGGAGCACGTGCGGGGGGCCTCGGGCCCATCGCCCGGTTGCTGGCGCGTACGGTGGAGAGGCGGGGCCGGTGGCGAAGGGGATCGACGAATCTTAGAAGAGCCTGGTGATTGCCCCTTTGGGCTGAGGGCTCCGTCGACGCTTGGAGGCTGAAGTCGTAGGCGGTGCTCCGATGGGTGGCTCCGTGTGGTGGTCAAAGCTGGTGGAGTCGGTGGTGACGTTTGAGAAGTCCTGGCGGTGAAGTCGACCAGAGAAGAAGTCGACGTGAAGGCGGTTGAGCGTCGTTGAAGTCGTAGGCTCTAGCATTGTCGTATTGGTTGATGATGCGGACGCAGTAGACGATGGTCGACGATGTCGAGGTGTTGGCTGACGGCGAATTCGTAGATGGAGGCGGTGATAGATAGGTTGGTGGCTCGACGGCACGAAGCGGCCGGAGCAAAGCAATGAGCACGAAGATCTAGTTGCGGCGGCCAAGATAGTCGGATCTCACCGGCGAATAAAGACCCTCAGGGCTGTCACCACCAGAGGGTTCTTGGAGGGAGGAGTATCGGCGGATGTCCTTGCGATGGAGGTAGTGGCGTGCTTTTATAGGATGAAGAGGCTGCTGGAGATGGAAGGGGGTGATCTGGGTTTGACGAGATGCGGATTGATTTGGCGAGATTTGGAGATCTGGGATGATTGGATTTGATCGAGGATCAGGGAGATAACGAAGATCGGAGATGGCGAGATCGGCGGTGAGATTTGCGAAGCGGCGGGCGTCGAAATCTCCGGCGGAGAAGTTGAGGGGCGACGGCCGAATTTGGAAAAGTGGTTGGACGTAGGAGATGAGGCCGGGACCATCCAATCGGCCGAGATCAGACGGTCCTGGTCAGGACACGTGGCAGTCTGGGGGGTGAGAGGGGGCAGCACGTGCGTGGCACGTGCCTGAGTGCACGTGCTCCGCACGTGTGGTATTTTTATTTTTTTTTATTTTTTTATAAAAACAAATAATAAAAACCCCAAAAATGGCTAACACGTGGTAGCTCCAGGAGCTTCCACGTGTAATCACCACAAAATTCAGAAATAGAAAAAAATATAAAAGAAATAGTAGACGATCTCGGATCGAAAAAGTTTCTTCACATAAATTTCTCGTCTCGAGGAGATCTACAATTTTCATGAAGACATCAAAACCAAAATCGATCATTTGCACAAAGTGATATTTTTAGGGTATCCCATGTACATATAATACCTTGATTTTTAGGTTTTATAATTTTTATGCTATTTTTAAACTAGATAAAAATTTGGAAAAAAATATGGTAAAATCAAAGATAAATAATTACACATTAATCTAATTTTTGTATTTTATTAATTAAGAAAAAGAAGAAATGAAATAAAATATGAAAAGGACCAATTTGGTACAGACAGTTAGTGAAGACTTGGACTCAATTTGTTTCTTTGATTTCAAGCTCAGTTTGGATTTGGATTTTTACGAATTTTAATAAAACTTTTATCAAAGAAGACAAATGAAAAAGAAATAAAATAAAAAAGGTTAACTATGTACATAAAATATTAGGTCAAAATCAGCTAAAATACAAAATGTACAAAAGAGGTCAAAAACCCAACTTTCACATACGAGCTCCGATTCACTTGAACTTGGTCTTATTTTGAAGGTAATTGAATGTACATTAGTTCAAAAGTTAGTAGGTTTAAAACGGACACTGGATAAGGAAGATATGAGGGTTTTAGTCTGGAAATCCTAGAACTAGGGTTTAGGTTTTTGGTCCATTTATTTGGGTTAGTGATTTTTTGTATTTTTTGTTTATTCTTGTTAGTGATATGTACATAGTGGAGGTTAGGGGTGCATATGGATCGGATAAAATCCGTAATTTGATCTAATCCGTTGTCATTGGATTGGATCGGTTTGGATTTATAAGTCTAATGGATTGGATCGGATTGAACTTTTACAAATCCGTTCATTTATGGATCGGATCGGATTATTGTCAAAATCTGAACCGATCCAATCCGTTAATCCGTTAATAAATAAATATATAATATGTAAAAATTCATTTGTTGTCATTATAGCATGTCATTTATTTAATTTTATTTGAAAGCTATGTGTAAATATCCAAGCTACTCACATTTATAGTTTACACCCAATCGTAGTTGTTGGAAACCCCCTTAGCCCACCCCATCAGTTGGTTTAAAAAAGGTAATAGTTACCCGCAGTGTCCTTCATGTCCTTCCATTTTTTCAAAGAAAACATCTTTCTTAAAAAAGCATACCTAAACTCAAAACCCCCTTTGGTCCCCTTTCAAACGAAACACCGACCCAGACGTCACACCTCTCCTCCCTCGAAAGTACATATCTCCGCTGGTTGCCACCCTTGTCTCCAACCGCGCATATGCTGCCAGATCTCCCTCGTGTATGCGCAACCAAACCTCTATCGCGCACGGCATCCAAACCTTGTCCTCGGCTCTCTCAGACCTCCCTCACGCTGCAGCCAAGCACCTTAGGCGCCTCTTTCCAACATCGTGCCATCGCGCATGGTCCTTGCCCCAAACCTCCCTCGTGCATAACCCTCCCTCTGGCACCACGTAGTCAAGCAGGTCGGTTGCAGGTTAGTTGTAGTTCTTATTTGATATACACAAACTTGCAATTTTATTAAAAGTCAACGTGATACTTCTATAGTTTCTACAAATTATTGGTACGTTATGTATATTTAGTTATACAATTATTGTTCATACTAAATCAATAACAAGCATATATTTTTTGTTTTCCAAAAAATAACTATCATTTTCTTTAATACTCTCAATTTTAGAACCATGATTCAAATGTTGAGGTCTAATGTGCTACAAACTTAATCATAGCCTATGATGTGATAGTAGGTGAGCATTAAAAATCCGATCCAATCCGGTCCAATCCGTGATCCGATGGATTGGATTGAATTGGATTTGCATGTTTAATGGGTTGGATTGGATTGGAAAAATAAAAAATCCTTTGAGTATGGATTGGACACGGATTAATCCAAAATCCGATCCAATCTGATCCATGTGCACCCCTAGTGGAGGTGGTTTCGGGTCATTCGGAGTTAGTATGAATTAGTTAAAAATCATGGAAGTTAGGCTATTTAAAGGTCAAATTTAGCTGGGATTTTTAGCTTCTTATTTTGTGCAAAAATGTGTGCTAAAATGCAATTCTTATCAAAACATGCATGAGTGCTAATTATGCTAAATAAATGAAGAAATGCTGATGATTTTTTGGGATTTGAGCTTAATTAATGAGATTTAGAGTGATGAATCCGAGATTCAGCATCCCCCTATACTTAAACCATGCTCATCCCTGAGCATCAAAAAGAAATGCTATGAGGTGAAATGAGAATGGGTTCCATACCAAGACCATGAGCTTAAAGTGAAAATGAAATTAGACTCGGCCTGTGGATTATTAGTGTTGCGGAACTTCTGTGAGACTTAGAATTTTAAAATCAACAGCCTTCAAGTTCTATACATCATTGTCACAGTTTCGGCTCAGAAGTCATCTTAGATCAATCCTCTTCCCAAAGCATACCCCATGAACATTGAACAATCGACTCATGTGTGTGAAAGGTTTTAGCTCTTCCCATACAGAATGCCGGACTACCATGCAAACCTCCTCTCCAGTAACTCGTCCTCGGGGAGTCAAGTATTTCCTTCTAAGGTCTGTCGCGTTGTGTTCACAATCAAATTGGGGGAGAAGTTAGAAGAAGGAGAAAAGAACTGGAGGGTGGCCAGTATAGTCACCTCTCCTTGTGAAGCTGGCCAGTGTAGCTGAGTCTCCACCAAGATCTGCAGGTTTTCTTGAAGCTTGGACTTTTTTGGTCAAATATTTATTTGGTAGTGGCTTCTTTGTATTTGGATTTTTGGTGGTTCTGCTTGGATCTTGTTGTGCCCCTATGGATATAGAATCTTTTTATTTCCGTACATTTTTTGGGGTCTAAGAAAAAATTGTGCCCAGCCGTCCATCCCTTTTCTGAAGCTTTATTTCAACCCCTACTCTGGTCTTTAGATTTCCACGCTACCAGAAAAGAAACTCACACAGTCTTCCAACATCCCGTCTGAGTTGAGCTAAGTGCATAGTGCGAGAGTACAAATTGATTCCCTATTCCAGAGTTGTACCCGGAATGAAGAGACCAGGTCAGACGCTAAGAGTCAAATGCTGCACATTGTCATGTTGAACTTAAAGAATTAAGTCAAAGACATGAAGTTTCTAAAATCCTATTTCTTGGTGAAATTCCTCTGAAAATTAGGTGGATTAAGGTCAAGTCTAGACCACTCTTGGCTTCTGCTCATAACTCGGTTCAGAACCCAAAGACTTTTCACAGATGAAAATGAATGTGATGCTGGATGAAGTGCAGGTGTGTGAAATGCAGACACATTTTTTTGTAATTTTTTTTTGAATTTTTATATGTAAGGGATTTTTTGACAAGTCTTTTTTAATGCAAAAATGAATAAGAAGCCATTTTTTCGAAAATTTTGGGTTGGACACAGTAAGTAGCAAAAATCTTTTTCTTTTTGTTTTTTTTTTGTTTTTTTGTTTTTTTTTGTTGTTTTTTTTCAAATCAGTTACCCACCCCGTAAATACATATAGACTTACGCGAAAGTACGAGATATGGGTAAAATATATACACGGTATATATACAGACCCCCCTATACTTATCGAGTGATGTGTCCTCAGAGCACAAGAAGCGCAAAGAAGACATAGCTCGGGCTAAGCGTAAGAGAGTGAAAAAGAAAAAGAATAAGAACAAGATACACATGTCCGTCCCCCTATACTCAGGCTGTGAACAGTCTAAGTATAGAATAAGAGCAGAAAAAATGAAGCAGTCGGGATATGTGGATGAAGAGAGTATATACAGATGGGCATCGAGTCCCCCTATACTTAGGCTCTGGTCAGCCTCAGTATAGAAGAAGGGAGGAAATGAAGCGATCGTGAGAAGGAGTGTGATGAGGGAAATGGTATATACTGACGGTATTGGTCCCCCCTATACTTAGGCCTTGGCCTAAGTAGAGGAAGAAGATGTACAAGGAAACTGATGTGGTCGGGAGGGAGGGTGGGTAGTCAAAGTAAGGCGGCTTTCGGCCGATCTTTTTGTAAGCATGTGGTGGGAGATCGTAATGATGAGAAGGAGATGAAGCATATGATTCCCAACTATTATCAGAGCTATACTCAGAAAAATCATGATGGATAGTAGATGAAGCATTTGAGTCAGATGAAAGGTATCCATCATCAGAGTTATCCTCAGAGGAATAGTATTTTAAAGTGGACACACTCCAAATATTCTGATCTTTTTGTTTCTTCAGTTGTTTCCTCAGAATTTGTTCCTTCTTGGGATCAAGCGGTTTGTCCTCGGATGAATACTCAGAAGCACCGATCTCAGTCAGCTCATAAGAAATAATTCCAGTGTATTTGATAAGAGCAGGAGCATCAGCTTTTGATGAATAATAGTGAGGAACGGGAGTCGTCCAATGGGAGTCGAATTTTGGATCCTTGCGAAGATATGGTTTTTGAACTGTCGAACATACTTCACTCATGTAGATTACCTTTTCCGGACCTTAGGAGGGATCATCAGATGATTCCTCTTCTAGAGAGGTCAAAGGTGACTTTCTTTTTCGAGGAAGGAGTAGTCATTTTGTTTCGTGAAGTTATCGGTACACTTGAGTCTCCAGATGAATAACCATTAAAATTCTTCTCCTTGGTCGGTGTTCGTCCTGCATGTTTGTTCTTAGTCTTCTTAACGCTGGTGCACTCTCTATTTGGGATGATTTGGTCAAGGTATTCAGAGTAGGTTGCCCTAGGGTGCGACCATGCATATGTCTCAGGATCATATAAGAAACATTCATCAGTTTTGAGATCCGCGGGAATTGAAATACTGGGGAGAGTCTCTGCATGTTCGTTCTCAATTAATTTGATGTTGGAGCATTCCTGTGTCGGGTTGATGTGATCAAGGTAGTCAGAATAGGTTGACCCAGGGTGCGACCATGCATAAGTCTCCGGATCATATGATTCATATACTTGATTCTCCATAATGAGAGCAGCGGGGAATGGAGCAGGGGAGAGATTCTCTAAACTAATAGTCTCATCAACAATCGTTATCTCAGGTGTAGCAGCAGGGTAGGGCTCTTCTACTGTTTCATGGTTACGGTTGTTGGGGACTTCGTGGGTTGCCTCAGAAAATCGTGGTTCCTCAAAGACTGGGTGAGATCGAAGTGCTTCCAATGCTGTAAAATTGATTTTCCGAGTCTCACACTCAATGATTGCCTTAGCTAATGCTAAGAATGGCTTTCCGAGAATAATCGGAGACTGGGTGAATTCTCCTTGATGCTCAATATCAATGATCGTGAAATCCACTTTGAGCGGAGCACCTTGGAATGTCATGATGACAGAAGTGATTCCTCTCGTCCGCTTTATAGATCGGTCAGCCAATTGAACAATCTCTCGTATCTTCTTGATCGGTCCGAGTTTGAGTTCGTGAAATACAGAGGTCGGGAGGATATTGATTGATGAATCGGCATCAACTCGAGCATGGGTGAAAATTGTGTCTTTGATTATACAGTCAAATCTGGGCAACTACTTCACTATGCGGCTCTTGGTTTTTCTCCTCAACACCAAGGAGGAGGCCATTGACAAGATATGTCTTTCAGTCTTTGTTCTTATCATGTCCGACTTTTTCCTCATTAATATATCCATTACAAATCCTTTGAGGCCGGGAAAGTGTTCAATGGCCTGTATAAAGGGAAGTTCAAACATCAATCTTTTTTCCAGTGCTTCCCGTAAAGCAGGATCCAAATTCTTAAGTTCTTCAGATTCAATTTTTATGTATTTTTCGAGATTTTTGATTTTTTTGGTGTTTTTGAATATTTCAATTTTTTGGTATTTTTTGTATGGTGTGGTGATGCGGTGTGTTCCTCAGATGAGAAGGGGCTTTGATGTTCTGAGTAAGAATCAGACTCGTAGTCATTTCTAGGGGAGTAATATGCAGAAGTGTCACTGTCAGAATCGTCCCTAGTTTTTGAATATCTTCAAAAATTTCAGCATGAGATCCAATCATTTCCTCATTTATTTTTATGTCCGAGCTCCCAGAGAGTGAAATTAATCGGTCGGTAAATTTTTGAAATCTATCCTCCATTAATTCGAATCTCTCATTTATCCTTGAAATATCTTCCTCAAAATTATGTTCATGATCAATCATGGGAGCAGTCGGTGTGTGTTCAATAATTTCATCTTCCATTTTCTTGTATGTGCTGAGAGGAGAGTTTCTCAGAATATCTGATATACGATCATTATTTTCTGAAAATTTCTCCTCAAAAATTATGGAAGGAGTCTGCTTAGTGGAAGGATTTTGCGAGAATGTTTAGGTCTCGTACTCAACATGTCGTGACTCGGGCATGTAATTCTGGATTGAGTAGAGTCTACTTCCATGGTCATGATTGATCATATCCTCAAATAATGGAGTCATACAGGGTGCATATGTATCGATATCATTTGTTTGGTCCTCTGTATGTATAGGTTGATCAAATAATGATATTCGGGTTGGTCAATAGGGATCTGATTGTTGCGGTCAATCCAACCCTGATGATCATTAAGTGTGTGTCTTTCCGTCTGGCTTTGGTTTCTCGGCCAGTCATGAGCCTCAAAAGTGATTTGATTTTGAAATGGTTCATCAGCTAGAAACCGAGAATAAGACGGCTCAGTCCAAGATGGTAGGTGGTCATGTGTGGTTGAATGATTCGAATAGGAATTCAATGAGGGGGTCGAATTAATCCACGGGTGAAAGTATCCCGCAAATGTTAGAGGATTATCGAAAGAAGAGGTTTTAGTTGATTTCGGTCTAACCGAGACAAATTCATTTTTGTAATATAGATCAGATGGGTGCTCGGACCATTGTCCTGTGTTTGTCAAAGGAGTTTGAGGATGAATCGTCATGGTTGATCTCGGTGCGATTGCATGAGATGGGCAAAAGAAATTTTATCAAATGTGCGGTTGTTGATCTTCGAAATCAGTTCACGTACACCAATGCAAACACAAATCAAACCCCAAGTTCACCAACTCACATGATGAAGCCATAAGAGTTCGGCTATTTTCTTTTCAAATTTAATTGGTGATAAATCAATCTTGGAAAGAATTTAGCAAGCTATTAGGTGCTGGAAATTTTCCTAATGACTGGCCCGAATTCTTACGACTAGTTGCACCTACTTTCAGCCAGTATGGGAGTAAGTACGGACCATAGAACAGCTACCCGTTACTTGAGGATGGAGCCTTACACAATGTCATCTAAACCACCCACTCTGCTAAGGAAATTCGGACCGTTTATCGGCTACCCGATAGATCCTCATTGAGAAGTAGCTAATCGTTTTTGGTAGAATCAGTTGTTAATATGAAAATCCGGGTTTGGGATCTAGCCGTAAGTGTCGTCTCTCGCTCACTAAGAAAAAATAAAAGAATCCACCATCAAGGTTGCTCTCTTGTAAAAATTCTTGATTTTATGAGTTATTTCAAGTAGGCTATATTTAGCACTCCCAATTTTAATTAGGCGATCACTGAAGAAATAAATGAGCACAAATGCATGTCTATCGTCCAGTCCCAATTTCCTATAAAATTTATGAAACAAAACAAGAGGGAGAAGTTCGGGAAAAGTCGATGCACGCGAAAACAATGATGTATGCTCAGTTAGAAGACTTACAGTGAATCCTCGCAATCTCCATGTGGGATGCAATACAGAAATTTGAAAATTAATCTAGATGAATGCAAGCCGATGAAAAATCGTACCTAGCAGAAAGTTCTATTAGCGGGGAAGAATTGAGTTAAATTTGGCTAAATTGAACAATCTATGTGCGTCTCAATTAAAGTGAAGTATGGCCTTAGGTCCTACGAGCACAATCAAAAATATAAATGCTCTAAGAGTCGTATGTGCAGGTATATCCTAATCGCCACTCAAGTCGGGCCCCACCCTCACCAGAGAGTGAAACAGGCCATGACACACCACAGAAAAAAGTTAAAGGTCTTTTTTACACACGTGAAAGTCCAAACAGACGCCGCTATATATGAGCAATTAATTACAGAAATTAAAAATTGCAGAAAAATAAAATCCAAGACTCTACACTCTCTCACGACTCGACTTGATCTTAAATTAATTATGATTTTTCGGGAAGTTGGTGAAGATGCGTCGGTTCTTGAAAAGCCGCTCCACGTACGCCGGGTACCTCGCAAGAAAAATAAGAGAGATGGTGTAGGAGAGCGATTCAAAAATAAATAAAAATAAAAAAATAAATGCTGAAAATAAAATAAAATAAATACAGGAAAAAAATGGAATTTACAGTGAAAAATTCGAGGGTCAGACTACCCGAATGCAGAAAACCGAACAAAAAAATAAGACAAAAAATTAAGTTGTTTGCCTCCCCGGCAATGGTGCAATCAGACAAGTCCGATATTACACTGTTTAAGATATATTTCATCGTGAATTTGATCGTTCGCAAAAAATATAATGAGTCATTTTGTTGTAGGCTGCAATAGGAATCGGTCAAGAAATAACCGTAGAAAATATTTATCAATTTTAATTAATGTGGTTTTTTTTGTTTATTTTACTTGAGCAAGTCCCAAGGTCAAACACAAGGAGGCAAAGGAACAACGTATAATTATGTCTATTAAAATTCGTGCACAGTTTTCGAGATGGTCTTTTTTTGTAATTTTTAATGCAATAAAGGATGCAAAATGCAATTTTGGCCTATTTTAGGGACTAAAATGCAATTATCAATCAAACAATGTCCGAAAAATATGAAACTTGGCCAAACTGATAATTATGATGAAATGAATGCACAATAATTTTTTTGGAATTTTTGGATGCAAGATGAATTCTTTATGAATTTTTAAATAAAAACAAAATGAATTTCAATATTTAATTATAATAAATATTAACTTAATTTTTTTCAAGGGATAAAATTATCTAAGATCTATCACTAGGTGATTGATCTCAATAAATCCTAAACCTCGAAAATACCAGATTCAATACCTTTAAAAATTAAATACTGAAATAAGCAAAATGATTTTTACAAGGCAAACTATGCACGCAAATGCAATTCTTTTTGGGCACAATGTTAAGCACACTTAATTCTATAATACGCGATTTTTCGGGAATTTTTAGAGCAACGGTTAATCAATTATGAATTTTAAAGCACGAAATGGGCAAAATATGCAATTTTCCACAAAAAAAAATAATTATTAATTAACCATTAATCACAAAAATGTCTACAATATGCCACGATGTAGAGAATTAAATGTGAAATAAAATGTTGTTTTTGGATGAATAAAATAGTGTAATGTAGTTATCCAAAATAAAGGGGGAATACAGGGGTATAACTGCAATTAAAATAAATAAAATAAATATAAAAATGCAGTAGGGGACTTAGGTGTAATTATCAATAAAGGCAGGGGCCTCTTGCAAAATTTCTAGAGGGGGCACGCACGCAACACGTGCCCTCTGGTCGGCGGGGGTTGTGGCGTAAATTGGCGAACTCCTGGGGGCTTTTCTGTAAAATTCTACCCCTGGGTAAGGTGGACTGATATGCAATTCGGGGGACTCTAGAGGGTTGCTTTGCAAATTACCCACCGGGTCACGTGCTATGCACGTGACCCCTAGGATGTTGGGAAACGTTCCCCCGCGCATGTGCGGAGCACGTGCGGGGGGGCTCGGGCCCACCGCCCGGTTGCTGGCGTGTACGGTGGAGAGGCGGGGCCAGTGGCGAAGGGGATCGATAAAGCTTGGAAGAGCCTGGCGATTGCCCCTTCGGGCTGAGGGCTCCGTCGACGCTTGGAGGCTGAAGTCGTAGGCGATGCTCCGATGGGTGGCTCCGTGCGGTGGTCAAAGCTGGTGGAGTCAGTGGTGGCATTTGAGAAGGCCTGGCGGCGAAGTCGACCGGAGAAGAAGTCGACACGAAGGCGGTTGAGCATCGTTGAAGTCGTAGGCGCTGGCGTTGTCGTATTAGTTGACAATGCGGACGCAGTAGACGATGGTCAACGATGTCGAGGTGTTGGCTGAAGACGAATTCTAGATGGAGGCGGTGATAGATAGGTCGGTGGCTCAACGGCGCGAAGCTGCCAGAGCAAAGCAACGAGCACGAAGCTCTAGTTGCGGCGGCCAAGATAGCCGGATCTCGCCAACGAATGAAGACCCTTCACGCTGTCACTATTGGAGGGTTCTTGGAGGGAGGAGTATCGGCGGATGTCCTTGCGATGAAGGCGGCGGCGTGCTTTTATAGGATGAAGAGGCTGCTGAAGATGGAAGGGGGTGATCTGGGTTTGACGAGATGCGGATTGATTTGGCAAGATTTGGAGATCTGGGATGATTGGATTCGATCGAGGATCGGGGAGATGATGAAGATCGGAGATGGCGAGATTGGCAGCGAGATTTGCGAGGAAGCGGGCGTCGAAATATGCGGTGGAGAAGTTGAGGGGCGGCGGCTGAATTTGGGAAAGTGGATGGATGTAGGAGATGAGGCTGGGACCATCCAATCGGCTGAGATCGGGCGGTCCTGGTCAGGACACGTGGCGGTCTGGAGGTGAGAGGGGGCAGGACGTGCGTGGCACATGCTTGAGGGCACGTGCTCCGCACGTGCGGTCTTATTTATTTATTTTTTTTATAAAAAATGAATAATAAAAACCCCAAAAAATAGCTGACACGTGGCGGCTCCAGGAGCGTCTCAGCACCACAAAATTCAAAGAATAAATATAAAGAAAAAATATAAAAAAATAGTAAATGACCTCGGATCAAAAACGTTTCTTCATAAAAATTGCTCGTCTTGAGGAGATCTACAACTTTCATGAAGACACCAAAACAAAAATCGATCATTTGCACAAAGTGATATTTTTGGGGTATCCCATGTACATAGAATACCTTGATTTTTGGGTTTTATAATTTTTATGCTACTTTTAAACCAGATAAAAAATCGAAAAAATATGGTAAAATCAAATATAAATAAGTACACATTAATCTAATTTTTTATATTTTTATTAATTAAGAAAAAGAAGAAATAAAATAAAATACGAAAAAGACCAATTTGGTACAGACAGTTAGTGAAGACTTGGACTCAATTTGTTTCTTTGATTTCAAGCTCAGTTTGGATTTGGATTTTTACGCATTTTAATAAAACTTTTATCGAAGAATACAAATGAAAAATAAATAAAATAAAATAGTTTAATTATGTACATAAAATATTAGGTCAAAATCAGTTAAAATACAAAATGTACAAAAGAGGCCCAAAACCCAACTTTCACATACGAGCTCTGATTCACTTGAACTTGGTCTTGTTTTGAAGGTAATTGAATATACATTAGTTTAAAAGTGAGCAAGTTTAAAACGGATACTGGATGAGGAAGATATGAGGGTTTTAGTCCAGAAATCCTAGAACTAGGGTTTGGGTTTTTGGTCCATTTATTTGAGTTAGTGGTTTTTTTTGTATTTTTTATTTATTCTTGTTAGTGATATGTACATAGTGGAGATGGTTTTGGGTCATTCAGAATTAACATGAATTAGTTACAAATCAGGGAAGTTAGACTATTTACATGTCAAATTTAGCTGGGATTTTTGGCTTCTTATTTTATGCAGAAATGTGTGCTAAAATGCAATTCTTATCAAAACATGCGTGAGTGCTAATCACACTAAATAAATGAAGAAATGCTAATGATTTTGAGGGATGTGAGCTTAATTAATGAGATCTAGAGTGATGAATCTGAGATTCATCACTCAGTTAGAAGACTTACAACGCTTCCCAGCTCTCTCCGTGCGGGATGCAAAACAGAGATTTATAAACCTATACTAAATGTCGATATGCACACGCAAATCATCCTAAGCAGGCAATTGCTACACATGAAGAACCAAATGCTAAGTACTCAGAATGAAACCTAAGTCCGGTCTTCGATGCCAATCGGTGCCCGCCACAACAGGTCCTGCAAACGATGTATATGACATCTCTCGGCACGCGGTTTCAAGATTGAGTATTTAATAATTAATTAATTCTAAGTCCAAACACAAAGACTATAGGTGCATGCAAGATAGTTAGGTGTTTGGCCTTAGACTACACGATCAAGCAAGGCTAAAAACTAAGGGCTCATTCCACAAAACAAAACAAGACAAACGGGCGGAAAGCACAAAACTACGGGAAACAAATAAAAAGAAGACGATAGAAAAACTCAGAGATCGTGGTGAGACCCTGTAAAGCCTTGAACTTGGCATATCTCGGATCCTATATAATAAGATCCGGCTCGTCAAGAGAAAACCAACAAAATTTGTTTCGTGTGAATCAGACTTCATTTCGAATTGTTATGATTTTCCGAAGAAAGAGAAGTCATTAATCCATAATGACTGTCATTAAGACTAATTAAACGTAATTAAAGAAATTAATGATGATTGAAAGCCGCTGATGATCATTAATAAACACTAATCAATAGTTAACAAAAGATAAGCGTAATCCACGAAAGTTAAATCACGATTAGTGAAAGTTAATCACGATTAATGTTAATTAAGCGTCATTAGCGAATCTAGAATCCTCTAGAATGTTCTAACTTAAGCTCCAAGTTTGGGATAAGTTTTGGCTAAAACCATGGGCCAAAACCATGGGCCGTTAAACCATGGTTAAGGTCTAAACCATGGTTTTCTAACCATGGTTAGTGGTTTTCTGGGGCCTATAAATAGACCCCCCCTACCCATTCATTCTCTACAACTTCCACTACCACCACCACCCCAAGGGCTAGGGTTGAGAGGTTGGGAGGAGGAGTGGGAGGCGAGGGAGGAGAGCTGGTGAAGCACTGCCGGGAGAACGAGGAGGAGAAAGGTATGATCCTCTCTTAGTTTGCTCCGTAAGTTAGGCTTTCAATTCATCCTCTATTTCTTCCAAGTTTTGTTCTTGATTCATCTTCTTTCCGATTCGTTTTCATGTTGTGGTTCGAGGAGAAATCTGTGTAACACCCTACTTAGGTATGGGCGGCTATGCACGTCAGTGACCCTGTGATTCGTCACACGTTCACTCATCTAAGACGCGTGGTGTCTACCGATTCTCCATCGTTTATGTTTCTATTCTTCGCATTATGCTTTTATAGTTATTTTGATGGAGAAATATGTGTAATACCCTACTTAGGTGCGGGCGGCTATGCACGTCAGTGACCCTGTGATTCGTCACACGTTCACTCACCTAAGATGTGTGGTGTCTACCGGTTCTTCATCTCTTGTTGTTGAGTATATTCTTTCAGTTTCGTTGTTATTTTCCTCTCGATTGATTTTATAGAGGAAACTCTTTTCGTTTTTATTTTGAAATATGTCCCGATATAAGGGGAAACTCTGCCGAAATTTTCCGAGAAATATGTCCCGATATAAGGGGAAACTCTGCTGAAATTTTCCGAGAAATATGTCCCGATATAAGGGGAAACTCTGCCGAAATTTTCCGAGAAATATGTCCCGATATAAGGGGAAACTCTGTCGAAATTTTAAGAGAAAATATGTTCTTGACGTTCTTCGTGTCCTTCGCATTCTTCGCGTTCTTCGTTCGTTCTTCGCATTCTTAACATGTTCTTAGCGTTTTGATACGAAAAATGAAATTCGATTTTTTCAGGAGCCTTAAAATAGCCTTTCTAAAAATGAAACTCGATAAAGCCTTGCATACACAAGAGAGAGCTCGATTAGGTAACGAAATCATTCCTTTTGCTGTTAGGTTTTCATACAAAATTATTGAAATTATTGATTTTGTGTTCTTTGCTACAAAGAACCCTAATTTTGGTTATTTTTGAAAAAGTCTGAAGAATTGCTTTGTGATTCTCACTAAAATAAGATTTACGCATCAAATTGATGCGTTGGCTCTGAAAGTTAGGGTTTGGGAGTTAAAATAGGCATAAATAGGAGTATACATATGGTTATGAATACTATATATGTGAGTTGATATTAAGTATTGCGGATTATGCAAATCAAAGACTTAACGAAAGAATTACATCATGTGAATTGGTGTGATTTGAGTTGGATCCTGAAAAGGATCATGTATCACGTTAAGGATGACTGGGAGTAGAACTACAGGTCGGGCATGCAACTTGTAGGTTTGTCGGAAGGAACCCGTATTGGCATTTCCCTACCTAGGTGGTACACGGTTGCCCTGTTATGATAAGTGCGCACGAAATGAATGTTTTGCAATGCGTGGTACCGGTAGCCAATATATTCGGGTTGGAACGACGGAAGATGTGGTCGTGCCATGTGGAGGCACGGATGGTTCAATAGCGGCTGGTCACGATAATATGTATTTAAAGCCGCTAGGTTATATGATTAAATGTTAGCCTGAGGTTTTAAGCAACCGAATCCTCGAGGACGGTGTGCTCATTTGATTTTCCAGGCTGAGGGTTTGAGAACCTGTTTAATAAAAGAAAAGGAAATTGTCAGGGTAGTATTGGAGGATTGGTTGAGGCGACGTGCGGCGGCATAAGCTTACCAAGATCAACACAATCTCCAATCCTGAAGTGTCCACAGCTTCGGAGTCCAAGAATGGTGGGGTTCGCCTGGACTAATCCCTGATGTAGAATAGAAAGGAATAGGACTTAAATTAATGAGAAGGAATGAAATTTTTGTGATATCAAGTTTTGAAAAATTACACAATTTGTTTGCTTTTCTCTTCTTCGTTACTTAGCATTCGCTAATTTTTATCCTATGATTTATGGAAAACCCAACAGGTATCGGTGAGCCATCGCAAGGACTTTAAAAATTCATCCAGCTTACATACTAGAATCCAGCCAGCCACAGTAGCTTTACTTTTTAAGGTAGTTAGTGATCTTTTGTATATTTTCCTTTCAAGTTGATGTACATGTAAATGGTTATAGTGAAACAGTGTATCATCTGAACTTTATTTTGTGAATGGAAAAGTGTTGAAATACTTTCTTCCAAGTATTTTTATTTGCAGTATATTTCTGAATGTTAGTTGTGATTGCTGAATAAATTATTGTTGAGTAACCAGATCCGGTTATGGGAGGATCTGACTGCCCGGGAAACGGGGTCGTGACAGATTGGTATCAGAGCTTGGTTACTCTAGTAAATTATTTAGTAATTAATAACTATGAGCCGTATTCAGAAACTAAGGTTGTATTAAGATCCTTTGATCTTAATAAATGACTGCAGTACCATTCACAAGTCATTGTCCCTTATGTACATCATGCTAAGACATATAAGATCTGACCTTTGACCTTGACTCATCCCAGGATCATGGCAGACCAAGAAGTGTCTAGACAATTGGCGGCTATGATGGCAATGCTCCAAGACATGGGGCAAAGACAACAAGCATTGGAGGAGAGGCTCAATGCACAGGCTGAGAGACCCGAGGCATCTAAGCCTGTGGATGCTAGGATTGAAGGTTCTGTCCATCTTTCTGAGGAAGAATCTAGTTACCATCCTTTAACTGAGTCTTCTCCTACCCCAGTTGAAGGAGCAATGGAGAAGGCCCTTCTTATACACCAAACATTGCTAGATAATTACCGTAAGGGAAAAATTCCTCGATTCAAAGGTGTAGAGACACCTGTTGAGGCTGAATTATGGCTTGGTGACGTCTGTAGGATGTTGCGAATAATACACGCACCAGCAGATACTTGGGTGCACTTTGCCGATTACTCCTTAGCAGACTATGCAAGACGATGGTGGAGAGCCATTTCCAAGAAATTAGCAGATCCTGTTCCATGGGATATCTTTGAAGAGAGGTTCCGAGCTCATTTCTGTCCCTCTCATTGGGAAGAATTAAGAGGAGAGAGTTGGCTTCTCTGAATCAGGGTTATAAGACTGTACGAGATTATCATATCCACTTTACTGAGCTACTACGGTACTCACCAGCTCTAAAAGCTTCACCACAAGAGTGTCTTACCAAATTTGTTAGCGGTCTTCAGGGAGATCTACGAGAAAAGCTTGCTGGTTTTAGAGCCATAACCATAGATGAAGCAATGGACATCGCCTCTCGTATTGAGATGGAGAGGGATGAAAATCGCCAAAGAAGAAGTTTCCACTTTAATGGTGGACCATCCAAAAACAAGGCACATTATAATCGTAGAGATCGCCGATATCATCCAGCCGGTTCCAATATAAGCTCACCACATACCTTGGGTCAGGAATTATCAGGAAGAAGGGTTTCTCTAGACCTCCACTATATCCTCGTGACTCAGCAGCAGGAGCTAGCACCTCTGTGGCTGGATCTTCAGCTCAAACAGGAGCACGTGTGTGTTTTTACTATAATCAGGAAGGCCACATCAAGAAATATTGTCTGAAGTTGAGAGGTTCAGGGTTTAAATCAACCCCAATTAATAGTATAACATCCACCTCGAGCAATGGAGCAACACATGGAGGAAGACATGGTAGAGGTCGGGGCTCACAAGGAGCGTCTCCTACACAACAACCACCACAAAGTGTTGCGGGTTCTAGCTTGCCTATTCCTAATGGCCAGCTCAATGCAATTACTGAGGAACAAGCCTACCACTCAAGCACAGTCGTACGAGGTACCGTTACTATTCATGGCTTTTCAGTACATGTCTTATTTGATTCCGGTGCTTCACATTCATTTATTGCTCGACGGTTAGTACCCACTTTGGGTAAGATACCAGTAGAAGTACAATAGTCCTATCTGATCAAGGGACTAGGAGGACAAGTATTTATAATCCGAGAAATCCTGGATAATTGTATAATACTGATAGCGGGACATCAATTACATGTTTCACTACTACTAATCGAAATGGAGGACTTTGATATTATACTAGGAATGGATTGGTTAGAAAGGTATCATGCATATCTTGAATGTTTCCAGAAGACAGTAACATTTCACCTTCCTAACTCGATAGAGTTCCAGTTCATTATAAAGACATCCAATGATAATATCAAATATATCTCTACATTGAAGGCACAACAGTTGTTAGAGCAAGGGTGCCAATGTTATTTAGCTTATGTATCCACTACATCAGGGTCAGAAAGAATGATAGAAGATGTGCCTATAGTGTGCGAGTTTATTGATGTATTTCCAGAGGAACTACCTGGATTACCACCTGAGCGAGAGATTGAATTTGAAATCTCTCTCATACCTGATACTCAGCCTATCTCTATCCCTCCGTATAGGATGGCACCAGCTGAGTTACGAGAGTTAAAGGTACAATTGCAAGAACTGTTAGATAAAGGATTCATTCGTCCTAGTACTTCACCATGGGGTGCACCTGTCTTATTTGTTAGGAAAAAGGATGGGTCGATGCAGTTGTGCATTGACTATAGACAACTAAACAAGAGGACAATAAAGAACAAGTATCCTCTGCCAAGAATAGATGATCTCTTCGATCAGTTACAAGGTTCAACTGTGTATTCCAAGATTGATTTAAGATCTGGATACCATCAGTTGAAAATTAAAGATACAGATATTCCCAAGACAATTTTTCGAGCTAGATACGGGCATTATGAATTCTTAGTTATGCCTTTTGGACTAACAAATGTCCCAGCAGCCTTCATGGATCTCATGAATAGAATATTCAAGGAGTTCTTAGATCACTTTGTAGTAGTCTTTATTGATGATGTGCTTATTTACTTAAAGGATAAGCATCTGCATGAACATCATCTCAAGAAGGCACTTGAAACTCTAAGGAAGAACAAACTGTATGCTAAATATAGCAAATATGACTTCTGGCTATCTGAAGTATCTTTCTTAGGCCATGTTATTTCTGGGGAAGGTATATCAGTTGATCCTACAAAGGTTAGTGCGGTGATGAGTTGGGAACGTCCGAAGATTGTCACAGAAATACGATCTTTTCTGGGATTAGCTGGATATTATAGAAGATTTGTGAAGGACTTTTCACGGATAGCATTGCCAATGACTAGACTAACTCAAAAGGAGGTCCCATTCTTATGGTCTGATACATGTGAAGCTAGTTTTCAGACACTGAAAGAATGCCTAACATCTGCACCCATCCTTACTCTACCCTCCGGGAGTGAAGGGTTTACAGTGTACATTGACGCATCTAAAGAAGGACTTGGGGCGGTTCTTATGCAACATGGTAAGGTAGTTGCGTATGCATCACGACAGCTCAGGACACATGAGAAGAACTACCCAACACATGACCTTGAATTAGTTGCCGTAGTTTTCGCTTTAAAGATATGGAGACACTACCTGTATGGTATTACTTTTGAAATCTTCACCGATCATAAAAGCTTGAAATATCTATTTGATCAGAAGGAACTCAATATGAGATAGAGACGGTGGCTAGAGTTGCTGAAAGACTATGATTGCACTATCTCCTACCACCCTGGTAAGGGGAACGTCGTAGCAGATGCCCTTAGCAGAAGAACTTATTCACATGGGTTAGTGAGTGTTATCCATTTCTGGGGTTTACTATCAACGTTGAGTGAATGGAAACCATTTGATAATAGTGTTGATACTGTAACTATTCCTCATCGATACAAACCAGAGATCTGGGATAAAATAAAGAAAGGACAGGAGGATGATCCAGTCCTTAAAGACTTGAGACAACAACTTGAGAAGAATGAGATAGAAGGATTCCATATACAAGATGGATTACTATATAACCATCACAGAGCTTGTGTACCAGACATACCTGAACTGAGGAAAGACATTTTACGTGAAGCTCATTGTTCTAGATTATCTATTCATCTAGGAATTACAAAGATGTATAAGGGTCTTCATTCATACTTTTGGTGGCCAGGAATGAAGAAAGATGTTGCTAAGTTTGTGAATGCATGTTTCACTTGCCAGCAGGTAAAGGCTTCACACCAAAAGCCACCAGGATTATTGCAACCCCTCCCTATACCTGAATGGAAATGGGAAAGCATTTCCATGGATTTCGTTGATGGCTTACCTCAGACGACTGGTAGTAAAGATAGTATATGGGTTATAATAGATCGTCTGACAAAGGTAGCACACTTCATTCTGATAAGTTTATCTTTCACTCCAGACTAGCTTGCTGAGTTATATATTACACATGTGATTCGCCTCCATGGTATCCTGAAGGAAGTAGTTTCTGATCGAGATTCACGATTCACCTCACACTATTGGGAGAACTTCATGAAAGCTTTAGGTACACAACTATGCTTGAGTACAGCATATCATCCACAAACAGATGGTCAGTCAGAACGTACGATTCAAACACTAGAGGATATGCTACGAGCATGTGCCTTAGAATGGAAGGGATCGTGGATTAAACATTTGTCTCTTGTAGAATTCACCTACAATAATAGTTACCATACAAGTATTGGCATGGCACCATTTGAAGCACTATATGGACGAAAGTGTACTACTCTTTTGTGTTGGCAAGAGGTCGGAATAAAGAACCTTTATGATTCAGATAGACTTCAGGAGACACGGGAAGCTGTAGAGCTTGCTAGAAAAAGACTATTAACTGCTCAGAGTCGCCAGAAAAGTTATAGTGATACCAGGCGAAGAGACCTTGAATTTGAGGTAGGTGACTTTATATTTCTCAAAGTATCACCTATGAAGGGTGTTCAGAGGTTTGGTTTGCGTGGGAAGTTAGCACCCAGGTTCGTGGGTCCCTTTGAAATTATTCAACGGATTGGAAAAGTTGCCTATAGACTTGCACTTCCTCCACATCTTTGGGCAATACATGATGTATTTCATGTATCAAATCTGAGAAAGTACATTAGGGATCCAGAGCATAAGATAAGTTATGATGATTTACATGTTGAGCCATACTTGACATACCAAGAGATACCTGTGCAAATACTTGAAAGGGATATCAAGAAGTTGAGAAACAAAGAGGTGCCTCTAGTTAAAGTATTGTGGTGAAACCAAGACTTTGAAGAAGCCACATGGGAACCTGAGGTAGAAATGAGAGAGAAATACCCGTACTTGTTTGAATGATAACATTATGTATTATGTATATGTTCATTTTAAATGACATGACGTTAATTCTCTTTAAGGTTGTTACGGTTTCAATCCTCTTTAAGGTTGTTATGCCTGCATTTCTAGTCTCGAGGACGAGACTTCCTTTAAGGTTGTTATAATTGTAAAGCCTTGAACTTGGCATATCTCGGATTCTATATAATAAGATCTGGCTCGTCAAGAGAAAACCAACGAAATTTGTTTCGTGTGAATCGGACTTCGTTTCGAATTGTTATGATTTTCCAAAGAAAGAGAAGTCATTAATCTATAATGACTTCATTAAGACTAATTAAACATAATTAAAGAAATTAATGATGATTGAAAGCCGCTAATGATCATTAGTAAACATTAATCAATAGTTAACAAAAGATAAGCGTAAGCCGCGAAAGTTAAATCACGATTAGTGAAAGTTAATCATGATTAGTGTTAATTAAGCGTCATTAGCGAATCTAGAATCCTCTAGAATGTTCTAACTTAAGCTCCAAGTTTGGGATAAGTTTTGTCTAAAACCATGGGCCAAAACCATGGGCCGCTAAACCATGGTTAAGGTCTAAACCATGGTTTTCTAACCATGGTTAGTGGTTTTCTGGGGCCTATAAATAGACCCCCCTACCCATTCATTCTCTACAACTTCCACTACCACCACCACTCCAAGGGCTAGGGTCGAGAGGTTGGGAGGAGGAATGGAGGCGAGGGACGAGCGCTAGCGAAGCACTGTCGGGAGAACGAGGAGGAGAAAGGTATGATCCTCTCTTAGTTTGCTTCGTAAGTTAGGCTTTCAATTTATCCTCTAGTTCTTCCAAGTTATGTTCTTGATTCGTCTTTCTTTCCGATTCGTTTTCCTGTTGTGGTTCGAGGAGAAATCTGTGTAACACCCTACTTAGGTGCGGGCGGCTATGCACGTCAATGACCATGTGATTCGTCACACGTTCACTCATCTAAGACGCGTGGTGTCTACCGATTCTCCATCGTTTATGTTTCTATTCTTCGCATTATGCTTTTATAGTTATTTTGATGGAGAAATATGTATAATACCCTACTTAGGTGCGGGCGGCTATGCACGTCAGTGACCCTGTGATTCGTCACACGTTCACTCACCTAAGATGTGTGGTGTCTACCGGTTCTTCATCTCTTGTTGTTGAGTATATTCTTTCAGTTTCGTTGTTATTTTCCTCTCGATTGATTTTATAGAGGAAATTCTTTTCGTTTTTATTTTGAAATATGTCCCGATATAAGGGGAAACTCTGTCGAAATTTTCCGAGAAATATGTTCCGATATAAGGGGAAACTCTGTTGAAATTTTCCGAGAAATATGTCCCGATATAAGGGGAAACTCTGCCAAAATTTTCCAAGAAATATGTCCCAATATAAGGGGAAACTCTGCTGAAATTTTAAGAGAAAATATGTTCTTGATGTTCTTCATGTTCTTTGCATTCTTCGCGTTCTTCGTTCGTTCTTCGCGTTCTTAACATGTTCTTAGCGTTTTGATACGAAAAATGAAATTCAATCTTTTCAGGAGCCTTAAAATGGTCTTTCTAAAAACGAAACTCGATAAATCCTTGCATACACAAGAGAGAGCTCGATTAGGTAACGAAATTCTTCCTTTTGTTGTTGGGTTTTCATACGAAATTATTGAAATTCTTGATTTTGTGTTCTTTGCTGCGAAGAACCCTAATTTTAGTTATTTTTGAAAAAGTCTGAATAATTGCTTTGTCATTCTCACTAAAATAAGATTTACGCATCAAATTGATGTGTTGGCTCTGAAAGTTAGGGTTTGGGAGTTAAAATAGGCATAAATAGGAGTATACATATGGTTATGAATAATATATGTGTGAGTCGATATTAAGTATTGCAGATTATGCAAATCAAAGACTTAACGAAAGAATTACATCATGTGAATTGGTGTGATTTGAGTTGGATCCTGAAAAGGATCATGTGTCACGTTAAGGATGACTCGGAGTAGAACTACAGGTCGGGCAAACAACCTGTAGGTTTGTCTGAAGGAACCCGTATTCGTGTTTCCCTACCTAGGTGGTACACGGTTGCCCTGTTATGATAAGTGCGCACGAAATGAATGTTTTGCAACGCGTGGTACCGGGAGCCAATATATTCGGGTTGGAACGACGGAAGATGTGGTCGTGCCATGTGGAGGCATGGATGGTTCAATAGCGGCTGGTCACGATAATATGTATTTAAAGCCGCTAGGTTATATGATTAAATGTTAGCATGAGGTTTTAAGCAACCGAGTCCTTGAGGACGGTGTGCTCATTTGATTTTCCAGGCTGAGGGTTGAGACCCTGTTTAATAAAAGAAAAGGAAATTGTCAGGGTAGTATTGGAGGATTGGTTTAGGCGACGTGCGGCGGCATAAGCGTACCAAGATCAACATAATCTCCAATCCCGAAATGTCCACAACTTCGGAGTCCAAGAATGGTGGGGTTCCCTTGGATTAATCCCTGATGTGGAATAGAAAGGAATAGTACTTAAATTAATGAGAAGGAATGAAATTTTTGTGATATCAAGTTTTGAAAAATTACACAATTTGTTTGCTTTTCTCTTCTTCGTTACTTAGCATTCGCTAATTTTTATCCTATGATTTATGGAAAACCCAACAGGTATCGGTGAGCCATCACAAGGACTTTAAAAATTCATCCAGCTTACATACTAGACATCCAGCCAGCCACAATAGCTTTACTTTTTAAGGTAGTTAGTGATCTTTTGTATATTTTCCTTTCAAGCTGATGTACATGTAAATGGTTATAGTGGAACAGTGTATCATCTGAACTTTATTTTGTGAATGGAAAAGTGTTGAAATACTTTCTTCCGAGTATTTTTATTTGCAGTATATTTCTGAATGTTAGTTGTGATTGCTGAATAAATTATTGCTGAGTAACCAGATCCGGTTATGGGAGGATCTGACGGCCCGGGAAACGGGGTCGTGACAGGCCCCAAGTGAACAAACACTTGAAAATTAGACCCGAGTGTCCAAAGTCCAAAGTACCTGTATTATTACAAATTAATAGTCAAAATGAATCTCTCTCTCACCAAAAAGTAAAAGTCCTAAACTATCCTTTATCTCTTTCAAGCTCCTCCTGCTCTCTCCTGCCAGCTAGGGTAGAATAGCTGACTCCGCTTCCCAAGGTTGTGTAGGATCACCTAGGTGATCCTCCTCGGTCCGTGGTCCCTCGCAAGAAGACAAGAAAAGAGATGTCAGGCAGTTCAAAATAGATAATCAAATAAAGAAAATGCTCAAAATGGATAAGCAAGTAAAAGAGATAAATTCTACTCTACAAATTGATGCACCCCAACAATGATGCCATTTGAAAAACGACAAGATGGGAGTCGCTAAATAATGGCCTGATAAATCAGGCTCATTATCGCTGAGGCAAATACTCAAATCCTCTCGTTATTCAATAATTAACCTACACAAATAATTAAGCAATTAAGAGCAAGAGTTAAAATTTATTATACACTATTAAGAATGTATAGTGGCAAGCAAGTAGGGGTCGAACACAAGAAGTAAAGGAATAGAGCAGGCAAGATAGAAATCAAAGCACAAATTATCAGTCAGTAAATTAGTCAAATTGCAATTTCTGGTGGGTTTTATATTATCTTTTTTCAGATTTTTTTATTTTATTTTTGATTTTTTACTTTTGTATTTTGATTTTTAATTTTCTGTTTTTATATTTCCTTTTTGTATTTTTATATTTATAGCTCTTTTTCTTTAAATATATATAGGATATATATACAATAAGGACTAATATATATATATATATTAATAAAAATAATAAAAAAAGAAAATAAATTTTTACTTAATTAATTTTTACTATTTTTTGTGATCTTTTAGGATTTTTTTTGCAAATTTTTTTATTTTTAAAGTCAAAAGTACCCTAAAAAGGGAATAATTAAATACCCAAGATTAAAATGGTAATGAAAAATATAAAATAATATCAAAATTTCTCCAAATTAATTTTAAAATAAAGATAATAATATAAAGAAAAATGTAAAACATGAAATAGATTTTTTGAGAATTTTGAGAATTTTATATATTTTTATAAAAGTTTTTAGGGGTTTTCTATTTTTTGAGTTTTCTTTTGTATTTTTTAATGATTTTTGGTCTGAAGGTTAGAAATACATAAATACACAAAATATAATTTTTGCGGATTTTTTCAAAACGTTTTTTTTTATTTTTTCTGGGTTTTCTATTGCAAGCAGAAATAAAAGGTGAATTTTTGATTTTTTTATAAATACTAAAAAGCTTCAAATTGAAAAATAAAATATGTGCGTGAAACTAGATGCAATCAGGAAGCTATAGTTATTTTTTGAGAATTTTTTAGACAATGTAACTATATGAAATAAATACAAGAAACAAAGAGAAACTACAATTCTAGCTGGGGTATTTATGTAAATATCAGAAAGTTAAAGGGCCAAATTGCAATTTCACCAAAAATATAAAACTGAATTAAAAAGTTTTGGGGTTAAACATAAATACACAGAAGCCCAGGGGGTCTGTTGCAAAATGTCCCCTCACGTGGCGTGTTACGTGAGGTGACGTGGCTTAGACCTAGATGTAAATATGCAAAAGTTTGGGGATCTATTCGTAAAAATTACAAAATAGTATGAGTTGCAAATGAAAGTTTGAGAATGTAATATTAAATACAAAAAGTGTTTGGGCTAATGTTGCAAAATACCCAAACAAAGGCACGGGCGGACGGCGGATCTTCGTTGACGTGCAACGTGTCACGCTCTGGTGGTCTGATACCCTTTCGTGATCTACAGCTACGATTAGATGGCCACCGCGGATCTGGCGGTGCTGCATGGAGATGATCGGACGGTTGTGCTCAAAATTGGGCAGTCTTTCTTGATCCAATGGCGGAGAGCGAAGGTGCAAGAACATGGAAGAATGTCGGGGAAGATGAACTTCGATCCTCTTTCCCTTGCGTCTCTAGCGTTCTCTGAAGCTCAAAAACTGGCTAGCCGCTCTTGGGAGGATCCTTTATCTACTAGCAGCAAAATGGGTGAGATGCACCGGAGCTCTTCCACGGGGTGGGGGAAGTTGCGGCGCTCCAGGTGCTTCTAGCGAACTCAAAATCGCTCCAGCCACGTGTGAAGCTAGGTGTTCCTGCAAAAAAGATGTTATAGGGTTGAGGGCAAAGTGCCCCGACCATGTAGCTAGGTGTATGGGAGCGTAGGGGGTTGTGGCAGAGGTGCTCCGACGAGGTGAGGAGGAGGAGCACCGGGAGACTCGATCCAACAAGGATAAGTTGATTTGGAGGCGCGTAGGATGGTCACGAAGTGAAAGGGATGTGAAGGGAGGTGATCAGGAGTGGTGGGGCGACCTGATAACAAGGAAATAGGATTCGCCGGAGGGCAGCTCCAAAGAACTACGAACTGGCGACTCTATGGCTAAGGACGTGAATAAAGAAGAGAGATAGATGCGAGATATAATACTAGAAGCTATAGCTACTCGAAAATGCAAGAAGAAAGAGCCTCACCAACTGGAGAACCATGAAGAAGATCTCAGCGGCGATGCTCTGGTGGAGGAGATTGAAGTGCTCTTGGACAAGCCTAACCGCGCCTTCGAGGAGCTGGAGAGCTACTGTCACCTAGCTCGATCCAGAGCTCCAAGACGAGGGGTAAAACCGGGTCCAAAGAGGTTTAAAAATGCCAATAGGCGCTCGGGGGAGGTTCTGTACAAGTTGACTGGAGTGGCTCAAAGAACGAAGGATATCTGGCAAATCTATGATCCAATCCCTAAGAAGATGCTTGGGCGTGTTAGAGGGATCTTCGAGGAGAAAAAATCGCGAAGGAATCCAAGCCTAATTGTGAAAGGAACGGCTTGTAAAAAATCGATAAATGGGGCTAGGAAGCAGGTCTGATAGGGCTACAGGAGGCGAGTCAGAGAGTTGACCGCCGGTCAACCCTTGACGCACCCTGGTTGGTCCACGTGGACCAACCAAGAAAAATCCAGCCCAAAATTATTTCTAAATTCAATATTAATTAATAAATGATTTTATTAATTTTAGGTTATGAAATAAAAAATGTTTATTATTTTATAAATTATTTTATTTTATTATTTTTTATTAGAGCTTTATAGTAAGGGTTATATATAGGTATATTTATTTATGTATTTATGTATTTTTATTTTTAAAATTTTTGATTTTATTAATTTAATTTATTATTTTATAAATTTATAACTTATTTTTATATACTTAAATATATTTTTATTATATTTTTTTGATATAATATATACACTTAATTAAATAGGTGTATTAATTATATAGGGATAGATATAGGTATTTTACCTAAATATTTTCTATACATATTTTATTTTAATGTTTTCTTTATTGTTTTATTCATGCTTTAATATGTACATATATTATAAATAATATTTACAAAATATAAAAATATAAAATCGTAAAAATAATGAATAATAAATAAAATGAATATTTTAATCGGGTAAACTATACAATAGGCGTCCGAAACCTAATTTTCACACCTTAACTCCAAAAAATATGAAACCACCTTCATTAAATAGCTTATTAAATGTTATATACAATTAAAGGTGTTTTGATATATTTTGAATTTTTGTTTGAGAGATATGGGTCTTGGAAGTTGGGATTTTGGAATCTTATTTAAACTGTATCTTTTAGTTTGTATATTATTTTTATATGAAATTAATTTTTTATTTTTCTATATTTTATTATCTACAACTTTTATGCACAAGGTTTCTTTATTTGAAGTATAAGAAGTGGAAAATAAAATAGATCCCAAAAATGAATAAAAATGAATAAATAAAAGGGGATTTTATTGGTATTCTTGGCCCTTATCTCCCCCTACTTTATTCCTTGTCAACCTAGTCATCAAGATGCCTAGATCTCGGGATTTAAAGTCATAAAATATCTTCAATATTTTATTCTTTTTATTTTCTTTTATTTTCTTTATTCTATAATTTTGGCATTAAAAATAGTATTTTATACATATTTTGTACAATAATGCATGAATGCTAAAATTTGCAAAATAAGGTATTTACATACATTTACTAGTGTTTTTAAGGCTAAAATGATAGAATAAAGGTGATGAAATAGAGATTCATCAGCTCTCTCATTTTCCCATCATAGGAATGGGATGTTTAGTCACGTATGAGAGTTCAGAGAGCATGGTTTAGAAGCAGATTTTTTAAGAGGTTGAGATGGTTGACTCTGGAAGTCATGTTGTATATGATTCTTTTGATCCCTATGAGTCATATGCATATCTTAATTGGTAGTGTTTTGATGAATTCCTTTCACTTTTGACTTTTAAATGGCCTCCATCTAGATTAGAGATAGAGTGAGTATAAACCTATCATTTGTCAGGTGAGTAATTTCTAGCAGAAAGTTTTATATGAGATTGAGCTTTCACACACCAATCTGGTAGCCGCCACTCATGCTCTCACCAAACCACATATAGAAAAGAGAGCATTCGTGGCATTGGAGTTAAATATAGCTTTATTCTTGCAGAGATTCGTTAGAACACATTCTGTTATTTTCACCATGTGATTGTACTTTGATTATATTATGTCCCATACTTCAAAGTCCATAAATTATAGAAATGTCTACATTCCGACTTTGTAGAATGTGTAGTTAACGCCATTAAATAGATGAGGTCTTACCAATAATTACCCTTTGAATATGTTTTCGAAGACAGCAGTCGTTTGCACGAGGTCCCTTTACATCTTTTGCATGAATCGATGCTCTGATAACACATGTGGATATCACAATATTACTAGGGATGAGTAGTAGATATCTCAAAATAATGGATAGACTAAAAAACTATTATTGAACAATTACACATAGAAGATCAATAACAAAATATTGATCACCACTTACACACAGATGTTAATGTGGAAACCCTGCAAGGTAAAAACATAGTTTAAGTCTTATGATTTAGGATTTCTGATCGACTGAGTCTGATAAAGAAGTCGCTAAATCGAATTATTTAGCACAAATAGCTCAACAACCTTTACAAAATCTTTGGATCGCAAACCAAAGGCTTCCACAAGTTACATCACACACCAAGTTTCCATACCATTTTATAATACTCTGGATCATATATCAAAGGTTTCCTGTAACTTTGGATCACACATCAAAATTTCCTGCAATTTGAATCGCCCAACGAGTTTCCTTTAAATAGTGTAAAGTGGAATAAAGATACAACTACAAGTAATCTTTTATTAAGAATATATTATATGTGTTATGCAATATATATTAATGAATAATAGAACATCAATAGAAGCTCAAACCCATTATGATTGAAATGAATAATAGAAATCGATCACACGAAGAGTTGAATCACGTGGAAACTTATCTCTGACTAGTCGTAGAGAAATAGAGAAATAGAGAATCAGTTGAAGCCATCGGAGCTTAAAGAGAGCATATGGAAATATTTTTAGGAAGTAAATATGGCTCTCAAGTTTATGATATGCAAATATTTGTTGCATGCTCAAATTCTTGTGTCGAAAGAAGATAATATTACCTTAAACAGTTTAAATATGGGACTTTGAATCGTTGGGGTCAAATTAGGATTGAGGTCTATTTTAGAATCTTTTTAGAAAAAAAAATATTTGAACGACCAATCTGAACAAGGTAATTGATCAAGTGACAAGTGGTCAAGTGGTAGATCAGTCAGTTAACCATTAGAAGGTTCATTTGAAAAGTGATCGATCAATAAATAGCCAATAAATAAAATCGACCAATCGGGTCATAAAAAATGATTGATCAACATATAACCCATAGAGATAAATAATAGATCAACAAATAGCCAGTTTTTAAAAGTGATTAATTATATCAAACAAATGGTTGATCAATAAATAGGCAACGATGTAAAGTGTTCCATTAGATTACAAAAAGTGGTTGATTGGTCTTCAGGTATTTGTACAAATTAGTAATTTGGATAAGCATAATGCTTTCAAATAAATATGTATGCATACATAGTCTTTGTGAGCTTTACATATACGGATACAAGTGAATGACACAACAACTCTCGAGTTAACTTAAGTAGAATTTAATGTTTTCATTGATATGATGATAAAACTTTATGTAACATTGCAAAACTCAATTCCACTATATTAGATTCAAGCATGTTGTGGATATGATGCTTTTGTGTGCAACCACATATCATCGTATATGTATTACATGAACACTAATCTTTGATTACTATTCAATCCATCAAATCAGAAGAAAAGGAATGTTATGGATTTGAACTTTTGTTGATTTAATTTTCTTAGCAACATCTAAATACAAAAAGTATAAAGTATTAATTCCATATATAAAACAAGGAAACACATTTCTTACGTCATCCGAGTAAAATCAGAAAAGGACACCACATTCTAATGACCACATTTGATATCAATTACTTGATAGTTGATATATGTACGCTCTGGAATTCATAATATTATTTCTATCTACTTGATAGTTGATATATGTGTCATGTGTGGTCTGGAAGTAGTATCGAATTTGACCAACTTAATAACTTATCTCAACATTGTAAAAGATATTGAAAACATTTCATCGCCTCAAGCTCAGCAGTGACTCAGCACATCAATGACTCAACACGATTTCATCAACTTGGCATTTAATAGTTGACACATTAATAACTCAATGCCACCAATCATGTGCAGTTAACTTCATCGTTCGCTTGACTACATATGTGTCAATCATCGATTCATCAATACAAAAATTATTTATCATATAATCATATTCTATATATTATATAAATGTCTTGATATATGGATATGAATTCAATATTTTACACATTTTCCTTATACGAGGGAGGGGTATGCTACTCAATTATCCGCCATACATTTTGGAGTCTACATTCTGTAAGTTATAAGTTAAAATCCGTCTTGCAATTGATCCAGAGTTTTATTTTTAACGTTATTTGTACATGTAGATATATATATCTATATATTAATTATTCGTTTAGTTTAGTTTAATATCTCAGTTATTTATGTTATGTCATATGAACTTAGATTTGATCATGGCTAAAAGAACACCGATTTCTATTTCAAGGAACCAAGTGTTGATTTGTGATAAAAATGTAATACAATCTTCTATAAATCGTCCATCTATTTTACACGATGGTCTAATTCCTATTATCAATCCATCTCTTCCTGATATACGTGTTTAAATTATCCACAATAAATTGCAAAATAAACATGTGGTTCGTAATCCAGATTGCACTGTCAAATTTGAAAATACCCGGTTAATGAATATGACAAGCATGCATATATAAAAAGTGAACCATATCAACATCATCTTTTAGAATGTCCATCATCTTGTCGTGAAAATCATCAACCTTGATATCAAGCTTCTTAGTTTCTGAAATATCCTTCATGATTATAATATTCTCCGATCAAGGATGTTGTATTTTGTTTGTTGTGTTTGTTTTCAATAAAATATCCACTATATGATTTGAGTCAAATGTCTTTACGATTGATGATTTTCACAATTGGAAAAAAAATAGAAGAAAACATTATGCAGTTTTACAGCACAGTGGAAGTGATTCATGCTCACCTCATAATATAGTCGGACAAGCTTACGAAGATTTGATGATTCAAACAAGACATATAGATAATGTGATACATTGACAGACATCATTGGAGATGAAGTGCAATAAACTACGATTGAAAACATCAGTTAATTGTGTTAAGTGGATAGCTTTTCAGGCATGTGCTTTTAGAGGGCATGACGAGTCTGCAGATTTAAAGAATAAAGGAAATTATATCGATATGATAAAGGTATTGGCATCATATAATGAAGAATTTGCAAAATTTATTTTAGATAATGCATATAAAAATGTTAAACATACATCTCCTGTAATTCAAAGGAGATATTGGATATTATTTCCATAGGAGTAGAAAAAGACTAACTGTGATGAGAATGGAAATGCAAAATATTACCTCATTATTGATGATGCTCACGATGAATCTAAGAGAGAAGACATGGCTATTATCATCCATTTTGTTGATGCTAATGGCTTTATTAGAGAAAGATTCTTAGATATTGAACATGCCAAAGATACAAGTGCAACTACGTTAGGAAAAGCGGTTGCATATGCCCTTTCTCAAACAATATCATTATTCAAGATATGTGTGGATAAGGTTATGATGGTCGAATAACATGCATGAAGAGTGGAAGGGACTCTAAGCACACTTTAATATGGATTGCAAGCATGCATATTGTGTGCATTGTTTTGCTTAGAGACTCCAATTAACCTTAGTTACATCATCAAAAGAAGTTATTTCTATTCGTCAATTTTCCACTAAGTTAACATTTATCGTCAATATTGTTGATTTTTCCAGTACAAGTAACAATGTATAACAAGATGTTCAAGCTTCTAACTTGGTCGAAAAAATTGTAGCTAGGGAAATTGAAAAAGGAAGATGTATTACACATATTTTTGATGCTACAACATGCATGAAATACTAGATGGGGATTTCATTTCCATTCAATTTATAGCTTGATAAGATTGTTTGATTTGGCATGCCTTGTACTAAGTCATATTGTGAAAGATGGTTCTGCGCATTCTCAACATGGGGGTGTTGATGCCACTTACAATTTAATACCATCCTTTGATTTTTTATATTTATTTTACAATGATGAACGGATTTTGGGGTTTAACATATGTATTATGTTGTTATTGTAAAATAACGATCAAGATATTTTGAAATGCGGTTATTTCGGTTTTCACCAGTAGATCTCTTATTCAAGACATGTATGGAGATAACTGGAAATAGATTTTTTGATAACCTACATTCAATTTTCTCAAAGAAAATATCGATGTTCCAAATATGAGTCTTCTTTATTTTAGCCGAGCATGCTCTTGCCATGGGAAAGCAACATTTCACTTGAACATCGTTATCGAGTGTACTTTTTATGTCTATATTGGATTCACAACTTCAAGAGTTGGATTATAGATTTAACGATAGATCTATAGAGCTCTTATGTTTTAGCTCTACACTGGACCCACAAGATGGCTATAAAAAAATCAATATAAATGATATTTGTTTTCTTGAAGCAAATTATTATCCACAAAATTTGTCTGACGTGAAAGAAACTTACAACAGTTTCAGTTGATGCAGTATCAACTTGATGTCCGTAGTCATCCAAAGATGGAAATTTTGAGTAGAATATCTGAATTATGTCAAGCATGGGTAGAAACTGAAAAGTCACAAGTCTACTATTTAATCGACTGATTGTTCCGACTTATATTGACTATTCCTGTCTCAACTGCTACAACTGAATGTGCAATTTTCATTACGAGCCTCATGAAGACAAGACTTTAAAATAAGATGGAAGATGAATCTCCAAGCAGGTGTATAATTGCCTACATCGAAAAGGAGATAACGGAAAATATCACCGTGGAAGATGTTATTGATGATTTCTACGCAATGAAAAATCCTCGAGCGCAACTTCGATAAATTATGTAAGTTTTTCTTAGAATTTATGCACAATTTCAAAACTTTATAACTCAATAGTTGATTTTTTTTTTCAATTACCCATGTATCAATATATTTGACTAAATATCAGTCCCACTATAGTTTTTTTGGCTTCGCACCTGATTTTGACATGCTTCCTAGACCACTTATTTGGAGCTCCTTCAAGCACCTCCGTTAGAGCTGCCCCACATGCACATTTCTCTAGTTTCAGTGAGGACCATCCCACCTCTCATATCAATACAACTTAACGAATAAGAAGGGAAAACCATGAAATAGGAGGCTTATTAGGGCAATGCCATCCATACACTCCGTTTTAAGATAAAATTAAACTTAAAACAATTTGGTGAAAAAATTAATGGAGGGACACAAAAAATGATGAAATTATTTACAGAAAAGTAAACAAATAGATGGATTGCGAAAAACAACACAAAAAAGACACAATAGAGAGACAAAGCAAGTAGAATAATGCATGTTTCTGAAGCACCACCTAAATTTCGAGAATGTGAAGTTCACATGTGGGAGATTTGTGGAGGGCTTGTTTAAGCATATTGATAAAAGAACGAAATCTCCTCGTAACAACCTTTCTAAATCTCATCAGGTAAGTGGCCTTGAGAAGCTCAAAAGTTAGAAGTTTTCGACTATGTTGCATGGGATATAAATGATGTTTATGCTATTCATTTTGTGTTTGCAATCGTGCTTAATGCCACAGAGAGTCAAATATTGGAGAGCTAAGGGTTGCACTAGCATTTTATGTTTCTCTTCCAGTGAAATATTGTACTATATCTCTCTTCATGTGTTTTTTGCCATCTTCTCTACACCTTACCCATGATGAGGGCTGATCTTGTGAGAGTAAAAAAAATATGAAAGCATGAGAGTAATGATTCTCGACCATTATATTTTACCATCACTCTTCTGATTGATTGGAAGATGAGAGAGATAAACAATCTAATGGTTTAGATTCTGATTGATTGGAAGATGAGAGAGATAAACAGTCTAATGGTTTAGATTCAATGCTCTTATACTCTCATAAATGACTTATTGTATAGTTCTCTTCTTGTTTTATAACATTAATTAATTAACTTATTTTTTCCGAATAAAAACCAATCCTTATATTATCCTTTTGACCGAAGCAAGGGAAAGTTTTGAGCAGAACGAGAGGATAATAAAGCGCGGAAAGTGGGCAGGAGAGACCTCTCCACATGTACAAGGAGGATCAGTCAAAGAGGACTCACCCCTCCATCCACCGCCATTTTCCTTTTTCTCCGCTCACCTTTTCCGTGCTTATTACCCCCCGATCTCCTCTTCGAACCCTAATCGATATCTCCCCTTCCATCTCTTTATCGCAAGCACTGTCGTTCTCGAGGATCGACTTGGGAATTGTTTGTATGGTATCCCTCTTCGATCGTGTGGCCTCTCTGATGGGAGCTGGGGGTTCGAAGCTGGAGAAGGCTCTCGGCGACCAGTTCCCGGAGGGGGAGAGGTACTTCGGCCTAGAGAACTTTGGCAACACCTGCTACTGCAACAGCGTATTGCAGGTTTTGATCACCTCTTCGCGTTTTCGTTTTTGGTTGATTTCTGGGCATTTTATCGCCCATTTGTTGGAAATTGTGGATCTTTAGTCTATTGGCGGGGGTTTTGATATTCTCAAGTGGAATTCAAGTGGTTCATCTGCAGTTTCAAGGTTTCAAGTCGAAATTTGACTTTCTACCAGGCGGATGTGAAATTTATACGGTTGTATTGGAATATTGGAGGCTTATGGGAATGCGGCATATATGCGCACTACGTTAACAAGGGTAGAAAAACGCCTAGCATGAGAGTTTTGCCGGTTGATGCTTGCAGAGTGTTTTGCATGTGAGTGCAGCCTATGATAAACCGGAGCTCTTCCTCCCCCCACTATCTCTGTGTTTCGACAATTATTTTGTGGTGTATAGATGGAAAGTTTTAAGTTCCGATGTCAATGCTGTTTCACCAAGGCTGAAAAAGGGCACGTTGACGAGTTGGCAAAATCTTGTAGTCGCAAACCACCTTAGATTGGAGTTAAAGGGAAGTTGGGATGTCAAATCCTATAGCTTACCATATTAAAGGTCATTATATTAATTGTTAACACATTTCATAGAATTACATATTTTTAAAATGCACGTTACTTGAATTCTTAGAATACGTAACAATAAATGAATTAAAGTAAAAAGCATAATGTCATATGAAAGTAAGCATCATTACTGATATCCACTTTTTCCCAATCATGATATGTATATTAAGTTTGCCAAAGGAAGTTACATAGTTCCTGAAGTCTAGAGTCCTCAATCCAGTTTTGAAAATTTTGTTTATGTAAGGTGTGATTACCACTTAAAATGGTCTGGTGGTAGTGCAGTGTGTCTACCACCCAAAAGACCAGGGTTCAAATCCCCCTCTTGCAAGGGTTGCGTTAGGTAGTCGACAACCAATGTAAAAAGTAGTCGGACCTTTCAACATGGATCTGGGCAAGAATCCATGTAGCCGACCCTACTCATAGTGGGAGAAGGCTTAAAACTTTTTAAGGTGTGATTAGACAATAGATGTGCTGGATTACCCCAGCTCCAGCCTTTGTGAATGACAATCACATTTTTCAGAAGTTGGATTCTATTAAATATAGCATCAAGGGCCCTTTTATATTTCCGGGGGGAGGGGGGTGGTGGCGACCATTATGAATTTGTACTAACTGAAGGCAATTTGAAGAATCTTGTCCAATATAATTCCTTGCAATATGGCATGTGCTTCTGCAGCCAGCACTGTTTTTACTTCACATGAGGATGTTTTGGCTATGAGAAATTCCATCCTTGTATTATAGCAAATTGTTGCCGTCGCAATAGACTCATTTTTAAAAGATGCATCCACAATGATGATTATTTCAGTTTTTGGCTGTTCTTGAAAGGGAGTGAGGTGGTCTGGTCTCTTTGAATATAGTTTTGCCACTGGAGGGAGCTTTGTATGTGCTGAATAATAACAATGGGATTTGGTCTTCCCTGGGTATGCTTGTAAGTATAGCATGCTGGCTAGATATTGTAGACTGTGCTGCATGAAAGGGGAAATTGTTGCTGATTTTGACTACTATTATGTAAGAGTTGAACAATATATTTTACATGTTCTCTCCAACTTTAACCCTGTAACCTAATCCAAACCAAACAGCTCTGGAGAAAGAACAATGGCTAAACAAATGAGTTTCTTATAAGTGACAGATTGCACTGTCTGATTCCGCTCCTCCAATTCCTCGCTGCAATTCTTGCATTTGTGGAGAAATAATTTGTTAGAAGTTTCCACATGAATAACTTAATGCAAGGGTTGATTTTATTTTGGCTCCTGATTCTCTTTAGGATCTGAATATTCTCTAGAGGGTGCCTTCCTTTGCTTTTGGTGATTTGTTGGTAAGCTGACTTGATGGGAAAAAAACCCTTTAGGGTGTGGATTGATGAATGACAATAAAAATAAAAATTGACATTGAACTTAGAGAATAAAGTAAATCATACATTACAATTTGTGCCACCTTTCAATTTTATAAATTGCTATATGCTAAGTTGATTAATCTTAAGTGTATTGTTGAAATATTGTGACTATGAAGAAAAATGATGTCAAATTGAAAAAAAATGAATAAAATGTAAGATAATTAACCACAAACACCAACATATAGGGAATGATCAAAATCGAAGTCATAATCTAACTAAAGTTAAGATGTGTGCAATATAGTGAGGAGAAAAAAGCAAAAAATGAGAGAGACCTTAGCGATTAAAGTAAGAAGAAGCCAGGGTTAAATAAGATAAAAAGAAAAATAATCCTTATAGCAAATGTGTAATTGTTGAAGTCTCCAAGTTCCAGTCTTGCCCACAATAGTGCATGCCCCACCATATCACATGTATCACTTGGTATTTTGGAGTATCTATGACAATGCTCCTAGTTTCATTTGTATTATCAAGGAGGTTGACACGGCACTAGGTATCCCATTGATATGTGGGATTGGGGGTACTCCAACTCTGTCAATACAAACAATGTTGGGGAAACACTATCCACCATCAGCATGCCACACTATCTAAATGTATGGGATTATATATCGTCCCACAAAAATGAAGAAAACCATAAGGAACTCACATGAGCACAAAAATTTTACATAGAAAAATTCTTTTAGGGTAGAATGGAAAAAGTCACATGCAAAAAGAGATCCATTAATGGAAGAAAGGAGTGCAACATTCACCAAAAATACAAGAAAATATGTCTTACAATAATAACATACAATACAAGTCCACACCTTAGCCTAACACACACACATAGGGTCCAAATGTTGGCAGTAGTTGGATTGGGTTTGAACTCAGGGCGAGGGTAAGGAGTTGTTTCAGGATTTTGGGGAGCAAAAGATTTGTAAAATGATTTTTAAGATGGATCCTCAGGTTTGGATGGATTTCTTGTATTTTTCTTATAGGTTGTCTTGGAAGTGGTGAATGATGATGTCATGATAATATTTGTGGAATTCATAGCAAGCAATTCGGGGTTTGAACAATTGGATTGCACTTTTCTTACTATTTAAGAGACTTGTTACCACTCATGTGGAGGACTTCATGCCAATTGTCCTTTCTAATGTTGAATATCTTATTTTGGCTAAGGTATTAGTGAATCAGCTACGGGTAGTTCTTGACGACTTCATTTATTCAAAGTATACAATCTTTATTCTAGGATGCTTTATGATGGACCAGTCTAGTGATGACAACATAGATGTTGCCATATTGGAAGAGGAGGGAGGTCAATACGTACCTATGAAAGATTGATTTCTCCGAGATCTATGATTATGTGATTGACAATCCATTTGGGCCTCTCTTCTTAGGAGAAGCTTCTTTGAGAGTTGGATTGATCATATGAAGAGGTTTATAATGATAGTCTCTCATTCGGCACACCCTTTCATTTTTATTTTAGTAGAGACACTAGACGTGATGTCTAAGCAGTCTGTCCTGGGTGGATTTTACGTCCTGGGTGGATTTTACTTTTGGTACAAAACTGTGATGTCTAAGTAGTCTATCCTGGGTGGATTTTACTTTGGGTACAAGAGGCAGGAGCTTCTATCTCGATCCTCAAGTATGTAGATGATACGATCTTTATTGAGCATGACACATCTCAGTAATTAATGTAGATACTTTATGGAGAATGTTGTTGAGCATGACACGTCTCTTTTTGAGTATTGATCCCTAATATAGATACTATATGGAGAATGTTGTTGAGCATGGCACATCTCTTTTTGAGTATTGATCCCTGTAAAACTTTTGTTATTATAATTAATATAGAAGTATATTTTGGATATGCACCAGTTTGGGTGGTCACCCCTTTTCCCCTAACAAAGGGGATTAATTCTAATTGTAATTGGATCTAACAATTTTTAGCATCCTTCAATGCGATCTCACTTTCAATAATTTGGCAGGCAGCGTGCACGAGCATGCCCTGGGATGGCATGGAAGGGGAGTTTCACGGCTTTCCGGCATGGAAGTGGAAGGTCTACTGAGTGTTTTCATTGAGGAGGCAAAGAAAGCATGCTCTCAGCTGAATGCAAACGGGGCACCGGGTTCTGATGGTTTTCCGGTTGGCTTCTACAGGGAGTTCTGGGGTATGGTGAAGCAAGAGGTCATGGAGGTGCGTGAGGAATTTCTGGAGGGAAATCGTGGATTTGAGAAATTGAACAAGGCATCTATCTTTCTCTTAGTGAAGAAGGACACACCATCCAAGGTTGAGAACTGTAGACCCATAACACTATCTAATACCATTTACCTCATTATCTCAAAGATCCTTGTGAACCGATTAAAGGGAGTAATGGAGCGGATCATTTCGTTGGAATAGACAACTTTTGTGTCCGGAAGAGATATGGCTGACAATCTGGTCATGGCATCGAAAATGGTGTCGTATTGGAAGAGATGCAAAGCCAGGGGCGTGCTCTGGAAGGTGGATTTTTCCAAGACCTATGATTTTGTTGATTGGAGGTTCCTGCGGGCGTCGTTGTGCAGGAGGGGGCTCCCGGGTTTGCGGATTGCATGGAATAAGCGGTGTGTGATGACGGCTTCGCATGTGATGTGGGTCAACGAACGACCGGAGGGGGGTTTCTTTCAGCCCCAGAGGGGCATCAGACATGGATGCTCTTTGGCACCGCTTCTTTTTGTCATTGTGGTCGACGCTTTAGCTGTGATGATGAGGAGGGCGACGAGCGACGGTCGATGTTTAGGATATAGGATGGATGATATATCCATTCCGCTGTTGCAGCATGTTGATGACACCATGCTGTTTATGGGGGCATAAGAAGAGAAGATTCGGTGGGCGTCTTTGATTATGGACATCTTTGAAGACATTTTGTGGCTTTAGATCAATAGGGACAAGTCAGTAGTGGTTCCGTTCGGCTTGTCGGAGCAGGAGGCGCAGAGGGTGGCAGTGTTGTTGGGTTGTCCCATTGCCACCCTGCTGATCACTTATCTGGGATTACCATTGATGGTGGGGCGGCCCAAGAAGAGGGACTGGGAGGCACCGCTGGAGAGGCTCGAGAACAAACTTGCATGTTGGAAAGCTAGGATGCTATCAAGGGGTGGGAAGTTGATTCTGCCGAAGCATGTTATTTCGACCATCCCAATCTTCTTCTATTCTACGAGGTCACTGCCTGCTGGGATGCTTGCAAGAATTGAGGTGGTGATGCGCATATTCTTTTGGTTGGATGGGTCATGGGGGTAGTCTAGGATGGGGGTTCACTTGGTGGACTGGAATAGGGTGACGACGTCGAAGAAGCGAGGGTTGGGTGTGTGGCGGCTGAGAGAAATGAAAAAGGCTTCCATGTCAAAATGGATGGTGCGCTTATGGGGGAGGTCGGAGGATTTGGTATGTAGGGTGATGAAGACAATCTATGGGATATTCATGTCGCTAGTTGTGACCGTGGGGCAGCTACCGTTGTCTTTGTGGAAGGGCATTTCACAAGTGATTCCAGAAATGGCAGTCAGTTGAGACCATAGCTTGGGGGCGGAGCGCTTTTTAGGTTCTGGAGAGATGATTGGTCGGGGGAGGGGGTGTTGGGGTTGCGGTATCTACATCTACTGCAATTAGCAGTGGATAAGGATGTGGCGGTGTAGAAGGTTCAGGAGCAAGGGATGTGGTCTCCGGTATTTTCTTCGCGGATGTCGGATCAGAGGGTGGAGGACTTCTTAGCCCCGCAGGTGGAACTGGGGCTGGTGGAGGGCCTGCCGGTTGGAAGGGATCACCACGTTTGGGGGGATGGTGGATTCTCGGTTAAGAAGGTTTACCGTTACTTTATACAGGGCGCGGGGGGAGGGGGGTGGAGGAGTTGGTCGGAGTGGACCTGCAGATGATATGGAGAAGCATGGTGCCAAACCGAATCAAGATTTTATTGTGGCTGTTCAGGCTTGGCAGAATCCTCACCAAGGAGCGTAGGGGATGACTGATGGGGTTGGGGGACGTGGCGTGCAACATATGTGAATCGACTGTGGAGGAGGTGGATCATATGTTCTTTTCGTGCCCATCCTCAACTCAGGTGTAGAACACGGCGAACATATCTTGGCTTGATGGGATGGATAGCTCGAGCTTCTGAGGGATATCAGATCGGTGCGGTTATTGCCATGTGAACTGTGTGTACACTTTTGCGTTGATTTGGGGTATCTGGTGTGCAAGGAATGAGGTCATTTTTTGGGGAAAAATTTCTACTTAGAAAATGTAATCGAACATTGTAGGGTTTTATTTGTATCTTGGAACATGTGACTCAATATAATTCATGTATACTAAAAGTTAATATATATATATATATATAACTTTTTTGGTGGTGGGTCCCAACTTGGGATGTCACCCGGAGTCCCAACTTGAGATGTCACCCGGATTACTTTAAAAAAAATAATTTTTAGCATCAGTATCCCTGGACTCTGATGGGAAGTATGCATATACCATAGTCTTTCCTACTTATCAAGTTGGCCAGGATCCATTTTAAATGAGTTAGACAAAAAATGAGTTCTGGTCATTCAAACTTTTTTTTGAGGCTTCTGGTCATCCAAACTAATCAACAAAACTATACTTTTTTAAATTGAATTATGTCTGAAGTTACCATAAGAACATATCTTTTTGCACCTTAAGACTCATGATTTAAACATGCCAACCAAATTCACATAGGCTGTAACCTTCCTGTAGGAGCTGCAACAATGTTCCAAGTGCCAGGCGATGTAGCATGGCCATCTCCTCCTCTATGGCAAGATGCCACTGACTGTCTTGTATGGCCTCCTGATATGTATGTGGTATCTCCACGGCTGATAGTGCCTTGAAAAATCTCCCGAAGTGCTCTGAAAGTCTGCTCAAAGAGACATGAGCTGCAAGAGGATATGTAGCACAAGTACGTCTCTGCTTCTGCAGAGCAATAGGCATATCTAGATCATCTGTCACCTCTCGAGCCTATAAACTACCCTCCTAAGAGGGCACATGCTCATCTTGTAAAGCGTTATGCTACACAGAAAACTCAGTAGTACCATCAGTAGAAACAATGTGCTCATTACATACATGAGGCGCATTGGATGATGATAAAGGCCCATGAGCGGGGGGGGGGGGGGGGCAATGTGAGACCTGCGAGTAAGCACACATGGCAAAAGTTACGTCACTGTACTAGGTAGCATTCCAGGGGCAGCCGCAAGAGCGGGTGTAGGTACTGGAGGAGGAGGAGGATGTGGTGGTGGTGGTGGCTGTGAAGGTGGTGAAGGCAGAATAGGAACTGGGGGTGGTGCAGCCGTAGGAGGAGGAGGCATGTATACCTCTATACCAGAGTTAGAAGGAGTCAACCTGTCACCTGTAGGAGAGAAATACATAACATACTCAAAGAAGGTGACATCAACACATATAGTATTCTCGCAGAAGCGGATCGAAACAACGGTACCCCTTTCGGGTACGAGAGTAGTTAACAAAGACATACTTGACAGATCTAGGGATGAGCTACTAGGCGTCAGATTGTGAACAAAGACCACACAACCAAACACTCGGGGTGTAAGAGAGAACAAGTCCTTCTCGGGAAATGCAATCGAGAAGGGAATCTTTTCTCCTAAAATAGAAGATGGCATGCAATTAGAAATTGAGAATGTGGAAGCGTAATATCAAAGATAAAGAATAAATATGAAGGGATGCCGGGATTTTATATGGAACCCTACTCCCTAAGGGGCAGGATGAAACCACGGGAGAACGCCTCAAAGGGCTGATTCTTCTATTGAAGTTTCTCATCTTTCTCAATTGATACAATGTGCGTGGGGCTTCTTATTATAGCCTCCACTGACTCTCCAAGTCCCACAACTAGTAGATGTGAGACTAAACCACTGGATGTGGTAATTGGACTCTCGAGTGTTCCAATTACCCATCTACACATGACGCATATACTCCAACACTCCCCCTCAAGTTGGAGCATGCAATGCTTAGCTTGGACACATAGACAGAAATCTCAAACTCACAATATAAAACATTACAAGCAATATCAACACGTACTCTACTGTCGGTTGCTGTCGAGGATGTTACTTCTCATGCCGTACATGTAAGGAGGAACAACATGGCTAGAGTGTGAGTTGAACTAGGTCTCCTCATCGGAGAACATGTGTTTTGTACTGCGTCTGTCAGAGTCACTGAAATTGAAATGAGTCTCCACCTAGAGATTTCTAGCCCGCAACTGCTCCATCTCTCTGAAGGACCGAACTGGAAAAAAGTTGTGGAAACATCCTCATCAGAGTCCACGGTCATTGGAAAATGGAGTCTGAAAGTCTCCTCATCGAAGAACTAGGTCTCTACCATACTGGCTCAGAGAATGGGATCTCTACTCCAGAGTCCCTATGAAACCACATGAAAACCCTATCCCATAATAGCATAAAGAATGCGATCTCTACTCAGGAGTCCCTATGGATCACATGAAAACCCTGAGCTGATCAAATCAAAGATGAGGATCTCTCAACTGATGAACGCACACCTGTGCGCCTGGAGAGTCTGAACCAATCTGAACGTCGAGTCTGAATCTGAACTGTAGAGTCTAACAACTGGCCTGGCATATGGATTGGAGAATATGAATATGAGCCACAAAACTCTACACTATATTCCCCCTTCTCCTATACTGGTCGGAATAGAAGACATTGTCCAAGTTGAGAGAAGACCTGAATATGGGAAAAACATGAATGAATCACATAAGCCAATCTAAATATTTTTTCTTAGCTTTTCTTCTCGTCTATTTCTGCTCTTTTTTTATAGCAGCCTCCCCCCTTTTTCCGCGTACAATTTGTACGCACCTTTTTCAAAAGAAATTCTATCCCTCTTTTTTATATAAAATAATAGCCCACTATTGGGCTAAAATAAATCTGTCTTTTTTCCTTCCTTTTTTTTGGTGCCAACCACCTCCTCCTTTTTTTGTTTCTATTTCCAGCTCAATTGGGACGAAATAGGACATGCTATTTTTTTAATTAATAATTACTCTCATGGTCCATTGGGCTTTTACAAAAAAATTTCAAAGAGAGAAAGAATTCCTGCTGCTATTTAGGGTTCCCTTTGTGGGAACCCATTCCACGAAAGTTGAAAGTCTCTTCCCATAGCGCCGCTGCCTCCTGGAATTGGAGGGCGATGGGGCTCCGCTTGGTGTGCTGGAGATCACTCGTCGGAGGAGGCATGTTGTGCGGTGCCGCTTGGAGATGCAAGGTCCACACCGTCGCTGCCAACAGATCTTCGGAGCAGTGGCTCCACTTGAAGTGGATCATGACTCCACTTGGAGCCACCTCGTTTGCCGAATGCGCATGGAATGCACCTATCTGATAGTACCTAAGATTGCGACGGAGGGCTGCATGCTCCTTTTTCATTCCTTGGTGCACAAGGGCTTGGAGCCCATGCATTGCTCTTCTTCTTCTTCTTGCTTTGACCCTCTCAGAGCCGACACTGTCGCTGCTGCTTGTGGTTGCGTTACATGATCCCGTCGAACGGGCTGCTGGAGACATGAGACCATGCACTGGTGGAGGTGCGCATCCTGTTGGAGATGGAGGCAATCCGTGCCTCCTGAAAGTTGAGCCGACATGGAGGGCGAAACTAGGGTTCCCAAGGAACTCATCTTCTTCTTGTGCCGACGGACTAGAATGTGGGGCTGATTGCATTGCCTGGAGAACAAGGGTTCTAGGCCATCGATGGAGTCTTGATGATCATCCCCATATTAAGAGATATGGAATCAAAATTTCGATGAAATCCTGTAAGAATCAAATCTGAATCTGAACATTAAATCTTCAAGAATAAGATCTTCGATAATTTGGTGACGACTGAAAAATTAGGGTTTTAAAAACCCTAAAAAACTGAACTCGATCTTGGACGATCTTAAATAATGAATAAATAATCTTCAAGAATAAATCTTCAAGATCAACCAAGAATCGACCCACTCCGATGCCGTGTTAGAAATCGAGAATGCGGAAGCATAATATCAAAGATAAAGAATAAACATGAAGGAACTCCGGGATTTTATGTGGAACCCTACTCCCTAAGGAGTGGGATGAAACCTCGGGAGAACGCCTCAAAAGGTTGATTCTTCTATTGAAGTTTCTTATTTTTTTCATTTGATACAATGGGTTTGGGGCTTCTTATATAGCCCCACTAACTCTCCAAGCCCCACAACTAGTTGATGTGGGACTAAACCACTGGATGTGGTAATTGGACCTTGGAGGGATCCAATTACCCATCTACACATGATGCATATACTCAAACAATTAAGTATTTAAAGGCTTTGGCGTAGACATTCCCCATGTGGATTTATGATGTAACTGGCTATGAAAGAATAGAAGACATTGACCAAGTTGGGAGAAGACCTAAATGTGGGAAAAAAATCAATGAATCACAAAAGCCGATCTAAATATTTTTTCTCGGCTTTTCTTCTCGCGTTTTTCAGCTATTTCTGCTCTTTTTATAGCCGCCTCCCTCCTTTTTCCGCGTACAATTTTTTGGTACGCACATTTTTCAAAATAAATTCTCTCCCTCTTTTTTTGTTTATAAAATAGGAGCCCACTGTTGGGCTAAAATAAACCCGGGCCTTTTTTCCTTCCTTTTTTTGGTGCCAACCTCTTCCCTCCTTTTTTGTTTCTATTTCCAGCTCAATTGGGCCAAAATAGGATCTGCTATTTTTTAATTAATAATTACTCTCATGGCCCATTGGTCCTTTACAAAAAAATTCAAAGAGAGAAAAAGAATTCCTGCTGCTATTTAGGGTTCTCCTCGTGGGAACCCAATTACATGAAAGCTTGAAGTCTCTTCCCATAGCGACGCTACCTCCTAAATTTGAGTGCGATGGGGTTCCGCCTGGTGTACTGGAGATCACTTCTCGGAGGCACGCTGTGCGGTGTCGCCTGGAGATGTTGGGTCCATGCCACCGCTGCCAATAGATCTTCGGAGCAGTGGCTCCGCTTGGAGTGGATCGTGGCTCCACCTAGAGCCACCTCGTGTGCCTCCTGCACATGGAATGTGTCGATTTGATCGTACCTAAGATTGCGACGGAGGGCTGCAGGCTCCTTTTTCATTTCTTGGTGCGCAAGGGCTTGGAGCCCATGCGGTGCTCTTCTTCTTCTTGCTTTGACCTTCTCAAATCCCACACTGTCGCTGCTGCTTGTGGGTGCGTTACATGATCCTGTCGAACGAGCTGCTGGAGAATCATGAGACCATGCACTGGTGGAGATGCGCATCCTGTTGGAGATGGAGGCAATCCGTGCCTCCTGGAAGTTGAGCTGACATGGAGGGCGAAACTAGGGTTCCCGAGGAACCCATTTTCTTCTTCTTGTGTCGACGGACTAGAATGTGGGGCTGATTGCACTGCCTGGAGAACAAGGGTTCTAAGCCATCGATGGAGTCTTGATGATCATCCCCAGATTAAGAGATATGGAATTAAAGTTTCGATGAAATCCTAGAATTTCTGGATTTGAATCAAGTCTTAAATCTGAACATTAAATCTTCAAGAATAAGATCTTCCGGAATTTGGTGACGGCTGAAAAATTAGGAATAATGAATAAATAATCTTCAAGAATAAATCTTCAAGATCAACCAAGAATTGACTCACTCTGATACCATATTAGAAATTGAGAATGCAGAAGTGTAATATCAGAGATAAAGAATAAACATGAAGGAACACCTGGGTTTTATGTGGAACCCTACTCCCTAAGGAGTGGGATGAAACTACGGGAGAACGCCTCAAAAGGCTGATTCTTCTATTGAAGTTTCTCATCTTTCTCATTTGATACAATGATTGTGGGGCTTCTTATATAGCCCCACCGACTCTCCAAGCTTCACAACTAGTAGATGTGGGACTAAACCATCGGATGTGGTAATTGGACCTTGGAGGGATCCAATTACCCATCTACACATGATGCATATACTCCAACAATTAAGTATTTAAAGGCTTTGGCGTATACATTCTCTATGTGGATTTCTGATGTAACTAGCTATGACAAGAAAAGTTTACCTTGTGTTCAATTCCTATAAATTTAAATTATCAAGATTTTCTAAGATGGCCCAAGAACTTTGATTTTAAATTTTGCACCAATGAGTTTATTCAAAATTTTGAATATCTAAAGCAGCAACAAGCATATTATTGTTATTATCAAAGCAGCTATAAGTGCCATCCTTGCTTCACTTTTTTTTTTGAAAAAAAGGAGAGGGTGGGTTCCAAGTAGGTGTACACCCACATCGTTCGTAAACTTATAAACTCCTTCAAGTTGCTCTACTGCATAACAAATATACAAGCTCCTGGTGTAGCTGCGAGCAATCATGATTCAACTAAAACTCTTTAATCATAATTTTGGAGTTTGTTTGGGTTATATTAGGACTTTCTCGGTCTCAAAGGAGGCGGAGATCTTTAATAATATTCATCAAAAGATAATCAAAACTATATGAAAATACATATAAAAAAGCTTCGAATTATTTTATACAATTAATTAAAGAAGAGGTTCAAGCAAGAAAGGAGGCATGAGTGTTCTACTAGAAAAGCCTTAGGGTTCGTTTGGTTGCAGGGTTGGACAGAGCTGGGTTGGGTTGGGGTACTATTCACAGGAGTACCCCCTCCTCACAGTTTACTATTCACCCAGTTCAACCCACCCAACCCAACCCATCAACCAAACGAATCCTTATAGACCTATCCCTTCGCATCCTTTTAAGGCTCGAACTCATCACCAAGTACGAGTAAAGCAGGAGCTATTCCCGCCCAACTCCAACAATCTTTCATGGGATGATGACCTAGAATTACTACTAACCTAGTTCGTTCCAACATCTTCCCCCAATTATATATTATAGGTCAAAAGACTAACTTTTAGTTTGCACTAGCTTTGGGAAAGTTAGCTTGTATCAGAAAGAAAACAAGTAGATGTGGATCTAGGTTTATTTTAGAAAGAAAATGAGTAGTCAGTCTATGTACTCTTTCATCTTGATCTGAGGAATGGTCCAACCTGATCCATTTTTTGCTCAGAAAGTGCGTTTGTTCAAATTTTTATACTACTACTTGATATTCGAACTATATAGCTCTTGGCTTCCATTTTTTATAAAAGAATTGACAAGGGCCTGACCTTGTAATATGTACCTCTAATCCTATAAATTCCATCCTTCTTGAAAATCCATTTCCAATCAAACCTCCCCCCTATGGGCAGATCAACCGATCCCTATGTCTGACTTTTGTAACGAGAATTCATTTCCTTACGGTTAGAAAATAGGAAGCGGAAGCGGAATCAAGAATAAAGAAATAAAATATTGAAGAACAAGAATTTAACATGGAACCCTACTCCCTAAGGAGCGGGATGAAATCACAGGAGAAGGCCTCAAAGGGCCATATGCTTTATTGCTTTTTCTCAATGGATACAGGAGGTCTGTGACTCCTTATATAGCCACCACAAAGCCTCCAAGTCCCACCACTGGTAGATGTGGGACTAAACACTGAGATGGGGTAAATGGATCCTGGAGAGATCCATTTACCCTCCTACAACTCATATGGCATACAACCAAATACTCCAACACTCCCCCTCAAACTGGAGCATGCAATGCTCAGCTTGGACAAACAGAAAGAAACTCCACTCACGCTACATGACACTACAGGCAATATCAACTCAACATGCACAACTGTCGGCTGCTGTCAAGGACGTTGCTTCATGCCGTGCTGGTGAGGAGGACGAACGAGCTAGAGTGTGAGTCTACTGAATCTCCTCATCGGAGAGCATGTGCTCTGAACTGCGCCTGTCAGAATCACTGCAACTGGAAATGAGTCTCCTCGTCGGAGTACTCTGGCCCGCCACAATAATGTAGACAACTGCTCCATCTCTGAAAAGTGCCGAACTGAAAAGGGTCGTGGAAGTGCAATCCTCGTCGGAGTTCATTGTCGTTGGAGAATGGAGTCTGAAAGAAGTCTCCTCGTTGGAGAACTGGGTCTCTCCTATCTGGCTAAGAGAATGTTACACTTCTCTGGAGTACCTATGATACCACATTAAAACCCTTGCCCACATGGCATAGGGAATGATCTTCTACTCTGGAGTCCCTATGGCTTACATGAAAACTCTGGCCGACAACAATAAGAAAAGCTGAGGGCCACAACAAAAGATGGCAAACACGTGCTCATCTGAAAATGACCGCATACATGTGCGTGTCTGAAATTGGAGACTCGGAAACATCTGACGTCGAGTCTGATCATCTGTAGAGTCTGGAATCTGAATGGTCTGGAAATCTGCATCTAGAGAATCTGAATCTGGAACATCTGAATAGACTTGTGACTCTACATATACTCCCCCTTTCTCCCATACTTGTTGGAAAATCAACATCGACAAAGTTGGGAGAAGACACCAAAGCTGGGGATACAAAACAAACTAAGCCGTCACATTCTCGGCTTCATGAATAACATTTGGCAATTTCAATTTTTTACACGACTCTTACCCCCCCTTTTTTTAAAGTTGTTCAACCATTTTTTTCAACGGTTACTCATAATCTATTTTTTGTTTTTTTTAAACTTTTGCGTGCGGTTTTGTATGTACACGCCCCTTTTTTTCAAAATAATAATTTTTTTTAAACAAGCCGTATCCCTTTTTTTAAAACTTCCGACGCTTACGGCAGGGCCCAATGCAACTTCTAATCAGGGTTCACTCGAGGGGAGCCCTCTATTTCACCTGCGTCGCCTTCAATAGGGACGTGATGGAGAGATAAGCGTCGCCGTCTGGGGATTTCCTGGGCTGGTGGAATTGCAAGGCACCACTGTGGAGACTTTACGTGCTTGAGAAGATCCTGGAGATGTGTCTGGATCGGGGCGCCCGCCTGCGCTGCCTGCAGTCGCGAGGTTGCGCGAGGCGCGCCTGATGTGAGGAGGGAAGAGGGCGGAGGGCTCCGCCTGTAGGGTTCGTGCGATGCGTCGATCAAAGAGTTGCCGCCTAGAGCCATGATGAGATGCGAGAAGGACAAATGCGTCGCCTGTGGCTTTCATCTCCTGCCGCCTGGAGGGTACCCCAATGGGGCTACTCGCTTGCTCGTGCGCTGCCGGGGCGAGGTTTTACGTCGCCGAAGGAGTATCTTCACCGCTTGGGGGTTTCTTCACCAAGGGAGGCGACACACGAGCCCTCTTTCTCGAGCCTTTCATCCAGGCGGCTGCAACGTAGATATGATGAAGAGGGTTCCCATAGCATGGGAACCCTAGTGCCTATGGATCTGCTATTGGATATGTCACTGCCTGGGACGAGGGATGCCGCCTGCACCTGCAGAAGAAGGGAGACGCGCCCCTACACCTGGAGATCAAGAAGGCGAGAACACCTCCTCTTGGTGAACTGCGCTGGTGAACAACTCATATGCTCGCTTGGAGAAGCCCTGCGCGAACCTTACAACATGCTATGGTTTCAGAAAAACCCTCAAACATGAACATGAAAGGAGATCGATCTGAAGGAGATTTCCAGAACATATCTCGAACAATAACAAATCTAAAAGAACGAATCTCAAACGTAAAAAAATAAAAGACAAACTCCTCGAGAATCGACCCGCTCTGATAATGTTAGAAAATATGAAGCGGAAGCGGAATCAGAGAATAAAGAAATAAATTGTTGAAGAACAAGAATTTAACGTGGAACCCTACTCCCTAAGGAGCGGGATGAAACCACGGGAGAAGGCCTCAAAGGGCCATATGCTTTATTACTTTTTCTCAGTGGATACAGGAGGTCCGAGGCTCCTTATATAGCTTCCACAGAGCCTCCAAGTCCCACCACTGGTAGATGTGGGACTAAACACCAGGATGTGGTAAATGGATCCTGGAGAGATCCATTTACCCCCCTACAGCTCATATGGCGCACAACCAAATACTCCAACACTTACCCATAACAATGATTTATTGCTTGTGCTAGCTCCCTTGCTGAGATGGGGCACTGGGAATCCTCTTCTTCAGGCATTTGTAGTGTACATGCAACCGAGGTTTTTAAAAACACGAGGTGGTTTTTTTGTCAATCACGCGAGGCGTAGGCCTCGAGACAATCAAGGTGTAAGCCTCACTTTATAGATTTTTTTGAAGTCTCACTTTATAGATAAAATACACATAAAAATTATTATTAAACATAACCATATTACCATAAAATCCTAAACTTCAAATATTTACGAACTATATTATCTTAAATTTTAAATTTGTGTTCACACATTGACCACATGCACCCAACATATCATATTAACTATATGTTACTTTTATGACGTGACACCATATTTTGATTAAATTTTTTTACGAATCTGTGTTGTGTAATGTTCATATAGTAAACTTGTGAATGTGTTATATTTTGACAAAAACATACAATCTCTTGAACATATACCATATTCATTGTATAATACAAGCAATAGAATATCACTAGTTGATATAAAATCTTCATACTAACTAAAAACAATCACTATACATATGTATACATGATTTTTTCGATGAAATGATTATGCGCTGATGGAATAATGTGTTACGAGTACGTGGTTATTCCAAGGTCTTAAGGCGATCAATCATGGCTATTTAAGCCATATTACCTTTAATATTACTATAAAAGTATAATTTAAAATAGTTTTTTTAATTTTCTCAAAAAATAAAATAGTTCTATTTATTTTTTCCAAAAAATACAAAGCAGTGCCTTGGTACCAAGTCTCGGGCACCTCGTTCGGGTGACTGAGGCTATATTGTTGAAATATTAGTTATCTTTATTACTGTTTTCTTATGTCCTATCTCTTTTAACTTCTTCTTGTAATTTGCCCAATAGGTTCCTCTCCTATATAAGAGAACCCTAAGGCCTCTTATAATGAATGAAATCTTTTTCCCTCAATATGGTATCAGAGCCACGATCCTAGACCGGAGTTCTCGTTCCCTACCAAACCCTAACCCTACCTGCCTGCTACCCCCCTCTCCTCTTGTCGTTTTCTCCCTCCGACTGTCGACCCCGGTCTCCGGTCGCCTCCCGGCCTCCAGACCGACCTCCAAGGCCGCCGCCCACGACCTCCAGTCCAACTTCCAGGCCTCCGGCTGCCCCCAGCCCCCAGGCTGATCTCCAGGGCCACCACCCAGGCCCCCAGGGCTGCAGCCCAGGCCCCAGGGCTGCAACCTTGGCTTCCAGGGCTGCAACCCCGACCCCCAGGACCGCTACCCAGGACCCCAGGCTGCCGCCCCGGGCCCCCTTGGCTATCGTCTTGACCACCCAAGTTGCCGTAGGTCCTCCCGTGCGCCTTCGTACGTCCCTGCGAATCGTTCTGTGGCCTGATTTTGATCGGAAAACGTGATTTCAGACATATAAATTATGTTTTCCGGCCCTAACAAGCAGAGAAGATTGTGAGGATGGTTGTATGAGTCTACACGTACAACCAATCCTCCGTATGATCGTGTAGAATCATTTATTTCGGTCTACTCCTCAGTTGAATTCCGTTATTCAGTCGGATTATCATGCCTCCTACGGCCACTCCTCAGCCCAAGTCAGCTATGGCCGTTTCTCGTAGACGAGGAGCGATGACCCAGTCTAGAGGACGCACTCCTCGTGGCAGAGGAGCGGTGACCTCCAAGGCCGCCGCCCACGACCTCCAGTCCAACCTCCAGGCCTCCGGCTGCCCCCAGCCCCCAGGTTGATCTCCAGGGCCACCACCCAGGCCCCCAGGGCTGCAGCCCAGGCCCCACGGCCGCAACCTTGACTTCCAGGGCTGCAACCCCGGCCCCCAGGACTGCTACCCCGGACCCCAGGCTGCCGCCCCGGGCCCCCTTGGCTATCGTCTTGACCACCCAAGTTGCCGTAGGTCCTCCCGTGCGCCTTCGTACGTCCCTGCGAATCGTTCTGTGGCCTGATTTTGATCGGAAAACGTGATTTCAGGCATATAAATTATGTTTTCCGGCCCTAACAAACAGAGAAGATTGTGAGGATGGTTGTATGAGTCTACACGTACAACCAATCCTCCGTATGATCGTGTAGAATCATTTATTTCGGTCTACTCCTCAGTTGAATTCCGTTATTCAGTCGGATTATCATGCCTCCTACGGCCACTCCTCAGCCCAAGTCAGCTATGGCCGTTTTTCGTAGACGAGGAGCGGTGACCCAGTCTATAGGACGCACTCCTCGTGGCAGAGGCGATGGACGTCCGCGTGGCCCGTGCACCTTTTGTCGTCGACCGGGACATGCAGAGGATACATGGTATCAGAAGCATGGGTATCTCATTTCTGGTCACGTGGCTGAACATATCGAGCCTTCAGATACTCTTGCTTCCCACGCAGACCCTCGCCTGGATGATATCGTCTCTCGCATTCGAGAGATTATGACTTCTGCTACAGGAACCTCTACTATAGGTACAACGGCCGCAACCAGAGCCTCTTCGAGCTCCTCAGGTATCGCTTATGCTTTCACTGGTAGTAATGGTGCATATATGATAAAGTGGATTATGGACTCGGGTGCTTCTCATCATCTTTGTGGAGACAGAGCACAACTGAGGTCTTACAGGACCATACCACCAGGTAGATGGGTTGTCATTGCCAATGACGACCACTTACCAATTACAGGACAGGGCGAGGTGCATCTGACACCATTTACACGTCTTCAGAATGTTTTATATGCTCCTGATTTTCAGATGAACTTACTGTCCATTAGTCAGATTACTAAGGATCTGCATTGTCGTGCCATCTTTGATCCATCTTCTCTTGTGTTTCAGGACATACTCACGCGCTGGGTGATTGGATGTGGTCGTGAGCATCATGGACCCTACAGACTGGTCCAACCTCCTCATGTTGGCGTTTCCACTCTACCTACTGGACCAGTCTCTCCATATATGTTGCACCTTCGTTTTGGTCACCTTCTTCAGAAAAGGTATGTCATGTTCTCCATCATATTTCCACGAGATCCTCCTTTCAGTGTGAGGCATGCCAGCTTGGGAAGCATCATCGTTCCTCCTTTCCATCCCGTCAGAGTCGGAGCGGTTCCTAGTTGTTTGAGTTCCTTCATTTAGACATATGTGGTCCAAGTCGTGTTCATGATTATCAGGGACACCGTTTTTATCTTATTGTTGTTGATGATTTTTCCAGACTTTCCTGGATCTTTATTTTAAAGAATAAGTATAATGGATCTGTGATCAAACATTTTATTAATGAAGTAAGGAATATTTTTTCTGCTAAGGTCAAATTTTGTCGCACTGATAATGCCTTAGAACTCTGCACCTTACAGCTTTATGAGTTTCTCAGATCTCTTGGCCTTGTTCACCAGACCTCATGTGCCTATACTTCTCAGCAAAACGGTGTTGCCGAGCGCAAACACCGCCACTTACTTGATGTGACCAGAACCTTGTTGATACAGAGTCGTGCTCCTCATTCTTACTGGGGCGATGCTGTCCTTACTGCATGCTATTTGGTGAACCGCATGCCCTCGTCTGTGTTGGGAGAGAAGATTCATTTTTCGATTGTGTTTCCCGAGAAGGATCTTTTCTCCCTTACACTTCGTGTGTTCGTATCTGTAGCTTTTGTTCATGATGTCTCTCCAGGTCATGACAAGCTCTCTTCTAGAGCTGTCAAGTGTGTGTTTGTTGGCTACTCTCGTACCTAGAAGGAGTACCGTTACTTTGATCCGCTAAGATGGAAACACTTTGTCAGTGCCGACGTTACTTTCTTTGAGTCTGTTATGTATTTTTTTTTCCTACAAGTGACAAACTAGTCCCATCTGACTCTGACGATGAGATCTACATGCCTCCATATCTCGCTGTCGTTCCTCCGCCTCCCTCTACTCCCACTCTACCACCACCTCCTCAATCACCACCACCACCACCATCACCTACTCCCACTACCGCCTTTACACCTGCTCCTATGATTCAGCTTTTGCCATGTGTTTTTACTTGCAGGTCTCGCTCGATTCCCCCTGCTCATAGGTCGTGCCCTTCATCCAGCACACCTCAAGTATGTAATGAGCACATTGTTTCTACTGATGGCCCAACTGAGTTGCCTGTGCAGCAGGATTCTATACAGAACAAGGCCTTAAATGTCGATTTCGGTCACCATTTCGATGACGACCAAAACAGAATTTCGATGGAATTTCGGTCAAATTTCGGTCGAAATTTCGATCATTTCGGTCATTTTTTGTACTAGGACCCCCATATTTCGGTCATTTCGGTCAAATTTCGATTTCGACTGGATATCGATATTCGACAGAAATTCGACCGAATTTCGCTGAAATTTGAGGCCATGATACAGAATGAGCAGGTGCCCTCTCAGGAGGGGAACTCACAGGTCACGGTCATATGGGCAGGAGGCTGGGGAAGAATGATGTCTGTCTATGACCATTCTCCAGCAAACTCATAATATATAGATCGACCTTCGCAACTATATTCTGGCACTTTTTGCTCGACAAAAGAGAGAGAAGGGCAAGTCTCTGAGGGGCAGACAAGGGGAATAGATAGGTAGACGCAAACAAGTCTTGCAGTTTCCTTAGCTCTCTTCTCTGGGAGGCTCACCCCCCAGTCCCTCGGTCGGTCTTTTCATCGATGGGCTTGGTTCGCCAGAATAGATATACCTGGGCTCACTCGATCTCTTTCATGATCTTTTCTATAGGTAGAACTATTGTTAGCGGTCTAAACTTCGACCAAATTTCTTGAAGGGGAGACTTGATAGATGATCTTGAGTACCGATTGCCCTACGTAAGTCGAGACGTAAGTGTGCTACTTATCCTCTTGCAGCTCAGGTTTCCTTGAGCTGGCTATCAGAGGATTTCAAGAGATTTACCTTGGCACTATCAGCAATGGAGATACCACGGACATATCAGGAGGCTCTTGAGGATAGTCAGTGGTCGTTAGCCATGGAGGAGGAGATGGCTACGCTACAGTCACGTGGTACATGGAGTCTTGTTTCTGCTCCAGTTGATGCATCTGTTGTGGGATGCAAATGGGTGTTCACTGTAAAACACCGTGTGGATGGCAGCATGGATCGCTATTAAGAGAGACTTGTGGCATATGGGTTCACCCAGATATATGGGGTGGACTATCAGGATACTTTCTCTCCAGTTGCCATACATTCTACTCTGCGTATTCTACTTTCTGTTGTTGTAACACGAGATTGGCCACTTTATCAGTTTGATGTGAAGAATGCCTTCCTCTATGGTGATCTACAGGAGGAGGTCTACATGCAACAACCACCTGGGTTTGCTGCTGAGGGGGAGTGTCAGAAGGTTTGGTAGCTAGACAAGGCTATCTATGGCCTTAAGCAGAGTCCAAGAGCATGGTTCCAGAAGCTCTCAGACTCGATAGAGCAGCAGGGGTTTGTTGACTGCCGATCACTCCTTGGTTTGCAGAGGACCTAGAGAGGTACTATTGTCATTCTTGTTTACGTTGATGACATTATTGTTACAAGGGATGACGAGCATGGCATTCAGGGTGCCATGGACTTCTTAGGTCAGCAGTTTGTGACCAAGGATCTTGGACATTTACGTTACTTCCTTGGACTGGAGTTTGTCAGGAACCAACGAGGTCTTGTGATGACCCCGAGGAAGTACGTTACATATCTTCTTTCAGAGATAGGTATGCCAGATTGCAGACCCGCCACTACTCCTATTGACCCGAGCATGAAGCTCTATGATGATGATACTGAGGAGGTCGACAAGAGGAGGTATCGAAAGCTTGTTGGCAAGCTACTATATGTGACTATTACCATGCCCGACATATCCTTTGCCGTGAGCAAAGTGAGTCAATTTATGGAGTAGCCCAGACATGCACATATGGATGCCGTCCATATGATTCTGAGATACCTAAAGACTTCACTTGGTACGGGACTTCTTTTCAGCAGAGGCACATCCCTCAGTTACAACATGTGCAGATGCAGATTATGTTGGATGTCCAAAGGATAGAAAGTCTACATCAGGTTTTGCTGCGTTCATTGGGAATTCTCTTGTTTCATGGAAGAGTAAGAAGCAGACTGTGGTTGCCAGATCAAGTGCTGAGTCGGAATACAGGGCCATGGTGCAAGCTAGCACAGAGATGATGTGGTTCAAATCAGTACTTATTGACCTGACTATAGAGGTGCCTCTTCCCATGCACCTCCAATGTGATAATCAGGCTGCTCTTTTCATTGTCAATAACCCAACCTTTCATGAGAGGACGAAGCACATAGAGGTGGACTGTCACTACACTCATGACATGATACTGAAGGATATTATCGCCACTACACATGTCAGCTCGGGAGGCCAGACAACAGATGTACTTACAAAGGCCCTAGTCAGAGGACCTTATCAAAGATGTTCCAAGCCGAGTCTGATCGATATCTACGATCCAACTTGAGGGGGAGTGTTGAGATATTAGTTATCTTTGTTATTGTTTTCTTATTTTCTTTTTCTCTTTCCTTCTTGTAATTTGCCCAATAGGTTCCTCTCCTATATAAGAGAATCTTAGGGCCTCTCATAATGATATGAGCTCTTTTTCCCTCAAAATATAGTTTCGAGATTGTTTTCATGGAAAAAGGCCGCGGGGCTTATGCCTCGGGGCCTCGAGACACGAATTTAAAAACCATGCACGCAACCATGTCTCCAAAGTCGTGTAATTTGGGGACATGAACTTGTTTGTGAATTTGATGCAATCCAGGATTAGCGATATCTGATTATCAAGATCTTTTCTGTTGCATATTATTTTACTTCATCATGTTAAATTCATATTAATTAAGATGTCAAATTTTCGGTGACAGGTAAGTTAGTTTATTGAATTAAGAGTCAGTCAAAAGATCTGTTGATTTGTTATTTTCTTTCATAGTCCTGCCCTTTTCTCTATGTGAATGGGTTGATATACTGTGGTAAGATTACGAGTCTATATAGAATAACTTTTGGAGTTGCCTCCAACTATCCCTCTCACCTCTTTTATGTGGATTTGGCACATTACTCCATTCTTCCTCAACACACACAGCTTGTCATGGATCTCCTGAATATTTTGCATTTTCATCCTAATGCGTCAGATGTTGACCTTTGGCATGCTTCTTGATTTCATATTTTGCCAATCTCCACTTGTTTGTTGTTTTGATCATCTTTTTTGACATCAGCCTACTCTCCCCTGCCAAGTGAGGCATATTATTCTCTTATAAAGTTACACCTCAACTAAGAGTAACTTTATGTTTTGATAAAGCAAAAAACCTTAGAATTATAGAGTTTTTGAAGTCTGTACAGGGAGAGGGTGCAGCTAAAAAAAGAATACTTTGTGGAAATGTATGTCATTAAGAGTTTTGCTGACCGTATGTCAATGCTAACTTATCTTCTACATAGCTTTCTTCTGGAAAATTTCTTCTTTGATGCAATTAAAATGATATGTTAGCTTTCAATTATACATATCATGTTAATCCATGTTTTCTAGCAGTCTCTTTTTAAAATTGTGTCCAGGCAGTCTACTATACAAAGATTTTCATTCTAGATTTCATTAGCTGGAAGAGAGAGAAATCTTCCAAGTCCTTTATTGTTTATGTGGCAATGTGTTGCGTTCTCATGAAAGAAGGCATGTGCATTTCTTCAGGCACTCTATTTCTGTGTTCCTTTCCGAGAGCAGTTACTTGAGTATTATGTGAATAACAAGAATTCGGCAGATGCCGAAGAGAATCTTCTAACCTGTTTAGCTGAGCTGTTCTTTCAGGTATGTGTTGTCGCTTGCAACTTTCTCATTCTTTTATTCCATTGTTTCGGGCTCTATATTTACATATATTCTGTAAGCTTGCAAAAGCCAGTAGTCAATATTCAATAGGTCGAGTTACTGACCAAAGATTAATTGGTAGTCGGTCGCTTGATCGAATTTAGTCGGACTTTAGTTGTTTTGCATTCTTTTTTCATTTTTAAATGTATAAATCATTTTTATACATATACTGTCATATATATATACATATATTTTTACATTTTCAAGCCTATCATAATGGTATAAAAGAAACAATTGAATTCACATCAAACAGTAAGCATATTAGATTAAGTTTGGTTTAAAAGAAACTAAAAAAATATCCTACTATTGACCGAGTAGTCAATAGTCAGTTGTCCACCCATCGACTCGACCAGTTTGACTAGTCGGGCTAATTGGTCGATTTTTGCAACTATTTTTTTCTATTAATCAATCTTTGGTTTCTTAGTCATTTTTTTAAAACTCATAGTCAAACCTATACACGGATTCTTTTAGTTAAGTTAGATGGTTACAGAATCTTTGTTGGAGTCTACATATTGATAACTTTTTTGTATTTTGTGTGGCATTCCTGCTCTAGGTCCAATTCGCTCTTCTCATCCAGGGACAGTATCATAGTAGCTCACTAGCTCTTCAATTATAAGTAACACTATAGCTTCACGATTTGTTAATTGTTTTGATTATGGAGGTTTGTGCTTAAATCTGTTGGAGGAACGCACATGTTTTTGGGATTAAGTGGCCTAATGATATTGTTAGAGTATTTATCCATAGGTGGGTAATTGCTAGAGTCTGCATATATAAGTGGGTAATTGGGTCCCTTCAGGGTCCAATTACCATATGCTCCTATGTTAGCCCCACATCGTATATTAATGGAACTTGGTCATTATGGCAGGGCCAAGGTTGCAAAAATCGGTAGTCGGTACTCGGTCGGTTGGGTCACTGACTAATGATTAATCGGCAGTCGGACGACTAATCGAATTTAGTCGGGCTTTAATCGGTTTTGAATTTTTAATTATTTTAAATATATAAATCATTTTTGTATGTATATTCTTATATATTTACATAGATTTTACATTTTTTATATCATCATAATGAAACAAAAGATGAAATTGAATCTAAATAAAACATAAAGCATATTAGAATAAGTTTGCTTTAAAAAATTGAAAATAAATGGTATCTCCAAGCAAAAATCGATCGACTAGTTGGCCTTAGTCGGAATTAGTCAGTACTCGGTCGGCCACCTCACCGACTAGACTAGTCGGACCTACTAGTCGGGCCAGTCGGGGGATTTTTACAACAATATAAGAAGCCCCACACCTTCTGTACACATTAAGAGACATTAATAGAGACATCACCTCTTTGAGGCAGTTCTCCCGTGGTTTCATCTTGCTCCTTATGGAGTAGGGTTCCACGTAATTCATGGTATGCTTGTTCTTTATATTTCTATCTTTGATTACGCTTCTGCATTATCGTTTTCTACATGATATCATAGCAGATTCAATTCCGGTGTTTATTCTTGAAGATCTATTCCTATGTTTGTAATTTGTTCGAAGTCTTAGGAAAAATCTAGAGTTTTTGAATCTTAATTCTGCACGGTTATGAAGATATTCACATTTCATCCGAAGATCAGATCACACCATCATTTTCTACATATTCTAGGAAAGCTAAGATTCTTCATGGAACCCTAATTCTCCATATGTGCATGATTCGGTGCTCCTAGTGCACAATCTCGAGGTCGGCATCCCGCATGCCCTCTTATTCACGGTTTCAGATTCATTGCGCAGGTAGCACATGAAGGATATCAGACCGAAAGGCACAATGCCTCATCCAACGAGATTCATTTTTTTATCCAAAAAAAGAGGGAAACATGCTATGGTGTTGCATCAAATATATTAAATTAGAAAGAAGAGAAACTTACGGGAGCTATGACTCAGGGAGAGTCCTGGTGTGAAAAATTGCATTATCATGGTAGAGATGCTCAAAGGAAAATAATGCTCCATTTCTAGCTTAATCAAATTGCCCAAATAATTGAACTAGGAGAAGGAAAGGAGTTCTCCGCTGGGATGATGTTTTAGTGCATGTAACGAATCTCAAAAAGTATTAGGACTTTGAATATTCAACCAATCAAAATACCAAACTTCTACCAGACCGGGGAAGTCTTCCCACGGTGGAAGAAAAGATGCTCCGTCTCAATCTCCATATCACAAAGGGGGCAAGTATGAGAGACATTCACAAAGAGCTTTGCGTAATGCTCCCTCGTCGAAATTTGCTTTCTTCTCATCAACCATAAAAATGCCAATCTTGTTTGGCATCTTCAAATCCCAGATAAGCTTGCAGTCATGAATCAAAGTATCAACAACCTTAGTTGGAGGTTTGTCTGCAACTCTGTAGGCACGCTTCATTGGAAATTCACCATCTTTGATCTCTACCTCTAACTGGCCGTGTAACTGGCTCAGGGAATTCAAAGTTGAAAAACACTTACACGTGCTGATGCAATAAATCTGCTAGGAACAAAGGCATCCAAATGCCACAACCCAATACTCCACCTCGTGTGCTCCCCGTAGGCAACCAAAGCAAAAAGGCACGAATAGCGGGTTGCTAAAGGGCCCAAAAGCAAACGAGCAACCATCACCAAGATCTAGATGAAAAAGTTCCGGGAACCACGACAACATAAAGCGAATGTCCTACAGAAGGCCGAGGAATATAAGGTCAGGTGATGATAAACTGCATTGTATCCGGATTTCATAGATCTTGCAACTGAGTCCCTAGCATAGATCCTCATTTCTTCCCCATATCATGGTAACCCACTTCAGAAGCAATGCCTTATTCATGGTCTCCATGTGATAAACCCCCAGACCACATGCCAATTTTGGGAGCGTAACAGTCTCCCAATTTGTTAAATGAATTCCCGACCCATCATGGCTCGACTTGCCCCCACAGAAATCTCTTTATGATCATCTCTAATTGATAGCGGATGCCAACAGAAAGGAGACACATTGACTTGAAAAAACACGGATTGCCGCTAGCACAACCTTTACAAGCACCGGATGACCTACTCGTCGCAAAATAGCCACCCTTCAACCAAACAGTTTTCTCTCAATCTTTTCAATTATAGGTAGCCCATCGACAATTTTAAGTTTGCCAATAGTCAGGGGTAGACCGAGATAGCGGGTCGACAAGGACTCGCATCCATATCCAATTCCTCACCACAAGCCAATGCATCTTCTTCTGATAAGCCAAAGGGGATTGCAGTACGGTTGAGAACGAGGCATGAAAGTACCCCAAAAATCTCAAGGGTCGTAGACATCCCTTCGGCCTCCTCCCCACCTCATTGAATGAAGAAGATGGTGTCATCTACATATTGAAGGAGAGGCACATAGATATCATCAAGAGAATAGCCAACTGTGACTCCTTGCTTAATCACCTGATCAACCATGCAAGCCAAAACATCATCAACAATTACAAAAAGCACAGGAGCAAGTGGGCAACCCTATCTCACACTCCATTGTGGCTGAAAACTCCCCGTCCAATGGGATTTATGCACAATGATGCAATGATTATGTTTATATTCCAACCCTTATTCTTAAAAAAGGGACGTCCCCATGTTCAATCCCTACTTCTTGAAAAAAAGAAAAAAAACTTTCCAGGTGCTCGACTCCCTCTCCATGCACTACCATCTTCGCACCTACTCGAGTGGTGGCGCAACCCATGGCCTCAAATTTTGGCGAAATTCGACCGAATTTCGGTCGAACTTCGATTTCGTCAGGTTACCGAAATTCGCCCAAAATGGCCAAAATGATCGAAATATGGGGGCCCTAGTACAAAAATGACCGAAATGATCAAAATTTCGGTCAAATTTCGATTGAAATTTCATTTCGATCGGTCATTGAAACGGTGATCAAAATCGACATTTAAGGCCTTGGGCGCAACCGCCTTCACCATCGCATCGAAACCCATGCGACACACCTCCATCGTTGCACAAGAGAGGACTGTATGTTGCAGCCACACGCTCGAAGCCTAACACCCGAAGAGAGGGTTCCATCGCACGCGCGATCACCGTTCAAGGCGGCTGCGTGAGAAGCAATAGTGATAGATGTTGTGGTAATGGGTTCCTAATCCTAAAGAAACAAAGACGAAGAAGCTCGAAGAAGAAGCATCATCTCCCTACGGAGATTCCCTCGCACGATATCTTCCTCTTAAATTCAGCAACAACAACACTAGTAGCCCCACTAGAGACATTGAATCTCAGTAGGTCTTTGGCAACCCCAGCTAGCAGCGCCTTCACCCCACCCTAGGGGTTGATCTTCGACAGCTTCGTTAGAGAGGGTTTCCCCGATGGGGAACCTTAAGTAACAAGCCCTGGCTCGTTGCTACGAAAAAAAGGAGGGGGAATTATTTTAAGGGCCCATGATGATTGAAAAGAAAGGAGGAAGTATTTACGGCCCATCTGGGTCCAATACTAAAGAAAATAAAAAGGGGAGTTGTTGTTACATAAAAAATGAGTTGTTGGGCCCAATTGGGCCGTGTCTACAAAGGAAAAAAAGAGAGGGCCAACAGAGAAAAAAGGTGCATGTGAAGAAAAAAGAGGCCAAGAATTTGAAAAAAAGGAGAGAGGACGAAAAAAGAGAGGTCAGCTTATTTGACAAAAAGATGATCAGATTATGATTTTATTTTGCTCGCTTTAGTTCTCCCACTTTTTCTATAAATATGGGAGAAAGGCAAAATATTTTTAACACAGTACGTGGTGGACTCCATTTTGGGGTGCCACGCTCTTTTTAATGAAAAAATATGTAAGAAAGGAGGAGTATTGTGTAGAGTTCTTCATATCAGATTCAGACTTTACCATTCAAATTTAGACTCTACGTTCAAATTGTTTCAGAGTCTGCCAGTTTGAGACACTCCATGTTCGAGTCATCCGGTTTCTCAGAGTTTTCCGACGAGGAGACTCATTCTAGTTTAGGGGCTTTGACAGATGCAAAGCATAAGTTCTCCAACGATGGGACTCGTTTTAGTTTAAGGGACTTTGCGCAGTACAAGGCACCTGTTTTTCGACGAGGAGACTCTTTCCGATTCAGGTGACTCTTCGCATACATAGCACATGTTTCCGAGGAGGAGGCTCAGTTCTGTTCCAGTGACTCTGACATAGTACTGAGCACACATTCTCTAATGAGGAGACTCTTTCCACTTTAGCCCTTCAGTTCCTCCTCACCAACATGTCATGAGAAGCAACGCTCTCAACGAACAACCAATAGAGTTTCCGTTGAGTTGATATCATCTGTAGTGTTGTGTATTCTATGAGTGAGTGCTTTCTTTCTATTTGTCCAAGCTGAGTATTGCATGCTCCGGCTTGTGGGGGAGTATTAGAGTATGCATCCATATGTGGGTAATTGGATCCCTCCAAGGTCCAATAACCACATGCACATATGTTAGTCCCCGCATCGTATATTATGGTGGGGCTATATAAGAAACCCCACACCTATATTCATTGAGAGAGATGAAAAAGCAACATTAGCCCTTTGCGGTGGTTCTCCCGTGGTTTCATCTCGCTTCTTATGGAGTAGGGTTCCACATAAATCATGATGTTCTTTCTTTTTCTTTATATTTTTATCTCTGATTCCACATTATTGTTTTCTGCACATATCATTCATCTTAAACTAAACTCTTATTCTGCTTACATTGTCAATTTATAGGTTGTTTTTTGAAATTATCAAATAAACATGCATAACTTGGTTCCTAGCCAGTGATCATTTACCCTTTACCTTAGTATACATCCTATGAGGAGTAAAAAGATGCCAAAGTTATGTCAGTCCAGACAGCAAGATTCTTAGTTCATGATAGCATATTACTGTCATACTCTAAGGCAAAAAATATACCTAATGGTCAATTTTCTCATTATTTCTTCTGATTTGTTGCCACCGCCATTTCTGGCTCCGTTGGCCCCAAATCACCTCAGCTCTATTGCATCCCAACAACTTGCAGGCTCTCTCTTCGAGTCCCGTTGCTTGTTATTTATCCATTTGTGGGTGCTGGGTTATTTGCAATGATAAATATGTGTATTTTAGGACATTGATGCTCGTGATTTGGGAGAAAATGACATCTTGCTGCTGTTGTATTGGGAAAGATGGTTTCTAGTTGTCGCTAGGGTGGAAATTGTCATGGTTTTAGGAGAGCTTGCTGAAGTTTGGGATTCTACGTGGACCATGTTTCTTCAAAAGGACATATGATACTGTAGGTTTAATTGAATCGGCCTGTGGTTGTTAGAAAATAAGAAGCGGAAGCGGAATGCTAAACATAGCATAAGAACAGAAATATAAAATATGGAAGACCAAGATTTACGTGGAACCCTACTCCCTAAGGAGCGGGATGAAACCACGAGAGAATGCCTCAAAGGGCTGGTTTGTCTATTGGACTTTCTCAATGGATACAAGAGGTATGGGGCTCTTTATATAACCTCCACAGAGCCTCCAAGTCCCATCATTGGTAGATGTGGGACTAAAAACTGGATGGGGTAAATGGATCCTGGAGAGATCCATTTACCCTCCTACAACTCATATGGCGCACAACCAAATACTCCAACATTCTCCCTCAAACTGGAGCATGCAATGCTCAGCTTGAACAAACAGAAATAAACTCAACTCATGCTACAAGGCACTACGGACAATATCAACTCAACGCGCACAACTGCTGCTGTCGAGGACGTTGCTTCTCATGCCGTACTGGTGAGGAGGACGAACGGGCTGGAGTGTGAGTCTACTGAATCTCCTCGTCGGAGAGCTTGTTCTCTGAACCGCGCCTGTTAGAGTCACTGCAACTGGCAATGAGTCTCCTCGTCGGAATACTCTGGCCCGCCACAATAATGTGGACAGCCGCTCCATCTCTGAAAAGGGCCGAACTGAAAAGGCCGTGGAAGTGCAATCCTCGTCGGAGTCCACAATCGCTGGAGAATGGGGTCTGAAAGAAGTCTCATCGTCGGAGAACTGGGTCTCTCCCATCTGGCACAGAGAATGGTACTCTACTCTGCAGTCCCTATGAAACCACATGAAAACCCTTGCCAACATGGCATAGGGAATGGTCCTTTACTCTGGAGTCCCTATGGCTCACATGAAAACTCTGGCCGGAACAATAATAAAAGATGGGGACCGCGACAAAAGATGGCAAACACATGCTCATCTGAAAAGACCGCATACCTGTGCGAGTCTGAAACTGAGGATTTGGAACCATCTGACATCGAGTCCGAATACCTATTACCTGCTTTAGAGTCTGGAATATATGGCTGGTCTGAAGAATCTGCAATCTGGAGAAGACATGTGACTCAACATATACTCCTCCTTTCTCCCATACTTGTCGGAAACTCAACATTGACAAAGTTGGAAGAAGACAATATATAAATATGGGGAGAAAATAAAACATCTCAAATGCCGATTTTTTTAATAGATGCCAATTTTTTTTAAAAATAAGCCGTTGACACATTTTTTTACGGCTATTCAACATTTTTTTTGTCGCGTACGTTTTTTTTGTACGCAACTCTTTTTTTTAAATTTTTTTGAACAATATAAACGTGGCCTATTTGGGCCCAAAGATGCCTTAGTCCAATAGGGCTTTACAAAATAACTCTCTCTCTCCCCCTCCTCCCTTTTTTTACAAGTCTCGGCTCATACATATGGACCCAAAATAGCTCTCCCCCTTTTTTTTCTTGAACTTGAACTTCGACCCTATTTGGGCAGCGAATATGCAGCTTCACTTTTTTTGTGAATGTTGCGGCCCACTTGGGCCATTAATTTTTTTATATAAAAACTGGCCATCGATACTTAGGGTTCCCATCCCTCTCTATGGAAACAAAAAACCACCGCCGCACGAGGGGAGCAGGCGCGAGGAGCCTTGGAACTACGCTGTCGCTGGAGGTCAGATGGGAGGCACCGCCTGTACCTGGAGGGGATGCAACCATCGCCTCCCGCAGGGGATGCGAGCGAGGAAGATGCATGGTGGGGCTGCGTCGCCTTTGCAAATGTAGATCAGACCTCTGAAGATGCGCACGGTGGGGCGGTGAGACTTCATCGCCCTAGAGGCGATCTGGAGGATGGAGGGAGGAGCGCTTTGGAGAACATGCACAAGCGTCGTCGATCGGAGCTCCTGCTGGAGCGGAGATGCGCGGTTGGTAGGAGCGGCGCCGTTGGAACGCAGAGAACTCGAAGCAGCTCCGCCTGGGAGCCACGAGATGCGTCGCCTCTTGCCTCCTGAGAGGAGGTGCATCCGCCTTGCGCGATCGAAGAGGAGAGGGTGTCGTGTGGGAGCTCTTGGACGAAGGAGTGCTTGGAGGTTGCGCAAAAGCTCCGAAATGGAAGAGCTCTTGCCGCATGGGGGATCGTGCTGCTCGGAGAGGCAGCTCTTGCCGCTAGAAAAAGATGACGGTGCTGTGACGTCCTCGGTGGAATAGGAGATCGCTTGGACATAGGAGTTCAGGAATCTGAACATTGAGTATTCGTGCGCCGCTGGGATTTGCCAAGCGGGTTTGTGCGGCAGAGAGTAGGGTTCCGCCTGGAGAGATGCGCTTGAATCATAGGTTTCGTAAAAGAAACCCTAGAATGATGAACATCAAACTCTTACAGAAATTAGGGTTTAAAAATAAACCCTAGAATACTCAAACATATCATAATCTTGAAAAAAAATAATCTCCACAAAACAAATCTTCAATATCAACATCGAACCTCGAACAAAAATAAGAACATGAAAGACCTCGAGAATCGAACCCGCTCTGATACCATGTTAGAAAATAGGAAGCGGAAGCGAAATGCTAAACAGAGCATAAGAAACAAGAAAGATAAAATTGGAACACAAGAATTTTACGTGGAACCCTACCCTAAGGAGCGGGATGAAACCACATGACAACACTTCAGAGGGTTGGTGTGTCTATTGCACTTTCTCAATGAATATAGGAGGTCTGGGGCTCTTTGTATAGTCTCCACATAGCCTCCAAGTCCCATCATTGGTAGATGTGTGACTAAACACTGGATGGGGTAAATGGATCATGGAGAGATCCATTTACTTTCCTACAACTCATATGGCGCACAACCAAATACCCCAACAATAGTGCCTTTGGTTTTATTAACCATCTGTATAGATTGATAATTTTGTATATAATGTTAGTTATTCTACCCTATTGTACGAACACACCGATATGTATCTTTTGAGGTTTCCTTATTAGTCAAGTGTGATAGTTGAAGATCGGAGCCAACTTGGATAAGGTCCTCCTGAGCCATCTATATTAGTTTTCGAGAGTTTTTTTTAGGGAAAATAGGGTGTGATGATGAGGAGACTTCCACCTGTAAGCTTTTATATATTCACATTAATCGAAAAATAATTACATAGACAAGAAGGTCTTTAGCATTTTTGCATGCTCTATAACATTCTCAATATACATTCTTTCTCCTCGGAATATAGACCCATTCCATGCAAGTCATATGGACCATAAAATAGCTAGTACACAAACCTTGGTGGGTTGCATCCATGTCCCATTTCGTCCAAGGATTCTCAAAAAACCATCCTGAGGTTGTCACTTGTCACCAACTTAATAAGTGATGTTGCCCACATCTCCCTCACAATATGGCATTGAAAGAAGAGATGCTCGACATCCTCCTATGTTGCCAAACATCTTTGACATGTGCCACCAACCTCAATGAAGAACCTAGCTCTTCATTTGACCGTCATCAGACGATTGCTTCTCATCAACCAAATGAAAATCCAAACTCACAGTGGGAACATCCATCTCCACAAGCAAAGGATGATATTTTCTTGTCCGGAGCCTTTAAGGGCCCAACTCCCATCGCTAAGATGGATGGGACCAACTATGAGTTGTGGTCCATGCAGTTTCTCACCCTAATGCAGTGCAACAAGGAGCACATCCTGACAGATCCAAAGGCAATGGATAAAACTGGAGCGAATGCTTCTTGGAAGCAAGATGACGCATATGCGCTTGTTTGGCGATGTGGGGCACTCACCACAGAGATAGCCAATTATATTCTGAACCAGCCCACCGCCAAGACGATGTGGGACACTTTGGCTTCCACCTATGCTCAAGCGAAAAATGAGGCCAAGATTCTCCAGTTACAGTTTGACATTCACAAGGCCAAGCAGAATGGTCGTCCTCTGCAGTTGTACTACAGTTCACTCCGTGGCATGTTTGAGAAGCTACATAGCTATATGCCTAGTACGACATCTCTTGAGCAACAGAAGGCATATAGGAACTCCACGATGGTCAGAGTTTCATGGCCGACCTTGATACAGAATATGATATAATACGTATTCAGCTTCTCACTGGAGCTACAATACCTCCTATGGAGGAGGCCTATAGTCGACTCAATTGGATTATCATACCTCCTATGGCCACTCCTCAACCTTCGTCAGCTATGGTTGTTTATCGTGGACGAGGAGTGACTACCCAGTCTAGAGGACACACTCGTGGCAGAGGCGGTAGACGTCCGCGTGGCCCTTGCACCTTTTGTCGTCGATCGGGACATGCAGAGGATACATGCTGTCAGAAGCATGTGTATCCAATTTCTGAACAGATTGAGCCTTCAGATACTCTTGCTTCCCAGGCAGATCCTCGCGTGGATGATATCATCTCTTGCATTCGAGAGATGATGACTCCTGCTGCAGGAACCTCCACCACATATACAACAGCTGCAACCAGAGCCTCTTCGAGCTCCTCAGATATCGCTTATGCATTCACTAGAATTGGACTGAGCTTGCCTATAGAGAAAAGGGCCCAGACTGAATAGACCCTAGGTCCCCTTCGCCTAGCATCTCAGCTACTTTGTCCCCTTCGGTTGAGCGATGGCTGCGGCTAAGGAATTATATAGTATATAGTATAGTCGCTATTTTGCCCTGCCGCAAGGAGGCCTCTATCTTCTTTGTCTCACAACTATCGAGATATATAAGGCGAAGAAAACAGCTTCCATTATATATATTGCTCTGCTGCACTTCGTCCCTCCTCCTACCTTCTCCATTATATACCTCTTTCCGGGGTTTCTTGCACATGTTCATCGATCTCTCCCGGGATGCCAGGATTCAGAGTCTCAACTACAAAGGAATCACTTCCGGGACCGGCTATCTATATATAAAGTGATGGAAAGGGCACCGGAAGAGACTGATCAGCTTGACTGACTTATCAACCCTCTTCCCATATTTTCATCGATTCATCATCTCGAAAGGAAGAATATGGCCATGCGTATTTGATCCCAAGCAAGAAAGAATCAAGCCTCAGTATCATGCACTTTCATCTCCCATCCTTCGCACCGATTCGACCCTACCGCTTTTTGATCAGTCAACCTCTTGTTTTGGTGCAAGTATGACATAGTGGATTATAGATTCTGGTGCCTCTCATGATCTTTGTGGAGATAGAGCACAATTGAGGTCCTACAGGGCCATACCACATGGTTGATGGGTTGTCATTGCCAATGGCGACCACTTACAATTGTAGGACAGGGGGAGGTGTATCTGACACCATATATGCGTCTTCATAATGTTTTATATGCTCCCGACTTTCAGATGAATTTACTTTCCATTAGTCAGATTACTAAGGATCTACATTGTCATGCCATCTTTGATTCATCTTCTCTTGTGTTTTAGGATATACTTACGGGCAGGGTGATTGGATGTGGCCGTAGCAGTGAGGACTCTACAGACTGGTCCAACCTCCTCATGTTGGCGTTTCCACTATACCCATTGGACCAATCTCTCCATATCTGTGGCACCTTCGTTTTGGTCACCTTCCTCTGTAGAAGCTTTGTCATGTTCTCCCTCAGATTTCCGCGAGATCTTCCTTTCTGTGTGAGGCATGTCAGCTTGGGAAGCATCATCGTTCCTCCTTTCTATCTTGTCAGAGTAGGAGCAGTTCCCAGTTGTTTGAGCTCCTTCATTTAAATATATGGGGTTCGAGTCGTGTTCCTGATCACCAGGGACACCGTTTTTATCTTGTTGTTGTTGATGATTTTTCTAGACTGCCTTGGGTCTTTCTTTTGAACAATAAATCTAAGGTTGGTTCTATGATCAAATATTTTATTAATGAAGTAATGAATATTTTTTCTGCTAATGTCAAATATCTTCACACTAATAATGCCTTAGATATCTGCACATTACAACTTTATGAGTTTGTTAGATCTCTTGGCATTGCTCACCAGATCTTATGTGCATATACTTCTCAGTAGAATGGTGTTGCCAAGCGCAAACATCATCACTTAATGTGACCATAACCTTGTTGATACATAATCGTGCTCCTCACTCTTACTGGCGCGATGCTGTCCTTACTGCATGCTATTTGGTCAACCGCATGCCCTCACCTGTGTTGGGAGAAAAAATTCCTTTCTCGATTGTGTTTCCGAGAAGGTCTTTTCTCTCTTATACCTCGTGTGTTTGGATCCGTTGCTTTTGTTCATGATGTCTCTCCAGGTCGTGACAAGCTCTCTCCTAGAGCTCTTAAGTGTGTGTTTGTTGGCTACTCTCATACCCGAGGGGGTACCGTTGCTTTGATCCGCTAAGGCGGAAGTACTTTGTCATTACTGATGTTACTTCCTTTGAGTATGCTATGTATTTTTCTCTTACAAGTGACAGACTGGCCGCATCTGACTCCGACGATGAGATCTACATGCCTCCACCTCCCGTTGTCATTCCTCTGCCTCCCTCTACTACTGCTCCACCACTACCTCCTCAGCCACCACCACCACCACCTGCTCGTATGACTCAGTTTTTGCCACGTGTTTTTACTCACAGGCCTCGCTTGATTCCCTCTGCTCACAGGTCTTGCTCGTCATCCAGCACGCCTCATGTATGTAATGATCACATTGTTTCCACTGATGGCACTACTAAGTTCGTGCAACAGGATTCTATACAGGATGAGCAGGTGCCCTCTTAAGAGGGGAATTCACAGGTTACAGACTTGGCAGATGATCTTGATGTGTCGATTGCTCTACGTAAGCCGAGAAGTAGATGTGTTACTTATCCTCTTGTAGCCCAGGTTTCCTTGAGCAGGCTATCAGAGGATTTTAGGAGATCACATTGGCACTATCAGTAGTGGAGATATCATGGGCATATCAGGAGGCTCTAAAGGACAGTCAATAGAGGTTAGCCACGAAAGAGGAGATGGTTGCGCTACAATCATGTGGTACACGGAGTCTTGTTTCTGCTCTAGTCGATGCATCTGTTGTGGGATGCAAGTGAGTGTTCACTATAAAACACCGTGCGGATGGCAGCATGGATCGCTATAAAGAGAGAATTGTGGTACGTGGGTTCACCCAGACATATGGGGTGGGCTACCAGGATACTTTCTCTCCAGTTGCCAGACATTCTACTCCGCGTATTCTACTTTCTGTTGCCGTGACACAAGATTGGTCCCTTTATCAGCTTGATGTGAAGAATGCCTTCCTCTATGGTGATTTACAGGAGGAGGTCTACATGCAGCATGGAATGGAATTTCGCGAAATTTCGGCGAAATTTCGCCGAAATTTCGGTTTCGAGAGGTCATGGGTATCGAAACTCCTATATATATCGATTTCCCGGATTTCGACTGAAATTTCGGTGATATTTCGACATTTCGATCCATTTCGACCCATTTCGATTGAAATTCATGTATCTCAGTACAAAATTTCCTGGATTTCGATCGAAATTTCGGTGATATTTCGACATATCGACCCATTTCGGTTGAAATTCATGGATACATGGTATGTTGAGACAAGATGGTACATACATCGATTATTCAACTTGGGGAGCTTCTTCCCCTTTGGGTTTAAGCAATGGAGATGAAAAAACTCTATAGCTTCTATATATTTGATATAGCTTGTTCCTTTCATTTGTTTGTCATTTATCTTCGTAAATAGATGCATCTTTATTGTAAGTATGTAATTAATTCTGTAATTCATTCGAACTTTGTCTGTGACGATTATTTCTATGAACAAAACATTGTTTAATTAATCATTATCTACATTTCTAAATAAAAAATTCTTTTCTATTTTTATGAACAAAAGATGTCTTCTAAGTGTTGTTAACTTAGTTATTTTGATTTCCATTTACAATATCTATCAGACTGCTTCACAATATGTATGATATGGCCGATATGGTGTGATATAAGGCGCATGGATGAGAGATGTGTGTGATATAAGTGTACATTTGTAAGATGTTGTTTTAAGATCTTGGGTTGGATGATATTAATTTCCAGTACATATCAGTCAAAAATCAACATTAACATCGATTTAACCGATATGATCGATATGACCGATATGACCGATATGTGCGATCTAAGGGGCATATATAAGCAATATGTGTGATATAAGTGTGTATTTGTAAGCTATTTATTGTTGTAATAACTCAGAATATCTTAATTTCCAAAAAAATCATCGAAAAATTGCTTTTTTGAGTCATTTTCGACATTTCCACCGAAACGGTCGAAATTTCCCGAAATTTCACCGAAATTTCGGTTTTGGAGGGGACCGAAACGAAATCGAAATTGAGATTTCGAACCTTGCATGCAGCAACCACCTGGGTTTGTTGCTGAGGGGGAGTGTCAGAAGGTTTGCATGCTACACAAGGCTATCTATGGCCTTAAGGAGAGTCGAAGAGCATGGTTCCAGAAGCTCTTGGACTTGATAGAACAACAGGGGTTTGTGAGATCGACTGCCGATCACTCCTTGTTTGTGCAAAGGACTCAGAGAGGTATTGTTGTCATTCTTATTTACGTTGATGACATTGTTGTTACAGGGGATGATGAGCAGGGCATTCAGGGTGCCGAGGACTTCCTAGGTTAGCAGTTTGTGACCAAGGTCCTTGGACATTTACCTTACTTGGACTTGAGTTTGCCAGAAACCAGCGAGGTCTTGTGATGACCAGAGGAAGTACGTTAGAGATCTTCTTTCAGAGACAGACATGGCAGATTGCAGACCTGTTACTACTATTGACTCGAGCATGAAGCTCTATGATGACGATACTGAGGAGGTCGACAAGAGGAGGTATAGAGAGCTTGTTGGCAAGCTACTATATGTGACTATTACTAGGCCCGACATATCATTTATCGTGGCAAAGTAATTCAGTTTGTAGAGCAGCCCAGACATGCACATATGGATGCAATCTATATGATTCTAAGATATCTGAAGACTTCACCTGGTACGTGACTTCTTTTCAGCAGAGACACATCTTTCTCAGTTACAGCATGTGCAGATGCAGATTATGCTGGATGTCCAAAGGATAAAAAGCCTACATTAGACTTTGTTGTGTTCATAGGGAATTCTCTTGTTTCATGGAAGAGTAAGAAGCAGACTGTGGTTGCTAGATCAAGTGCTGAGTCGGAATACAGGGCCATGGTGCAGACCGGCACATAGATGATGTGGTCAGATCTGTACTTACTGACCTGACTATAGAGGTGCCTCTTCCCATGCACCTCCAATGTGATGATCATGTTGCTCTTTTCGTTGCTAACAACCCGGCCTTTCATGAGAGGACTGTTATAAAATAAATATGCGGAAGCGAACATGGAAAAAGATAAAGAAATATAAAGAAGACGGGATTTTTTACGTGGAACCCTACTCCGTGAGGAGCCGGATGAAACCACGGGAGAAGCCCTCTAAGGGGCGTGTTTCTCTATTGATTTTCTCAATGAGTACAGGAGGTCTGGGGCTCCTTATATAGCCTCTCCAGAGCCTCCGAGTCCCACCACTGGACGATGTGGGACTAAACAACTGGGTGGGGTAAATGGATCTCCTCCAGGATCCATTTACCCTGCTACAACACAATAGGCGTTTACAACTTATGCTCCAACACTCCCCCTCAAGCTGGAGCATGTAATGCTCAGCTTGGACAAACAGACAAAAACTCAACTCAACGCTACAAGACACTACGGACAATATCAACCCAACGCGCACATTGCTGCAGTCGAGGACGTTGCTTCTCATGCCGTGCAGGTGAGGAGGACGAACGGGCTGGAGTGTGAGTCAACTGAAGACTCGTAACCTGACCATCGAGTCTGAACTTGCGCCTGAAGTCTCTGTTGGAAAAGAAAAGAGCCCACCCATGTGTTTAGTACCACATGGGGGAGCGGTCACTGTTGGGTCTGTTCGTGGGGCTATATAAAGAGCCCCACACCCCCTGTACTCATTGAGAAAGTCAATAGAAAAACACACCCCTTTGAGGGCTTCTCCCGTGGTTTCATCCCGCTCCTCACGGAGTAGGGTTCCACGTAAAATCATGGTCTTTCATGTTATATCTTTCTTGTTCTTTAGCTCTATTTATCATTCCGCTTCCGCATTCTTCATATTTTTCTACATGGTATCAGAGCGGGTTCGATTCTCGAGGGATTTATGTTCATGTTTTTTTGTCGAGATTCGAATATCAGATTCATTGTTCATTTGTCTTGAAGATTTATATTTCAAGTTATGTTCGGGATCGCTCAAGTTCCTGATTTTGTTCTGGGGTTTCAAGAACCCTAATTTCACATGTTCTTGAAGTTCTCATTCTGGAGATCGCCCGACGTATATTCCAGATTATTGCTCCAAATATATTTCCTGTTTGCCGATGTATTCAAGAAGTTTTTTGAGAGTTTCTACCGATCTGGTTCTTGCCGCGCCTCCAGGCGGCCTTCTATGGGAACCACAGATCTGGCACCTCCAGACGCGTACAACAGAATCGCGCAGAGGCGCGCACTCCATCGCGTGCGCAGAGGACTCCAACACCTCGCTGCGACGTCGAGCGGCTCCAGTCCACCAGTTCATCACGCAACCCAGGCAACGCCGCCATGGCGCCTCCTTCCTCCCACACGCAACTTCGATCCCCGCACGGGCCCGATCTCCAGGCGCCGCTCCTGCCAGGTCTTCGTGAAGGCGGCGCGAGGTCTGGCGGCACGTGCGCCCCAGCCACACTTCGACTTCCCGCCCCTGCGCGCTCAATCTCTTCCAACGTGGAGGCAGCAGCCTCTTCTCCTGAGGATGGTCCTCCTGATCTGCACAAAGGCGTGACGGTGGTCATAATCCCCATCGGGGGTGGGGTTTACGAAGGGTTGGGAACCCTATTTGAGCGGCGGCGTTTTCTTTCTCCCAGAGAGGGTTTGGGAACCCTAATTATGATTAAAAAGGGGGCCGTAATTGCTATTTATTTTATAAAAAAATTGTAATGACTAGTTTAGGTTGGGGGTGTCATTAAAAAAAGAGGGAGCATGCTATATTTTTTATAAAAAAAAAGAGAGGCCCACAAAAAACAGGAGGGCTTGTTAGTTAAAAAAAAAGAAAAAAAAAGAAGAAAAAAAAGCGCGTACAAAAAAAAAGCCGTACGCAAATTTGCAAAAAAAAAGAAAAAGAAAAATAAAAAAAAGAAAAAAAGGCGCGTACAAAATGAAAAAGCCTTACGCATAAAAAAAATGTGATTCATGTTTGCGCCTCCCAACTTGTCTATTATTTTCATTATTCTCACAAGTTTGGGAGAAAGGGGGAGTAAAAGCCATATGCATCCTACATCATTGACTGACAGACCAAACACTCCGGATTTCACAGAATATCAAGCCATCTTCACTGTGCATCGATCTTCGTCGTGGTGTCTCTATCCTCGACATCGACTCCGCATTGGTTTTGTTTTCTTCAAGGCATGACAGAGACAAAGTCCGGTGACCCGCAGGCACGACTGAGACAGAGATCCGGTGACCATGCAGGCACGATAGAGACAGTCCGGTGACCTTCCAGACGCGACAGAGATACGTTCCGGTGACCTGATATACCCGTCAGCAAGCGGGTTTGTCTACCAGTTGCGGATACATACGTTTTATGTGATGATTTCAAGTGAAGATGTAATGATGTATATTTTTCTTTAGTGTTGCAAGTTGCAGCTGTCCCAGCTACCAACTTGAGGGGGAGTGTTGGAAAAGAAAAGAGCCCACCCATGTGTTTAGTACCACATGGGGGAGCGGTCACTGTTGGGTCTGTTCGTGGGGCTATATAAAGAGCCCCACACCCCCTGTACTCATTGAGAAAGTCAATAGAAAAACACACCCCTTTGAGGGCTTCTCCCGTGGTTTCATCCCGCTCCTCACGGAGTAGGGTTCCACGTAAAATCATGGTCTTTCATGTTATATCTTTCTTGTTCTTTAGCTCTATTTATCATTCCGCTTCCGCATTCTTCATATTTTTCTACAGTCTCCTCTTCAGAGAACTGGGTCTCTCCCATCTGGCTCAGAGAATGGTGCACTGCTCTGGTGTACCTATGATACCACATGAAAACCCTTGCCCTCAAGGGAATGGTCCTCTGCTCTGGAGTCCCTATGGCTCACATGAAAACTCTGGCTTGACAACTAGAAGAATGATGGGGACCTCTGACAATGATGGCAACATATGCTCATCTGACAATAAGACCGCACACTCGTGCATGTCTGAAACTGGACTCGGAAACATCTGATGTCGAGTCTGAACCTGGATCTGAACCGTAGAGTCTGGAATCTAATCGGTCTGGAAATCTGAATCTGCATCTGGAATACAAGACCTGTGTGACTCTACACCATACTCCCCCTTTCTCCCATACTTGTCGGAAAACAGACAAATTGACCAAGTTGGGAGAAGACAACATAATGGGGAAAACAAACATCACTTGCGGCTTTTCATTTTTTTTTGTAAGCCGTCACACCTCTTTTTTTTTTAAGGCCGTCCAACTCTCTTTTTTTTACGGCTTTGCAAATTTTTTTTTTAAAATACTTACGTACGGCTTTTTCCGGTGTACGCGCCTTTTTTTTTAATAAACAGATCAGCCTCTCTCTCTCTCTCATTTTTTTTTAAAACCATTAGGCCCCACTTGGGCCCAACTCACTTTTCTTTCCCACTTTTTTTTATACTCACAACCTTTTAACACCCCCCCCCCGTTTTTTTTAAATAACTCTCGTTGGGCCCCTCAGTTTTTTTTGGATCATTTACAATAGCCGAAGCCCTTGGGCTTCTCAACAACAAATCCCCTCCTTTTTTTTAAAAGGGTCGCCCGCTACTAGGGTTTCCAAGAACCCTTCGTCGGGTGGTCCTGCCGCCCCCCAGATGGAGGTTACTCCTTCTACCGCCGCCTGGACATAGGCGCGCAAGATGGTACCTCCTGGAAGCTGGAGCATGCAGGTCTCGCGCCGCGTGGGAGGCTTCCGCCGGCGATGGTGGTCTCGCGCCGTTCGCTGCGTGCGCGAGATGGGCTCAACGAGATCGTCGCGAGGGCCTTCGAAGAGATCGTCGTGAGGGGGAAGGGTCTGCACCGCCTGGGGTGTTCTTGGAGAGGGTTTTGTAGGGATTTCTAGGCGATCTCGCATCGCCATTGGAACCGCTCCGTCAGGAAGTGCTGATGCGGCCGAGGAGTGGGGCGGCATCATCGTGGCTGGATCGCTGCCTGGTCACGTCTGAATCGGTGGGAAGGAAGGCCTGCCTGGGCCCTGGCGAATGAACAAGGCGCCTGGATGTCGCGCCTTGTCTTTCCCGTACACCCCGAGGCGCCGCTGATGGAGATTTGCGTCCCTGCCACCTGGGGCTGGAATGTGCGCTCAAGATGTGAAGATGGCCCTCCATGGAGGCTTCGCTCTTGCAGTGACTGGAACCATGGCGTGGTTGGAGGTTCTGGGAACTGCGTGCCCGAGGAGAATGGGGTGCGCCGCCCCTTGAAACAGAACTAGGGTTTGGAATGAAGCCGTGGAACTCAACGAAGAACAGGCGTGCCGCTCAATTTTTGAAAAAAATATTCCTTATGCTGCTGAACATATCAGAAATTAGGGTTTCGATTGAAACCCTGGAACTTGGACAAAACTTGAACATAAATAATCTTCTTCAAGAACAACTTAATAATCGAATCTCGAAAAACTAAAGAACATGAAATCCTCGAGAACCGACCCGCTCTGATACCATGTTATAAAATAAATATGCGGAAGCGAACATGGAAAAAGATAAAGAAATATAAAGAAGACGGGATTTTTTACGTGGAACCCTACTCCGTGAGGAGCGGGATGAAACCACGGGAGAAGCCCTCTAAGGGGCGTGTTTCTCTATTGATTTTCTCAATGAGTACAGGAGGTCTGGGGCTCCTTATATAGCCTCTCCAGAGCCTCCGAGTCCCACCACTGGACGATGTGGGACTAAACAACTGGGTGGGGTAAATGGATCTCCTCCAGGATCCATTTACCCTGCTACAACACAATAGGCGCTTACAACTTATGCTCCAACAAGGACGAAGCACATAAAGGTGGACTGTCACTACACTCGTGACATGATACAAAAGGGTCTTATCGCCACTACGCATGTCAGTTCCGTGGACCAGAAAACAGATGTAATTACAAAGGCCCTAGCCAGAGGACCTTATTAGAGATGTGCCAAGCTGAGTCTGATCGATATCTACGCTCCAGCTTGAGGGGGAGTGTTGAGATATTAGTTATCTTTATTATTGTTTTCTTATTTTCTATTTCTTTCTCCACCTTCTTGTAATCATGGAAGGACATATCGATATCGGTATCGATATCGGTACCACGTCGATACCGATATATCGCCGATATATCGACGATATATCGACCCATATCGCCAACATTGAACCAATCTCGTGAATAAAATGGCCTGTCGATACCGATATCGACCATATCGGCGATATATCGGTGACCTGTCGATACCGATATATCGTCGATATATCGCGATACGGCCCTCCATGCTTGTAATTTGCCCAATAGGTTCCTCTCATATATAAGAGAACCCTAGGGCTTCTCATAATAATATGAATTATTTTTCTCTCAACAACCTTCCTTGAGAGGATCAAGCATATCGAGGTAGATTGTCACTACATTCGAGACATTATATAAGGACCTCATCTCTACTACTCATGTTAGCTCAGGAGATCAGGCAACAAAATGTACTACCAATGCCCTAGACAGAGGGCCTTACCAGAGATGTTCCAAGTTGAGCATGGCAGACATCTACGCTCCAGCTTGAGGGGGAGTGTTGAGATATTAGTTCTCTTTTGTTTCTTTTATGCACTATCTATTCCTTCTGTCTTCTTTATGTAGTTTGTCCAGCATGTTTCTCTTCTATATAAGAGAACCCTAGGGCCTCATGAATTAGTAATTCATTTCTTTCTCTCAACAGATATACATGGAAAGAGGCACCTCAACAGCTACTTCAATCACATCTCCCTTGTGACATGGCTCTATATTCTGATTCTGCTTGAGATCTAGTGATCACTATTTGTTTCTTGTTCTTCCATGATACCAAGGAGCTTTCTATGAACACTGCAAAGCCAGAGATAGACTTCATGTCCTTGGGGCATCTTGCATAATCTGCATCTGCACAAGATGTAACAACAAGGGATGTGCCTTTGTTAAATAAGAAACCAATGCCAGGTGAGCCCTTTATATACCTCATAATCATATGGACTGCATCCATGTGTGCCTCTGTCTAGGTTGCTCCATGAACTGACTCATTTTGCTCATTGCAAAGGATATATCTAGCTTGGTGATGGTTACATATAGGAGCTTCCCAACGAGCTCCATGTATCTCCTCTTGTTTACCTCCTCAGTATCATCATCATATAACTTTAAGCTCGGGTTCATGGGAGTGGTGGCAGGCCTGCAATTTGCCATGTATGTATCACATAGAAGATCCGTAACGTACTTCCTCTGGATCATCACAAGACCTTGTTGGTTACTGGAAAACTCCAGTTCAAGGAAGTAGCATAGACTACCAAGGTTCGTGGTTACAAACTGCTAACAAAAGAAAACCTTAGCTGCTTTAATGTTATGCACATCATCCCCTGTAATAATGATATCATCAACATAAACCAATATAGCAACAATACGTCTCTAAGATCTCTGAACAAATAGTGAATGATCTGTAGTCGATCTCACGAACCCCCTTCTGCTCTATCAAGTCTGAGAGCTTTTGAAACCATGCTCTTGGACTATGCTTAAGGTCATAGATAGCCTTGTGAAGTCGGCACACCTTCTGACACTCTCTCTCAACAACGAACCCATGTGGTTGCTGCATGTAGACTTCCTCTTATAGGTCACCACAGAGAAACACATTCGTCGCATCAAGCTGATATAGGGACCAGTCCCGTATCACTGCAATAGAGAGAATGATCCACATTATAGAATACCGAGCCACTAGATAGAAAGTATCCTGATAGTCCATCATATATGTCTGGGTAAATCCACGAACCACAAGCCTTACCTTGTAGTGATCTATACTGCCGTTGCTTGTGAACCCACGAGCCACAAGTCTTCTCGTAGTTTTCTCCTTCCATTCTGTGACAGAGAGTGGACGACAAATCAAGCGATAATCGAGTAGGACTCCAGCGAGATCCACAATGATCTCAACCGTGTTGCAACCTTCTCCCGAGCTTTGCTTGAGCTTCACGTCACCACCTGGCATGTCAAGTGACGACAAGAAGCCTTAAGCTTTGTCCCTAAGCCTCCGTCCATGCTTCGACTTCCTTCTCCGACTTTTAGGTAAGCCCCGATTCTGCCCCTTCGTGTTTGCTCCGATTTAGTCACACACCTACTCTCTATTCGATCTAATCAGCCCATCACCTTCATTGTACGACCCCAATTTTCGCCAGCCCTTCAGGGTTCCATCTCCTTTTCTCCACATCTCCCTCCACCTCGTTCATGTTCTACCTCCTGCATCCATTAGGGCTCTACCTCTTCCGTTTGATTAGCCCTCCGTTCAAACCTTTTCGACTTAATTCAACACCCCAAAGCTCCCCTTATTAGTGATAACGGGTGCGTGTACAACGTTCCCTTGAATGGTCGGAGTTCTGTAAGAGCTATGCTCATCAGTCCCACCTCTAACAACCCAGGTGGTTGTTGCATGTAGACTTCCTCCTATAGGCCATCATAGAGAAACACATTCATTACATCAAGCTGATATAGGGGGTCAGCCGCGTATCACTGAAACAGAGAGAATGATCCACAATGTAGAATGCCGAGCCAGTAAAGAGAAAGTATCCTGATAGTCCATCCCATATGGCTGGGTAAACTAACGAGCTACAAGCCTTGCCTTGTAGCGATCTATGCTGCCATTTGCTTGTGAGAACCCATGAGCCACAAGTCTTCTCCTAGCTTTCTCCATCCTTTCTGTGACGGTGTGGACGAGAAATCAAGTGATAATTGAGTAGGACTCCGACGAGATCCACAGTGATCTCAACCGTGTCGCAGCCTTCTCCCGAGCGTTGCCTGAGATTCACGTCACCACTGGGCGTGTTAAGAGACGACAAGAAGCCTTAAGCTTAGTCCCTAAGCCTCCGTCCGCCCTAAGACTTCCTTCTCCGACTTTTAGGTAAGCCTCGATTCCACCCCTTCGTGTTTGCTCCAATTTAATTACACACACACACACACCTACTTTCTATTCTATCTAATTAGCCCATCACCTTCATTGGACAACCCCAATCTTCATCGGGCCTTCAGGGTTCCACCTCCTTTTCTCCATGTCTCCCTCCTTCCCGTTCATGTTCTACCTCCTGCACCCATCAGGGCTCCGCCTCTTCCGTTCGACTAGCCCTCCGTTCAAACCTTTTTGACTTAATTCAACACCTAAAAGCTTCGGTTGTTAGTGATAACGGGTGCATATACAATGTTACCTTGAATGGTCGGAGTTTTGTAAGAGATCTGTTCATCAGTCCCGCCTTTGACAATCGTGCATCGATCAGTAGCTCCAGATTATGAACAAATAATGAGCTCAAAGGAAAGTCAGGAGCTCAGTAAACTCTGGTGAGCCTGAGCTTGGAGGAAAACTCCATAGTCCAATGGTGATAACAAGAGCATGGACATCATTTGTTAGTAGAGCCGACTTCACAGTGGAAGAGGGTTGAGAGGTCAACAGACTTTCTCTCATCAAATGAGTAGACACACCAGAGTCAATAATCCATGTCGGTGTTGTGACAGAAGCAGAGTTGGCTACAATACTTGAGTTAGTAGCCAGGTGCGCGGTAGGAGTAGTCTTAGTGGGAGTAGAGTTCTGATGTAGCTACATCAAGCACGAGTAATCCGTGGTGGAGAATTGGATTGTCTGTCCATTGAAGTCATGATCAGAAGGCGTCTCTGTCCCGCTTGCATCATAATCAGATACAAAAGCAACATTGGTCTGGGAAGGGAAGGCAAACTTTGTGCAACACCACTCAGAAGGGTTGTTCCATCGCTGGTAGTGAACATACTGAGGATCTAGTCGGAATCACGATCACGACCATGACCATGACCAAAATCACAACCACGAGTAGAGTCACGTCCCTATCCTCCACACAAACGGTGATAATCGCCTCTTCCAGAGGAAGCGAGGAAGGTGGAGTTCTCTGCAGGATGCGGGGAGGAAGTATGTTCAGTAGAAGTCTCAAGCTCCCGAAGGCAGTAATAGATGACCTTAATGGATGGCAAAGTATCAGATGTAAGGGACCGATCCTTCACATTCTAATAACGAGAATGTGGGTTGGTAAGAAAGGTGTAGACCTGCCACCTCCATCTCTTTGTCACTTATTTGGGACAACATGTTAGCTAAAAGATGCCAAGCTCCTCGTAGAGACCGGTGAGGTGGTGATAGTATTCCACAAGAGTGGACTCTCCATGAGATGTCGACCAGATCCACATATAGATGTCGGCAAGACAAGACTTGGTAGTCTGCTGATAGTAAGTCTATGACAGTTTGTTCCACATGTCTTTTGCAATATCCTTGCACAGGAGATTCGATGCAATACGGGACTCAACGTTATTGATCATCCATGTCATGACTTGATAATTGTCCCCAATCCAAAACTCATCATCCTTATTAGTCTTGTTTTGCGATTTGTTTGTAAGAATAAAAATCTTCCTCTGACTGCTGATGAATACCTTGAAGGTTCGAGACCAAATAGCGTACTTGTATCATTCTATTTGTCCTCGAGTTTAATAGTAGTCCCTTAAACCATCATAGAAGATATAATGCACATGGGTTTGGTCTCAGTTCGCTTTACGCTCACATGTATATTAGGCCAATGTGCCCTTGTTTTTATAGTGAAGATCTCACGTACAAAGGCATATGAAGATGGCGTGTGATTCCAGATGATGACGGTGTTGTCTGGGAGTGCAGATGGGTGATGCCCTAGGCATGAGAGCAGGATAAGGGCTTGAGCCCTCATGCTGGAGAAGAGACCTAGGCATTGGTGAAGAAGCATGGGCACTGAAGAAGAGCCCTTGTGCCGAGGAAGAGGCTTGGGCGATGGTGTCCTATGCATTGCAGTTCACGATGCAATAGGTGGTGGCATTGCAAATCAGGATGCAACCAATTGCAAATTGTGGATTCGGGAGCATCTCATCATATGTGTGGAGATCGAGCACAGTTTACTTCCTACAGCCTGATTGCCTCTGGTCGATTCGTGGTGATTGCTAATGGAGTTCGACTACCTATTGTTGGTCAGGGGGAGATTGTTCTAGCTCCTTCTTTTCGTTTGCAGAACGTTTTACATGCTCCATCCTTTCAGATGAATCTTTTGTCTATTAGTCAAATTACAAAAGATTTACATTGTCGTGTCATATTTGATCCATCTTCCCTTGTGTTTCAGGACATACTGACGGGCAGGGTGATTGGATGTGGTGGCCGTGAGCAGCGAGGATTGTACAAGCTTACCATACCATCTCATGCTGGGATCGCTACTATTCCTTCTGGATCTGTTTCACCGTTCATGTGGCATCTACGCTTTGGACATCTTCCTCTTCAGAAGATGTGTCATGTTCTACCTCAATCAAGGCCTTAAATGTCGGTTTCGGTCACCATTTCGGTGACGACCAAAACAGAATTTCGATGGAATTTCGGTCAAATTTCGATCGAAATTTCGATCATTTTGGTCATTTTTTGTATTAGGACCCCCATATTTCGGTCATCTCGGTCATTTCGGTCGAATTTCGATTTCGACAGGATATCGATATTCGACAGAAATTCGACCGAATTTCGCTGAAATTTGAGGCCATGACCTCAATTATCTATTCGTACTACCTTGGATTGTGAAGCATGTCAGCTTGGAAAGCACCATCGCTCTTCATTTCCGTCTCGTCAGAGTCGTGACAGTAGTTAGTTGTTTGAGTTATTTCATTTTGATATTTGGGGTCCTAGTCGTATTCCTGATCATCAGGGACATCGTTTTTATTTGGTTGTTGTTGATGATTACTCTAGACTATCTTGGGTGTTTTTGTTAAAACATAAGTCTGAAGCTGGTGCTCTAATCAAGCCTTTCCTTATTGAGGTCAAAAACATTTTCTCCGCTAATGTTAAAATTATTCGTACGGATAATGCCTTGGAATTCTCTACCTTACAATTATCTGCATTTCTCAGATCTATTGGTATTATTCATCAGACCTCTTGTGTTCATACGTCACAGCAGAATGGTGTAACTGAACGCAAACACCGCCACCTTCTAGACGTCACACGGACGCTTTTGATTCAGAGTCGAGCTCCCCATTCTTTCTGGGGAGATGCTGTTCTTACAGCCTGTTACTTAGTAAACATGATGCCTTCCACCATGCTAGGAGAAAAGGTTCCCATCTTGATTGCGTTTCCCGAGAAGGACCTATTTTCTCTCACTCCCAGAGTTTTTGGTTGCGTCGCCTTTGTCCACAATTTTGCTCCTGGTCGTGACAAGCTCTCACCCAAAGCGGTCAAATGTGTTTTTGTTGGATATTCTCGTACCCAAAAGGGTATCGTTGTTTTGATCATGTAGGATGGAGATATTATGTGAGTGCTGATGTCACATTTTTTGAGTGTATTATGTATTTTTCTCCTACAGGTGACAGATTGTCCAATGGTAGTTCTGAAGAAGATGTGGTTGTTCCTCCACCACCTCCTTCTCCTCCAACTCTTCCTACTCCACCACAAATCTCTCCACCTCCATCTCCATCTCCACCTCCACCTCCACCTCTGCCTCAATTCTTGCCACGTGTTTACACTCGTAGGTCTTCTACTCACCCCGCTGCTCATATGCCCTCTACATCATCCAACACGCCTCAGGTATGTCATGAACATATTATTTCATCTGATGGTTTTTTGGATGGATCACAGGCTGAGACAATTATACAGAACAGTGTGGATGATGACATGGAGGTTCCCATTGCTTTGAGGAAGCCTCGTCGTCAGTGTGCTACTTACCCTCTTGCTGCACATGTTAATCTGGATCATCTTTCAGAAGAGTACATACGCTTTGTTGTGGGACTATCTGCGGTTACTGTCCCACGAACATATCAGGAGGCGTTACAGGACAATAGGTGGCGTATGGCCATGGAAGAGGAGATGGCAGCCTTGCAGTCGCGGGGTACATGGAGTCTTGTGCCTGCTCCTTTGGGTGCCTCCATAGTCGACTGCAAGTGGGTATTTACAGTCAAGCACAAAGCAGATGGCAGTGTGGATCGCTACAAGGCGAGACTTGTGGCATGTGGGTTCACCCAAACCTATGGGGTGGACTACCAGGATACCTTTTCCCCAGTAGCCCGACACTCTATGCTTCGTATCCTTCTGTCAGTTGCAGCTTCCAAGGATTGGCCTCTTTATCAGCTTGATGTGAAGAATGCATTCCTATATGGGGATCTACAGGAGGAAGTTTATATGCAGCAGCCACCAAGGTTTGCTACTGAGGGGGAGTCTCAGAAGGTATGCAGGCTCCATAAGGCGATTTATGGCCTTAAGCAGAGTGCAGATCATTCACTTTTTGTCCAGAAGATACAGAGAGGTACCGTTGCTATTCTTGTCTATGTAGATGATATCATTGTCACAGGGGATGATGAGCAGGGCATTCAGACTGCCAATGAATTCCTTGGTACGCAGTTTGTGACCAAGGATCTTGGCACTCTTCGATACTTTCTTGGACTGGAGTTTGCAAGGAATCAGCGTGGTCTTGTGATGACCCATAGAAAGTTTGTGATGGATATGCTTTCTGAGACAGGTATGACAGAATGCAAACCTGCTACTACTCCTATGGATCCAGGTGTGAGATTGTATGATGATGACACTGAAGAGGTTGACAGCAGGAGATACAAAGAGCTTGTTGGGAAGCTCTTATATGCCACCATCACCAGACCAGATATTTGCTTTGCAGTGTGCAAAGTTAGCCAGTTCATGGAGCAACCTAGGAAGGTGCATATGGATGCGGTTCAGATGATTTTGAGGTATCTGAAGAACTCACCTGGTACTGGTCTTATCTTCAGCAGGGATACATCCCTTGAGGTAGGGGTGCTAATCGAATCGAATTATTCGAATTCGATTAGGATTCGTTCGATAAAAATTCGGAAAAAGTTCGATTCGAAATCAAATGAATTGAATTTGAATTTAACTCGTGAATTCGATTCCTAAATGAATCGAATCTGAATTCACTTGGATTCGTTCGATAACAATTCGATTCGATACACATACATATATGATATAGTATGAGGCTTTATATACATATAAATAAATGTAGTATATATTTTACAAAAATCCCACAAATGATACACATTTTAATATAATAATTAACATTTTTCATGATCTTATTATGAACATTCTATTTTTGAGATGCAGATTGCAAAATCCCCATATCCCCCTTTTTACTCCCTCAAATTATCTCTCCCATCGTCAATCATGAGAAAAAGCCCTAAATTTTGCATCTGCTTCCAACATCGTCAGTTGCGATTGTCGCTCCTGTGTGTGCTCCAACGTCATCCTCTCCAGCCTCCCACAACCCGCTCTAACGTCGGCTCCAGCCTCCTGCAACCTCGCTCATGATCGCTCTCTCTAACGCTACCTACCTCCCTCTCCTGCTCGTTCTCTCCAACGTTGCCAGCTCCAACCTCCCAAAACCCGCTCCTACTCGATCCCGCCGTCAACATCGCCACCCTCTCGGTCGCAAACCCACCACCAGATTGTGCTCTCCCCATATCGTGCTCTCCCCCACTGTCAACAACGACACTAGTTCTTGACTCACCAATGTCGCAACATCTCTCCATCACTCCCGTAGTAGCTGATATAGCCACACGCACCATTGACGTTGGTATGGAAAAATCTTTGCGGATCAAGTTCAAAGAACTATATTCTATCAAGTATACGATCTTAGTTTTCGCTCAACATCCGTGCCATGTTATGTCCATTAATCTAATTATAAGAAGTATACATGTATAACTTAATCTAATTAGTGCATTCAAGGGAGACAAAAGGGAATACTCCCTAACACGAAATTGATAGAGATGTTCAAATCCGAATAGATACAAGCAATTCAACATTTTCCACCAAAATAATAAAATGAGAAGACTAAAATATAGTTTGGACAGTACTGATTTCAACAAATTCTCTGTGACATCTATTTAAACTACATAAATCTAATGAAGGTGCTAAAATTCGTACCTTTAATGGGAAATGGTTATCAATACACTTATTGATGCGAAAAAAATCAATTATGTATTCTATTTTTTATACTTCTTCATGTTCTTTTGCAAGTAGGGGTGGAGGAATTCCCCCAAAAATAACATTTCTAAATTATCTTGACGAACAACTTAATTTTATCAAGACAAATAATAGAATGAAGTGAGAAAAGGTAGCAGGATTTCAAGGAATCAAGGTCATACACGTAAAGATGAACCAATTTTAATCATGAGTCATAGCTCGTTCTCTTCACAGTTGTGCATCTTTTGTAGGCAACATAGCTTAGTTAGAATGACACCAATGAATTGGTTAGTTCTGTTTATAAGTATTGTGGGGAATTGTGAAAATAATTCGATATGAAATGAATCGAATTTGAATATTCGAAACTCCAAACGAATTGAATTTGAATTTAGATTAGAAATTCAATTAAAATTCGATTCGAATTCAGTTTCGAAAATTTTATAATGAATTGAATCTGAATCTAGGTAGATTCGAATATATTCGATTCGATTAGCACCCCTACCTTGAGGTGACTGCATGTGCAGATGCAGATTATGCAGGGTGCCCCAAAGACTGGAAGTCTACTTCTGGCTTTACTGTTTTTGTAGGCAACTCCCTTGTTTCATGGAAAAGCAAGAAGTAGACAGTGGTTGCAAGATCCAGTGTAGAATCTGAATACAGGGCCATGGCACAGGGAAGTGCAGAGATGATGTGGGTTAGATCCGTATTGACGAACCTTGCTGTTGAGGTTCCTCTTCCTATGCAGTTGTTATGTGATAATCAAGCAGCTCTGTTTATTGCCAATAATCCTGCTCTCCATGAACGAACTAAACATATAGAGGTGGATTGCCATTACACTAGAGACATGATTCAGAAAGGTCTCATATCCACCACTCATGTTTCTACTGGAGATCAGACAACTGATATCTTCACCAAGGCACTTACTAGAGGTCCTTTCCAGAAGTGTTGTACCAAGCTGAGCATGATAGATATCTATGCTCCAGCTTGAGGGGGAGTGTTGAGATTGTTGAGATAATTATGGTAGTTGTTGAGATAATTATGTTAGTTTTCTATTTTTGGTATGCCTCTCTTATGTAATTAACCCAGGGCTTTTCTCCTATATAAGAGAGCCCTAGGGTCTCTTCTATCGTATGAAAAACGTTTCTCCCAACAATCACAGTTGTCAAACGTTAAATTTTCCTTGGTTCAAGAAGAGTAGGGTGATCACCTATACCATGAGAGATATGATCTAATACCCATGTTTCCTCAATGGTTCTATTTGAAATGTATAGTGCAAGGCTCTATACATAGGCCCACTCACCCAACTCTCTCATACATAATAAGCAATGTGAAACTAAACACATGACCTCGTAATATTATACAGTATATGAATATTGGCAAGATCCAATCATTCAATTGGCTCAATTCATTATTCTTGGGGTAGAAAATGTTAAGTCTTTTTGTATGAGTCCTCTAGACCTTTCCTATATTGGGGGGGGGTCTGGTTAATGAGACGATTATAGAAATACCCAAAGGGGAAATAAATAGAAAGGATGAAAACAAAGATAGAAATACACCTTTCTCTCACAATTATCGACATTCAAGAACATCACTTGTCCAAACTGAAATCTCACACCCACTCGCACACGTAATACATGACGATATAGACCATCTTGACTCAACGCATACTCCATTGGTTCTCGATAGGGGTGATGATGTATCTTGTGTCATGTCGGTAAGTAGGATGAACTGGAGGGTTGGGGTCTGCAACGATTTATCGAACAATAGAGGAAAAATGAAGATTTTTGTGCTTTGCAGCCACATTGATCAAAGTTATCGGCATTGCTATGAGTCTATAACATAGAATCAAACTCTATCGAGCACAACTTGTTTCCTTTGTTGAAGATGACTCCATCTCTCTCATCAACTGAAACAAAAGTGGTTTGTAATACTTAGATCTCAAATTGGGCCTCTCTCATGGATGCCGAAACATGCCTCTCCTATACATAAGCTTAGTTTATGAGTCACTTATACACAGACCTCGAAAAATGGGTTCTCTTAAATACATACCTCGAAAGGATCATGTACCAGTCTACTAGAGTCTATAGACGAAAGATGATGAGTCCTTTTTTCTATAGGGATGAAATTGAGTCTCTCTTATGAGATCAATATCAAAGGTAAAGGACCTTAGTAACCGTGTTCTCGCAACTATACCTCGAAAGGATATGCCACAAATGAAGGATGGAGCCATCTTGAGTCTCTTTTTCCGTAGGCACGGAAATGAGTCTCTCTGATGAGCTCCTTATTAAAGCATAGTGCTAAAACTTTACTTAAACTCCTTTCTCCTACACTTGTTGGAATGATGAAGATCTAGCCAAGTTGAGAGAATCAACACATGGCAGATAAACTTCTCTCCTTTTTTTATATTTTGTATTCTTTTCTTTCATTTTTTTGTTTTATTGATAATTTTTCTCTTATATCTCTTCTCATACCTCCACTTTTCATCGTACTTGCTTCTTTTTTCTTGCATTGTTTTCCTTTTTTATGTTTACCTTTTCGTTTCAAAGAAAGATGGCCTTCATGGCCAATAAAAGATACAGAGGACAAAAATGATAGAGAAACAACTGTGCCTAAGGCCCCAAAGAGCTTCAGCCTCTCCCTGCTTTCTTCTTTACTTTGGTTTGTACACAAGGGTCACCTTTGCTCATGACATCACCTGTCAGTCTATAACGGTTGTCGGGGCAATCTCCCAACAGTTTTAGCATCATGACTCATCTCCTGCAGGGGTTGTTTTTGCATTGATTATTTTTTGGCGTGTTTGCCTCTTCTTGCACACCTTTGCCTTGATCTTGCACACATTGCATTTGCGCCTTTGTTGGGCTCACACCTCGTGCATTGCCTTTCCATTTCTCCCATATCGTACACGTCCAGGGGCCGTTGATGTTGCCTTTCTCCACAGAGGTCATATGTCACTTCTATGCTAGCTTAAACACAATCCTGCCTCCTAGCTCGTGCTTGCGCCCCTCATGGAAGCTTCACGACCTCATTGCTCACCATGATCCTTCATAAATACATAATTATTATAGACGCCCTTTGGGTGTGGACCTCCATTGTCTCGAGCCTTGTCACATCCTTGCTGTGCCTCGATGCTCCATCACATTGTCTCCCGTGTCATTGTGCATCGATCGTCATTGGCATATGATGTATCTTCATGACACTCCTTTGGTTTAGCTTTAATCTTAAAAACACATGTGAACATTGTTGAATATTAATAAAAAAAGTCAAACACAAAATTTGCAGGATGAACCCCCCCCCCACCACAAATCGACTTGCTATGACATGTTGAAAAACTTTAATCTGGAATAATGTGAAGCCATGAGCGTCAAAACATAAATTTTTGCGTGGTTTGAAACGATGAGGATGACAACCCTGCTTCCAGGAAGAAACAACTTAATAGTTGTAATTCTCATTGATTCTTCTCAATGAAACCTATAGTACAAGATCCTATAGTTGCCCCGATTACACCAAACTCTCCGACAATAGGTAATGTGGAACTAATGACAAGACTTATACCACAAAATAGATGGATTTCGGCAAGATCTTATTACCCAATGGACTCAACCCTTCAATGTTCTCAACAATTGTTAACCCTTGTGTAGATCATCCTTCTTCTTGCTCCATTCATGTTGGGATACTTTTTGCTAATAAATGAACGATTCAATAGCTGGAGTAGAAATTAAATGTTGTTCATTAGACCTGTGTCACTCCAAACTATGTGAGAGTTAGATTGAAAATCTGATAGCTTTCTTCTAGAGGTGCTATCATTATCAACCACTACTTTGCTATTATTCCTTTTGGTGAGCTTATTGTCTCTGAATTTCTTATGTTTCAAATTGCAACCATTATTCTTTCCAGATCAGTTCTCAGAAGAAGAAAACTGGTGTTATTGCTCCCAAGAAGTTTGTGCAGAGGGTCAAGAAACAAAACGAGCTTTTCCGAAGTTATATGCACCAGGTAATTTATAATTCTTGAATATTTTCTATTATGTAATATTTAAACCTTTCGATGTGTTGAAAATGTTGATATGTATTACAATTGTGAGAAGTTAGAAGCACAGTTTTAGTGCAATCTATCAAGGAGTTTTTAGGGTTGCCCTTAGTCTGATGTGAGCATCTTGTAGCCGAAATTTGGCAAGAAAATTATAAATCATCTGCTTAAAGAATCAATTTAATACAAAATGCTTCTAGTTTCAATTTGTTAATCTCTCTCTTTAAAACCATTATTGATGCCGGCTTCATTTTGATTTTATAGGATGCACATGAATTTTTGAATTTCTTACTCAATGAACTTGTTGACATCCTTGAGAAAGAAACAAGAGCTTGTCAGGCTTCCAGCCCGCCATTATACGAGAAGATCACGAATGGGATACCCAAGCCTGTCGCAAATGGTGTAAAGAAAGAACCTCTTGTTACATGGGTCCATAAAAATTTCCAGGTGACCTTATTTTGTAATGGGGCTTTCTCTTGGATTATGGTTATATGTTTTTATCATCTTTAGGTCAATTTCGTTGCTAGTTTCTAAATGCATGTAAAGGTGCTGGATTAAATATTTGCTTAACAGAAACTGTGTATCTGGATTTGTTCTGTATTATTTGTAGTGGGCCTTGGAGATGTCATCATGTGGCAAGGACTATAAACTTATGTGATGTTGTATTATGTAAATTACCTTCTCTACGCTTGGTTATTGTTTCTGGAGTTTCACCTGTCTAGGCAATCTTCCCATGAATATTTTGTGGCACCAACTTCTCAAGCTAGAAATTACTCCTCCTTGGCGAAGGATTTATAATCACAATTGGTGGCAGTTAAATTTGGTTTATCTCCAATATATTATCTAAGAAATTTTTATATTTTGACTGATAGAAGAGCTTTATTAGTTTTTGGCAAGGATATAATAGTCATCTCCTGTTAGTTTTTTACTTGTAGTCATATGTATGCAGGGAATACTTACTAATGAGACAAGATGCTTGCGCTGTGAAACGGTGACAGCAAGGGATGAAACCTTTTTTGATTTAAGTGTTGATATTGAACAGAACAGTTCAATCACAAGTTGCTTAAGGAACTTTAGTTCAACTGAGACTTTAAATGCGGAGGACAAATTCTTCTGTGATAAATGTTGCAGGTATGTAGTTAATCCTTTCATATCTATACCGGATGTTTTTCTTGAGAAGAAAGAAAATCGGTGTGTGTTTCTCAGAATATCTTTGTTTGTATCTAATTCATCTTAGTTTCATTTAGTTTCTCACTATAAAGCGTATAGATAATAAAGTTACTAGCTGTATTTTTTTATATATTTTCCATCTATTTTTGCTGTCTTGGGCTTCAAATTGCAAGGTTAGCAATCCCTAGAAATAGTTGCACCATCAAACACTTTTAATGTAATTTGCAATAGAGGGGTTCCATCCTGCTCCACACCCAATCTTTCTTGCTCTATTCTCTGTTGGGAAAAGAGAACACATTTACTCTGAAGTCCTGCCCTTATATGGGAAGAGGGATGGTGGAGAAATTGTACACGGACCCCAGAATATGAAAGAAATAGGTAAATGGTACAAAAAAAATGTACTAAGCCTTCTCCCAATATAAGTAGGGCCGGCTACATGAATTCTTGCTCAAATCCATGTTAAAGATTCGACTATTTTTTACGTTGGCCGTCGACTACCTAACGCAACCCCTGCAAGAGTGGGATTTGAACCCTGGTCTTTTGTATGGTAGACACACTGTACTACCACTAGACCATTAAGTGGGTTCTAGGTAAAGGGTACATGAGTATTAAAATAAAGACCAACACGCCTCAAGTTGGAGCATATATATCATGCATGTTCAGTTTGAGTCCACATAGAATATTTGATAACTACTTGAGTAGTTCCTACAATCGAGCCATCAGGTCCTATTGTTCAGTTTGAGTACACATAGTATGGACTAATAAATTGCTACCATTTCATGTAAATTGTTTTGGCTTCCCAAGATTCAGCACACTGGTCCATTGCTACAATACATCCAAAATCTGCTCAATTGTGTTCTTTGATGCTGCTAAAGCTTCAGCATGTCATTTAGCTAGAATCCATAATTTTAAACTGTATCCTGGAGGATAAAAGTTCATTCTGTGCTTCAAAAATCTCCTTGATGAGATGCATAATTTTTATTTAAATAATTTGAATCCTTCACTGCTCTCACATTTTCATGGTAATCAAGGTTCTAATCATAAGCTATGGATTAGTTACGGTTATTTGGTATCTACACCTCTTGTTTGGTTCTCGGATGCAGTTTGCAGGAAGCACAAAAGAGGATGAAGATAAAGAAGCCACCTCACATCCTCGTTATCCATCTTAAACGGTTCAAGTACATCGAGCAGATGGGCCGATATAAAAAACTGTCATACCGGGTAGTGTTTCCCTTGGAGCTGAAGCTGAACAACACTATCGATGATGCGGATGTTGAATACTCTCTTTTCGCAGTAGTAGTTCATGTGGGGAGTGGTCCCAATCACGGCCACTATGTTAGCCTTGTCAAAAGCCACAACCATTGGCTTCTCTTTGATGATGAGAACGTGGAAATGATTGATGAAGCTCAAGTGCAGATTTACTTTGGTTCTGCTCAGGAATTTTCCAACAACACGGATCACGGGTATATTTTATTTTACGAGAGTCTTTCTGCAAAGAGCTGAATGGATCGTGGGCTCGTCTGATGTTTCGGGAAGCTATATGATCTCACTGTGTTTAATTGTCTCAACCCCCAACCTCACACCGATGTAATTGTATTAAAGCAATCAAAATCTTGAGATGAGATTCAAGATATATGATGTTTTGGATGGTAGTTGGAATGTACAGTAGACGATGAAGTTTTTGCATCAGAAATAAAAAGTTGAGGTCGCCGTTCAGATGGATGAGGACAACTAAGATGCGATTTTAATATACACTGTTGTATTTTTAATCTTGACTGCAATTTTCTATACTAAGCATGTTCATAAACGATTATCGGTGCTGGCCATTGTTCTATATAAAGTATAGACATGCCTTCCAGTCCTGTTCGTGTTGTGATCTACCTCCCCTAATTACTTATCTATGAATATGTACTTTTATTTCAAGTGTATGGATGTTCATGTGTAGATTCAGATGGACGACACTAGAAAGTATTTATTGTAATTTGTCAGAATAATAGCTTTTCCAAATTACCATACAGTCGATGCAGGTCAAAGCAGTTGTATTTGTATGAAGATAGTTTCATCGTAGTTTCTCGTGTTTTCTCTGCGTTATTCTCATGTGACTTAGTGGTCAAAAACTGTCGCCGTTAGTTTCATGAGGTGGTGGTTATGCATGAAGGCATCAACCGGATTCATGGAAACTACGGGCGGAGGACGATGTGAGGTGAAGTATACAGGAGGGGAAGTTTATCTCTTGATGAACCTCGTAGTCAGGAGCCCTCTACATTCATACCATCCCTCTTTCTCTCTCGAGTCCTTGTTCTTCCATCACGGCGGCAGTGTACATAACTATGAGAAGAATAACCTGCATTTTTCTGATCTGGTGTGTTTTAGGAAAGATATATGGGAAGAGGGAAATGAGAGTAGATTTGCCTCACCTCGCTTCTCTATTTAGTCCAACCTTTTTATCTCCTCGAGTATACGATTTTGTGCTGTATTTCTCTGCAAAATGTTAACTTTGTTATTTCTCGATTTCATGGCATTTGGATTAGTTCGCTATTACCACACACATCTCGTACCAGCCAAGGACGACAAGTTTTCTAGTAGCCGTAAGATAAGTAATGCTCCTAATATCATATGGACATTAAGAAAATATCACTTCCCTAGCAGCAAGTTGTAGAATTTTTCATGGTAATAATACAGGCAATAGCGATGCGATTATGAAGGCAAGACATTGCTGGCAACTCTACAGAGAGTACTACTGTCTAAGAAAGGCAAAGTAGTTGATGTCCGAGTTACAATCTCTTCTCTTGTAATTGGCTAAGCCGAAGTCCCTAGCAGCGGCGACCATTGCATTGCTGCTTCTGTCTGACGAGTGCCGCACGGCTTTGGCCCATCCCAGCAGCTTCTCCTCCATGCTCTTTCTGACGTCCATATTCTTCTTCTCTCACTCCTCCTCTGCGTGCAAGTGTGCGGGCGGGTGGAGGCTGTCCGAGGAGGCCAAGTCGACGGTGCACTCTTGATAGTCAGCATTGGCCATGGCAAGGGCCTCGAGTGATATGGGGGGAGGGGGCGTCCTCCTCGTTGGTGGACATCCCGAGTTGAGTGTGCGTTGCAGTCGTCACCGTCAGGGTTGCCGCTTTTATAGGGAACAACGGCCCAGTGGCGAGCGCGCAGAGGAGGACCCGGAAAGACCTCTCCCCTCGTAACTCACGGCCCATGTCAGATGGTACGGGTGAATGGGACAAGTATACGTTGTTGGACGTGGAAACACACTGTTGAATGACGGTGCCGAAATGGGCGGGAGTGCTTTCTCGTTTGAAGGTCGCTGCATCTTCTTCTTTCTTATAACCGCCCTCTTCCTAACGCTCACTCGCCCCCCTCCCGGAAAAGTGTATCGAACAAAAGGGATTCTCATCACCCACCAACCCCGGTCATCAGAGGAATAATTGGTCGATTACGGAAAATATCGTAGCTATAAATATTAACTAGATTCTTTGCAATGAACAAGATCGATAATTATGATTTTTTTAAAGGGATATTTACCCGAAAGACCCTATAATCTTTATTAATTACCTCTACGACCTTTGAAACACTCGTAATTCCTCCCTCACCCTCGTAAAGTTGTTAACCTTTACTCTACAGACCCTGTGGTTAACCACCATCCATGTAGTCGTTAAAACTAACCAAATTCTGTTATCTTCTTTTACACAATACCCATTTTAGTTATCAAATTTACTATAGGTGCCATCTCCTCCCCTAAGCAGTCCCCCCTCCAGTTGAAGTCCCCCCACCCCCACGTCGTCCGCCGGTTGAATCCCCTCCTCCCCTGCGACCCGCAGCCACCCATGCGAAGCCCCCGCCCGACGGTTGGAGCCCCTGCGACCCCCGCCGCTGCCCCTGTGAGCCCCTCCGTCCGCCGGTTGAAGCTCCTCTCCCCCGCGACCGCTACCCCTGCGCCCCCTCCCTCGCTCGTCCCATCCCATCCGATCGAAGGCCCCACACCCAAGCCGCCGCCTCCCCCTGCTGCCCGTCGATTGAACCCCATCCGCCCCTGCGACCCCCAGCTGCCACCCCTGCGAAGCCAAGCCTGCGCCTCCCCAACCTCCCCTGCGAAGCCACCCGCCGTCATTTGAAGAGCCTCTCCTCCCCCAACCCGGCGACCCCCAGCCGCTGCCTCCCTACGAAGCCACCGTCGCCCACCTACTTTCTCCGGTTCAGGTCTAGAGGTTCATCGCCATGGGAGGGGAGGCTGTCCACAGGGAGGTCAAACAGGGATAGATTATTTTTTTGTTCTTGATAATTTTAGCCGTTCGATCGTATCTTGGTTAGATTAACTCCTTTTTAACTCAAGGAAGTTAACTCCAGATGTGTCAATTTAATGGTAGGGTACGTGAGGTAAGACGGAGCAAGTTTACAGGGGTGAGGGATGAATTACGATGTTTCAAAGGTCGTAGAGGTAATTGACAAAGATTATAAGGTCTGCCGGGTAAAAATCCCTTTTTAAAATACCTTTATTAGATGATTTAGAGCAATGTTTTTTTTAAATTAAATCAAATAGCGAATCGGAAATCTTATCAAAATGCTCGGATTGGGTTGAACTATATACTGTAATACGAGTTCAATCTGATGATGCCATCATCATTTATCTAAACTGGTTTAACCGAATTTGATGGGAAAAGCGATTGAACAGACTTATCAAATCAGAATATAAGGGTAAAATGTGTATGCCCTTTAGGAGGAGCTAACTTAGCCTCCCCTCCTCCATTTTTTCCATATTAAAAAAAATAAAAAATAGAGGGAAAATGGGGCGGGGGAGCTAAGTTAGCCCCCCCAGGGAGCAACCCCATTTAACCCTATAAGGGTAAAATGTGTATGGTTCCTGAGGGGGAGCTAACTTAGCTCCCCTTGCCCTATTTTTTTCCATATTTTTTATATATTTTTGAAAATACTTCCGTGGATTTTCATTATTATATCCTATATTATGTCATTCAAATTTCGTACGAAAAGAGACTCCTGCGACCTCCGTCCAGATAGATGTTTTTAAACAATTCCGTGGCCGTTAAAAATGACTTGCCTGATGGAGGCCGTAGGAGTCTATGTTTCACAGGAAATTTGAATGGTATAATATAGGGACTTAGTGATGAATATTCTTGAAGAATTTTTCAAAAAATAAAAAATAAAGGGAAAATGGGGTGAGGGGGTCTAACTAAGGGTCAGTCCCATTTAACCCTATATATAATGTACGCCCAATATACTTGAAATAGAAATAAAATACATAAACAATATATATTTTACAATATACATAAAATAGGTTTTTTCCATATACAATATCAAATGCCATACAATGTATATATATATATATAATTTTAGAGTAAATGCTCTATATAATAGCAATTTAATTATGATTAAAATCCCATCACACGCACAAAATTGTGCTAAAGTAGTCATTTAGGAATTTGGGATTTACCAAAAGTCATGGTTTCAACTTCCATTAATAACATTATTTTTTAATAAACTCAAAATTAAACACGGTTAGGTTTGGTTGAACATGGTTGGATCGGGTTTGAAACAATAGGTTGAATCGATGGCTTGACTGAAACTGAGACTTTCGACCAGAATCGGTAAGACTGGTTCATCGGATTTGTCTAGACTCGGTTCACTAGTCGAACAGGACGGTACGCTCTGGTTTTCAAAACACTGATTTAGAGTGTTCAAAACTGACTATTACTCGGTTAAGAATGATATTTTATTTTTAAAAAATATCTTTGCTTGAAAGGAATTCCGTGGTATAAAAAGAAACCATCTATCTCTTCCTAAAAATTGTTTGAAAAGGAAAGAAAGACAAACGACTCTCATTTAGCTTATAGAAACTCTCTATAAAAAATCAAATGAACTTGTGATGATGGATCTAGTCAAAGCTAATCCTCGAGGACCCGAAATCAAAAGGTCAATATAAAAGAAAATTACGGCTACCAAGATCTTGAGGAGATTTACCACAAAGAACTATATGCAATGAATCTCAAGATGACCTTGCCTAGAAGCTACTGCGATTCGATAAGTCCACTGTCAAAACCTTAAGTAGTTTCTTATCTTTTGTTAGGCGTGAATAGCATGATGTAGGGTGGAGCATTGGGTCCGGACGGCCCGGACCCGACCTGACCCGACCCGCAAAAGCCCGAGCTCGGCCCGAAACCCGGATGTACAAATGGGTCGGGCCCGAGTCCTCTTTTTTCAAAAATATTATGCTCGGGCCGGGCCGAGCCCGAACCTGAAGTACAAATGGGTCGAGCCCGGACCCTCGTATTTCAAAATATCATATTAGAACGAAATTAGGGGACACGGATTTATAGTCACAATACATCCAATATTTCCTTCATCCATCAATAGTGATACTATATCGTAATAATACATCCAATATTCATGTGTTATGGATGAATTATATCCATAACAAATAAATTGGAATCAAAGTGCAACTTCATGGAATCAAAATAAGTGCGGGTTCAGCCCGACCCGAGCCCGACCCCAACCCGAGCCCGATCCCGCGGACCTTGGGTCGGGCCTGGGTCCTCAGTTTGCTGAAAAAAGCGGGCCTCGACCTTGACCCAAGGCCCACGGAAAATTGATGGGCTCGGGTCGGGCTTTCCCGGATTGGGCCGGGTCGAGCCCAATGCTCCACCCTAGCATGATGATAAACCCAGCAATCCATTTTTTTAAAAAAATACAAGGCATTTTTACACCATAAGCCCAACAAACCTTGTAAATCACCTTCTCGATCTTGTATTCTTTATTATTATCACCTAAATCCTACAAACTTGCTAACTGTTATATCACAACCCTCGAAGAGTAATCCTCAGAGTCCGTCAAGGTCCGTAGTGTAAGAGTTAGCAACACCCACATCTTCCTCCTCCCCCAGGCATCAACCACTCCCTCCCTTCAGGCTCGCCGACCATCTCCCCCTTCTTCCTCCTCCAGCCCCCTCCCCCTTCCTCCACCCACAAGCTATTAGCTACCTACCCCCTCTTCATCCCCCCCTTCCTCCGCCCTTTCAAACCCAGAACTTGCACGATGGCGAGCCACCCGTGGAAGGAGCCCGCACACCTGATGCATTCGGAGATGGTGTGGTGGTGGAGGAGGTTGCAGGTCACACCGAGGAGGAGGTAGGAACAAAGGTCGAGGGGGGAAAGGATGGAGTCGAGGATATGGGAGGGGAGGCGCAACAACGGAGAGAATGTGTCGGTCTCCTCCTCTAGGGCATCGCCGGGCGTGGTGGTGGAGGAAGTTGCAGGTCATGTCGAGGCAAATATGGGAGCGAACGTCGAGGGGGCGAGGATGGAGTCGAGGAGATGGGAGGGGAGGCACAACAATAGAGAGAGGGTGTCGATCTCCTCCTCCTCCTCTTCCGAGGCATCGACGGGCATGGTGATGAAGGAAGTTGCAGATCACACTAAGGCGGAGATGGGGGCGAGGTCAAGGGGGAGAGGATGGAGTCGAAGAGATGGGAGGGGAGGCACGACAAGGAAGAGAGGATGTTGATCTCCTTATCCTTTGAGGCGTCGACATGCGTGGTGGTGGAGGAAGCTGCAGGTCATGCCAAGGTGGAGATGGGAACGTAGGTCGAGGGGTGATGATGAGGTCGAGGAGATTGGATGGAAGGCACAACAACATAGAGAGGGCATCGATCTCCTCCTCCTCCGAGGCATCGGCATCGGCATGGATGTCGCTCGCCTTCCTCCGCCTCCTCTCCACGCAAAAGTGGTTGCGACACTTGATCAGAGATGACACTTAGATGGAGGAGGAATGAGGAAGAGAACGAGAGGGCATGATTTGCAAATAAGATAGAGCATCATGGGCAATTTTATCTTTTTTAACTGAAATCGTCAAATATCACGGACATCCCAAACGGAACATATTATGTCATGTAAGAGTTAAGCATTATTCGAAGTTTCTCATGTTGTTATGAATTATCGAGGATTCCAGAGGTAATTACGAAATTACTCAGAATTATAGATGTAAGTATCCTTTTAAAAATAAGTATCAAATCAATATTATTGAAAAATAAAAGAAAGTTGGGTTCTTTTAAATAAAAAATACTTTGGATTGATCTTTCTACACCACAGGGGAGATTGTTAGTAACATGTATTTGCACATCATGTTTGAATGATGACAAAATAGCTTCTGTTTGAACAATTAGTTTAAGGCAAATGAATCAAAGATTCAACTTGCTTGATGCAAAGAAACAACGAGTATCAAAGACAATGCTCCAAAGAACTAAAAACCACATGCAAAGAAAGAAGGAATAAAAACTTTGGACCGAAAAATTCCATGTTTTAGACTGAAAGTGTTCGAAGATTTGAATATATGTGTTGGTTTTCTATTTTCTATTAATTTTGTATTAAAAAAGCCGAACATGAACCACATGTAAGCATGATATACACTATAACACTCGTAAATTGAAAACTCAAATCAATTCTACGTATGAAAATATTGGGCAGATTTCCCTTTATAAGGGTACTTATCTCAACTTGGATCTTTAATAATCCTTAAGAAAACTAGATAAAGAATGATAATCTCAATTTAATTGATTTGCAATCTTGATTGATTAAAAGATTCTCACGATTCTGTTATTCTCTCTTACATTTATTAATGAAATTTCCTTAATTATCACAAACGAGATCGTTGATGGATGCACAATGTCTCCATATGAACTATAAATAAGAAGAGGTGTGAGCCTTGCGAGTTTTCGTAGCTTAAGAAACAAATCAAAGAGAGAAAGAAAAATGAAAGTCCGTAGATTTTACAACAAAATTTTGAGAGAGCAACCTTTAAAGTTTTTACTCTTTGATATTCTTTCATACAATTTCGAAGCAGTTATTGGTTCGGTGATACCTATCCATTATTTGGTGATTTGTAGCTTGTATGTAGGGATGTCAGAAAAATCACGGATTCGATATTCGCTCAGGTTCGATTCGATAATAGTCTGATTCGAATTCGATTCGATCAAAAATGAACCTAACTGTAACATAACTTTGGGCTCATTTACATAAACGAACCGAACCTTGAAATGATAGGTTCGCTCAAGTTCAGTCCGTTAAAAGTTCGATACATACATACATACATATATGTAGAAGTGATCCTATAAGAGCCAAAACCTGTGAGAGCATGAGAGCATGCATTCTGGACCACATGATTCAACCAGGAGAGAGAAGACAGAATCATGTGGTCCAGAATGCATGCTCTCATGCTCTCACAATTTTTTACTCTCATAGGATCACCCCCCCTCTCTCTCTATATATAAGGTAAAATGGGGCTGTCCCCATGGGGGGACTAACTTGGCTCCCCTTGCCCCATTTTGTCCGATTTTTTTATTTTTTTGAATTTTATTCCGTGAATTTTCATCAATATATCTCTATATTATGTCATTAAAATTTCGTACGAAACAGAGACTCCTACGGCCTCCATCCAGATGGGGTCGTTTTTAGTGATTCTGTTACCGTTAAAAAATGATTGTCTGGATGGAGGCCGTAGGAGTCTCTTTTTCGCACGAAATTTTAATGACATAATATAGAGATATAGTGATGAAATTCCACGGAAGAACTTTTCAAAAAATAAAATTAAAAAAAACGGACGAAACGGGGCGGGGGGAGCCAAGTTAGTTCCCCCAGGGGGCAACCCCATTTAATATATAGGGTTAAATGGGGCTGCCCCCTGGGGGGAGCTAACTTGGCTCCCCTACCCTGTTTCGTCCATTTTTTTTTTTGAAAATTTCTTCCGTGGAATTTCATCACTATATCCCTATATTATGTCATTAAAATTTCGTGCGAAACAGAGACTCGTACGGCCTCAATCCATACCGTCCTTTTTTAACGGTAACAGAATTGCTAAAAATAACCCCGTCTGAATGGAGGCCGTAGGAGTCTCTGTTTCGCACGAAATTTTGATGACATAATATAGGGATATATTGATAAAAATCTACGGAATAAATTTTCAAAAAAAAAACCGGGAAAAAATGGGGGCGGGGGAAGCCAAGTTAGCTCCCCCCATGGGGGCAGCCCAATTTTACCCATTATATATATATATATATATATATATATATATATATATGGGTTAAATGGGGCTGTCCCCTAGGGGGAGCTAACTTGGCTCCCCCGTCCCATTTCACTCAGTTTTTTATTTTTTTCTTCAAAAATTTCTTCCGTGGAATTTCATCACTATATCCCTATATTATGTCATTAAAATTTCGTGCGAAATAGAGACTACTGCCTTCATCCAGACAGTTATTTTTTAACGGTAACAGAATTACTAAAAATGACCCCGCCTGAATGAAGGCCGTAGGAGTCTCTATTTCACACGAAATTTTAATGACATAATATAGGGATATATTGATGAAAATCTACAGAAGAAATTTTCGAAAGAAAATAAAAAAATTGGGCGAAATGGGGTGGGGGAGCTAAGTTAGCTCTCCCCCATGGGGGTGTTGTGAAAATCAGTGATCTGTTATTCAAGGGAACCCTAGGCTCTCTTATATAGGGAGAGACCTCAAGGGTAAAATATATAGTAGTCTAGAGAAAAATAAAAATGACGAACATGTACATAGTATATAATAATATCTATCTCTACACTCCCCCTCAAGGTGGAGCATAGATGTCTATCATGCTCAGCTTGGAAGAACATCTCTGAAAAGGTCCTCTGAGCAACGGCTTGGTGAGTACGTTGTCAGTATGATCCCCTGAGCTCACGTGAGCTGTAGATATCAATCCTCTCTGGATCAAGTCTCTAGTGTAGTGGTAGTCAACTTCAATACGCTTTGTTCTTTCATGAAAAGCTGGATTGTTGGCAATAAACAAGGCTTCCTGATTGTCACACTGAAGTTGCATGAGTAGAAGTACGACTACATGTAGATCCTCTAGTGCAGATCGAACCCACATCATCTCCATGCTTGCTTGCGCCATGGCCCTATATTCGGATTCAGCACTGGACCTTGCCACAACAGTTTGTTTCTTGCTTTTCCAAGAAACCAGAGAGCTCCCAACAAAAACTGCAAATCCTGAGGTTGATTTTCGATCCTTAGGGCATCCTGCGTAATCGATATCTGCACATGTTGAGATAGACAAATCTGTGTGCCCTTTCGAAACAGCAACCCAGAACCTGGAGAAGACTTCAGATACCTCAGTATCATGTATATGGCATCCATATGAACCTGTCTTGGCTGCTCCATAAATTGACTCACCCTGCTTACTGCAAAAGCAATATCGGGTCGAGTTATGGTAATATAAAGGAGCTTACCCACCATTTCTCTATACCTCCTCTTGTCCACTTCAGCAGTGTCATCATCATACAGCTTCATGCTTGGATCCATGGGAATACTTGATGATTTGCATCCAGCCATGCCTGTTTCAGTCAAGAAATCTGTAATGTACTTCCTTTGGGTCATCACCAGACCCTGTGCATTCTTGGAAAATTCCAACCCCAGAAAGTATCTTAGGGTTCCATGATCCTTCAAGACGAACTGACGGCCTAGGAATGCCTTCGCCCTTTCTATGCCCTGAATATCATCTCCTGTAACCAGAATATCATCAACATAGACCATGATAACAACCGTACCTGTCGATGACTTCTGAACAAACAACAAGTGGTCTGCATTCGACCTCTTGAATTCATGTCGTTCAATCAGATTGGAAAGCTTTTGGAACCACGCTCTTGGACTCTGTTTGAGGCCATAAATTACCTTGTGAAGTCTATACACCATATGCTTCTCCCCCTCAGCAGTAAACCCTGGTGGCTGCTGCATGTAGACTTCCTCCTGCAGATCTCCATACAAGAAGGCATTCTTGACATCCAGTTGAGATATACTCCAGTCACGTACCACAACAACTGATAAGAGAATCTGAAGAGTAGAATGATGAGCCACTGGAGAAAATGTATCCATATAGTCCACGCCATAGGTTTGTGTAAAACCTCACGCGACCAGTCGTGCTTTGTACCCTATCTAGACTGCCATCAGCGTGGTATTTAACTGTGAATACCCACTTACAGCTCACAATAGATGCATCAGGAGGAGCAGTAACCAAGGTCCATGTGCCATGAGATTGTAATGCACGCATCTCATCTTCCATAACCATTCTCCAGCAATCAATCTTCATAGCTTCCTGGTAGGTCCGTGGTATGTCCACGGAAGACAAAGATGCAGCAAATCTCTGAAAGTCGCCTGTGAGGCGATGAAAAGACACATGTGAAGCAAAGGGATAAGATGCACACGTCCGCTTCTGCTTCCGGATAGCAATAGGAATATCAAGATCATCTTCCGCTGTACTGGATGGTGTAGTCTCCTCCTGCAATGAAGAATCCTGCACATGTACCATATCTGACCCGTCAGTAGTAATGCCATTAGAACATACCTGAGGCGTGATAGATGTCTGACGTGTAGCCTGAGTAGGACCTGACCGATGCGTATAGAATTTAGGTAAAGGTGGAATAGAAGGTCGTGGAAGTGGTGGAGGTGGAGGTGGTGGTGGTGGTGAAGATGACGTAGAGACATGAATAGGAGTGGACTCAGGTGAACTCCAAGTAGGAGGTGGAGGGACATAGACATCATCGTTTGTAGTAGATGGTACCGGTCTGTCACCTGTAGGGGAAAAATACGTAACAAACTCAAAGAACGTGACATCAGTACTAACAAAGTATTTCTTGTTTATGAGATCATAACACCGATAGCCCTCTGAGTCCAAGAGTAACCGACAAAGACACACTTGACAGCTCTAGGAGAGAGCTTGTCAAGTCCAGGAGTCATAAGATGAGCAAATGCCACAGTACCAAAGACACGAGGAGTAAGTGAGAATAATTCCTTGTCAGGAAAAATGATAGAGAGAGGAATTTTCTCACCAAGAACAGAAGATAGTATACGATTGACCAGGTAGCAAGCGGTAAGAACAGCATCCCCCCAGAAAGAAATAGGAGCACAACTCTGAATCAATAGGGTTCAAGTAATGTCAAGAAGGTGGCGATGCTTTCTTTCTGCCACACCATTCTGCTGAGATGTGTAAGCACAAGTGATTGGGTGAATAATGCCCTTTGACGAAAGAAACCGAGAGAGGGACCGTGTGCAGAATTCTAGAGCATTATCTGTACGAACATATTTGACAATAGAAGAAAACACATTTTGCACTTCACTAATCAAAATTCTAATCACATCGCCTGCTTCAGATTTATTCTTTAAAAGGAAGACCCAAGATACACGAGAAAAATCATCCATTACCACTAGATAAAATCTGTGTCCCTGATGATCGGTTACACGACTTGGACCCCATATATCTATGTGAAACAACTCGAACGGGGAGCTACTACTCCGACTCTGACGACTAGGAAAGCTCGACCGATGATGCTTTCCCAACTGACACGCTTCACAGCGAAAGGAAGAACTGGGAGAGATCTGAGGCAGAAGATGTCGCATTTTCTGGAGCGGGAGATGACCAAAACGGAGATGCCAGATGTACGGAGAAACTGGTCTGGAAAAATGAGAAGAGATGCCAGCATAAGAATTCCGGACCAGTCGATATAGACCATTCTGCTCAGAGCCACAGCCAATCACCCTGCCCGTTAGTATGTCCTGAAAAATAAGAGAAGATGGGTCAAATATAGCACGACATTGCAAATCCTTCGTTATCTGACTAATAGACAATAGATTCATTGAGAACTCAGGAGCATGTAGGACATTCTGTAGATGCATAGTAGAAGATAGGAAGACCTCCCCCTGTCCAACAAGGGAGGAATGAGTACCATCTGCGATCTATACTGAGCGGCCATCGGGAATGTCCCTGTAGGACACAAGTCTCTCTCGATCTCGGCAGAGATGATGTTTGTCACCGGAATCTATAATCCAATCAGAGATATCATGAGAAGATGTAAATGCAGTAGCACTACCCGAGGTACTAGTAGTAGCAGAGGAACTGGAAGATGTTGTAGCAGCAACATCAGAAGGTCCACCAAAAGAATCACCAGATGATTGTGGCATAATATCACGTAGACGTGCCACAAGTTCCTCAAAACGATTGTCTGTAGTAGATGGCAATTGGGGCTGAGAATGCTCTGCTACACGTGCTGATGCTGGGAACCCCATGCTTAGAGTAGCATGTCGCCTCCGAGTGACCTGTGCGGTGACAGTACGAACACGACTGACGAAAGCGACCTCCTCCTACCTCGAGGTCCACGTCTACGAACAGACGACTGACCACCTCTCCCACGCGATACTGCCATCGCCGATGGGGATGGAGTAGATGAGATGGAAGGAACTGAGATGCGACTGAGCCTCTTGTAAACATCCTCCATTGGAGGAATAACTACATCAGCCAAAATCTGAGAGCAGGCGGTCTCGTACTCAGGATCTAGGGCTGCAAGTAGAACGCCCACCATGGTGGCATTCCGAAATGTCTTCTGTTGTTCAGGAGTTGCTGTGAGTGGAATGGTATTGTATAACTTCTCAAACATCCCTCTCAGGGATGTGTACAAGGAGTGAAGAGGTCTGTCGTTCTGCTTCATCGTGAAGATATCATGCTGAAGCTGTAACATCTTGGTCTCATTTCGCACCTGGGAATACGTAGCAGCTAGAATATCCCACATTGCCTTGGTGGTGGGCTGATGGAGAACATCATTGGCAATCTCCATCGACAATGTACCTGACAACCAGACCTTGGCATACGAATCATCAGCCTCCCACGAGGCATATATCCCTGTCTTCTCTGCTGGCTCATCCTCGGTAAGAATGTGCTTCTTACCATTCGACTTCATGAGACTCATGAACTGCATCACCCAGAGCTCATAGTTCGACCCTTCCATCTTGACTATTGGTGCATGACCTTTGAACGCGCCTATGGAGGGCATATTGATGACATGGAAAAATCGAGGGTCTAGATATCTCACAAGGCGAGACATCCAGTCGATGCGGTGACCGCTCAATAGATCCCAAATCGATCAACAATTAACCCACAATAAATATATGCAATGAATATCCAAAAAATGTGGAGTTAAAATTTATTATAACTCTACATGCAAATGTGTATAGGTGTAAGTACAGGTAGAGGTCGAACACTGGGAGGCGAAGGGAATGTATGTGATGTATAATTTATTCAATCCATTGTTCATGTCCATTTATGGTTTTTGTGGGTTTTTGGTTTTTACATTTTTTTTATATTTTTTTATAATTTTTATTTTGTTTTTATATTATATATATATATATATTAATTTTCTTTTAATATTTTTAATTATATAATAAATATATATCTATTTATGTGTATATAGAGAGGTATATATAAGAGGAGAGAGAGAGGTAGTACAATATATGGATATGCATATATATATATATATAGATATAGATATAAGTGCTTAAAGTGTATAGATATAATATGTATATTTTTTTGTTTTTGATATTTTTCTAATTTTTGTGTTATTTTTCAGGAGTATTTCTATTTTTTTTTATATTTTTAATTTCAAAAATGTCCACAATATGGACTAATTAGCTAGCTGAATGTAATTTGAGTTTTAAAAATATGAAATAATTCCCAAAATTACCCAAGTTAATTTTAGTATATTAATAATAATGTAAAGATAATTATACAAGAGAAAAACATATTTTTGGGGTTTTTTAGGGTTTTTTTCTATTTTTTTGTTAGATTTTGGAGCTTTCTGATTTTTTTATTTTTCTTTTTCATATTTTTAGGGTTTTTCACTTTCTGGACACAATATATATAAAAATATACCATATATAATTTTTTTGGAATTTTTCAAAAACATTTTATAATTTTTTTGTATTTTTTAATTTAAACAGTACAAAAAGGGCTTCTTTTTCATTTCTAATAATTAGGAAAAATGCAAAAAATATGAAATAAAATATGGACGTGTAAGAACATCACATGAAACATCTATCCTGATTTTTCTAAATTTTTAAAAGCCTCATATGTATTTTTAATAAATAGATAAAAGACACAACATTTAAACAGCCTAGCAGGGGCATTTTTGCAAATAAAATAACTTCCAGGGGCATCAGTGCAAAAATTCCAACAGAAATAAACATTTATTTAAAGTTTTTGGGGCTAATTTCCAATATATAAAAACCGCCAGGGTTCGAGTGCAATTTTCACGCACCTCACGTGGGACTGCACGTGAGGCGCGGAAGGACCTAAATGTAATTCTCAGGAACTCAAGGGCCCTTTAGCAAAAATTACATTTTATTTACAACGTGCTAATTATTTTATAATATTAAAAATTAAATACAAAAAGTGCGGGGGTTGTATATGCAATTTACCCCAAAGGCGCTTCATCCGACGGCTGATCTTCGTCCACTAATCCACGTGGCGCCTCCACGTGGGCCGATGACGGTTCGCGATCCACGGCTAGGATTAGATCACTCGCGTGATCTGACGGTCTGAGTGTTGGAGGATCGGACGGCTGTGATTCGACCTGGGTCTTCGTCTTCATCCAATGGCTGGGAGCTGACGTGCAAGAATAGGGAAGCAAGCTCGCCGGGGCGAGCTTCTTCCGCCTAGATCTCGCTCCTTCACCGGTCGTCGCTGCACTTGAAGGTCCCAGAAGCTTCCTGGAGGGCTGCTTTATCTGCTGGAGGGCTTGGATCGACCAGAGCCACGCTGGAGCGCCGCCATGAGCTCGAAGAAGAAACGGAGCTCCAGGTACCTCCATCGGCTTGGAAATCGTCTCCTGGTGCTCTTTGGCGCACCTAACCTGCACAGGAAGGTAGAGGGGCTCGAGGGCTCTCTCCTCGACCTGGGGGTTGAAGCTGTTAGCGCAAAAATGAGCGAGATGGCGAAGCCTCCGGCGAGCGGCGGAGTTGAGGCTTCGATTCGCGGATCCAGGGAGGGATCCAGTTGGACAGGGTGGTCTGGAGGTGGAGAAGTCGGTAGGGAACGAAATGACGGTGGAAGGGTGGTCGGAAAACAACGAGGGTACTGTGGAGAAGTCGCCGGAGCTGAGCTCCGGCGAACTTCGAATTACCTAAACTAAGCTAATCTAAGAATCTAAATGCAAAATAAACGACGAAAATGAAATGCAGGAATGAAAACCTACCTAAAAATAGTAAAGGCGCAGCTAGACTTGGCCGGGGGGCCAAGGAGCAGGACGGCTGCCAGAGCGCCGCCGTGGGTGCAACCACCACCATCTCCAGCCGATTCAAGGTGCCGGCGGCATCCTCCTGTCACGAGGATCACACCTGGGACTAAATGCAAGGAAGAAAATGGGGCGAGGCTGACCAAACTTGGAGAGATGGAAGTGGTTCCTTATTTATGCACAACGAAGCACCCTTATTTGATCGGGCCATAGCGGTTGATCGGCGATATGTACAAGGGCTCCAGGATCTCGGCGAGAATCACGGATGATCAGAGAATACTTTTCATGAAGGGACTGTTGTCGACGGAGCGACCAATCGAGCGGGAAAAATGGAGGAAATCGGGGGAATCGACAGGTCTGACGGGAGTCAGAGGCGCAGGGGGGAGTTAACCGGAGGTCAACACTCCCTGGCCCCTGATTGGTCCACGTCAGGACGAACTTGACCTATTTATTTAACATAATAAATGAATTAATTAGAATTTGCTTATTAAATAAAAAATGTTTATAAATTAATGTAGTATTTATTTATGATTTTTATTTATTTTTTTGAAGTTTTTTATTATGGGTTTATTTTAATAATGTATTTATAAGTATATTTATATATATTTATTTTTTATTTTGTTTATTTTATTTTATTATTTTATTTTCTTATTTTATAAATTTATAACTTATTTTTGGGAGTATAAATATTTTTTTATTTAATTTTTATAAATTTATTTACATTTTTAAATAAATGTGTATATGTATATGTAGGTATACTTATAGGTATTTTACCTATATATTATATACATTTTATTTATTTAATGAATTTTATTTGTTTTTATTTTGGATTTGTATTTTTAATAAGTTATGTATAATATATACATTAATATAGATGAATAAAGAATAAAAGAATAAAATCCCCTTTTATTTATGTACATTCTTAACATAGGTATTTTGCCTATGTATTACATAAGCTTATTTTATTTTACAAATTCTTTTTAGTTTCTTTTAATTTTAATATGTATATGTATTCTATACATTATTTGCAAAATTCTAAAATTATAATTTTGTACAAATAATGAATACTGAATAAAATGAATATTTTAATTAGTACTATATACAAGGGGAGTCAAAAATCTAACTTCTGCAGAAGGACTCCAAAAATTATGAAACCCATTTTATTAAATAGTTCTTGGAAAGCTATATACAATTAAAGGTGAGTTTGGGTGATTTGGAGTTTTTATTCGCAAGATATGGGTCTGTGAAATTGAGATTTTGGCTTCTTATTCTGAGTATAAAATGTACACTGTATATAATTTTTGTACAAAATCAATTTTGTATTTTTATTTACATTATTACCTACAACTTTCATGTACAAAATATTTTTATTTGATGAATAAATAATTAAATGCAAAATAGGTGTCAAAAATGCATAAATAAATGAATAAATAAATGAGGTATTTATGGTACTCTTGGCCCTTATCTCCCCCTACTTTATTCCTTGTCGACCAATTCCATGCTGGCCTTGGTCTCGGGGTTAGGGTCATAAAATATTTACAATATTTTATTCATTTTTCTTTTCTTCTCTTTATTCTATAATTTTGGCATTAAAAACCTTATTCTATGTACATTTAATACAATTGAATTATGAATGCTATTATATACAAATTAATGCTATTTACATGCATTTGCTGGGGTTTTTAAGGCCAAAATGATAGAATAAAGGTGATGAAATGGAGATTCATCACCCCCCTATACTTGCCTTTGCTAGTCCCTAGCAAATACTTATGCAATAAGTAAAAAGGACAAAGAATAAGAAGAAAAGAAAAAGCAAAAATAAGGAATGTAAAGAATAAATTGAATTGATCATGATTATTAAACTCATTTGTACAAAATCAAAGTTTGGAGCTCAGGTTAGACCTTGGTGTGAGAATGTGTGTGGAACCTAGTCGGGAACCAGATTTAAAACACAACAGCCTTCGAGAGTCACAGAACTCGGTTCAAATTCCCTCAATAGCCAGGTCAGAACTAGCCTACATCATACGCAAACCCTTATGACTATGAAGCTGACTTGTACGTGTACGTGATAGTGGCTCTCCCCAACTGAAATGACAAAGCGACTAGCTTCTCCAGAATGACAAACCAATGATTCCCTAATCCAACAGCTCTTTCCTCGAGGAGCGGGGTATTCCCTTCTAAGTTCAAGTGGCATCCAACTCAAGAGGAGGAGGTAGAGAAAAGAATGGACGGTAGCCAGTGTAGCTACCTATCCTGGGATGCAAGACCAGTGTAGTCAAGTCATCCAGCTGCAGGCTCACATGGTATAACTTTGATGCTCAAGCTTGCTTATTTTCTATACAACATATATACATTCTCCGACAGGCACTTTATTTTATTTTCAAGCCTGTCCACTTTTTTGGAGATTTTTTTTTCAGCATACTATATACAGCAGCATTTACATAAGGAGTTTTTCCTCTTGAGCCAGAAGACTATCCCTCTTTTGAAGCATTATTGCAACCCACACTCTCCTGTCGTTAGACCTCATGGCTACTGGACCAGGTTGGGGTGCACTTCCCTCCCTAGAGGAGGACGAATGTTTCCACCCGTGTGCGTCTTAGACTGGCAAATCCAACCCCCTCACCACTCCAACTGAGTTGAGCCAAGTGAAAGGTGCAAGTGTCCAAGTTAGGTCACGATCGACAAGAGTCATATGTGTGTTTCGAAAAGTTCTAGTTAGTCCACTGAGGTGACTTGAACCCAGCCCTGATTTCTCAAAGAATTAAGTCTGAATAGACCTGAAGTACCTTAAACCTAGTTCCCATAAGATTCCAGTGCAGTTAGGTGCGGTAAGGTCCAACCAAGCTCCAATCTCTGACTTTATTGGATTAGTTCAATCATCAATACTCAATCACAGAATATGAATGCTATGCAAATGCTATTTACAAGTATGCATGCAATTTTTCAAAGAATTTGAAACAAAGAGAAAATTTTAGCACAAAGAATTTTGGCACTCAAAGTATAAAATATGTACAACTATTTACACGGGCGTGTCGCTTTATTTTACAAGAATTAAGACTTCACAATTTAGTTTTTAATTTATAGGTATATATGTACACTTATTAAAGAATTTTGTTTATTTTTATTATTATTTTATTTATTAGATGTATCTATTCCTCAAACTTATTTGACACCAATTTTTCAGACAATTTTTGAAAACTATAGTCCAAAATAATTTTTACAAACATTTTTACAAACACGTACACACATTTGAAAATCATTTTGCAAAGGTTTTTCAAAACATTATATATAGATTTTCAACATCTTTTTGCAACCATTTTTCAAACCATTTGCAAATCATTTTTCAAACCTTTTATTTCACACAAAGAAAATAAATTTTACAAACCACACATTTTTACACAGGTTGAAAACATGTAACAAAATATTTTCAAAATAGTTATCAATAAATGTTCACAAAGATTTTCAAACTATTTTTCAAACATTTTGCAAAAAATATTTTCACCTGATTTATTAATCAGTATATACAAAAAGAATTTAAGGAATAATCACATCTTTTTATTGAGGGTTTTTAACGAATTTAAAGAATTATTAGCCATATTATACGAAAGTACGAGTTATGGCTAAAGTATATACATAATATATACGACCCCCCTATACTTAGCTTGAGCTATGTCCTCATAGATCGAAAAGAAAAGAGAAGACATAACTCGTACTGAGTATAGACAAGTCTAAAGAATATACGAATAAGAGACGAAGGAAATAGAAGTTGACCGTACCCCCTATACTTAGGATCAAGTAATCCTTAAGTATAGCAGACTGTACACAAAGCAGGGAGGGTCAAGGGTGGGAATAAACAGATCAAAGAATTAACAAATCAGGGGTGCACCCCCTATACTTAGGACAAAGTACGTCCTAAGTACAGAAAACTGACACAAAGGGGCGACACCTTTTATTTAGATACAGAATTATAAAAAGGAAAAGAAGAAAAGAAGAAAAGATAGATATATACAGATAGATGAAAAGATCGTGGAGAATATACGCATCACTCCCCCTATACTCAGGGTGAGATATCCCTCAGTATAAGCAACAACAGGAGTGATGAAACTGAACAAGGAAAGAACAACGCGGTGTGTACCCCCCCTATACTTAGCACAAAGTACGTCCGAAGTATAGACACAAAGATATGGCGATAGATCTGGGGCACACTAAAACATACGGGAGAAAGAATGAAAAAGGCACACATATGTACAAGCGGTGAAAAACTGGTGTAGTACAGGACGGTATCTGACAATTGAATACCGTACTCTCGTCATCGTCTCCCTGTGAGAACGAGGACGCAGTCAGAAGGTGAAAAGATGCCCTGATATGTAGTCAGGTGGGTGTCGGCTACCGGGGATAAGAGGTCGAAAGGTTGGATATCGGGTCCGGTAGCATGAAGCAGATGATCGGCTCATATGGTCAACATGAGGGAACGGAGCCGATACCGTAAGACCGGGAGAAAGAAAGAGTAGTACAGACTCCTCCGATCAATCAGAGTCTCAGTAAGATATGGAAAGGTAAGGATCAAGAGACATCATGGTATTCGGTGGTCATGAGGTCGGAAGGTCACAGGAGACACATCGGATACCGCAGGACATGGCTCAACCCTGCGAGGGTCGTCAAGGTGAGCGGGCTCAAGGGAGCCTGATCCATCAGACGGATCACAGAGACGGTTTCGGTAGGCGACAGATCGGCTACCAGCAGAAGAGACCGTCTAATCAGGAAAGTGTGGCAGCGTCCCGCAGATAACCCTCGGGGAACGTGCTGCCAGCTAGGCATGAAAATAGCAGATATTAGAAGCTCAACCTCACGAGGACCGTCAAGGCGAGCAGACTCAAAGGAGTCTAATCAGATGGGTCCCATGATCTGCAGATCGGATATACAATCAGCAGTGGGGACCGAGCGTAAAGAGAGTGTCGCAGCCTCCCGCAGATAGTCCTCGGAGAGTACTACGATCTAGGCAATGAATAGTCAGAATGTATCTCTACCTTGCGAGGGCCGTCAAGGAGAGACGAGGGCTCAAAGGAGCCGGATCCATCAGACAGACCCACATAGTGGTCTCAGTAGTCGACAAATCGGCTACCAGCAGCAAAGACCAGTCCGATCGGAAATATGTCATAGTCTCCCGTAGATAACCCTCGGAAAGCTATGAACTAGGCATGGAATAATCAGAAAGGTGGAGCTCTGCCTTGCGAGGACCGTCAAGGAGAGCTGACTCAGATGAGTCTAGTACATTGGCCTCGTGTATTGACAGGTCAGGTACACAATCACAGGGGGAGGCCAATCAAGCATATCATCTGACTTGGTTCTGGGTCCCATCACAATGGCGACCCAAGCAGTGGATGAAACCATAGTCCTAGAAATTGTCACATTCTCCCGCAGCTAGTCCTCGGGAAGTAATGCGAGCTAGATCAATGTAGGTCATGGGAATGCGGGCAAGTCATCTCAGGTCCTCAAAAGTAATAAATCATTCAATCATTTGGAGGGCATAAGATCATGCAAGGGAGCAAATAATCATGTCATTCACCAAACATCCCTTGGGTCTGAGATGGCACGAAATATAGTCGGGAATCCTCTAAGTGCCAGGGTGGAGTAGAGAGTCAGGAGATCAAGGATGGGTCAAATAGGAAGATGAGATATCATGCAGGATCCGCACACCTCTGTCAGGCACTTCATATCAGAATAAGCAGTCAATCCTCAAAATCAAGATGGTTGGAACCGCAAGAAAGATAGATCAATCAATACTCATGAAGTCTTCATCGAATTATCGCACCATATCACATCCTTAATCCGGCATGCGAGAACTAAAATTCCTCAATAATGCATCACCCCTATGCTCTATGCATCAGCAAAAATCCTCAAGAAGCCCATATGCATGTATCAAAGACAAATTCATCACATCAATCTCAGCAACCTCAACATCATTGGCCTGACTTACACAAATAATCTGTATAAATAATCCTTGATGCAGGCCTCATCAATATGCACAGCATTCCCGGGTAAAGGGATAGGTGATATAGGGAACACAAGTAGGGTGGATAAGAAGGGTAACACAATGGGGTGGAGAAGATGATTGAGCGTGCGTGCCAATATCGCGGGTGGTGGAAGAGTGATACAGAGGGTACGAGGAGGGCGGGCGAGAAAATCAGGACATAGACAAAATTGGGTGTTCCACACAAGGCGGGAACACCGTCAAAATGGTGGTCCGAAGAGCATACTCTCCTCGAACCTGAGAAGATGAAGATGATACGGAGAATATGAAGAGAGTGATGAAAAAGAAGGAAACAAAGGACTTGGCGAAGAATGATTGAGCTCAAGCGCCAATATCATGACTTGATGCAAAATGAAGAGATATATGTATAAGAGAGATAGAGAGACTCAAAGATGAAAAATGCATGACTCACACGGACGGGACCGACTACTTTAGTAATGAAAAACACAATGAGCTCCAAGTCACAATCAATACACAAGGCCAACCCCCGATTCACCTACTCGACACAGTGAAGACCGTCAGGTTACGATCATTTATCTTTTCATTTTTAGAGTGAGGTGAGAATCACAAAGTTGTACAGACACTTAGGAGGCTTGATGGGATTTGGGCTCTACTCCTTAGTGGGTCGTGAGCAATTTAAAACGCATACAATAAGGGGTTGCTCTCCCCAAGACAAGGAAGTCCATTATGTTTTATTTTTATGTCCAATAGAGTTAGCAGTCCCGATTTTATTTAAGTTATCACTTTTTTTTTGGGTATTTTCAATGCACGTGCCTATCGAGGTTCCAATTTCCATTAAGCATCCTAGGTTGGTAAAATCAGAGGGAGAAGATCGGAAAAGCCATGCAAGTTGGAAATCGATGATGCATGCTAAGTAAGAAGACTTACAGTGCCTCCCAGCTCTCTCCATGCGGGATGCAAAACAGAATTTGAAATCTATGCTATATGAAAATGCAAGCCGAAAAAATCGCCCTAGGTTCAGAAATTGCTATTATCGTGAAGCACCACAAGTCGCTCATTCATCTTTAGCCTCAAAAAGTCCGGTCTTGGCTCACCCCTCCTCTGCTCAACACACTTGAGTTTAGGAGAAAGCGCTTTGCGGGGCTCGCTGTGGCACAAAGGCTAAGAGATAAATGAACGGCTGTTTAGAGTTTGATCTAGGTCCAAGGCGAACTATAGTTACATGCAAATATATATTAGGGTGTTTGGACCTAACTCTACGAGCAAGCAACTCCTAAGCTAAGGCTCATTCACACAAAATAATAAAATAAAATAAAGAAAAGGAAAAGTGTCAAAATCATCGAGGCCCCCAAGGGAACAATCCCTCGGGCAATGGACCTCGGGAGTCGGAGTGTACCTGTGAGAGTCATGTTTTATTACAATCCAAGTGTCACCCTCTCACATGAATATACAAAATAAAATAAAATAGAATGCATACAAATAGCGACTGTCTTCAAAAATTCTCCTTCATCTACTATTGATGCTCTCTCCTGTTGGCTTGGCATAGAAGAGACAACTCCACCTTGCTTGGATGCACTGGTCCTCCTAAGAGGTCCTCCTTCGCTTGGCGGTCCCTCACATCAAAGATAAATAAAGGCGATGGGTCAGAACAATCAATCAAATAATCTCAAAAAAAACAAATAAATAAATGAATCATGGACATGAGCAAGAATTAAATAAATGAACAAATAAGCTCACAAAATCATACAAAATCCGTTGCCTCCCAAGCAACGGCGCCGTTTGATGAAAGGATATGATCGAGGGTCTAGATATCTCACAAGGCGAGACATCCAGTCGATGCGGTGACCGCTCAACAGATTCCAAATCGATCAACAATTAACCCACAATAAATATATGCAATGAATATCCAAAAAATATGGAGTTAAAATTTATTATAACTCTACATGCAAATGTGTATAGGTGTAAGTACAGGTAGAGGTCGAACATTGGGAGGCGAAGGGAATGTATGTGATGTATAATTTATTCAATCCATTGTTCATGTCCATTTATGGTTTTTGTGGGTTTTTGGTTTCTACATTTTTTTATATTTTTTTTATAATTTTTATTTGTTTTTATATTATATATATATTAATTTTATTTTAATATTTTTAATTATATAATAAATATATATCTATTTATGTGTATATAGAGAGGTATATATAAGAGGAGAGAGAGAGGTAGTACAATATATGGATATACATACATATATATATATAAATATAAGTGCTTAAAGTGTATAGATATAATATGTATATATTTTTTTTGTTTTTGATCTTTTTCTAATTTTTGTGTTATTTTTCAGGAGTATTTCTATTTTTTTTATATTTTTAATTTCAAAAATGTCCACAATATGGACTAATTAGCTACCCGAATGTAATTTTGGTTTTAAAAATATGAAATAATTCCCAAAATTACCCAAATTAATTTTAATATATTAATAATATTGTATAGATAATTATAAAAGAGAAAAACATATTTTTGGGGTTTTTAGGGATTTTTCTATTTTTTGTTAGATTTTGAAGCTTTCTGATTTTTTTATTTTTCTTTTTCATATTGTTAGGGTTTTTCACTTTCTGGACACAATATATATATATAAAAATATACCATATATAATTTTTTTGGAATTTTTCAAAAATATTTTATATTTTTTGTATTTTCTAATTTAAATAGTACAAAAGGGATTCTTTTTCATTTCTAATAATTAGGAAAAATGCAAAAAATGCGAAATAAAATATGGGCGTGTAAGAACATCACATGAAACATCTATCCTGATTTTTCTGAAATTTTAGAAGCCTCATAGGTATTTTTAATAAATAGATAAAAGACACAAAATTTAAACAGCCTGGCAGGGGCATTTTTGCAAATAAAATAACTTCCAGGGGCATCAATGCAAAAATTCCAACAGAAATAAACATTTATTTAAAGTTTTTGGGGCTAATTTCCAATATACAAAAACCGCCAAGGTTCGAGTGCAATTTTCACGCGCCTCACGTGGGACTGCACGTGAGGCGCGGAAGGACCTAAATGTAATTCTCAGGAACTCAGGGGCCCTTTAGCAAAAATTACATTTTATTTACAACATGCTAATTATTTTACAATATTAATAATTAAATACAAAAGTGTGGGGGTTGTATATGCAATTTACCCCAAAGGCGCTTCATCCGACGGCTGATCTTCGTCCACTAATCCACGTGGGGCCTCCACGTGGGCCGATGACGGTCCGCGATCTACGGCTAGGATTAGATCACTCGCGTGATCTGACGGTCTGAGTGCTGGAGGATCGGACGGCTGTGATTCGACCTGGGTCTTCGTCTTCATCCAACGGCTGGGAGCTGACGTGCAAGAACAGGGAATCAAGCTCGCCGGGGCGAGCTTCTTCCGCCTAGATCTCGCTCCTTCGCCGGTCATCGCTGCACCTGAAGGTCCCAGAAGCTTCCTGGAGGGCTGCTTTATCTGCTGGAGGGCTTGGATCGGCCGGAGCCACACTGGAGCGCCGCCACGAGCTCGGAGAAGAAACGGAGCTCCAGGTACCTCCACCGGCTTGGAAATCGTCTCCTGGTGCTCTTTGGCGCACCTAACCTGCACAGGAAGGTAGAGGGGCTCGAGGCTCTCTCCTCGACCCGGGGGTTGAAGCCGTTAGCGCAAAATTGAGCGAGATGGCGAAGCCTCCGGCGAGCGGCGGAGTTTAGGCTTCGATTCACGGATCTAGGGAGGGATCCGGTTGGACAGGGTGGTCTGGAGGTGGAGAAGTCGGTAGGGAACGAAATGACAGTGGAAGGGTGGTCGGAAAACAACGAGGGTACTGTGGAGAAGTCGCCGGAGCTGAGCTCCGGCGAACTTCGAATTACCTAAACTAAGCTAATCTAAGAATCTAAATGCAAAATAAACGACGAAAATGAAATGCAGGAACGAGAACCTACCTAAAAATAGTAAAGGCGCAGCTCGACTTGGCCGGGGGGCCAAGGAGCAGGACGGCTGCCGGAGCGCCGCCGTGGGTGCACCCGCCACCATCTCTATCAAGGCGTCAGGAGGCGCCGCAGTGCCGGCTAGAACCAAAGCCGGGCAACGAAGGGTGGCAGGAGTCCGGCTAGGGCACGCCGAGACTGGCTAGGGCACGTCGAGACAAGGGTGGCCGGCGGGATTTGGGCCGGTGGGACTGGAGGCCGGCGGGACGAAGAGGCCGACGGGACTGGAGGTCGGCGGGACTAAGGGGCCGCCGGGACTGGGGGGGCCGGCGGAGGGGCCCGGGGAGGCGGAGGGTCCCGGGTAGGCGGAGGGGCCCGGGGAGGCGGAGGTGCCCGGGGAGGCGGAGAGGGGCCGTCAGGGATTGGAGCCGGCAGAGGTGCCCGGGGAGGGGGCGGCGTCGGAGAGAAACAAAGGGAGAGAGGGCGACGGGTGAGGAGAGGGAGAGAGCTCTAGGGCTTGGGCTCTGATACCATGTTGTAAAAATCAGTGATCTGTTATTCAAGGGAACCCTAGGCTCTCTTATATAGGGAGACACCTCAAGGGTAAAATACATAGTAGTCAGAGAAAAATAAAAATGACGAACAGGTACATAGCATAAAATAATATCTATCTCTACAGAGGCAACCCCATTTTACCCTATATATATATGAGGAAAGGGAGCCTACTTTGTGAAGTAGGTAACCTTACCTACTCCACATCCATTTTTTGTAATTTTTTATTTTTTTTTGAAAAATACCATCGTGGATTTTCATAATTACATCCCTCTAATATGTCATTCAAATTTCGTTAGAAACAGACTCCTACGGCCTCCATCAAGACACTCATTTTTTAACGGTCACAGATTTGCTGTATATTACATTTCTGGATGGAGGCTGTAGGAGTCTATTTCTGACGAAAATTGAATGACATATTAGAGGGATATAATTATGAAAATCTACGATGGCATTTTTCAAAAAAAAAAGTGCGAAAAATAGATGTGAAGTAGGTAAGGTTACCTACTTCACAAAGTAGGCTCCCTTTCCTCTCTATATATATTATGATTTGGGAATTGGGAGCTCATACAAAGCTCACAACCATTATATCTTGATTTATGTTCAATTCTCCAAAAAACAAGGAACATAATATGATTTTTTCTCAAAATTTCCCCCAAAATTGTTGCTGACTTGAAACTCTAACCTCCCTATCACCCACTCACACATGCCTCCTCCCTCTCCTCTCTTCTCCACACGACACCCATCGACGTCACACCCTTCCTCCTTCTACTAGTGGCCAACGAACTCCCTTCCTCCTCCTAGCGGCTCGCCTCACCTCGCATCTCATCCCAATAGCCAACCGCTCCTCCTCTCCCACCAAGAGGCATCCCGAACTCCTCCTCCTAGCTTCCAACCGCCCCTCCTCTCCTCCCAAGCATCCTGTAGGACCACTCCTCCTCCTACCAGCAGTCTAACGACCTGCCACTCCTCCTCTCATTTTCCCAAGCGACCCGTCGTACCCCGCAACCTCCTCCCAACGACCCTCGCACCACGTAACCTCCTCCCAATAGCCCACTGCATCTCGCAACCTCCTCCCCAAGCAGCCCGCCATACCCCGCAACCTCCTCCCAGCAGCCAGTCGCTCCTCCTCTCCACCCCCAAGTGGCATGCCGAACTCCTCCTCCCAGCGGCCAGCGGCCCACCGCTCCTCTCCTCCTCCTAGGAAGTTGTAGCCCCCAACGACAAGATGAATTCCCAAGGTTTGCTTTGGATTGTGGATATGCCATTTTCTTTTTTCATTGTTTCATATCATAGTTAAATTCATAAGTCAGAACTACAAATTAGTAATTTTTCTTAATGATTTGTGGATATCTTATTCAAAGGATAAACTCTAGTGCTGCATTAAATTGTGGATATCCCATTTCAATTTCTAATTTGGAAGGATTAATATCTTAAATTACATAATTTTTATAATTGTGTGGTATGTGAAATATTACTTGTTAAGAATCATTCAATATGATTATTTTCATTTTTTATAATCTTGTGCCCATTCACTTTGTATAAAATCGAACCTTTAATGAACCGAATCTTTGCAAACCTCAACCAAATCGAACCAAATCTGAACAAGATTTTAATCTTATCGAATCAAACTGAACCCAGGTAGGTTCGCTCAGGTTGTTTTGTTTACACCCCTACTTGTATCTAGGGTTGATTTTATATAAGCTCCTTATGAGGGAGCAATTTGATTATAATGCTTGGTTTTGGTTGAGATCAACCCTATAATTTTTTATTCACATTGACGGTTTTCCACATTAGAATTCTTTTCTGCATATCTGATTGGATTTTACATATGATTGTGATTTTCTTGGAATTGACATACCATGCAGGACTTGCTTGTTAACTGTGTACTTTTCATAATTTGCTCTATAAGGAGGATCTTCTCTTAATAAGTGGTATCAAAGCCAGCATTATTGATAAGATGTAATAGTGCAACAATATGATTATCAGTCTGAATCAGATCAACTATAATTTCTGAAGACCATGTTCCTTCTAATTTTGTCCACCCAAAAGTCCAAATCCAAAAGCAATGAAGAATGGGAATTTGAGCATGAACAAGTTTGTGAATGTATTTGATAGTTTATGGACGAGAATACGTACTAGAGGTACATACCGGTCGGATAAAATTCGTATTCCGATCCCTTGGTTTATTCATTTTAATGGATCGAATTGGACTGGAATTTTCAAAATCTGTTAAAGTATGGAGTGGATCAGATTATTACCTAAAACCTACTCTGATTCAATTAGTTAGTCCATAAACATACACACACATACACATATATACATATACATACGTACATACATATATACATGCATGCACGCATACATACATACAAGGGTAAATTACAATTTGGGTCCCCATCTATGGGTCAGATCCCAGAATTGTTCCCGATCTTTAAATTGTATCGATTCGGGTCCTAGGACCATTTAGGAAATGGAAGTTTTGGGGTTCATGACTAATATGCTCTTGTTGGGAAGGGAATGGGGGGTGAATTCCAACTTTTAAACAAGGACATACTCGTCATTAGCGTCAAAAAGTTCCTTACATTAATGATCCTAGGACCCAAATCATTACAATTTAAAGATTGGGACCCATTCTGGGATCTGACCCATAGATGGGGACCTAAATTGTAATTTACCCTATTAACTTTTTGTAAGGCCATAATCAATGGCATCCATCCAATTTCTCAATTAAAGAAATAGTTAGAAAACAAAATAGTAAGTACATAAATGAGTAATAATTTTCAAATGAATCTTGCATACAAGTCCTCTTGCAACCACTCTCTCTTCTCTCTTGAAAGTCAAGTGCTAAATCCACCAAATAATAAAATGTGTCTTTATCTTGTAAAGTTGTAAATAATATTTAGTTATTCCACTCTCGATTCCCTCTCCCTCTCATTACTCTTGGGCATTAATATTCCTCTTAGTTCCTTCTCCTCTCGGTCTATTTCAGCATCAGCCCCTCCTGCACAAGGTTGTTGTTGAGATGGCAATCGGTCTGACAAGGCTAACAAGCTAGCTTAGTCATCGTTGTGTTGACCATCCACAATTATATTAAGCTAGTAGGTTAAAATTTATTACAGCTCTACAAAAATGTGTATAGTGCAAGTATGTAGAGTGTCAAACCACAAAGATAAAAAATGTAGGGTAGGTAATTATTGATAATCATTGCTAATTAATAATAATTATTTTTATTATTTTACTTGTTTTTATGTAGGTTTTTTAATTATTTATTTTTTATGTATATTTTAGTTGTTTTATGTTTTTTATTTTAATTTTTAAGTTTGTATTTTATTTTTAATTTTAAAAATTTTTAAATTCTTTTTATTATTAAAATAACATATGTAACTATATGTAATAAAATAGATATTATATCTTATATAAGTATTATATAGTGTGTATGTGTATATTAGATTTCCTTCCAATAGGATGCATTCCTTCATGAGTTCAGGAAGGCCGACTCTTTTTTAAAAAAAAACACGACGACTTTAGTAGAATACGTATACAATTTGTATTATAATGTACAATTTTATTGTTTGTATTATAATGTGGAGTTTTGTATGCGGTTTGTATTTATAATGTGCAGTTATAATACAAATTGTATATGTATTCGACTAAAGTGCTCGCGTTTTGTATTAAAGAGGCCGGTCATCCTGAACTCAGGAAGGACTGCATCCTATTGGAAAGTTCCCCTATATAATATAGTTATTTACATTTATAAATAAGTCAAAATATATTTAAAAAAGAAAATAAAACATTTTATGCTTTTTTATGATTTTTCTCTATTTTATGTAATTTTTATATAATTTTTCAAATTTTAATGTATTTTAAAGTTGAAAATATACAAATCAATAAATAAATTAAATATCTAAGGTTGTTTAGGTTTTAATAAATAGTTATAAGTTCAAAATTAATAAAAAATAATTTTAATATATTCTATATAATAAAAAAATCACAAGAAAGAAATATTTTTGGATTTTTATAGGATTTATGTAAATTTTTATAAGGATTTTAGGGTTTTGTGATTTTCAAGTTTTATATTTTGTATTTTTAGTGATTTTTGGATATGTGATAGAATATACCGATTTTTTTGGAATTTTTATGGATTTTAATATGCTAAAAAGGGAATATAAGCATGTTTTTGGATTTTAAAAATAAAAAACTACGTTAAATGCCAAATAAAATTCAGGCATGCTTAAACATGATTACATGCATCTGACATAATTTTCCTACAGATTTTAGCAGAAAGAAATTATTTAATAAAGCAATATACACAAAAATAAAATACACAACCAATAGGGACCCAGTTGTAATTAATAAAAACTAAGCATCCATTTAATAATAGCTCCAGAAACATTAAGGGTTTACATGTAATATTTACAATGTCTCGCGCGGTACTACACATGAGGCAAAAGGGCCAAATAGTAAATATCGTAAAGTATGAGGGTCTATAGCAATTAAACCTATTCATTTTACACTTCAAACTTGTTTTATAGGACTAAAAGGAAATACAAAATGCATAAAGGTTTAGCTGAAATATACCCAAGAGGGACCATGCATCGTACATGAGGTCTGAATCGACGACTGTTGTGTGTCCACGTGTGCCCATTCATGGATGGATGGCGGAGGTGGTGTACTGCTTCTTCTTTTAATCCAAGGGCCTGGATTAGATCTGGGCCTCACTCTCAATCCAACTACGCTGAGGGACTCATGAAGAACATGGAAGAACACTTCCTTGTCTTCACTTTGATCCTCGATATCTTCTCCCTCCGAGCATCTCTAGCGATGTTGATGAGCTCAATCCCTTCATGGGACCTCTCCGCTACTGTAGGCCTTCTCCAGAAGCTCTGGGCCTCATCAGAGGAGGCCTAGAGGGTGTTCCTTCTCTGACGACCTGGGCTGCATGTCCTTTGATTGAATCGAGCTCCAAGTGGTTCTTTTGGACCTCATTATTGCACAAAAACCTTAAGGGGTTCTCGACATGAAATGAAGCTGGAAAGCACATGGGGGTGAAGGGACGATGAGTCTCCAGTGATACGGTGGAGTTAAGATGATGTAAAAGCGACGAGGAGTGAAATGAAGTGGCTAGGTGGTCGGAATTGGGGTATCACAACTGGAAACAATGGCCGAAGCTGGAGCTAAGCTGGAGCTCTGGTGAACTACGAATCTAAAATTTAAGCTAAATAATACGATATCAAGCTAAATTAGTGCTAACCCTAAGCTAAGGGATGAAAATTCTAACTAAAAACCTAAAGTTACATCTCATACCTGGTCAGGGGATCGAGGAGCAGATGACCATTGGAGTGAGCTCCGACGATGGCTGAATCTCTTGTCTTCCGCTTTGTCTAGGCCGCAAATCTGGGAGCCGACCTTCATATTACTAAGGGGCTCAACCTTCGGTTGATTCTTGGGGTTACGATGGAGTAGAGAGGGTCAAAAATTCAAAATAAGGTCATGGGTGGTTTTTATAAATATGGCAATGGAGGGTGACCTGGAGATTGCTTGAGATGAAAGGGGGGTTGGTGAGACTATGATAATAGCGAGATAGAGGGGTATGCGGTGACAAGAATGGTGAAGAGCTTGAGAGAAATGGAGTTGATGGGGAAGCGTAAGAATTTGGAGAAAAAGGGGGTTCACATGTTCTGAGAGGGTCAGATGCTAAGGTTAGTACTGACCTGAGGTCAACGTTTCCAGCCTCCTGATCGGTCCACGAAGGACCAAGTCAGGACAAAGCTAAATACAAATTACGTATAAACTCAATATAAAATAGTGAAGGATTTTTTTAAATAAAACTTAAAACATAAAATTGTTTTAATTTTATAAACTATTTAATGATGATTTTTATTTATTTTTACAACATTATTTATTATATGTTAATATTTAAGAGTACATATATTGGTATATATACATGTATCTTACATGTTATATTTTTTATTTTGTAATTTATATACAAAATAGTATATTTACATATTTTACATTTATAACATTATTAAAAATATATTTACATATTTTTATGATATTTTTATGATTTTATTTGTGTATAAATAATTACGTGTATTTTCATTATAAGTATAGTATACCTTATGTATTACAATGTATTATCTATTTTAGTATTTTAAATTTTTATATTTATGTTTATGTTTTTGATATGTATAGTATAATATATAATTATTTAAAAATATAAGGAGAAAAAAAAGAATGAAATAACCGATTTTTAGTACAGATGCCCTAGTACAATAGTACTCCAAAAGCTAGCTTTTGTATCTTAGCTCTATTTTTAATGATTTCGTTAAATAGTAATTTACTTTGAATTACAATGGAGTTGAGTTTAGTTCAATTTGAGTTCATATGGAGAAGATATTGATCAATGAAGTCTTGTTTACGACTTTTTTTCTATTTATACCATGTGCATTGTGCATGATTTATATTGGCTATTATTTTTAGATTTTCTATACATTAATGTGTACAAGTTTCATGTTGAATATTTCACTATTTGAGGCATGTATAATAAAGAAGGAAATAGTGCTAAAATTGCCTATTTTCACAGTATATTATATACATAAAATTAGGGTTTCTAAATCATTTGTACAGTATATGGCCCTTATCTCCCCCCCCCCCCAATTTATTCCTGGTCGACCTAGTCAATATTTGACTTGATCTCAGGGTTTATGGTCATTTAGTATCTTTTGATACTTCATTTACTTTTATTTTCTTTATTCTTTAATTTTGAATTTAAATACATGTATTTATATGTTAATTACATATCAATGTTAATTGTTAATTTATGCAAATTAGTAGTATTTACATGTATTTTGTAGGGTTTTAAAGCCAAAATGGAAGAACAAAGGTAGACGAATTGCAATTCATCACTCCCATATACGTACCTCTGCTAGTCCCTAGTAAACACTTATTAGGAGAATAAATGATGCAAAAGAAAAAAGAAAAGGAAAGGAAAATAAAGAACTTGGAATGATTCTGACTTTTAAACTTATCTTCATAAAATCAAAGTTTGGAGCTCAGTAGGACCTTTGGATTGTTAATGTGTCGGAACTTATTGAGAATAGGATCTAAAACTTAATAGCCCTCAAGTTCAACAATCCTCTATTCATATCGCCTTCATAACCAGGTCAGAATATGTCTTTTCATATGGAAACCCTTATGACTATGGGTCTCACTTGTACAATGTATGTGAAATGTACTCACTTTTAAAGTACTCCATTTTAAAATATCTTCAAAACAAGACCAATTTCATAAAATTCGGAGCTCATATGTGAAAGTTGGGTTTTGGGCCTCTGTTGCACATTTTAACTTTTTGTGATTTTTGACCCGAGTTTTTATGTACATAGTTAACCTTTTAATTTTATTCCTTCTACATTTGTGTTCTTTGATGAAAGTTTTATTGAGCGTCATAAAACTGAAATCAAAGAAACTGACCGTGTCCTAGTGTCCGTTGTGAGTCTGTACAAAAGTTGTGTGTTTCGTACTTTTATTCTATTTTCCTATTTTCTTATTTATTAAACAACAACAACAAAGCCTTTTCCCACAACTCAGCCATGGCCGGTCCCAAGCTCGGGTAAATGAGGAGGGTTGCGTTAGGTAGCCGACAGCCAACGTAAAACAGTCGGAGACAACTTCCTAATATTTTTTTAAAAAATATTATTTAGGATGTTGCCTCATGACAGTCGGATCTTTTCAACATGGATTCTTATTTATTAAAAATCCAAAAAATTAGATTAGCATGCAATTAGTTTTCTTTTATTTTATCGTATTTTTTTAGATTTTTATCATCTTTAAAACCACCAAAAAAATTACAAAATCCCCAAAAGCTCGTTTTCTATACACATGGAAAACACCAAAAATATCACTTTGTACAGATGACCTCTTTTACTCTTGATTTCTTCACAAAAGTTGAATATCTCATTGAAATGAACAACATTCATGTTGATCACCTTTTCATTTGAAGTCGTCCTCTATCACTTATTATTGTTTCTTCTTTTCTTGTGTCTGGTCGAAGTCAATGCTATGTGGCATCCATCCATTGGTCCATCTCATTTCACTAATCCACCTCACTCTTCCCCTCTCATTTTCTCTCCCCTCTATTTCCAACCAATCACACCACACCCACCATTGACCCCAAGTCAACTCCCTCCTACTACAACCGTTACATATGAAGACCCAATGTCTTCTTCATGCACACGTCAGATTCCCATCCCTTCCAGCCGTTCTCACCTTGCATGTAACCTCCTAAAGATAGCTATAAACCTCCATAGCCGCTACCACCATTAACCCTCCAACATCCAAAATCATATAAAACCCTACCACCACCTCCATTCTCCTCATCCACCATTCCACATACCTCTCGTCTAACATTCACACTACCCCAGGTGACAGCAACGGGTAGGGCCTCGATCTGCGACGAGGAGGTTCGGTGAGATCCTCGGTCATCTTTGTTGACCGTGTCACATCTTCACCTAGTTGTTGAGCCCTCTGCTCCTCTTCGTCGGAGTAGATTGAGCGACGACCACTGCGGAGCCCCTTAGCTTCTCTTCCATCGACGAACCTTTCTCCCTCACTGGTAATCCATTAACCCTACAGGTAACTCCCTCCTCCTTCCTCCCTTCTTCTCATATTCTTCCTCCTCCATTACGCATCATCTTTTTCTTCTCCATATTTTCTCTCTCCTCATTTCTTCATCATCCTTTTATCAAATCACCAAATAATTTCATTTCAATGGATAAATCATGCCTCCTGAATCATGAATATGATTTTTATTTATTTTTTAACTGAGATCTTATCAATCAATTAATCAAAAAATTACATCAGCTAAACAAATAGAGGAGAATCCCCTGTTTTGAACAGGGGACTCCTTGCACCACTTCACCCACGTTCTCTCCGTCTTCTTCTTTATTTCTGCTTCCCCCTCTCTTTCTATCCACTTCTTCCTCACATTCTTCTTCCATTTCTTGCACCACCAACCCATACTCTTCTTATTCCCTACACCCCCTCTCCTTCAACCTCCACACCCATCTACACACACAAGTGTTGTACGTCCCTAGCACTCACCCGCTCACTTCCCACACACATTCACAAGCTGTTGCACTTACACGACCTCTTCACCTCCACCCCCGTCCGCCTACCATCGCTGCCACCGACAACGGTTGTGCGTGCCACCCTCCTTTTTCTCTTGCTTCTGCTAACTTTACAGGTACATATTAACTTCAGTAGTGCGCCATCCCCTTCCACGCCTCGCCTGCGCTACACCACCGCAACCCGCGCCTCTCCGGCCACCTGTTGCGCCACCACTGCACGACCAGCTCGTACAACCCTCCAGTAGCTTGCGCCTCCGCCATTGGTGCGAGGAGGAGCGTCGCCCTCATTGCGACCTCCACCTGACCACCTTCCCCAGCCCGCCAACATCCAGTTTTCCTCTCACGTGACGAGCACAGGAGGTGGGGGCAAAAATTGCCTCAAGCCCCCCAAAGCACCAACAAATTACAGAAAGCCCCCGCTGATGTTATCATCACGTGCGGATCACGTGATGTATGGAAAAATTGCAATGAAGTTCAGATCATTTTACGTATTTGTAGATAAGTCCCTCTAGGGATCACTTTGAATGAAAAATTTTACTTTTATTTATAGTTCAGTCCATGGATCTTTATTTTAGCATATCTTTCTCATATGAACTCTGTTTTTAGCACGTAATATGTCATTTTGAAGTTATTTTCATGATCTTTCATATTATATCTCTTGTGAATAGATCTAGGAATTATTATTTGAGGAGCATTATGAGTTGTGCAGGCTGAAAATTGACATATGAGTGTTACTTTATTGATAAAAGTTGATCTAACTTGCAGGAACCTATTTTCGAAGATCTTATCCGATTAAGTCTCTCTTGATTATTGATCTTCTTAATTAATGAATTGATCTTTGCATGGTATACATGAGGAAGTGAAATTAATCTAATTCTTTGATACTTTATTTGAGGAATTGTTAAGTTGATTGATCTTCTAGTGTTTGAACGTTATTTTCAAGGAGTTCAATCTATTGTTTGAACTCGTGATGCATATGATATTTGATATAAGGTTGTTATTTTTGAGGGGTGATTTACAAGAAAATAAAGGGGCAGAGTATCTTGAGAAATTCTCGCAGGATAAAACTTTGATACATTGATCTGTTTGACCTGCATCTGAAATATTGATTGTTACATATTTTTAGACTTAATCTCTTTCGATTTATGATGATTTTTAAGGATTAAGTGATCAAATCATTTGAGAATTGAATCTTATAAAATCACAGATCTTGTGTTGAATTGTTTTCTCTATTTTATTGCATCTCATTGCATTTCATTGCATTTTATCTTTAGGCACTAAAATTAATTAGCAATTAGTTAATTATTTAATTTGATTTAAAACCACCCAACTAAAAATCACAGTTCCCTATGTTCGACCTTGGTAGACTTGCCAAGTTAAAAATACTCCACATCATTCAAAGACTTTGGTTTTTGTTGAATCGTTTTTTGCCTCCTATACTACAATTCCTAATTATTAAAGAGGCGGATTTCGAGTTCATCAAATGACGTCGTTGCCGAGGAACGATGAATTTTTAGGGTTTTAAATTATTTTTGTAATTAATTTTGTGAAAATTATTTCTATGTCATTTTATTTATTCTCTGTATTTTATTTTGCACTTCTGATACTAACCACATCCTCTCTTATTGCAGATAGCTCGGAGCGATTTTTGGATATTATTCAAGGACCAACGAATTTTATTTTTGTTAGAGAGAACATAGTCTAGTTTACTTTCTGCATTATTCTCAGGGTCCCTCTCTTTGAACAATGTTAATTTGTAATATTCAGGACTGGACTCTCTGTGGTGTGGCGTACAATTTAGGAGCACATACGCTAGATTAGAATTATTTTTGCTCGTGTTCGTAAATTTAAGGACATACATTATACTAACTAGACGCACTGGTAGATCGTTCGACTTAGCCAAATTTTGAAATCAATTCTTCCCGCTAATAGAACTATCTACTTAGGGTGTTTTTCATCCATGCATATCATTTAGTGTAATTTAAATTACTTGTATTGCATCCCGTATGGAGAACACGAGGAATCACTGTAAGTCTTCCTCTTAAGCATGCATCATTGATTTACACTTGCATTAGCTTTTTCGATTCTCCCTCCTCAGTTTTACAACTTAGGAATTAAAGGAATTGTGACTGCTCATTAGGCGTGAACTTCTGTGTTCACATAAACTTTAGTGATAACCTTAATCTAAAACTAGGATTGTTAATCAAGGCAACTGTAAATAAATTGATATAAAATTAACCCTTGTGTCTGGTGGAGAGAAACCCACTCATTGTTTGCAAGGACAAGATCGCACACTTAGAACAGAGCCAAAAATCGAAAAATTTCATTCAGACTACTAATTTTAAAAACAATAGCTACTTTTCAGTGAGGGTCTCGGATAGCCGTTTTACGGTTCGACTTTCCTTAGCATAGTGGGTGGTTTAGAGGACATTGCGAAAGGCTTAGTCCTCAAGTAACATGGGTAGCTATTTAAACGGTCCATACTGACACCTATACTGGCTGAAAGTAGGTGCAACTAGTTGTATGAACTCAGGACAATCTTTGTGAAATATTTCGGCACCTAATAGCTTCGCTTAATTTCAAGATTGTTTTGTCATTAAATTAAATTTGAAAAGTTAAGCGGCCGAACCCTGACGTGCCTTCACAAGTGTCAAGTAGGTGAATCTATGTGTTTGTTTTTTATTTGACTTGTGTGCGTCAAAGACCTTGCAATCTAAAGCAAATCGTGGTTTGTTGATCATTTCATCCCTCTTGAGAAGATGTCGGCACAATGGTCTTCTTTTCCGGTCTCCACGACCATGTTCGGATATCTTTCTTCTCACACTTCTCAGGGAAACCTGCTCTTTAAACCCGGTCCCCCTTAGCCATCATTCTCTTCCCTCCCTTACATCCCACCCTATGACCACACTTCTTCATGCAATAGACTTCTCTCACATTCTGACAATCTTATGGACATGAGAGAGCAAGCAGAATTGAGGATGAACAATAGAGTAACCGATACTGACAGTAGAACACGATTTTCTATTATTATGATCTCACAGCCTCTTGAATCGTCCCCTACTCAGGATGACTATCCTCCTGAGTACAATCAATTTTCCTTCGATAATTCACGAGAAAAATAGAGTCAAATATAACTCATGACCAAACCATAATGACTATGAACAATAAATACTCTACTTGAGGTTACATGACAGAATCATAATATGGAGAATGATTATTCAATTACAAGTCATGAGATGTTTGAGGATGAGATTGCTCGGATCAATCATAGAGCAGACGCTTTGACTGAGAAAATATACGATCCCATCCAATCTATGCAGAATTCTGAAAAAGAGAGGCCACCACCAGGCGAACCACTGAATCATCATGTGACTCACAATCAGGCACAACCACCGCTGACCTCTGACCCCCTACTGACCATATCACAGAAAATACCAAAAAATCAAAAAATAGAAAATTCAAAAAAAATGGACAATTCTGAAATGGAAGCATTTTGCAAAAGTCTAACCTAATAACTTCCATTGATTAAGGCCATAGAATATGTGCCTGATCTTAAGCAATTTGTGAAGAGCCGACTTAATCCTAAAAAGACAAGAAAGAAACGAACCAGGACTGAATATCATGTCATATCTATGGCTAGCTCATTGGTGATGAATCGAAAAACCAAGACCCGCAAGTCAAGCGGTTGACTCGGATCACATGTGAAATTGAGGATACCTTATTCACTCATGTTCGGTTAGATGACGACTCTACACTAAACATCATCCCCAAGTCCGTTTTTGACCAATTCAAACTTGGACAACTCAAAAAGAGTAGGACGATCGTTTAATTGCCCGATCGATCCACCAAAAGACCACAGAGGATTATTTCGCTCATCGTAAACTTTCGAGGTGACAAATACAAAGTGTACTTTATTGTCCTTGACATCGAGCACTGTAGAGGATTCTCTGAGTCTCCTATCATTTTAGGAAAACCGTTCTTAACCTCTTCTAAGGTAATTGTAGATTGTGAGACTCAGGAAATCAAGTTCCTGAACTCAGACCACAATGAGCAAACCCTTAATGACACGATCTGCTTTGCGGAAAACCAACTTGAAATCAATAGTTGTGATCAGGAGACAAATAGTTCATATTATCATACATCTCCTCATGGCACACAGATACAAACCCTAGGAAAGTCACCTGAAAGACTGATTGTTGCACAAACCTCGAATTCTCACCACCTTATCACTGCTCCTAGGAGAAATAAAGATTTTGGAGCTTATGAAGAATTGGACCATACTTCTGAGGAACGTCATGTTTATTTGAGTGGTCCAATTTTCGAGTCGGCAATAATTCACGAGATACTTGAACCATACAAGGAACCGACTCCGGAAACATCCGATGTCACCAAAATTCACGATCGTCAGGAAGTGACATCAACATCCTCTGTCATAACTCATAAAACCATAAGGAACAATCTCCCTTGCCCGAAGCAACACATGACCCTACAAGAATTGGTCAACTTGTACGGTGATTCATCTGATGAGGAACTCGTGAATGCCACACCGGTTACTCAAGAAAGGGAGATGAAGACTGTCCAACTTCCTCCCAATACTTCTCAAGAAAACAAACCGAACAAGAAATTCACCTTTGACCTTAGACACCAGGTGATTCCTGAAGAGTCCTTGTCCGGTCCTGAAGTGGTTCATCAAGTAAGTGCAATAGGTACAGCGCTGATCCAAGGGCACGTACCTCTGATCAACAATAGTTGGAGATCCTCTGCCTACGACTACTATTCTCCTGAGGACGACTCTGACGATGGCTGGTCCTCTTCATTTGCCTCCTCTTCATTTGCCTCCTCTTCACCGCCCTCCACATCTCAATATTATCTCCCTCCACACTCCCGCAAGAAGGTCTGTCGCAAACCTCCTTGATCTTGTACATCAGCAAATCTATCTGGTTCATCACTTGTAATTATCGATCATACTTAGGCTGACCTGAGCCTAAGTATAGGAGGACCGGTATCATTGTGTATACATCACTTCTGTTCTTTCCGCTCACCCTCAACTACCTCATTTCATGCTTTTCTTCTATGCTTAGTCCATCCAAAGTCTAAGTATAGGGGGGCATGTCGACTTCTATTAGTCTTAACTCGACTATATTTAGTACGAGCTATGTCTACATTTCAGCTTGTGCCATGAGGACATAGCACACACTAAGTATAGGGGGTGTTTGTATATTCTACTTTATCCGTAGCTTGTATTTTAATAGTTTTTATCTAACATCGGGGATGGGTACAAGTAGTATATATTATATAATACTAAATGCTTTCTGTAAATAATACATATTTTTCAAAAAAACAAAAAATTAAAAAAAAAATTTTTGCATAAAAAAGAAAAAAAGAAAAAAAATCACTCATGGTCTTGTATTTCATCAAGCATCTCATGCATTCCTTGGTTGGATTATTCCTGACACATTCACTATAACTCAAGACTTGAGGATTTTGAGGACACTTGATTTCTGTGATCTTGAGAATCTGAGTTAGCCAACAGTAATCATAGGGTTTTGAACTTAATAATCCACACTTCTCTATTTTGAAAGATTTGAGCGCTATATTGCACTCTTTATCTTTACCTTCAAAAATAATATGATTAGCACAATCACTTTCACAACTGCATGATTGATGAGATGAGCTGAGATATCACTTGAGGAACTAGGACTAGAGATTTGAGTTTAGACATGATCTAATGATGCTCGAGGATGAGATAAAGTGAATAAAGGCTTCAAGAAACCTGAGTGTCAACAAAACCCTAGCCAGTATGTGAACAAGTTCACGTGATATCTATTTGGTATTTACATATGTGCCAGGGTATGATGGATATAAATAAGTGTTGATTAATGTGTGCCAACTTTTGGTAAAAGTAGTGGAGCTAGCCAAAAAGAAAATAAAAGAAAAGAAAAGAAATATATGAAGAAAAAGCTCTATTCCTCAAAGTCAATCTACAAAAGAGCTTCCACCAATGATGAGCGCTCCCAAACATTTTTGAAGTGTCCACTTGGACCAAATGCTCTTAGGACCAAGGAGTCGGGCTAGCACCATAGAAGGGCTCTGCATCATTAGAGATACAAGTCTGGGTGTCAAAGGTATCTTAGATACTCAAAAAAGACACACCCCGGTGTACTCCCAGAAAAATAAGTGCAGATGACTCCGAATTCTCTTGACGAACACATTGATCAACAACAAAAATATCTAAGTGTTGAGTAATAAGGCACTCGAGAGGCCCCTTGTTCCAATGTGAGGGAGAGAAAATTAGACACAATCCTATATCCTCCATCATCTGGACGTCCATCTACATTTCAAGTTTGACAAACTAATGAGACAGCTGACTGAAGCAAGAATAGACGTATTCTTTAGTGTTGAGGATTAGGTCTAGAGGAGAGTCTCTTGGACTGGAACTTTGGGTGATGTCTCGACTCGACTCTCATGAATGCAGTACACTAATGTCATATCCTAATATTGTATGTACAAAAAGAGTATAATAAATAGAGAAGTTGGATTCCTTTTGATTAAGCATGGTTAAGCCCAGAAATTTAGGATTACATAAATTGAGGGTTTTCAAAAAAAATGAGCCTTGAAAATTCACATGCACAGTTAGAGATTTATTCAGCTAAGTCATTCATTCATTGATGCTCAGGGACGAGCATGGTTTAAGTATAGGGTATGATGAATACCGTATTCATCATGCTAAAATTGATCAATTAAGCTCTGTGTCTCAAAAATTCATTTACATTTAATCATTAATAAAACATCATTACCATACATACATGTGTAAATAATATTTGCATTCCATCATGCATTAAAAATCCCAAGTGTAAATGGCCCAAAAAGCTGCTAACTTCTCATATTCTTTTATTAATTTATCCTAACTTCAATGACCCCAGACTACCTCCATTGTGTAGAAATTACTAACAAGAATAAATAAAAAATACAAAAAATATTAACTCAAATAAGTGTCGAATAATCCCAAAGTCTAATTTCACATCTGACGGACTAAAACGTGCATATCTTCGTCATACAGTGTCCGATTTTGGTCTACTTACTTTTAAAATACTCCATTTTCAAATATCTTCAAAATAGGACCAATTTCATAAAATTCTGAGCTCATATATGAAAGTTGAGTTTTGAGCCTCTTTTGCGCATTTTAACTTTTTGTGATTTTTGACCTGAGTTTTTATTTACATAGTTAACCCTTTTAATTTTATTCCTTCTTCATTTGTGTTCTTTGATGAAAGATTTATCGAGCACATAAAAATTCAAATCTAGATTAAAACTAAAATCAAAGAAATTGACCGTGTCCAAGTGTCCGTTGTGAGTCTGTACAAAAGTTGTGTGTTTCGTACTTCTGTTTTATTTTCCTATTTCTTATTTATTAAGAATCAAAAAATAGATTAGTGTGTAATTAATTTTCTTGTATTTTGTCATATTTTTTCTAGGTTTTTATCCTCTTTAAAACTACCAAAAAATTACGAAATCCCAAAAAGCTCGTTTTCTATACACATGGAAAACCACCAAAAATACCGAATTGTACATATGATCTATTTTACTCTTGATTTCTTCACAAAAGTTGAATATCTCATTGAGATGAATAACTTTCATGTTGATCACCTTTTCATTTGAAGTCGTCCTATATCACTTATTATTGTTTCTTCTTTTCTTGTGTCTAGTCAAAGTCAATGCTATGTGCCATCCATCCATTGGTCCATCTCATTCACTAATCCACCTCACTCTTCCCCTCTCATTTTCTCTCCCCTCTATTTACAACCAATCACACCACACCCACCATTGACCCCAAGTCAACTCCCTCCTACTACAACCGTTACATATGAAGACCCAATGTCTTCTTCATGCACACGTCGGATTCCCATCCCTTCCAGCCGTTCTCACCTTGCACGTAACCTCCTAAAGATAGCTATAAACCTCCATAGCCGTTACCACCACAATCCATAACCCTCCAAAATCCAATAAAATCCTACTACCACCTCCATTCTCCTCATCCACCATTCCACATACCTCTCGTCTAACCTTCACACTACCCCATGTGACAGCAGCGGGTAGGGTCTCGATCCGCGACGAGGAGCTTCGGTGAGATCCTCCGCCATCTTTGTTGATCATGTCACATCTTCACCCAGCTGTTGAGCCCTCTGCTCCTCTTCATCGGAGTAGATTGAGGGATGACCATTGTGGAGCCCTTTAGCTTCTCTATCGATGAACCTTTCTCCCCTATTGGCAATCCATTAACCCTACAGGTAACTCCCTCCTCCTTCCTCCCTTCTTCTCATCTTCTTCCTCCTCCATTACTCATCATCTTTTTCTTCTCCATATTTTCTCTCTCCTCATTTCTTCATAATCCTTTCACCAAATCATCAAATAAATTTCATTTCAACGGATAAATCATGCCTCCTGAACATGAATATGATTTTTATTTATTTTTTAGCTGAGATCTTATCAATCAATTAATAAAAAATTTACATCAGCTAAACAAATAGAGGAGAAACCCTTGTTTTGAACAAGGGACTCCTTGCACCACTTCACCCCCACGCCTCTCTCTCTCTTCTTTCTTTCTTTCTTTCTTTCTTTCTTCTTCCTCCTCTCTTTCTACCCACTTCTTCCTCGCATTCTTCTTCCATTTCTTGCACCACCAACCCATCCTCTTCTTCTTCCCTATACCCCTCTCCTTCAACCTCCACACCCATCGACACACACAAGTGTTGTACGTCCCTAGCACTCACCCGCTCACTTCCCACACACATTCAAAAGCTGCTGCACTTGCACGACCTCTTCACCTCCACCCCCGTCTGCTTACCATCGCCGCCACAGGCAGCGGCTGTGCCGTGCCACCCTCCTTTTTCTCTTGCTTCTGCTAACTTTGCAGGTACAGATTAACTTCAGCCATGCGCCATCCCCATCTGTGCCTCGCCTGCGCTCCACCACCGCAACCCACGCCTCTCCAACCACATGTTGTGCCACCACTGCACGACCAGCTCGCACGCCCTCCAGCAGCTTGCACCTCCGCCATCGGTGCGAGGAGGAGCGCCGCCCTCACCGCGACCTCCACCTGACCGCCTTCCCCCGCCCGCCAACATCCGGTTTTCCTCTCACGTGAGGAGCACAGGAGGTGGGGGCAAAAATTGCATCAAGCCCCCAAAAGCACCAATAAATTACAGAAAGCCCTCGATGATGTCATCATCACGTGCGGATCACATGACGTGTGGAAAAATTGCAATGAAGTTCAGATCATTTTACGTATTTGCAGATAAGTCCCTCTAGGGATCACTTTGAAGGAAAAAGTTTACTTTTATTTACATTTCAGTCCCTGGATCTTTATTTTAGCATATCTTTCTCATATGAACTCTGTTTTTAGCACATAATATGTCATTTTGAAGCTATTTTCATGCTCTTTTATATTACTTCTCTTGTAATAGATCTGAGGCTATTTATTAGGAATTATTATTTGAGGAGAATTATGAGTTGTGCATGCTGGAAATTGACATATGAGTGCTACTTTATTTATAAAAGTTGATCTAACTTGCAGGAACCCATTTTCGAAGATCTTGTCTAATTAAATCTCTCTTGATTATTGATCTTCTAAATTAATGAATTGATCTTTGCAGGGGTATACATGAGGAAGTGAAATTAATCTAATTCCTTGATACTTTATTTGAGGAGTTGTTAAGTTGATTGATCCATTAGTGTATGAACGTTATTTTCAAGGAATTCGATCTATTGTTTGAACTCGTGATGCACCTGATATTTGATATAAGGCTGTTATTTTTTAGGGGTGATTTACAGGGAAATAAAGGGGCAGAGTATCTTGAGAGATTCTCGCATGATAAAACTTTGATACGTTGATTTGTTTGACCTGCATCTGAAATATTGATTGTTACATATTTTTGGAATTAATCTCTTTCGATCTGTGATGATTTTTAAGGATTAAGTGATCAAATCATTTGAGAATTGAATCTTATAAAATCACAGATCTCGTGCTGAATTGTTTTCTCTATTTTATTTCATCTCATTGCATTTCATTACGTTTTATCCTTAGGCACTGAAATTAATTAGCAATTAATTAATTATTTAATTTAATTTAAAACCACACAACTAAAAATCATCGTTCCCTGTGTTCGACCTTGGTAGACTTGCCAAGTTAAAAATGCTCCACAACATTCAAAGACGGTGGTTTTTGTTGAATCATTTTTCGCCTCCTATACTACAATTCCTAATTATTAAAGAGGCGGATTTCGAGTTCATCAGTGACCCATGTAGTCACATATCCCGTAGATCTTGATTAGTGTAGTCAAGTCTCCAGCAACATGCGACTTGAATCTTTGACTTTTGAAGTATAAGACTTTATTATCGATACATAACTCCTATGGGATATGATTTTTTGTGGCCTTTGTGTCGTCTATTTTTTGGGATAATTTTTGTGTACACATTTTTATGTACTATATACAACAACATTTACATAAGGAATTTTTCTTCTTGAGCTAATACACTATCCCTCTTTTGAAGCTTTATTTCAACCTACATCGTCATGTCTTTAGATATGCCACTAGATCGAATTGTCATGCATTGGCCTCCTATTGGGGCGACGCACGCGTGCTTCTCAAGCCAAAGAATGCTTCCCTCACCACCTCATCAGAGTTGAGATAAGTGCAGAGTGCTTGTCCAAGTTAGGCCATTGTTCTAAAGAGTCATGCGTGTGATTCAAAATACTTTACTTAGGCTAGTAAAGATGACATGTGAATATAGTCTTGTAGACTCAAAGAATTAAGTCCCATTGACCTGAAAAGTCTTGATTCCAGTTCCTATAAGGTTCATGTGGAGTTAAGTGGATTAAAGTCTAAACCAAGTTCCAATCTTTAGATTTTATTTCAGACTTGTTCAACTATTAAAATCATTCAGAAAAATGCCCATGCAATGCAAAGATATTTTTGTGAAGACAATTTTATGATTTTAAACTTTTATGTTGAATTTCAAATAGTTTTACAATTTTTTATGGGGTTTAGAAATTTTTCTCATTTTTTGGTCTTTTTCAATAGGTTAGTGAATTGATTTTTTGTACAAGTGTTATATACATATTAAGAAAAGATTTTACAGATATATACAAGTTTTATTCATGGTTTATTTACAGTATTACATACAAGGTTTTCAAAACTATTTGAAAATATTCTGCAAATATTTTACAAATATTTTGAAAACTTATTTTGCAAGTAATTTTTACAAAGAATTTTCAAATATTTACAAAGAATTTTACAAACATTTACAAAAGAATGTCTTTTTCAAAAGGTTTGAAAATATTTTACAAAGATTTTTTTCAAAAGTTTTAAAAAGTTTTTCAAAACATTTTTTAACCATTTTCCCAAATAATTTGCAAAACAGTTTCAAACTATATTTTACAAACATTTTTCAAAAACTTCTACACATATTTACAAGAGTTTTGACAATTGATTTATTCATATACCCTTACCAATATAGTATGGCTATATTATTGAAAATACAGAAAGTACGAGTTATGTCTAATTTATATATACATATATGTGACCCCCTTATACTTAGCTCGAACTATGCCCTCGTAGTGACTAAGGAGCAACAAAGGAAGACATAACTCACGCTAAGTCTAGAAAAGTCTATACAACAACTCGATAAAAAGAATAAGAAGTCGATCATCTCCCCTATACTTAGGATCAAGCAATCCTAAGTATCGCAAACTGTACACTGAGCGAGGATGATCGGGGATTAGAATTTATTAAAAATCAACGACTCGGCTTGTCGAACCCTATACTTAAGATGAAATATTCCTAAGTATAGAAAGTAATTATCAACAAGTTAGAAGACATGCAAGGGAATATATGAACTAAAAAATAAAAACAACTAAGAAAGAATGAACACATAACTCCACCTATACTTAGGGTAAATGATCTCTAAGCATAAGCAACAACAGGAGTAATGAAACATAACTAAGAAAGAACACTCGATCCATCTATCTCCCCTATACTTAGGATAAAGCACATCGGAAGCAAGGCAAACACATAGAACGAGGTGGATGAGAGAAACGGAACATGGAACAAAAGTAATATATACAAGGAGATGGGAATATATAATGCTCAAAAGGTAGAAGCTTGATCTTCTTGTATGACCGTTGAGGGATAGATCTGACAAGGTACATGTCGATATCGAGGTCAACTGCTGACAAAGCTCGGTTAGGATCGACGTAGTGGAAGTCCTCAATGATATCAAAATGGAAAGGCAAGTACTCATTAATGGAAGAAGCATGGTCAAGTCCAGCCTAGGAAGCCTCTCCTTCCTCTACCATCCACAGTTAAGTATCAATATTATAAATTTCACAGATCTCATCAACACATACCCACACATAAGAAGAAGGTACACATATGTCTATGCTTTTTGAGTCATCCTCCTTGAAGAGGAGTTCTTGGATCTCAATATCGTCCATGGTATGACAAACCTCTCTGATCTCAGCAGCTAGGTCATAGTCCTCTGAGTCAGCAGACATAGGTACATCCTCATCAGGGGTGGGTTTCTGAGTGGCAATTGGTGCAGTGATTGTCTCAATAGCAATGCTCTCGTTATTAGAACAAAAGTGTATCTCTCTGGATCCATGATGGATAATAACCTTCGTAATAGCGAGGAAAGGCTGACCCATGATGTTTGAGTATGCTCCACGGGGGTGGAGGTCTCCATGAGCAATACAACAAAGTCTATGAGGTAGCTCATGTCCTAGATCTGAATAACAACATTTTCAAGACTACCCTTCAGCCTCTTTATTGATTGGTTATCAAATTGACAAATCATACTGATTTTCTTGAGAGGCCTGAGATTGAGTGTATCAATAAGTGAGGACGTTATTATATTAATTGATGCATCGTTGTCAAGGAGAGTATGGTCAAAATGGTAGTCAGAAATTGAACATCTAACAAAGGGTGTACCCGCGTGATGAATCAACATTTCATCGTCTTTATTCTACCATTTTGGCCTTAAAAACCCTAGTAAATGCATGTAAATGGGCTTAATTTAGGCATTTTAGCATCCATGCATTCGTGTACAAATTGTGCATAAAAAACGGTTTTAAAGCCAAAATTATAGAATAAAGAAAAGAAAAGAAAAAGAATAAAATATTGCAAATATTTTATGACCCGAAACCCCGAGACCAAGGCATCTTGATGACTAGGTCGACAAGGAATAAAGTAGGGGGAGATAAGGGCCAAAATACAATAAAAATACCTTTGTTTTTATTCATTCTTTATTCATTTTGGGACCTATTTTTGGTTACACCTTTTATACCTCAAATAAAGAAACTTTATACAAAAAGTTGTAGATAATTAAATAAAGAAAAATACAAAATTGATTTCACTCAAAAATAATACACAGATAAAAAGTTATGGTATGAATAAGATTCCAGAATGCCAACTTTCCAGACCCGTATCTCACAAATAAAAACTCCAAATGCATCAAACTCACCTTTAATTGTATATAATTTAAAATAAGCTATTTAATGGCGATGGTTTCGTATTTGGCGAAGCTACGGTTTAAAAGTTGAGTTTTTGACCCCTATTGTATACTTGTACAGATTAAAATATTCATTTTATTTATTATGCATTATTTTTATAATTTTATATTTTTTATAATTTTGTAAATATTACTTATAATATATTTGTATATTAAAATCAGAATAAAAATACAAAAAAAAACACAAATAAAATACTTGTATATATTATACATAGGTATAATACCTGTATACAAACCTGCATAATTCACACGTTTATTTTATTAAGTGTATAAAACTCTTCGAAAAAATAAAATAAAAATATATTTAAATGTATAAAAATATTCTATAAATTTATAAAATAATAAACAAAAATAAATAAATTAAGTACATAAAATAAAAATAAAATACTTAAATATACAAATATAGGTACATATAAGGGGTATAAATGGTAACTTGTAATTACACACCCATAAAAATAAATAAAAATCACTATAAAATAATTCATAAAAAATAAACATTTTTTATTGAATAACCAAAAAATAATAAATTGATTTGTTATTTTTAATTGATTTTAGCAATGTTTTTCTCAGGGATTTTCCTGATTGGTCCACGTGGACCAACCAGGTGGAAGTTGACCCGCTGGTCAACTCCCTGGTCTGCTCCTGCAGCCCGTCAGACTGCGTTGTTTAGTCATTTTCTTCCATTTTTCAAGGCCGCATCTTTCATTATTTGGCCTTGTGCCCTTCATGACTTTTTATCCCCATATATCCCTCATACATGCCCATGCATAATATTGAGCATTGGGTTACTGATGTGCCCTATTTTCTTCGTCCTTTGTGCCGTGTTGACCATCTCTCTGACCAAGGTCTGTACAGTGTCAAATCTGAGTTTTTTTTGGCGTTTTCTCCGAATTTTGGAGAGCGCGTCTTTCACCATTTGGTATTGCAACCTTCACGACTTTTGTAGCCCTACTACCAAAGATACACGCCCATGGCTTGGATAGGTTTTTGGAGCCATGATTCGCTCGGCCCACCTCGATCTTCACGCCCACTCGACCACTTGTTCAAAAGACCCCATTCCTCCATTTTTTTCGAATTTGAACCCTTTTTGCCCCTTGCCAAGCTCTCCTTCCTGTAGGTCCCGGATAGAGGAGGAGACAGGTCCTCTCCGGCCTCCTTGCGGAGGCGTTTGGCGAAGTAAATCGGTGTCTCCACCCCCATCTCCGGTCGTGGTCGTCAAGGTTCACATCTCTTGGTTTTCACCAACCAGTCGAGGTCGTTTTATTTCCATTTTATCGCTGATTAGTTAGCTCTTAGTTTCAGTTTTTAGTTTGCACATTTAGTTTGTTGATTCAATCATTCACTAGCCTAGATTTCTCGATCAAACACCTCGCCGGAGCTCATGAGCTCCGACATTCATCTCCGCCACCCACTCCATTTGTGCACCCACGTTTTCCCTTGGACCTCTTGCTGTGGTCGTGTGTTTTATTTTTGCAGGTATCAGGGGCAAAAGACCCCCTCCCGGGGTCGATTTTTGTTGCAGGACGAACCACCTGGAGCACCCCTCCCTCCTTCAAGTCGCGGCGGACCTCCGGCCTCTTCTAGGCCATTTTGCGGCCGCCTATCAGTTTCGGGCTGTTCCTGGAGGTTCGTGGAACCATCAGAGGGGCGTTCGAAGCATCATGCGTGGAGATTTTGGAGCTCCGAGTTCATCCCGGCCGAGTTCGTCGGTCGTTCTTCCTCCACGCCTCCGCACCGTCCGTTCCGCTGCGTTCTTGCTGCGTTACAGCCGCCGTTCGATCCTTGATCACAGCCACCGTCCGATCAGAGATTGGGATCTAATCGCGGCCCTTTGTTTCGAAGAGGTATCGTTGCGCCTGATTGCGCCACGTGTATAAGTCACAAATCTGCAGCGTTGGATCTGCCATTACTTTGGGTATTTTGCCTTCTCACCCAAAGAGTTTTTCTATTTAATATTAGGGACTGAATCATTCAACAGCAGTTGTGAACTTTTGTAAAATTTGCAAGTTGCCCCCTGGATTACTGTCTAATTACATATATGCCCTTGCAAGTAGTGTAGTTTCTTGTTGTTGTCTCTATTTATTGCATGCATCTATAAATTCCAAAAATCACCAAAAAATCGTCACAAGCTCTTGTTGCATTGTAGATTCACGCCATATTTTTATTTTCCATTTTTATTGAATTTTATTATTTATAAAAATTCAAAAATACTCATTTTCAGCACTGTTTGCATTAGAAAATACATAAAAATTATAAAAACACTTCAGAAAATTCCCAAAAATATATATATTGTCTGTCTTAGTGTGTTTTATCTTCACTCCAAAAATCACTAAAAAATGCAAAACAAAACGCCTAAAAATTATAAAACTCTAAAAACCTTCATAAAAATCTTAATTTTTCTATAAAAATCCAAAAAATGCAATTTCAGTTTCTTTATCTTCTTTGATTTATTATCTTTCAATTAAAATTAATTTGAGGAATTTTGGACACCATTTGATATTTTTCATCCTCATTTTAATTTCGGCCAGCAACTTTTATTCACTGTTTTCAGTATTTTTGACTTTAAAAATACCAAAAAATTAGAAAAAATCTAGAAAAATCATAAAAACATTAGAAAAATACAAAAAGACCAAAAATACTTTATTTTCTGATTTTCCCTTATTTTTTACCTATTTTTATAAATACCTTACTCCCTCTTTTCTTATATTATATATATATATTCTATTATTGAAAAAGAAAATATAAAAAAATATAAAATATAAAAAGAAAATATAAAATCAGAAAATTAAAAATCAAAATACAAAAATACAAATTAAAAATAAAAAAATACAAAATTAAAAAACCACAAAAAATAGCATAGTAGACACTTTATCACATTCACACACATTTTAAGCAATTTTGCCCCGATCTATCATTTCTGCTCCCTGTGTTCGACCTCTACACATACTTGAACCTATACACATCTTTGTTGTAGAGTTATAATAAATTTTAACTCCGCACATTTACTTTCATTGCTTGATTTATCTGTTGTGGGTTAATTGTTGATTAATTGAGGTTTCGTGGGCGGTCGCTCAACGACATCGTGGTCCCGCCTTGTGTGGACTACTTTAGACCCCCGCCAAACCTCGATTATCAAATGGCGTCGTTGCCGGGGAGCAACAACGCATAGTTCGGTTTTTGCTTTGTGCTTGTGATTGATTGTCTATTACGCGGTTGTTCTTTCTGATGTTTCATTTTATTTATTTTTGATATATATTTGTTGAATTGTCTAACCACCCTCTTGTTTGACTTTGTGCGAGGTACGCGGATCGAGGGAAGCACTCTTTTCTAGGAGCGCTCGTGCACCCACGTGAGGCGGCTTCGGCTTAGCATGAAGGCGGGCTAGGAGAGGATTTTGAAGACAGTTCTAGTTTATTTATTTATTGCATTTATTAGTGTAATTTTTGTGTGAGAGAGACTCTATATTTGTAATAATACAGGTAACCTCAGACACTTGGACATTCGAGCCTAATTTCCAAGTGATTGTTCACTTGGAGTCTCGCCGCGATTTTTGTCGGCTTTCTTCGCATTCTTTTTATTTTGTTTTGTTTTTCGATCTTATTTATTTTGTGTGATTGAGCCCCTAGCTTTAGGAATTGCTTGCGATAGATTAAGGCCAAACACCTAATACCTTTGCATGTGCCTATAGTATCGTTTGGACTTAGTCAAATCATTAAACAGTTGATTCATCGTCTTCGATCCGTCGCGCCGCGAGCTCATCCCGCCAGGTGCTTCTCCTGAACTCGATTTGTCGAGAGGAGGAGGGGTGAGCCTAGACCGGACTCTAGGATTGAGGATTTGTGGTCAACTTGTGGTTCTTCACGATAATAGCAATTTTTGAAACTTAGGGCGATTTCATCAGCTTTGCATTTGCATATAGATAGGTTTCAATTCTGCTGAGCATCTTTGCATGTAGAGTGCTGGAGGTAAAATGAGCATTTCTCTTTAACATGCATCATTGATTTGCCGCTTGCATTGCTTTTCCGACTCTCCCTCTGATTTTGCCAACCTAGGTGCTTAAAAGAATTGACTCCTCGTTAGGCTCGTGCATTTTTATTAAAAATCCAAAAAAGTGATAATCAGTAAAATTGGGCCTGCTAATATTACTTGACCCTAAAACCGATCAAAAAGAAAAATCTTGTCTTGGGGCGAGTAATCCCCTCATTGTCTTCGTTTATATTGCTCGCGCACACACTAAGGTTAGAGCCCAAATCCCATTTTCAGCCCCCTAAGTGTTTGTGCAACTTTTTGACTGCTCACCTAACTCTAAAAAAGACAAGATAAAAAGATCGCTCTTTGCGGTCTCTACCGAGTTGAGTAGGTGAATTGAGGGTTTGTCTTATCTTCATTTTTATTTGTGATTGTTTTGTGTGTGTCCTAGATCACCGCTGCGCACTTGCGCCTTTCTTCTCACTTCTCTTGACTTGACCATCGTGCTCTCCCGATTATTTTCTTTTGTTTCGAGATGGCCGACTGGAGCGTATTTTATCCGGCCTTTGCGGATCATTCGTTCACTCTATCTGGTCCATCTTCTTTTTTCCAGGAGGACTTTGCTCATGACTTTTGTACATATCCGCCTCAGCCACAGTATCAGGACTCGGATTTCTACCCACACCCACCTCCACCTCCACATGTATATTATCCTCCTCCACCTTCACATCCACCCGAGACTGAGCTGTTGGAGTCACCTTTCATGGAGTCCACCCTTGAGCACTTGACCCAGATAATGGATCATATGAGACAAAGGATTGACCACCTCACTAGTACCAATAAGAGCGACCATGATATTCCACCATTTGACGACATGGGTTCATTCATGAGAGCTTGCAATCGCCCAAAATACAAAAAATGAGAAAATTTTAAAAATCCAAAAAGATTTCGGGAGACACATGATCGAGTAAGACTGTGAGGAGAGGTACCACTTGCCAGATCCTTTGATCGCACAGCCTTTCACACCTTGTCCTACCTTTGACCCCGAGGATGCTGTTGTATAGACTGCTCTTGGCATGCCTCGTGTATATGCTGATTCCGACTTCCTCCCTTGTATGGAGGAGGTCCAAAAATTAAAAATTTATTGACTGAACCCGAAGTGGTGGCCACTATTCATGAGATCATCCGTGCCCCACTTCAGCAGGCCATGACTGATTTATCTGGTCCTCTTCCCAAGAAGAGAAAGAAGAGGAGAAGATCTGAGCGTCATATCTTGACCATGGCCACTGCCCACGCCATCGCACGCCGTCCCATTCCTCGGAAGAGGAACACTGCCACACCTTTCATTAGCTGCACCATCTCTGACCATACATGTGATCACACTCTCCTAGACGGCGGTGCGTCTATTAGCATACTACCCTTCTCGCTGGTACAGTCTCTTCACTTAGGGCCTCTCAAGAAAACCAGGATGATCGTTCAGTTTACTGATGGATCAATAAAGAGGCCGAAGGGTATTCTTGAAAACGTCGTCATCTCGATTCAGGGCATGAGCTACAATGTTGATTTTGTCGTATTGCCCATGGAGATCTCCACAGGGGAGCACTCTCCAATCATCCTGGGACGACCATTCCTCGCCTCTGCGAGGGGCGTTATTGATTACGGATCAGGAGAGATTCGCTTCTGTCCTGCTGACGAGAGCGAAGTGTCGATCACCGCACCCACTGCCAACCAGAGACTTGTACCTGATGCGACTACACCTGTTCTGGCTGACCTCGAGGACCATGACCTTGACGAGACTATCAGAGAATTTTGTTGTTTATTGGATTCCACTGAGACCCGAGAATTCCTCTCTGTTGAGGAATCGGAAAGCATGGACCTCGGAATTCCTTCTTCTGGGACTTGGCGATGTGTTGATGACATCCGTGGGATTTACACGATTGATACCATTGAGCGGATGGCAGATTTGGATACCAGATAAGGGAGACATGTTTCGACTACTTTCACTGATGAGTCCACTCCTGTTCACATAGATACTGATGAGACGAAGGCCGAATTTGATTTGATTGCTTTTATTCATGAATTCGGGCCTTTTGATGAGAAAGATGATCCGGTTGAGATTATAGAGGACGAACAGAGTTCGACTACTTCCACCGATGAGTTCGTGCCTTTTGGTTTTGACCTGGACGACACCTCGCAGGATGACACGGATTACACTTCTTCCGATGATGATGAGTTTGTCCCATTTCACTTCGATATCAGCGAGACTCCCAAGGCCAGACCTGACCACACTTCTTCCACTCCCACGTCTGTGCCTTCACACCCTAGGGCCCCTGATGACCTTCACTCGGTTGACCCTGATCTTCTTCCGTCCACTATGGACCCCGATGTCAACCTACACCACACTAGATCTATTCCTCAGCGGTCCCGCAAGAAGGTTCGCTTTCTACCTTCTTGACCTTGTGTACATTCATCTTTGTTGTATATTCTCTTGTGTGTACTTCGGTTCTCTCTACCGTATTGCTCATCCACCCATTCTCGTGTTTGCCTTACTTAGGACGTACTTTGTCCTAAGTATAGGGGGTGGACGAGCTGAGTGTTCATTCGTCGTTCCGTTTCATTACTCCTATTGTTTCCTATACTTAGGGCTTTTTTACCCTAAGTATAGGGGGAGTGGTGTGTACATCCTCACGATCTCTTCATCCATCTTCTGATTTATTTTCTTCTTTTCTTCTTTTCCTTTTCTATCTTCTTTTTTTATCAAAAAGGTGCCGCCCTTTTAGACAGCTTTCCATACTTAGGACGTACTTTGTCCTAAGTATAGGGGGGTGTGCACCCCGAGTTGATTCTATTCTTTTCGATCCTCTCCATTGTCTCCTCTTCTTGTCTATACTTAGGGATATCTTACCCTAAGTATAGGGGGAGACAACCTGAGTACGATCTGTTCATTCCCACCCTTGACCCTCCCTGCTTTGTGTACAGTCTGTTATACTTAGGATTATTTGATCCTAAGTATAGGGGGGACGGTCAACTTCTCATTCTTTTGATTCATTCGTTCATTCTTTAGATTTTCCTATACTCAGTACGAGTTCTGTCTTCTCTTTTCTCTCTGATCTATGAGGACATAGCTCAAGCTAAGTATAGGGGGATCGTATATACTACGTATATACTTTAGCCATAACTCATACTTTCGTATTTTCTTAATAATATGGCTAATAATTCTTTAAAATTCATGAGAAACCCTTAATAAAAAGATGTTACCATTCCTCAAATTCTTTTTGTATATACTGATTAATAAGTCAGGTGAAAATATTTTTTTGCAAAATATTTGAAAAATAGTTTGAAAATCTTTGTGAATATCTATTAAAAGCTATTTTGAAAATATTTTGTTACATGTTTTCAACATGTGTAAAATGTGTGGTTTGTAAGGTTTCTTTTCTTTGTGTGAAATAAAATGTTTGAAAAATGATTTGCAAATGGTTTGAAAAATGGTTGCAAAAATATTTGAAAAATCTATATATACTGTTTTGAAAACCTTTGCAAAATGATTTTCAAATGTGTGTACATGTTTGTAAAATTGTATGTAAAAATTATTTTGGACTATAGTTTTCAAAATTGTTTGAAAAATCTGTGTCAAATAAGTTTGAGGAATATATACATCACACCAAAATCCACTTTATATATATGTATAAAATTGATCACTTACCCTGTAAATTCTTAAAATCCACTTCTTGTAAATATAAGAAGCACTCCCGTGTAAATATTTTAACCTAGCTTTTAGCCAAATCTTTTGTTTTCAAAAATTCCAAAAACATTTGTAAAATTAAAAATCCAAAAACATTTGAAAAATCTTTTTGAAAAAAATACCAAAAATGCATATGCATCATCTTTTCAAAAATCCATAAAAAGTTCAAAATCTTTGAAAATTGCATCACAAAAATATTTTCTGCATTGCATTGCATAGCATGAGCATTTTTCGGATTGAGTCTGATGGTTGAACAAGTCTAAATAAAATCCGGAGATTGGAGCTTGATTGGACCTTAAAATCTACCTAATAAAAGGAACCTTATAGGAACTGGGTTTGAGGTACTTCAGGTCTAGTTGACTTAATTCTTTGAGGATCACGGGACTTAGTTCAATGGATTCTTGACTGCCTAAGTAGAGTATTTCGAAGCACACGCACGACTCTTGTTGATAATGACCTAACTTGGACACATGCACCTTTCACATGGCTCAACTCAGTTGGAGTGATGAGGGGATTGGATTTGCCGATATGAGACGCACACAAGTGGAAACATTTGTCCTCCTCTAGGGAGGGAAGTGCACCCCAACCCGTCCAGTGATGAGGAAGTCTAAAGACAGGAGGCTGTGGGTTGCAATAAAGCTTCAAAAGAGGGATAGTCTACTGGCTCAAGAGGAAAAACTCCTTATGTAAATGTTGTTGTATATAGTATTCAAAAAAAAGTTCAGGCATGTACAAAAATAAAAAGCCTGCAAAGTATGTACAAATGTTGTAAAGCCAATAAGCAAGCTTGAGTTCCAAAGTCAAATATGTGAGCCTGCAGCAGGATGACTTGACTACACTGGTCCTGCATCCCAGGATAGGTAGCTACACTGGCTACCGTCCATTCTTCTCTTCACCCCCTCCTCTTGAGCTGGTTGCCACTTGAACTTAGAAGGGAATACCCCGCTCCTCGAGGATGGAGTTGTTGGATTGGGGAATCATTGGGTTGTCGTACTGGAGAAGTCAGTTTCTTTGCCATTCTACTTGGGTAGAGCCACCATCACTTACACTGTACGAGTCAGACTCATAGTCGTAAGAGTTTGCGTATGAATTGAGATATTTCTGACCTGGCTATTGAGGAGACTTGGGCAGAGTTTTGGGATTCTCAAGGACTGTTGGATTTCCAAATTCGGTTCTCATTAAGGTTCTGCCCGCACTAAAATCCCAAAGGTCCGACTTAAGCTCCAAACTTTGATTTTGTAAAGACAAGTTTGATAATTAAACTAAATCCAAATTCTTCTTTTTCTTTTCTTTGTTTTTCTTTTTCTGCACTTATTGCATAAGTGTTTGCTAGGGACTAGCAAAGGCAAGTATAGGGGGATGATGAATCTACGTTTCATCATCTTTATTCTATCATTTTGGCCTTAAAACCCCTATTAAATGCGTGTAAATAGGCTTAATTTAGGCATTTTAGCATCCATGCATTCGTGTACAAATTGTGCATAAAAAGCGGTTTTTAAAGCCAAAATTATATAATAAAGAAAAGAAAAGAAAATAATAAAATATTGCAAATATTTTATGATCCGAAATCCTGAGACCAAGGCATCTTGATGACTAGGTCGACAAGGAATAAAGTAGGGGGAGATAAGGGCCAAAATACAATAAAAATACCTTTGTTTTTATTCATTCTTTATTCACTTTGGGACCTATTTTTGGTTCCACTTTTTATACCTCAAATAAAGAAACTTTATACATGAAAGTTGTAGATAATTAAATATAGAAAAATACAAAATTGATTTCACTCAAAAATAATACAAAGATAAAAAGTTATGGTCTGAATAAGATTCCAAAATGCCAACTTCCCAGACCTGTATCTCACAAATAAAAACTCCAAATGCATCAAACTCACCTTTAATTGTATATAATTTAAAATAAGCTATTTAATGGCGGTTTCGCATTTGGCGAAGCTACGGTTTAAAAGTTGAGTTTTGGACCCCTATTGTATACTTATACAGATTAAAATATTCATTTTATTTATTATTCATTATTTTTATAATTTTATATTTTTTATAATTTTGTAAATATTACTTATAATATATTTTTATATTAAAATCAGAATAAAAATACAAAAGAAACATAAATAAAATACTTGTATATATTATACATAGGTATAATACTTGTATACATACCTGCATAATTCACACGTTTATTTTATTAAGTGTATAAAACTCTTCAGAAAAATAAAATAAAAATATATTTAAATATATAAAAATATTCTATAAATTTATAAAATAATAAACAAAAATAAATAAATTAAGTACATAAAATAAAAATAAAATACTTAAATATACAAATATAGATACCTACAAGGGGTATAAATGGTAACTTGTAATTACACACCCCATAAAAATAAATAAAAATCAGTATAAAATAATTCATAAAATAATAAACATTTTTTATTAAATAACCAAAAACTAATAAATTGATTTGCTATTTTTAATTGATTTTAGCAATGTTTTTCCCAGGGATTTTCATGTTGGTCCACGTAGACCAACCAGGTGGAAGTTGACCCGCTGGTCAACTCCCTGGTCTGCTCCTGCAGCCCGTCAGACTGCGTTTTTTAGCCATTTTCTCGCATTTTTCAAGGCCACATCTTTCATTATTTGGCCTTGTGCCCTTTATGACTTTTTATCCCCATATATCCCTCATACACGCCCAGGCATAATATTGAGCATTGGGTTACTGATGTGCCCTATTTTCTTGGTCCTTTGAGCCGTGTTGACCATCTCTCTGACCAAGGTCTGTACAGTGTCAGATCTGAGTTTTTTTTTGGCGTTTTATCTGAATGTTGGAGAGCGCGTCTTTCACCATTTGGCATTGCAACCTTCACGACTTTTGTAGCCCTACTACCAAGGATATGCGCCCATATCTTAGATAGGTCTTTGGAGCCACGATTCGCTCGGTCCACCTCGATCTTCATGCCCACTCGACCACTTGTTCAAAAGACCCCATTCCTCCATTTTTTCGAATTTGAACCCTTTTTGCCCCTTGCCAAGCTCTCCTTCCTGTAGGTCCTGGATAGAGGAGGTGACAGGTCCTCTCCGGCCTCCTTGCGGAGGCGTTTGGCGAAGTAAATCGGTATCTCCACCCCCATATCCGGTCGTGGTCATCGAGGTTCACATCTCTTGGTTTTCACCAACCAGTCGAGGTCGTTTTCTTTCCATTTCATCGCTGATTAGTTAGCTCTTAGTTTCAGTTTTTAGTTTGCTCATTTAGTTTGTTGATTCAATCATTCACTAGCCTAGATTTCTCGATCAAACGCCTCGCCGGAGCTCGTGAGCTCCGACGTTCATCTCCGCCACCCCTCTATTCGTGCACCCACGTTTGCCCTTGGACCTCTTGTTGTGGTCGTGTGTTTTATTTTTGCAGGTCTCAGGGGCAAAAGACCACCTCCTGGGGTCGATTTTTGTTGCAGGACGAACCACCTGGAGCACCCCTCCCTCCATCAAGTCGCGGCGGACCTCCGGCCTCTTCTAGGCCATTTTGCGGTAGCCTATCAGTTTCGGGTTGTTCCTGGAGGTTCGTCGAACCATCACAGGGGCGTTCGAAGCGTCGTGCATGGAGATTTTGGAGCTCCGAGTTCATCCCGGCCGAGTTCGTCGATCGTTCTTCCTCCACGCCTCCGCACCGTCTGTTCCGCTGCGTTCTTGCTGCGTTACAGCCGCCGTTCGATCCTTGATCACAGCCACCGTCCGATCATAGATTGGGATCTAATCACGACCCTTTGTTTCGAAGAGGTATCGTCGCGCCTGATTGCGCCACGTGTATAAGTCACAAATCTTGAGCGTTGGATCCGCCATTACTTTGGGTATTTTGCCTTCTCACCCAAAGAGTTTTTGTATTTAATATTAGGTACTGAAACATTCATCTGCAGTTGTGATCTTTTGTAAAATTTGCAAGTTGCCCCATGGATTTCTGTCTAATTACATATATGCCTTTGCAAGTAGTGTAGTTTCTTGTTATTGTCTCTATTTATTGCATGCATCTATAAAATTCCAAAAATCACCAAAAAAATCGCCATAAGCTCCTGTTGCATTGTAGATTCATGCCATATTTTTATTTTTCATTTTTATTGCATTTTATTATTTTTAAAATTCAAAAACACTCATTTTCAGCACTGTCTGCATTAGAAAATATATAAAAATTATAAAAACAACTCAGAAAATTCCCAAAAAAATATATATTGTCTGTCTTAGTGTGTTTTATCTTTAGTCCAAAAATCACTAAAAATACAAAACAAAATGCTAAAAATTATAAAACTCTAAAAACCTTCATAAAAATCTTAAAAATTCTATAAAAATCCAAAAAATGCAATTTCAGTTTCCGTATCTTCTTTGATTTATTATCTTTCAATTAAAATTAATTTGAGGAATTTTGGACACCATTTGGTATTTTTCATCCTCATTTTAATTTCGGCCAGCAACTTTTATTCACTGTTTTCAGTATTTTTGACTTTAAAAATACCAAAAAAAAAGAAAAAATCTAGAAAAATCGTAAAAACATTAGAAAAATATAAAAAGACCAAAAATACTTTATTTTCTGATTTTTCTTTATTTTTTACCTATTTTTATAAATACCTTACTTCCTCTTTTCTTATATTATATATATTCTATTATTGAAAAAGAAAATATAAAAAATATAAAATATAAAAAGAAAATATAAAATCAGAAAATTAAAAATCAAAATATAAAAATACAAAATTAAAAATAAAAAAATACAAAATTAAAAACCCACAAAAAATAGCATAGTAGACACTTTATCACATTCACACACATTTTAAGCAATTTATCCCCGATCTATCCTTTCTGCTCCCTGTGTTTGACCTCTACACATACTTGCACCTATACACATCTTTGTTGTAGAGTTATAATAAATTTTAACTCCGCACATTTACTTTCATTGCTTGATTTATCTGGTGTGGGTTAATTGTTGATTAATTGAGGTTTCGTGAGCGGTCGCTCAGCGACATCGTGGTCCCGCCTTGTGTGGACTACTTTAGACCCCCGCCAAACCTCGATTATCACCGCGTCAATTTTCTTATGAGGTAGACGATGGTTTATAGTGTGGGCAGTAGTCATGGTAAGAATGTTATGCTCGATCTTGCAGCGTATCTTCCTCTTGGACGCAGGAAAAGATTCCATGGCTTTATAAAGTGGTGCTTCAGTAATATCCTAAATAGCAACCACCACTTCAAAATCAGATAATATTTTTTGAATTTTTTATTTATTCCTTATCAAGGAAGAGGTCGGAATCAGAGTAGGCTTCCCTACTTATAAGGGAATCAGTGTATACACAAAGGCAACTAAAAGAAGGATGTACAATGTCATCCTTGATAGAAATAAGTAATGGGAACTGCGGTGTGTGCTCATGTAGGTATAGGATGTGCCACAGGTGTCCTATCCTCATGGTTTGTCCTGGCCAAGTGTCTCCCATTATTAATATTTTTGAAATTTTATATTTTTGCCCATTTTTTATTTTTGGTGAAGAGGTTCTCCTATGGGTGGCCTCTCATGACTCTATCTCGCAAGATGGTGATGAATCTCCATTTCATCACCTTTATTCTATCATTTTGGCCTTAAAAATCCTAGCTAATGCATGTAAATATCATAATTTGGTACAAATTAACATTCATTATTTATTGTATTTATTATATATAAAATACTATTTTTAATGCCAAAATTATAGAATAAAGAAAAGAAGAAGGAAAATAATAAAATGTCAAAGGTATTTTATAACCCTAAACCCTGAGATCTAGGCATCTTGATGATTGGGTCGACAAGGAGTAAAGTAGGGCGAGATAAGGGCCAAAAATCAATAAAAAACTCATTCTTTTATTCATTAATAATCCATTTTTTGGGACCTATTTTATTTTCTATTATTTATACATCAAATAAAGAAACTTTGTAGATAGATAAAAATATATAGAAAAATACAAATTAAGTTTACATGAAAATAATATACAGTGTACAAGTTATACTCAAAATAAAACGCTAAAACCTAAACTTCCTATACCCATATCTCCTCAATAAAAAATCAAAATATATAAAAATAACCTTAATTGTATATAACTTTTAATAAGCTATTTAATGAAGTTGGTTCCATATTTTTTGGAGTTAAGGTGTGAAAGTTAGTTTTTGGACCCCTATTATATATTTTTACCTGATTAAAATATTCATTTTATTTATTATTTACTATTTTCACAATTTTATATTTTTATAATTTTGTAAATATTATTTATAATATATGTACATATTTAGAATAGAATAAAACCTAAATAAAACACAAAAATAAATAGTATATAAAAATACATTGATGAATTACTTATACTTATATATTATGTACCCCTATTCATTTAAGTGTAAATATTATATCAAAAAATATATCAAAAATATATTTATGTATATAAAAATAAGTTATAAATATATAAAATAATAAAATCAAAAATACAAAATAAAATAAAAATACCCAAAACATAGATTAATATACTTATAAATGGAACCCTAAAAATTAACTTATAATAAATGAACTCGAAAAAATAAATAAAAAACATAATAAAATACCATAGAAAATAATAAACATTTTTATTATATAATTTTAATTTAATAAAATCATTTATTATTTATTATTGATTTTACAAATAATTCAGGGTCAGGTTTTTTCTGGTTGGTCCACGTGGACCAACCAGGTCGCTCTATCAGTTGACTTGTGCCCTAGGGTTGTCAGACCTAGGTTTGACCGTTCCTTCTCCTTTTCTCTTCCATCGTTGCAAGCATCGATTGGGAATGTTTTCTTTTGCATTTTTCTTAGTTGATGCAAGCTCTTTCAGCGCCTACGATTCCTTGAGTTGTGGGCGTCTGCATCAAGCGATTGACCTCGATTATTCACCCCATCTAGTCGCATGTACATAATCGAGCCCCCTCCCTCCTTCAAATTTTAAGTCCCTTTTGGCCATCTTCTCTCCCTCCTTTTGCGCTCAACGGCTAGAGGAAGGTGGCAGCTTCTTCACCAAGCTCTTGGTTGGATCGAGGAGTGGCTCTAAGGGAGATCTCCACCATCTCTGGTGACCTATGTTCCATCTTGCGGCCCAGTGTTGCTCGAGGTATCTTTTATCGCTCTTTAGCTTAGTTTTAGTTTCTAGTTTTATTTCCTGCATTTAGATTAAATTTTTATTGCGTGAATTAACGTAAAAAGAACTCTTCAAAGTTTGTTAGAGCTCTACTCTAGCGAGCTCTCCACCATGCCTTGACCGTGTTCTGACCCGCCATCCACCCTCATTTTGTTCCATGTCGCTTCTCCTACGCCCAGTCATGCAACCAAATCCACTGTGTATCTGGACTTCGACGCTCCACCTCCTCCCCTCACCGGAGTAGCCGCCACCACGATCCATTCCACGTCCATTCCCCACCAAATGAGCCCCAGCATATTTTTTGGTATGTTGTTCTTTTCCTGTAGGTGTTGGAGCTTGAGGACCCATCTAGGTTGATTTTGAAGTCACTGGAGGTACCTGGAGCCCCTTTCTTCCCCGAGCTCGTTCGACTTAATCGGAGCTCTAACGTACCTCCTGACACTGCCATCTAACGTGGAGGAGCTCTAGCTCTATTTTGCCCTTCCTCGAGACTCTCTGGTGGCCGGAGGAGCGAGGGAGGATCGATCCAAGCTCGACCCAGCCGAGTTATTGGCGAGTTCTTCCAGAACAAATTCCAGGCGTCCGATTTTCGTGTCGCGCCAGATTCACCGACAGTCGTTAGATGCGCCAGCCCTTGACCGTTGATCTCCATCAAGAGATCTAACCTCTACCGTCTAAGGCGAACCATCATCGTGCATTCTAGGCATGCCACGTGGACAAGTAAGCAGTCCTCAACTGCACGATCGAGCCATATGGGGGTAAATTACATCATATACCCCTGTTTTTCTCGTTTTTATTAGTAGTCCTGTAATGTATTTATTTAGTTTAAAACTTTTGTGTATTTTCAATGGAACCCCTGAGCTAGTTGTGATTTACTTTTGGGTCCAGTCCACGTCACCTCGCGTATCGTACCACGTGAGGTGGTGATTTTGCATATATACCCCCATGGGTACTTGTATTTCATTTCAGTCCAAGAACTTTCTATATTGGTTATATATTTTGGTTAATTTACAATTGAGCCCCTGAAATTTATTTTAATTGCAAAAATGCCCTTTCGAGGACATTAATTTGTGCTTGTATTTCCATTTTTTATAAATAGTATCTGTGCTCCACAAAATCTCAAAAATAGGATGAGGTGCATGCTTGTTCTAGATTCATGCCATATTTTTCGGATTTTGATTTTAGGCACTTTAATTATTTTACATATTTCAAAAAGAGCATGTTCTTGCCCTATTTGTAGTATAAAATATAAAAACTTTTTGAAAAATTCCAAAAAATATATATTTTTTATCTATTTTTTGTACAACATTAGGAACCAAAAACCTAAAAATAAAAAAAATTAAAATTAAAATTAAAAAGCTCCAAAATCCTTTATAAATATCTAAAAAATTCCTAAAAACTCTTAAAATATCCATTTCTATTTTATAAATTTCTTTATATTATTTATTATTAATTAACATTGATTTGGAAAATTTTGGACATTATTTGAAATTTTAATTTCCAATTTAACTCAGCCTATTGATTTAAATCTTGAATTGGGATATTTTTGAAAAAATAGCATGATTGTCTAAAAAATCATAAAAATAGTAAAAAATTATTTAAAACCCAAAATCATTTTATTTCATGTATTTTGTTTATTTTTATTAGTATTTATATGTATAAATATCACCCTAAATATTATATATAAAAAGAAAAGGAAATAAAAATTAGAAAATCTAAAAAGAAAATTTAAAATTTAAAACAATTAAAAATTTATAAATATTAAAATTGCATAAAAATACACAATCAAAAACCCACACAAAAATAAATAGACGAGAAATACACATATTTTTTGAATTAATTTTCCCCGATCTACTGTTTGCTCCATGTGTTCAACACTCTACACATACTTGCACTTTACACATCATGTGTAGAGTTACAATAAACTTTAACTCCACGCTTTTATTTTCATTACTTGATTCTTAATTGTGGGTTAATTATTTATTTATTAGGGTTTCTTGCTCGATCGCTTTGACGACATTGTTCCCGCCTTCTGTGGGATATCTGACCAGTGAAAACCCCCAGTTATCAAAAGGTGAAGCTTCAGTGTGGGTCTTATTCTGTGATGTGAGGTCATCTAACCTCTTCTACATTTGCTCCATTAACCAGGTCATGTAATCAAGAGTGGGATCCATGGGAGGGAAATCCAACAGTTGATCAACGGGTGGGGTGATGGTGGGTAGCGTGGAGGTGGTGGTGGGGTTGGTGGAGGGAAATATTAAAAAATCGGGCTGCAGAAATAATGGATGTGTAGGCTGCCCTAATGGATATGGAAGGTCAAAGTATGGAGGTTGCAGGTGTGGCCATTGAAGAAGAGGGTCCATCTCGATAGGTGGATTTCTTGGTGGATATGTAAAAGAAGAAAAATTAGGATTGTAGCCCTCCTGACAAAATGGAGATACAGTGACTTGAGTGGAATGAGAAAGATCCGCAAAGTCCCGATAGAAATTGCTCCAATCGGCCATCACTGTTATAAAAAGCAGGGATTAGGGAGATCACGAAGGTCAAATAAGATATGAAGAGAAAAAGGCACAAATACGTAGAAAGATCAAACACACACAAATCAAACCCTTCAACTCACCAAATCAACGCGATAAAGACTATGAATGTTCAATCTTTTATCTTGTCTATTTTAGAGTTAGGTGACAATGCAGTTATTTACAAGCTCACATGTAAAGTCTCCTAGAGTAGTTATATCCAAGTTAGCGAAGCACACCTACTTAAACTCAAGACTACTTGAATTATGGTCAGAGGTAAGTGCTTGCAGCAATAACAAGACCCAAAAGTCAGTCTAAGGCTTTGGGCTCTATTCCTTAAGTGTGCGTGCCTCACTTGGTCAGGAGTGTACCTGCAACAATGAGGAGGTTAATCTCCTTAAAACAACGAATTTTGTTCTTATGTTTTTTAGGGTCGAGTTTAATTAGCAGTCTGAATTTTATTAATTATCATTTTTTGGTATTTTTTAAGAAAGAAAATGTCTAACGAATTTTCCAATTCCTTTTTATTGCCTAAGTCCAAGAAAACAAGGGAAGGAATTCGTAAAAGTCACAAATGCTAGAAATAGGGACGTGTACCTGACTCCAACAGTCTACATGCAGTATCATCTGCGCATAATAGTAAATCTCTCCTTTATGTGTGCAAGTGAGAACCGACCTAGCAGGAACTTCTACTCAAAAAACATAGATTTATTAATTTGACTAAATCTAATCGAACTATATGTACACAATTCTGAGTTAGGATTTGGACCTAGTGTTACATGGCTCAAGCGAATAGAAACCAAAAACTAGAGTCTCAAACACACAAAATAAAAAAAAGTCAGAAAATACAAAACACGGGAAATAAAGTGAAATAAGGAGAAAAACAGGGAGAATAAAAATGAGAAGCTAATAAAAATCAATAAAACCGATCAGGTCCATGGGTGAACAGACACTCGATAAAATAGACTTGATAATGTCTAATTGTCTTAGAATGTCAATTATTACAAATTAATATAAATCACTCTCTCACCAAAAATAAAATAAAACTACACTAAGCTAAACTACTACTCCACTCAGTCTCCTGCTCAGCTTTTGATGCACTCTCCCACCGGCTCATGAAGAAGAAGTCAGCTTCTGCCTTTCTTGGGTGCTTCAGCTCTTCTAAGAAAACTGCTCTCGCTCCACGGGCCCTAGCAACAAATTCAAACAAGAGAGTGACTAGATCAAATAAATAATTATTAAACAAAAATAAAAAGTAGAAATAAATAAGAACAAATACTATATGTACACTAATCTACCCTAAACAACATTGCTCCCTAGTAACTACGTCAATTTTTTGATATAACAATTGGTTTGTCAAGGCTAATAAGCTAGCCTAGCAATCATTATTTTGACCAAATATCAAATCAACAACAGTTAACTAACAATTATGTTAAGCAATCAAATGTGTGTAGGTTAAAATTTATTATAATTCTACAGAAATGTGTATAGTGAAAGTATGTGGTGTGTCAAACCAGAGAAAACAAACACTTAGGGCAGGTAATTATTGCTAATTAATAATAATTGCTTTTATTTTACTTATTTTGTGTGGATTTTTTATTATATTTCATTTTTTATATTTTAAATTGGTTTATATTTTAAATTTTAATTATTAATTTGTATTTTGTTTTAATTATGAAAAATTTTAATTTCTTTTTTATTTTTAAAATCAGATATATAGCTATATATAATATAATAGATATTATATCTTATATAAGTTTATAGAGTATATATAATATATCTATATATATTTATAAATAAGTCAAAATATATTCAAAATAACGAAAATAAAATGTTTTATGCTTTTATATTTTTCCTTGTTTTTACTATTTTTTATATATTTTTCTAATTTTTATGGATTTTTAAAGTTTAAAATATACAAATTAGTGAATATATTAAATATCCAAGGTTATTTAAGGTTTAATAAATATTTATAAATTCAAAATTAACCTAAAACTATTTTTAATATATTCAATATAAAATAAAGAAAATTCATATCCAAAAGATTTTTTTGGATTTTTATAGAAATTTTGCAACATTTTATAAGGAATTTAAGGTTTACTGATATTTAAGTTTTATATTTTGTAATTTTTTAGTGATTTTTAGATATATGGTAGAATATATTGTAATACATTTAACATATTTTTTGGAATTTTTGGAAAAGTTTTGGAATTTTTACGGATTTTAATAAGATAAATAGGGAATATAAGCATATCTTTTGATTTTAAAAAATAGGAAAACTATTTTAGATTCTAAATAAAAATCCAGGCCTGCTCAAGTATGGTTACAAGCATCTAACATAATTTTCCTACAAATTTAGCATAAAGAAATTATTTGATAAAAACAATATACATATAAATAAAATACACAACTAGTAGAGACCTGATTGCACTTAACAAAAACTAAGCATCCATTTAAAAACATATCCAGAAATGTTAAGCGTTTACATACAATATTTACAACACCTCACATGACACTACATGTGAGGCGGAAGAACCAAATAGTAAATACCATAAAATGCCAGGGTCCAGTAGCAATTAAACCTATTTATTTTATACTTTAAACTGTATTTGCAGGACTAAAAAGGAAATACAAAATGTGTAGAGTTTGGTTGAAATATACCCAGGAGGGCTCGTGCGTCGCACGTAGGGTCTGAATCGACGGTTGTTGTGCGTCCATGTGGGGCCACTTATAGATGGATGGCAGAGGCGGTGTATCACTTCGTCTTTTAATCCAAAGGTCAAGATTAGTCTGGGCCTCACTCGCAATCTAATGGTGATGAGGGCCTCACGAAGAACAAGGAAGAACATTTCCGTGTCTTTGCTTTTATCCTCAATATCGTCTCCCTCCGGCCGTCTTCGTTGATATTGATGAGCTCAATCCCTTCATGGGACTTCTCCATTGCTACAAGACTTCTCCAGAAGCTTCGGGCCTCGTCGGAGGAGGCCTGGAGGGGGGCCCTTTTTGGGCAACCTGGGATTCCTATTCTTTGATCAAATCGAGCTCTGGATGGTTCTTCTAGACCTACTTCCTGCACAAAAAAATAATGGGCTTGATATCTATGCTCTCGCCCCGAAATGAAGCTGTAAAAAACATGGGGGTGAAAGGACAACGAGTTTTCAGTGATGCGGTGGAATAGAGATTCGATTGCTCGATCCTTGTAGGATAGAGATGATCTGGGTGAGGGAAGACAATGTTGAAGCTTCAAGGAAATAAATGAAGTGGTTAGATGGTCGGAATAGGGGGTATCGCGACTGGAAACAGTGGTCGGAGCTGGAGCTCCGGCGAACTAGGAATCTAAAATTTAAGCTAAATGACATGAAATCAAGCTAAACTAATGCTAACAATGAAAATGCTAACTAAAAACTTAATGTTACATCTCGTACATGGTCAAGGGATCGTGGAGCAGATGACCATTGGAGTGACCTCCGATGATGGTTGGATCTTGTCTCTTCTGCCTTGTCTACGTCACAAATCAGGGAATCGACCTTCCTGTCACTAAGGAGCTCAATCTTAGGTCAATTCTTGGGGTTACAATGGAATAGGGAGGATCAAAATTTCAAAAGAAGGTCTAGGGTGGTTTTTATAAACATGGCGATGGAGGGTGGTTGACCTAGAGATTGTGTGAGATGGAAGGGGGTTGGTGAGATCTATTATCATAGCAAGATGGAGGGGTGTGTGGTGATCAGAATGGTCAAGAAATCAAGGGAAATGAGTTGAGGGGAAAGCGTAGGAATTGGGAGAAGAAGAGGGTTCGCATGTTCCGGTAGGGTCAAAGGCTAGGGTTGGTACAGTTGGACCGAGGTCAACATTTCCAACCTCCTGGTTGGTCCATGTATGACCAAGTCAGCATAAAACTAAATACAAATTATATATAAATTCAATATAAAATAGGAAATGAATTTCTTAAATAAAACTTAAAACATAAAAAATGTTGCTAATTTTGTAAACTATTTAACGATGAATTTTATTTATTTTTACAACATTATTTATTATAGGTTAATATTTACAAGTACATATACATGTATATATACATGTATTTTATAGGATATATTTTTATTTTGTATTTTATATAGATAATATTATATTTAAATATTTTATATAACATTGAAAAAACATATTTACATATTTTATGGTATTTTTATGATATTATTTATGTGTATAAATAATTGCATATATTTACATTATAGCTATAATATACCTTATGTATTACAATGTATTATTTATTTTAGTATTTTAAATGTTTTTATTTATGTTTATATTTTTAATACATATAATATAATATATATAATTATTTAAAAATATAAGAAGATAGAAAATGTAAAGAATGAAATAATTTTTATTGGTATAGACATCATAATACAATAATACTCCAAAAAATAGATTTTTGTTTCTAAGCTCCATTTTTAATGAAACATCTTCATTAGATAGTAATTTAAAATACAACGGATATGATTTTGGTTCAGTTTGAGTTCATATGGAGAAGATATTGACCAATGAAGTTTTATTTATGGCTTTTCCATCTGTGTGTGCATGAATTGTGCATGATTTCTAATTTTCTATACATTAATATGTACAAGTTTCCTGTTGACTTATTTACTATTTGAGGTGTGTGTAGTAAAGAACAAAATAGTGTAAAATGGCCTATTTTCACAGTATATTATATACAGAAGAATTAGGGTTACTAAATAATTTGTATAGTATATTACCCTTATTTCCCTCTACTTTATTCCTAATCAACCTAGTCAATATTTGACTCAGTCTCGGGGTTTATAGTCATTCAGTATCTTTGATACTTTATTTATTTTTCTTTTCTTTATTCTTTAATTTGGATTTAAATATGGTATTTATGTTTTAATTACAAATCAATATTTGTTGTTAATTTATGCAAATTAGTAGTATTTACAAGTCAAAATAGAAGAATAAAGATAGATGAATGGCAATTCATCAGTTGTCCCCTTCCAACACATTGTTGTTATCCCTCCCTCGTGATGCCATTGCCCATCTCGAAAAATTGTCCCCCTCCCAAGTGATGACATATGTCCTCAATGTGTTGCAACTCGTTGATATTCATTAAAATAAAGTAGATTTGGCATAGTTATCATGTAAATTCCTTTGTCATGGACCTTTTGCATGTTCTAGCTTGCATCCTTATCCTTGGGATGAAATTAGATCAGCTACATGCTCAGATTTATCACATCCATCTAAGAAATAAGCATTACTTGAAATTGTGATTTTGATTCATTTTTTTAAAAAATGTGTATTTTGTATATAGATATAATCTGCAAATAAATTCCATTTCGAGTATTTTAAATGAGAGGTATACTGTCAAAGTACTATGTTGTATTTAAATTATTGTCTTAGATACTCAATCAAGTATATTTTACTATTCTTATCTGTTATGATATATTATAAGGCCTTAAATGGTGTTCTTTGGAGTAGTTTGATTTTGACGTAGGTTAACATTCTAATTTATTCATGGACTTCATTAATATCTACTTGCATAGGCTGTATTTTTTTATTTATATAACTTATCATTATATCATTATTTGGTAACTTGTGTTGTTCTTAGTTGAATCATTTTTTGGAAATCAATTGTAAAAAAATACAAATGCATCAGTTATGAAAAGAAACTTAAATTCCATATTCAAAATAATCATCTAGCTTGATTGCTTATCTTCAACATATTATAATAGATTAATGGAATTTTTCAACTATAATTTGATTTTGTAGCTTTCAAAAATCCTTTTCTTAACATCTACCAATATTATCGATTTTTAGTCATAATTCAAATGTTGAGAGCTAGTGTGCTACAAAAGTACAAACATGAGAGTAGACTATTAGTGAGAAAAAGTAAGTGTAGAAGATCCTGATTTAATCTCTAATACGATGGATTGAATTGGACTGGATTTAAATATGTAATGGATTGGATGGATTCTAAAATGTTAAAATATATTAAGGTTGGATTAGGCACGAATTAAGCTAAAGTTGATCTAATCCGATCCATGTGCACCCCTAATACATACATTCATTTAGAAAGAGACCCGTAAATAAACAATTTGATATAGAATTAAAGACTTGATATGCTTCAAAGATAGGGAACAAGTTGCTTCTACTGGGGAGATTCATGCAATTGAAATTCAAGTATGATGTTTATGTTCGAGATCATCTGAATGAATTTCAAAATGCTTTCAGTCAACTTTCCAACGTGGGAATAAAATTTGAATATGAAGTTGTGGGTTTTTTGCTATTTGTTGCCTTTAAATATAGTTGGGCAACATTAAAATTTCTCAAATTAACTCTGCATACGATGGAATTAAATTTGAGATTTTCAAGTTGGTGTTCATAACAATGAGATAAGAAGAAATCTCAAGGTTCTTCTTCATGGTCAGAGGGTTTAATCATAGGAAATAGGAAGATTTAAAAATGGAAATGGAAGATATAAAAGTTGAAGATAGTATAGATCCAAATACAAAGATATGGAATACCACCACTGTTAGAAGAAAGGACACGCCTAGATATATTGCTTCAAATTCAAAAGAGAAAAAAAGGAGAGGCAACAAAGAATGGAAAGGAAGATAATGTTGATGCCACCGTGGTTGAGCATGATCAACTCATTTTGTTTAACATCGATATGATGAATGTAGCCATAGCTTTCATTTATTTGCAATCTTGTAAAAATCGACCGACTAGTCGGCTCGATTTGTCAAGTCGGGGAATAGCCGACTCGATTAGGTATAGTCGATCGACTCGACTAATTTGGCTAATTAGTCTAATGATTTTTTAATGGAACTTTTTTATTCCTTTATTTTCATTTTGTATCATTGTTAGTTAGTAGTCATTGTTGGTTAGTAGTTAGTAACTTAATGGTGCCTCTAATTATTGTGTTATTCCTGTGTATGTCATGTTTATGTTGTGCATTTAGTTTATGCTATCATGTTTTTTTTTAGTTTATGTTGTAAATGGAATCAAATATCAAAATAAAAAAATCGATATGGGGGCGATGTCCCCGTACACTAGTACCCCCATCAGATGGTTCTTCAATTGGGTTCGATAGATCATATGATTAGGATTCAAGGCATATCAATAGCTTATACTATTCAACTTTGTAGTATTATTAATACTAATGGTTAGTATATTTATGCTATTTAGTTTTATGAATGTTAGTGTTTTAATAGGTGCAGTATGCTTGTTATTTTTATAAATGTATTGTAGTATTGAAAATATCTAAATTTATGCATATGGTGTGAAATATATAAGAACATGTGTATAAAAATTGATTTATATATTTAAAAAAATGTAAAAAAATCAAGACCAACTAAAGGCTGACTGATTTCGATTAGTTGCCTGACTGTAGATGAATCCTTAGGCAGTGACCCTAACGATCAAATACAAATTACTGGCTTCTGCAACCTTGCTTGTTGGATAGTTGATAGTGGTTCATCACTATAGGTAACCTCTAACAGGGAGTTTTTTTGCATCATCTAATTTTTGTGATTATCACATTCTTAAAATGGATGACGGTTTCTTATTTACTGATACTAGAGGGGGTGACGTTCTCTTGCATGATGCTGCTAGAGTCCTTTTTGAAGCAAAAAGATGTAACATGCGCTCTAAACATGCATTTAAGATTGTTTAGAACTAGAAAACTTGATAAACGGAGCTATCGTAACATATTTCATAGTAGAAAGTGAAAGCTTACCAGGGAAACTTCTCTTTTGTGACCCCTTATGACAATTCAATTGAGTTGCGGAATAGGAGGCTTAGCTATATAAATGAGAAGGGCATATACACCTTAATAAGAAGGAACTTCTTTCAAGCATGAAGAAAAAAAATAGAGTTATGCGCTTATTACTTGATTAGAAAGCAAATGTATGTTTAAAAGTAATCCGCCCTCACAAAAGGGAAAAAATAGCATAGTTGTTTCACAAAGATTTATGTCTATCCCCTGAAGGCTAGCTCTCATGATGGTGCATTTGATTTTATCACTTTTATTGTTTATTTTTCAGTATATTATGGTTTATAACCTTAAGAGGAATGATAATGACATTACTGTGATCAAGGATTTCCATGTACTTATAGAGAAGCAAACAATAAAGTAGTCGAAGTGAATACGCAACGATAATGGCGAAGAGTACCTGGTACCCTTTAACATATAGTGTAGGTCTTATGGGATTAAACACCAGATATTCCAATAAAGATTCCTTAATTGAATGGAGTTGCTAAAACGATAAACATGACTCTTATAAAAATGTTAGGTCCCGACTATTTATGGCAAAGCTACAAGGTTCCTTGATGGGAAGTGTTAAACACTATATCTCATGTAATTAATCTGTATCCACATATTTCTTTGGATGGATACATCAAATAAAATCTAGTATTGAAAAGATGTCTCTTTTGAGCCCTTACATGTATTTCATTGTAGAGCTTCATGCATATTCCAATAAATGAGGGATCCAAGTTGAAATCAAGACAAAAAAAAGTAGATTACGTGCATATGCAACGATGTTGATGGAGACTATATGGGATCCTTTAAACGTATTACATGTACGATAGGATTAAAAACCAACAGACTCCAATGAAGACTGTTCAATTGAATGGTGTTGTTGAAAGGATGAACAGGATTCGCATGGAGAGTGTCAGGTGCCTCTTTTCTGAGAAAAAATACCCAGTCCCTTTGAGGAGAAGTCGTACACTTTTTATTTCATATAATCATTATATCTCCATATGTTTTTTGGATTGAGATATCCATGATAAAGTGTATTGAGGAAAAGATATTTCCTTTGAGCACTTAAGTGATGAAATCAAAGATTGGATAGCGTATATTCATAGAATATAGATAGTGTGATTTTTGGACAAAGATTGGATTGTATGACAATGTACAAAAGAAGCTCATGAGAAGTTAAGATGTAGTTTTATTGAATATTAGAATATTGAAGACATTCATAAGACATCTGAGGATCCACATTTGAATAGCTAAAAAATCCAATCGATGTAGATCTTATTCCTTTACAGTATCGATCAAATGTTGTTTCAAATAAAGTTCATAAAAAAGGCTTCTAATATTGAGGAAGGAAATTCTTATATGATAGATACCCCTACTAGAAATCAAGAGGAATACTTTTCCTTTAACGTAGATCAACCATGTAGATCTATAAGGAAAAGATGCCTCTCAACAAGATACTTTGCACATGATTTTATTCTTTTAACACATAATGGAGAACTAGAATACTGCGAAGAGGATAGGTTAGAAATTTTGATTAAGGCCTTGCAACATGAAACGTAGACTATATATGACAACCATACATTTAAGCTTGTGAAACTACCCTAGGGAAAAGATTCGAGTAATCGAAGATACATTGAAAAATCCAAGATACAAAGCTAGAGTAGCAGTGAAAAGCTTCAATTAAAAGAAGGGTACTGACTTTAGCAAAGATGTCATCCATCAAAGTTATGCACAATCGGCATCTATTGAAAACTTAGAGATTGAGTAGAAGGATTTGAACCGTTTATGTCTATAGTGATATGGAGAATATCTATATGGTGCTTCTTTAGGAATTTGCGGTCAAAGGAAAAGGAGAAAAGGATATTATGTTTGTCGATTGAGAAAAA